>CM033355.1:14341423-15541423 GCA_019395295.1 Osmanthus fragrans | reverse complement strand
GTTTCTCCTTGCGTAGCTCCTCTAGGACTACTCTTAGATGCTCTTCATGTTGCTCCTTACTCTTGGAGTATATCAAAATGTCATCAATAAAGACTATGACAAATTGATCTAAATACTGATGAAATACTCGATTCATCAGATCCATGAATACTGCTGGTGCATTGGTTAATCCAAATGGCATCACCATAAACTCGTAGTGTCCATAACGAGTCCTGAAAGCTGTCTTAGGTATATCCTCTGTTTTCACTTTTAATTGATGGTACTCAGATCGTAAATCGATCTTGGAAAATACCTTAGCTCCTTTCAGTTGATCTAACAGATCCTCGATTCTAGGGAGTGGGTACTTATTCTTGATGGTTAATCGATTCAACTCCCTGTAATCGATACACATCCTCATGCTTCCATCTTTCTTCTTCACGAACAACACTGGCGCACCCCATGGAGATACACTTGGTCGTATGAATCCCATATCAAGGAGTTCCTGTATTTGCTTCCTTAACTCTTGTAGTTCCTTCGGAGCCATTCTATATGGGGCTTTCGATACTGGTGCCGCTCCAGGAATTAGCTCTATGGTGAATTCCACTTGCCTATCTGGTGGAATACCAGATAGCTCTTCTGAAAACACATCTTCGAACTCCCGTACTACTGGTACGTCCTCAATCTTTACCATCTCTTGTTTCCCTCCTAGGATATTTACCAAATACCCTTGACAAGCTCCTTTTCTCAACATCTTCTCAGCTTGTAAAGCCGATACTAGTCGAATAAAAGGTTTTGTCTTGATTCCAAAGAAGGAAAATGGTTCCTCTCCTGGTTTCTGAAATAATATTTCCTTTTCCTTACATCGGATGGTGGCATAATTACTACCCAACCAATCCATGCCTAGTATTACATCGAAGTCATTCATCTCTATCATGTATAAGTTTGCTTCCATAGGTTTTCCCTCAACTTCAATACTAACAGATTTGGCTATCTTATCAGTACTCAAAGGGTTACCTGTAGGGATACTAACTTCTAACATACCCTCCGATTTATCACAGGTAATACTAGACTTAGCCATAAAAATCGTCGATGCAAAGGAGTGCGTAGCTCCTGAATCAAACAATACATAAGCAGGCATATTGGCTATCAATAGAGTACCTGCTATGACGTTGGAGTTCTCCTCTGCCTCCTTCTGAGTCAGTGCAAAAACTCGTGCTTTCCCCTTCTGATCTTGATCCTTGCTGTCATCCTTTTTCGGTGCAGACATGGGACAATCCCTGATGATATGTCCTGACTTCCCGCATCGGTAACAAACATTCTTTCCTTGCAGACATTCGCCATGATGCATCCTTCCACACTTAGCACATGGCGCAATGACCGGTACTATGCTCTTATTGGCATTGGCTCCGCCATTAGCCCTCTTGTTCTGCCACTTGCTTTTTTCTTTATCTTGGTCGTTCCACCTTCGTTTCCTAAACTGCCCTTTATCCTGTCGGTTGTCCAATTGAACCGATTTCTCCGCATTGGCCTTCTGATACCAGATTGCATGAGCTCGTTCCAACATTCCACGGTAAGACGTGAAATCGTGGGACATAAGGATCATACTCATGTCCGAGTTCAGCCCTTGCCCGAACCTTCGTATTTTCTTAGCCTCCATATTTACTAGGTGTGGAGCATACCTCGAAAGCTGGTCGAACTTTCGCTCATAGTTTGTCAAGGTCATACTTCCTTGTTTGAGCTGGAGAAACTCGCTTTCCTTGTGATCCTTTAAAGACTGTGGGAAGTACTTATCTATTACTTCCTCCTTGAATACCAAATGAAGAAGATAACATTTTATTCTTAACATAAGGAAATTATTACAAGGATTTAAATCTAATCCATATAATTTCTACGCATCTTCTTGGGTGGAGCCTCGTCTCCAGAGGAATCTTCCTCCTCAGGCCCGGACTCTATGTCCACCTCAACCTGTGGCTTGGTCTCAGGTTCGTTCTCTTCTTCAAGTTCCTCTTCAGGGTTTTCTTCTTCAGCCATAGGTTCCTCCTCAGGCACCTCATGGATTACATCATCCCATAAATCTATCAGGGCATGGCAATATCTCTCGAACTCGAACATGTTTGGATTGCCTTCTAACATTTCATCTCTAACTGTGACTCCCATATCTCCCCATTGCGGTGGGAGGGAGTGTATGAGGTTATTTATGGCTTCAATATGCGTGATCTCCATACCGGCATTAACCGCCGTCATGCATCTCTCATAGATGTCATGTACATGATCGCTAAGCGGTCGATTAGGATCCGTTACATAGTTCTCATAAGCATGGATAGCAATTCTACGGTTTAAATCTGCCCTTTAAGCCCTAGCCGTAGTCTTCCTTGCCGTTTGTAAATATCTAACCATTCTGTCACATAAATGCCCAATTATGCCTTTTATCACATAACATCATAACATACATTTTCTTTATGCCCATAACTTTAAATTTTTGCCCAAGTCCAATACATATCTTTGAAACAGCACATTTAACTTTAACATAAACATATACTTGAAAATGTGCCATAACTTATCAAAGCATCAAATCATAACTTCCATAACTTTAAACTTTGCACATACCTGGGCTGTAGGATGAGATTCGATGGATGAATGCAATATGCCATGGAATACCTTAAACTTTCAAATTTTCTTTTTGTTTTGAAAACATAATTGGTCTACAGAACCGGTTTAAAAACCATTGCTCTGATACCACGCTGTAACGCCCCAACCCCTAGTGGACCGGGACGCTACTTACTTTACTTAACTTAACCGGTGGTTTAGTAACAAGTGTACATATCTTAGCGGAAGCTTAAATCTTAACAAACATTCTTTTTGAAGGATATTGGATTAAAACACTTTATAACTTTCCAAAATCACGGAATATAATTTATTTGATGAAATCATGACTTGTTCAAGATACTCAAAAGAAATAACGTTGGAAATAACATTTGAAACATTAAAGACTTTAAATCTAAATCACTTGTTCACCGGGTTCCCATAGGCTTATTGCATCTCCTTCCATCTCTTCCATTATCCAACCCGGTGCATCAACATTTAATCTGTAGATATAGGGTAGAAACCCGTGAGTTGAAAACTCAATAGGCGTCATAGGTGCAATCGTGATTAAGCTAAGCATTTCATAACAATTAACATTAGAACTTCCATAAAACATGCCGTACCCGGAGGTACCATTTGACATGAAAATGTATGCCGTACCAACGGAACCATTTGACATGAAAGGTGCATGCCGAACCGAAGATACCATTTGACACACAACATTAACCTTTAAATGTATGCCGCACCGACGGAACCATTTGACATGAAAGGTACATGCCGAACCGACGATACCATTTGACACACAACATTAGCCTTTAACATAGAACATTACTTGCTAGAAAAATTATAACTTAAACACGTATAACAACTTTATGCACCTCTACCTACCTTGATTTGATGCTTGACGAACTTTGAAAAGAACTTTGAAAAACTTTGGGTAAACCTCAAAACTTTGACGAAGTTTGGACGTTTGGACCTTCCTTTGTTGTTTGAAAACCTTTTGAAACCACAAAAACCTTCTTGCAGAATATTTTTGCCCACACTTAAAACTTCTGGAAAACACTTTGAAAAACCACCTTCCTTTTCTCTCCCAAACTCTCTATTTTTCTCTCAACTTTTGAAAGCAAATTGAAAGTGCTTTTGGTGTGAAAAATCAAATGAGTGAAGAGGGTATTTATAGGTGAGGTTTGGGGTGGGTGAAAGGTCATATTAAATAGGGTAATTAAGTAGTGCAAGTAGTGGCCATTAATTCAAAAAAAATCGTGGGTTTTCTGCTTTTCCGGTCGACCGGTTAGTTTCTCCGGTCGACCGGTTGTCCGGTTGGCATTGCACAGCTTTTGGTATTTCAATCATAACATTTTCTCCCGATATCCGATTGAGGTGATTCAAAGTGTGTTGGAAAGATAACTCAAAGAGCTACAACTTTTATTCAGATATCATTTTCAAATTCGAATGTTTTCTATATCGAAAATGGGTCTCAAAGGAGACTAAAAATATTTGAAGTATAATTTTAACCATAAGATGAAATACTTTGCATTCCGTCCAATCTTCATCAAATCGTTTTTAAGAAAATACTTTATAAACATCATTTTACCTTTAAACATGTATTGGACTATCTTTTGGGCTTATATTTCTTTTATTGGGCCTAATGTGAAGTTAATCACACAATTATGGGCCTAACTTTATAGAAAAGATTTGGGCCTCTACAGAAAGAGACCCTAATCAGGTGAAGTGTGAGAGATGCACTTCTATCACTTCTGTAAGGTGGAGACTCATTATCCACATAAGTTGGGAGAAGTGTGATAAGTGCGGATTTTGCACTTATTTATATCATTAAACTTATGTCTTTGTGAGATTTCTTTTGTAAGTTTCTACTTATTTTTGTTATTTTTGTCATATAGGTTGCACCCAAGTTTGATTGAAGATTATGAAGGAATTTAAGCTAAAAATGAGACAAAAGATTGAAGTTGCAATATTCCAATGTTTAGCATAAATGGCTCACACTTTGAGGTGGAAGAAATGGATAAACGGTGGCTTGGAGAGGAGTGCAAAACCAGCAAGAGCACTAGATTTTCAGCAAGCTAGGCGCTATGGCGCCCAAAAACTCCCAAAAAGAGAAATGGAACAGATTGGCGCCCAGCCCTCCCGGGTAGCAAGAAAAACCCGTTTTTCGGCCCATTTTTCGACCCGAACCACCTCCACCTTCAAGACAATATAAATACAACATTTTGGGCTCATTTCTAGGGAAAGAAAAGAGGGAGGAGCCGACCAAAATAGAGCCAAAAATCTGGGAGCTCTCCCCTCCATCAACAACGGCAATTTTTGGGTGAAGAAGATGAAGAATGCATTGATATTGAAGACTTCATCTTTCCATCTCTTTATCAATAAGCTTTCCTCTTCCTTAATCTCATTTTCATCATTGTGTAGTAGTATTTTGTTGGTTATTTATGTATTTTTCATGAATAGCTAAACATTTATGTGATTGGGGGTTATTTTGGAACCCTAGAATGATTTTTCTAATGATTTGTGCCTTAATGTTTTCTTGAGATTGATGTGTTTAATCCATTGTGTTGAATGTTGGTATTGCTCTTCTTGATTATTTGGGAAGTACAACTAAATGATTAGGTGGATGCAATAAATGCTATTTTGGGATTTATAGTACGTAATCGCTATTTATTCTAAAACCTAGTAGCAAGTACATTTCAATTAATCGTAGTACGTAATCGTTATTTGATTGAATGTATGTGGATTAACACTTAAGTTAGTAAACCGAACTTGCGAGTTTGTGTTTAATTCAATTCGTCTCTTTCGTCGTAATGCTTTTGTTGAATTAAATCTAGCGAGCTTATCCTAGGTTGTTTAATGAAAAGGGTTAGGTAACGAGCTTATCTTATTCAACTAAAATGTAAAAAGAGGTTGAAGTAATTGAACTTTTGATTATTCTCGAATTGTTGTTAATTTTGAGAATGAAAATCTTTTGTGATAATTGAAAGGAAAATCATTCTCGAGGTGATGAAATACCCCTCGATCACACTTTCCCACTTTGATTTTAAGCTACTTTATTTACTTTATAATTCTAGTTTATTTCTCCTTTGGATTTATTGCTTTCCTTAGTTTAATGAACCAAATCCCTCCCCTCCCCCCTCCATTTACTTATTTGCGTATTTTGTTTTTCTCGTTGCAATTGACATAATTGAAAACAATCCTCTGCGGAAATAATCCTTACTTATCATTGTACTATTTGAACGACATTTTTAGCAAAGTAGTGAATTAATTTTTGTGTAGTGATAAAGGATTATTCCGAGAACTTAGGATCTATTGTGACTTACCAATTAGACATGAGTTGAGCGATCTGTCTAGTGAGCATAGTGGGCAATGATAGGAGATATGCGTTCTCGAGGTATGGTCAACACGAAATGGGATAGAATAAGTCTGGTGTAATCTTTTCATGGGTCATTTATATATTTGCTGCATATGTGTTGACCGTTTGTTTGATTAACTTGGTGCTAATCTGTTGTTCTATATGAACGTGATATTTGGAAAGATGAGCGTGTTATCCTATATTATATCGCCATCACATGTTTCATTTGCTCTTGACTGATTACTGTGAATATTTGCTCCTACTTGGGTGTTCTTGACCTTAGCCCTAGTGAGTATATGGAGCAAGTATTGTATGTGTTTCGAGTCCAAAACACGAGGTAAGGTTTGTGATCCCAATTATATTGGTTACCTTGATTATGCAGGTATTGACTGTGTGTTTTGATTGCTTACAGGTTTATTGGGAATCAAGGTGGAAATTGTTGGGTTTTGATACCCAATAAACTCCCCGGCTATGATGTTACTCGCTGGAATTTTCAATTGGCATTGTCCAGGTAACTGAATTAAATATCAACACCCAAGATTGATGACCCGATCCAATACTATTTGGGGCCATTGAAAGCAGTCTAATTAATTAGAGTTGCTCATGGCCCGATTCCTCACTTATTGGATGGCTTAATATGTTTTGCCCACTTACCGTATCATGTTGGGCTGGCCCATTACTGTGACATGACTAATGCTATATATCCTATCCCTAATTGTCTTTGCCATTTTCGTGTGTTTTTGCCTTGTGGTTGAGAGAGAACCGGCTGCCTTATTGAGCTTTGTGCTTCTTCTTGCAGTTTCTTCTTTGTTCTTCTTCTCATTCTCACTGAGCCTTTGTGGCTGTAAAACCCTGTCACTTTTGTGTCCTAAATGGGTACAATTGAAGTAACTAAAGTGTGGGATAGTTGAAGGTATTGGATCTCAACTTTTGGGTGTTTGATAAGGTTGGAGATCGGTATACTGAACCCGAAAATACACCCTCGTGGCCATTCTTCTACAACAAAAACCAATGCAACTAAACAATGGATACCACTTAACACGAGCTAATTGACGTCCCCAATCATACACAATTGCTTTACAAACTTTAAGATAATTGACACTCGTTAATATTTTGTCTCGTGAAAATATCCTCACAATCCCTTCCATCAATATATGTCGCATATGTCCCATCACTTTCAATTTTGCTATGTAATTTTAAAAGAACAATTCTTAGTGTATAGAAAATAAGTGTACATAATTTGTACAGACAACACACAATGGGGTGGGTGGGTGATTTTTTGGGCAATAAAATACTCACATGGGAGCCCACCCATGTGAGTATCTGGAATTCTTCTGTAGGGCAAAATTCTGTACAAACAGAATTTTTCATTTTAAAATGTTGACATTGTTAAGAGTAATTCAAACCTTTAAGATTGATAATCTTCATTCCGCTAACTTTTGTGCCCATACTCTCAGGCCTCAAGAAGCGATACACCTTTCCTTGTCAATCCTAACCATTAGGTATCGAAGCTCCGTAAACAAACCACACACATTTTTAGGGAAATTTATCGTATTTTTAGAAGGGTAATCATATTCAATTGCAATTTTTATTTATTCCACTAATTTTTAATTGCAGTTAAGGTTCTTAATCTTTGCTCATTATAAACTTATATCCTTACCAATTTTTCATCTCATTATTATCTTCAAACTTTTCATTAGTTGATACATGTCGTATTTGATAATTGTTTAATATCCAAAAGTCTGTTGAAATAGTGTAAGATAACTTATTTCCCATCATAATTATAAATAAATAAAAAGTAGAAAACATATTTTCCCCTCATTTCAAAGTATGAAAACAAAATATTTTGATATAAAGTATTATCAAGGATGAGATGTACTAATTAATGGAAGGTTGAAAAAAGAATTCGACAAATAAAAAAAGTTAAGGAAATAATTACTATAATGAGCAAAATTGAGGAGTTTAACTACAATTAAAATGTATATCAAATAAAAATTGTGGTCACTATATATTCATCCTTTTTTTTAAAACAAAGAAGAGAGGAGAAATGACAAAATTAGATCGAACACAGCACAGTTAATAACAATTTTTTTAAGGTAGGTGTATGCAAAGTTCAATCAACTCGTTTTCTACTTT
Source organism: Osmanthus fragrans (assembly GCA_019395295.1). Taxonomy (NCBI): domain Eukaryota; kingdom Viridiplantae; phylum Streptophyta; class Magnoliopsida; order Lamiales; family Oleaceae; genus Osmanthus; species Osmanthus fragrans. Next base: position 15,533,364 of record CM033355.1, on the reverse strand, counting down.
GTGATAAATTACAATATAAATTTAAGTCAAGAAATATATGTTTTAAGAAACTGAATTTTAAATTTAACAAATTTATAGATTATTTGATAAAGTTTTAAAACTCTAAATAGATTTTAATAAAAGTTGATGAAATGTATAATTGAAAAATTGATTTAAAAAAATTATGGATCACATGATATATATGATTAAAATTAATTATATATGATTAAAATTAATTATTGACTTTGACATCTACTTTTTATCAACTTATTAGACTTTTCAAACAAGCACTTAATCGAAAATAAATTCATGTCAATTTTTTATTCAATATTGTGATCAAGCCTTAGGCACATGTTTCACGTATAATACTAAAAATTGATAATAAGACTATGTTTGTTTCTCATTTTCCCCTCATTTTAATGTCATTGTTGGACCGTTAGGGGAGTCCTCAACCGACATTGTGGACTTTGTCTCTCACGCTGGGTCCCACTGCTGGCAAAAAAACTGTCAAAAATATCATTTTCTTCTTCAAAAAATTGGAAACAAACATGGGCTAAGTACAAAATAAATATTTGTTTATATTTATTACTGTCCAGTATTATTCACATCACAATGTTAAATATGCAATTTAAACATGAGTAATATCTTGTTTTTAACTTAAACTACACGAATGATTTGAATTTCAAAGACCTCTTAATTTCACGTTCAATTATATCTATGATATTTATTTCGTTCTTGTCAATTTGTTGGAAGCTTTATGTATGATTATAGGTTCACACGACCTTTTATCTGTCTTATCACATTTTAATTGTATACAATAATTTAGATTAGGAAATAATAAAATAAGATTTGCACAGAAAAACTCTGATAGAAAATGATGTCCTACTGCCTAGCAAGTTATAAGAGAAAGTTGCTCTAGTCCTTAACTTATTGTTCAATTACCAAATTAGTTTACAACCTTCACAAATGTGAAAAGTAGTTTTCAACCTTTGATTATACTAGCACAATCAGTTTAATCATCGAAATCTTCGTTAAACCTTCATGCGACTCTAGTGGCCGATCTAGGGGTGGTTACCCTATGCAGGTTACTACCTTGAACTTCTGTACAAAGGAATACAAGCCCACTAAATATTTTTATATTAAAAATATTTTTTTGTAAACAAATTTCATTTATATGTATATATTAGTTTCGTTAAAAAAATAAAAAAAGCCTCGCTCTGTAAAATTTTGGACCCGTGTTGATGCAATAATGTTGAGGATTGATTCTACAATTATAATGAAAGGATGATAATGTACTTCTATTTAGAGGTGTAGGTCCAATTCACAATTTTCAGTAGCATTTGTCGCTGTCAGGTGGCCAAACTTTATTGTTGTGGTTGTCATATTATTGACACCCCATTTTCTTTAGATAAGGTCGTATCAATCATGCTACCTTACTATCATGGGTGACCTCAAACATGACCTCGGCCCCATCACTCCTCTCACATGGAGGTCGGGTCCCACCTCATTAAATTTAATATTTTTTCCCTCCATGTGAGGAGAGTGGTGGGGCCGAGATCATACTTGAGGTCACCCATGAGGATAAAGTAGTTTAATTCAAGGTTGTATTTGTTTGGGAAAAGGCAATGACGAAAATAGTCAAAAATCAGCACTACGATGACTTTTAAATCCCATTTTTTTTTTATTAATCATTCATAAAAATGAAAAATATGATCATTATCAATTATATTCAACCATCTTTTTTTATTTTTCATCTCTTATATGGGATTCATAATGACTATATTTTTTATTCTTATTCTACAAATAATGAGAATCAAATGGGACCTTAATATCTTATGTAAATTTATTTAGCATGACTTGATGAAGTTTTTATTGTTGTTTGGGAATAGGGATGGTAATGGGAAAGGGATGAACTAAAATATTATTTTTCTATCTTATTTTCTTATTGTTGGAATTCGAATCCGGTTCTATGCTCCCATGTTTTCAGAAGACTAAATCGTGTTATTAAAACACGCCTTCTATTAAAGTTGGACTTGATCTGGATAGTGGACACCTGGCTTCTCTTATACCGTTGGATGTAGGGCATCATGAATCTTATATAAAAGGAGAGAGAGAGAGTCAGTTCGATCTATTCTTCTTCTGCCTTTTCGTGTGAGAGAGTTCGAGAGAGTTCTAACTACTCTCTGTGATTTGGGTCTCTGATTTCTTTCCTTTGGTCGAATTTCTCACTCGATGTTGAGGGTCATTGTTTTAGCATAGAATATACGTGATTTCTTGAGTGAAAATCTGTAAGAATAAGTGTGTTCTTATGAGTTGAAATCCGAAGGCGATCTGTGAAGTCTTAAGTGATTTTTTAGGCAGATCTGTTGGTTTCTTGAAGAGATAAGTTTCTTCCTTTGTATATTCTTGTGTTGGCTGAACTGTGTACCCTTTCGTTGCCAGTTTTGGTGGTTATAGTGCAACCGAGCAATATCCTCTCTTTGAGTGGATGCTCAACAGGGGATTAAGTGTTTAACACCGAACCTCTGGGGCTACGGCCGAAAAATCATTGTGTTGATATTTTACTTTACTGCAAGTTTATTTCTGTTTTAATTAGATCGATCGTATCTTATTTAATCATGTGGGTTTCGTTGGAACCTTTCACTTATTTACTTTAAAAAATATTTAAATTTAAAATATTAACATTATAAAATAAAATGAAAAATAAAAGTTGGAATAATTTTTTATGAGGACCAAGTTATCCATTCCCATCCCTATCTCAATTTCCAGATAGGGAGAGACAATGCGAGTAGAGTAGGACAATACAGTTTGAGTTTGCATATTTAAGTTCTAATATTCATAATCAGGTTGCACTAACTTTCAATGCCTTCAGCCTTTTCGTATGCATTCTTGATAGAGTATGACATCTCGGCAACGTCGATATAGAAGAAACTCAGACATGTCGAGTACTACACATATTAGGTGTCATTTAAATCATATTTTATTCTATTTTTAACAATTTCACTCGACCAATGTAGTGGGAATCGAGCAACATTTTTATTACCATGACAAATGAAAATTTGGACACTATCAATTACATATATATGGATGCATACATGTTCGAGAAAATCCCGTGAGTGTACGAGATCAATGAAAAATAATAATGTAGTGAGTTAAAGTATCGTCCCACGAAAAATAATGTTTAATTCTAGTTTACTAGTGTTTACCAATTTGATCTAATGTGATATAAAAGAGACTGATTGTTGGTTTTTATACTAAATTTAACTATGAAAGTAATAAAAAAATTATTTTTATCAAATAAGAAAAGATTGTATTAGATTATTGACTCCACCTATTGATGTCTAGTTCTGATTCTCGACTTATGTTAATTAGTATGATTAACGTGTTTGTGATGATTACTAATCCAATAATATTCAATATTATTTTCCAAGATACATAAAACAAATGTTTAACATGGCCCGATCATATTCCTAGTCCGAATTCATATAAAAAACATGCATTTAATCATAGGATTACTATATACAATCGCACATGCCACAAATATTATTCCTAATTTTGATTGCTCGTGTGTTACATATACAATGTCTTATCTATTGTGAGTTTTTCAACACTACAAATAAGCAACTTATATGTTTCAATGGTGCACAAACATAATTAATGTATATGAAATCATAAACACGAGAATTAACTAAAAAGATAAATCTTGAATTAAAAACTAAAAATCTACATATTTTGTCATCCATCCATACATAAAAATATCCAACCTGACATTACCGTATGAAAATTACACAAAAGAATAAGAAAATACATTACCCAAGACTAAGAAACTTGAGAAGAACGTGAAAACTTCAATTCTTCACTTGAAACTTAACCCCAAACGATACAATTCCGCTCCTTGAATGTAAAAATCTCTTCTTCTTTTTTCTTCCTCTACTATGATAAAAATTGACTCCCCTCCTGTTCTGGACGTGCTCTTCAATTTATAGAATGTCAAAAAGATTATTTGAATTGTTACTAAAACAAAATAACGAAAATTAGATTTCTTTTCCGTTTTGATATGAGGCACACACCTAGTATGAACTAGGGTGCGAGCCTGAACCCTTTAAGCAATTTCAGGTGTCTCGGAAGAGGAAGAAGCGTGCATCTCCTCTGCAGGCCTAGGCAAGCCCCTAGGCTTGTCCTAAGCAGTTTTTAATATTTTTGTTATAACTCTTTCTACCGATTTCCAATTAAGGTGATTTAAAATGTATTGGAAAGTTAACTCAATGAACTACAATTTTTCTACCAATTCTACAATCCGAACATTTACTATGTCAAAAATAGGTTGCAATCTAGGACTGAAAATTCGAAGCATAACTTTTTCGGCTAAAATTTGATATTTGATAATATTTCATCATTTTGATTTCTTTTCTTATCAATTGACAGGTAGCACTCTCGAATCTTCATCGTGAGGTACGTCAAATTTTTTGAGTATTTGCACTTTAATCCCCGAATTTTGGATATCTTACAATTGAGTTCATTTTCACCATTTTTCTTCAATTCTTCTTCAAATCATGAATTTTCATATTAAACACAATACATAACAAATTAGGTGATATTTCATCAAAAGAGCTACAAAATGTCATTATTTAAAGTTTCTAATAACTGTATAATTTTTTTTTTCAATACATATAAATTAAAATTGTTTATTCGAATGACTTTAACAAATCCACTTGACTCATACGTTGTGGGAGTAAGTAATATTTTAAAAGCACAATGAAATTCAAACTAGACACAATATGTAATTGTAACATGGACCGTTGTACTTTTTTTTTTTTTTTTTTATCACATTTTGTATTATTAACTTAATGATAAATCTACTTATGTGTGTGTGTATATATATGTACATAATGGTATCCACACACTTACATGAAGATGGGATTCACTCGTCCCAAGCACAACACTTAACTTAATGATTTTGATATTTGATAAACAATCGCGCTATACTACCCAAGCCGGTTGACAAAGATGGGTTACAAAATGATGTGGCAGTGACGTGGCGTCGACGTGGCATTGACATGGCAAAAAAAAAATTAAAACATCTGATTAAAAATTGTTAGTCTTTCTCTCCCATTATCACTGTGTTTTCTCTCTCTCCCCCATTCCCCGTTCTCTCTCTCTTGAAACCACTACAGCCTTACACAAAATCGAAACCATTACAGCCCTTACACAAAATCGAAACCACTACAGCCCTTACCCGAAATCGAAACCACTCGGGAAGCACTAACATCCGACAGGCGTCAGCGCAGGGAGTCTCCTCACACGGCGGCCTCACCATTTTTACACGCAGAAATAGCAATTTCGGAGCTCCATAATAAATAACGGAAAAAAGTAAATACATGCACGACGTGCACAACAAGCTCGTTTTATTTTTACATTTCGAGGAAAAAAATGCCAAAAACAAAAGTATATCGTTCGTCGAAGATGGACAAGTGCGCCGGTCTGCCATTTTTTTTTTGGAGAAGATAATAGCTTCAGTTCACGGTGACGGAGAAGAAGGAGAATGGCACACTTTTTTTACCGCCCTTACGTTCACGTGGTTTTCCGTATTCACAATCCATGTAGAGTGTTTTATTATTTTTCTTGCAATGAAAGTCAAATGGTTCATAAATGTGTCAGACAATTTCAATCACTATTTTTCAAAAAAGGGACTTATCTTAACCGTCCATCACTCTGCTTTTAGAAGCCGACACGTCACTTTGTAATGAACTTTTGTCATCCAACTTTGTTAAACAAGCATTATTCTTTGATAAAATTCAACATCTATGTAACACATTATTGTTATAAGTCCGCTTAGGGCTGAATAACAAATCATAAAACCGACAAATCGAATCGAATTTGCTTATTTTTAAAATCATTGATTTGAGTCCACTCGGATCTGTCAACGTTTTAGTTTTGAAGGAGCAAAATCATTTCGAAGTGGTTTGATGTAAGTTTTAGTCTTTACAAATCGTTCAACTTACCAAATTGTTTACAAAAAAAAATTTTAAAAATTAAATTTTATCCAATCCAATTAAAAAATAAAACATATCTCAGTTAATACTTAATACTAAATACCATAGTCATTTGTCAATATTTAGATGAGGTATAAGCATTAAATGATTCAAAAAAAATTATAAAATGTATTATCATATTTGATATTTCTATTCATTTTATTTTATTAGTTGTTTTATATCATTTAATTATAATCAATGAATTTATGTACTATATTCTTACATTTGTGGAGAGAATGAATTATGTGTTACAATTATAGATGTTAAGCCAATTAGTATAGATTGAGATGTTAAAATGTTTCTATCATGCTACTGTAGTATAATGATTAGAATTATAAAACTTTGGTTAGTAATTTTTTAATGGTACTTAGGGGTGGATAAAATGATCAAATCAAATTAGAACCAAACCAAAAACCATTTGGTTCTGATTTCGATTCTAGAACATGAACAAGAATCAAGAATCGAACTCATTTTTTATTAATTTTTTTATATATTTTTTACAAATCAGTGAATCACACAAAAAATTGAACGTTTATGAGTGATCATTCGTTTATATTAGTGAATTATTGTTATTAGACAATATTTTCTATGGTGATAGAACTTGATGTTTGTGCATTTAAATTATGACTATGTTTTGACTTTTGTAAATGAATTTTATTTGACAATATTTAATTTGATGATTGAAATTTTGAAGTTGAATTTGCTATATATTTGGTTTTTATTTTTATGATTTGGACATATGTTATTAACTTATGGATATAGTGATATATTTTAAATTGTATTTATCACTTGAAAATTTAACTAATGAAAGCATAATCAAATAAAATCATTCCAATAAGGTTTCATATCTCAAAAAATAAAAAATACATTAGTTCCATTATCTATAAAACAATTGTTTCATAATTCGGTTTGATTCTCTTGGAACCAAAACCAAGGTTCACCCCTAAATTGATATTATTCATATTTTAAAGGGAAATTGTAGATTAATATTTATAATTTAACTTATTCAATATATATTATTTTTTCTTTGTTAAACAGTAGTTCTAAACTGAACTGAAACAAAAAAGGTGGTTTGGATTTGTTTGATTTAGAAATTGAAGTGATTGTTTGGTTATATAAAATTTCAAACCGCTTTAAATGATTTGATATCGAAAATTTGTCATAAATCGTTTAAATCAAACCGTGTTCCCCATGCTATACTTAAAAGTTAATTATTTATAAATTGCACTTTTCATCTCTAATATTAGTGAAATACAATAAATCTACTCTCAACCCTTTTTGCCATAATCCATACTCACTCTTTCAATCATGTAGAAGAAACTTGTCATTCCCTCCATTTTTCCCATTAGTTTTCTTACATTTAAAAAAACAAAATTAAAAGAAAGCAGTAAAAAAAAAAAAAAATGTAAGAAAAATTGCAAATGAAGTCGTATAACTTTTCAAAAGGCACAAATAAAATTCACTTAAAACAATTTAGTACACATTAATCCATAAAAAAAAATAGTTTTAAAACATTCATATTCCTGACCAAGCCTGCCCACCGGCCGCACACCTCCCATCCTAATCTTTCCCGACTCACGTCAAACACTACCTCAACAAATGCAATATGTATTTAATCATTTTAAGATGAGATTTATTTATATTTTTTGAAAAATTATGGGACACACATTTTGCAAAGGTTGATTGACGAAAATAAAATTTACTTTTAAAAAATAAAATATATTAGGAAAAAAGTGACTTTAAAAATAAAAGTTCCACAAAATAAGAAACTTAGTTAGTCTCCTTTTGAAAAAAAAAAATATAAATTATTTATAGATAATCAAACTTTATTTTCAAGCGTACTTTCAACTATTAATTAAATCATACATTTTATGAAGTTCATAATTTTATCAATTTTTCAATCTCATATATATATATATATATATATATATATATATATATATTTTTTTTGAAATTAGGGTTGGACAAAACTCACGAACCGAATGAAATTGAACCGAACTCGACTCGACTTGAACCTAATCAAGCGGTTTTTTTAAGTTAAATACCCGGACGGATATCTGAATTGAGAACCGACAATTCGGTTCGGTTTGGTTCTAGATCAAGATATATGAGTCATTAGTTAAATTAATGTAATTTTATAAATATTAAAAAAATTAATTATACTACGAAACCCAACACTGAATGAAATTGAACCGAATTGAACCAAGCTCGAACGATTTCATAATTAAATTTGGATCCGACAATTTTACTTACTAAATACTCTAAAATTTTGGGTCTGATTATGATTCCTTTAGAATCGAACTAGACCATATTCAATCCTAATCGAAATATACAAAATATGCTATTAAAGAGAATCAAATAGATTCGAATCATATCCAACCCTAATCGGAGTATACAAAAATATGATGGGCCTGTTTGATTTTTATTTTGAAGGAAAAATGTATTTTGAATAGTTGATTGATGAAAAATGTGTGGTTAAAAATTAAGAAAATATTTTGAATTTGTATGTAATATTATTTTATTGAAAAATATGTGATTGAAAAGAAAAGAAAGAAAAATAAATTTTAGGAAAAATGAGAATAAAACGGAGGAGATATTTAGCAAAAGCAAGAACTAAATACCCAAGCAACCACTCCCTCTCTTGCGCAAAAAACGGCACATCAGTGTAGTACGGACAGGGTAATATTGACATTCCAACACCGATCTCTTTGCAGGTGGGGAAAATGTTGTGACTTGTGAGATGGCATTTGAGTAATTATATCAAACGTCAAGGGTGATTCAATACGGCTCCTCGCTATAAAAATGATAATTCACGCCTACCACCTATCCTGCCTTCATCATAGGATTAAAACCTCAAATCTTTTCCGCATTCCGTTCTCTCTCCACCGTCCACGGCGGCGCCACCGCTCTCATCACCACCATCCTCGGAGATCCACCATCCCTGGTAGTCCCAGGCCGCTCTAAATCTGAGTTTTTCAATAACCCCCATATTAATCAGTCTCTCTCTCTCTCTCTAAACATTTTCAAGAAATTTTATATTATTTATTGTTTTACAAATTAAACCCCATTTCTGTGCTTTTGATCTAAGATTTCATTCCCCCCCCCCCCCCCCCCCCCCCCTCCACTGTTTGGGTCCTTTTTTATTTTAATAATTTCTTGTCCTTTTTGCGCACAAATTTTGGAGCATTTTTTGCCGAATAATCGTGCTGACGTGGCAAGCATTTAATTCTTTTTCTCGTTCTCTCTAGAATAAACAGACGGCTAGGATGAGTTATAACTCACGTACACCGTTCATGCCTGTACCGTCAAGGAAGCGGAAAGAAAGAGAGGCATTTTATAATGCCACGTCATCAAAACCGTTAGTTCCAGTAACAGCAGTTAATCATGTCGTTAGTAGTGGGAATCCAACGACGTCGTTCGAGCAGCTGCCGATGTGTTCGAACCGGCTTTTAGCCGGTTACATGGCTTACGAATTTTTAAACAATGGAACTCTTCTTGGGGAGAGGTTTGACCCGGCTCGAACCGAGGCTGTTCCTGTGAGCTCAGCCGACTCGAAGAGGAACAGGCAGCAGAATGTTGAAGCAGAACCGAGTGGGAAGTCGAAGCAGAAGCCGAAGCCGAAGCCGCAGAGCTATGCTGAGGTGGCAAGCTTGTTGAAGGTTGATGGGGCCCATATTCCAGGGATTCTTAATCCTACGCAATTAGCTGGATGGATTCAGATGTGAAAGTGGATGATAACGTGGAGGAAATTCATTGGTGGTTCACGTTTTCTTCCTTAGCTTAAGAAATTCTCCTCTCGAGAACTATTGTACGTAGAGCTCAATTACATCTCTCTAGATTTCTTTTGAAACTGTTCAAGGGCTCAGGCCAAAATTTCTTTTTTCAAGAAAATGACCTCATTTTTCTTGCATGCATGCAATTGCAAGGTTTTGTGCATGAAAATAAATACTTTGTCTACAATATTTTCTCAATAAATTCGATACATGTGAAAATTATGCATAGTAGCAATGTAAACAGGATGTTCTATGCTGTGCTCATGAATCATCACGTTAGGATATTCTTTACCTCATCAAGATAAATGCATTCAAAGATTTCCTTTTAAGAATTTTGCCTCCATTTGGATTTATAAGTTAAGTCAAAGTCGATCACACATATTCATAATTGCTACTCAATGATATTAACATATTATGTGAGATCCACTATTATTCCAATTTGTCAAAGGAGGATTTAATTTTGGGAAAGTCTGCTTGAATAGTATTGGCTGTACAACAATGTTTAATGTCCTCACTCAAGGAGTGGGGTTACGATTATTTAATTTATTTTAATCGTGGGCCCCACCCCTTGCATGTGAGTGTGCTGTGAACATTGTTGTGAACAATGCTGTACCCATAGCATGTCGCTTGAGTTTTTGTTCAAGTTAAATGCTTGTATTCAACAGAGAGGAAATTCTCTAAACCATGGTTAAAGGTCACTATTAGAATAAGGTTGAAATGAAATAAGTTGCTAAGCTGAGAGTGTTAACTTTTGATAAAGCTAACCGGTCGACCTTAATTGCTTTGTTGGGTGGAAGAAATCGTGGTCGTGAAGGTTATAGTAGCCAAAGCCATTGGAATTTTATTTGTTATATAATTGCAAAATCCGTTTGGTAGTCTTACGGAAAACACTAATGCCTCGCTTTTGTCTCCGGCTCGATCTTTAAAGTGTTGGGTACTATTTTTTAGACATTTTATGGGAGCTCGAAAACTATGCCCTAGCTTTGTCTTTTGACTAAGCTAAGACTATTCTCTTGAATTCCGACTTGGTCCTAGTCAATTACGACTATGGTCTGTTATTCTTCCTTATTAAATCGACCTTGCAGATTCTGATGTGCCATGTGATTCTTTTGTGTAACATGTACTATGCTATATAATCCCCAACCATAAAATCTTGAACCCAAATAACCAATCGTTTGTTCCACAAAACCACATCGACTTTAGATGGGAAGGTGAGCTTCATTCTGATTTTGGGACTTCATCCGTGTAGAACTATTTGTGCCATGTTTTCCAAATTAAGAACGAGACTTAATTTGTAGATTGCTTAGATGTATGTCTTTAATCATTTGGTGTACTTCAAAATTAATTTAAGATTCTATGTTATCTATGTTTTTGGTCAGTTTAGATTATACTCAATCAAAAAATTGGTAGTAATTGAAGTCAAAATTTTGTATATCAAGCATTAACACACTTGTGGTTCAGTCTTCGTTCGAAAACCCAAAGGGGAGTAGTTAGTATGCGTTGATGTTCATGAAATTACGTTCGATTTAAAATCACCGCAAGTGTACGGTTTGTTACAAGTAATATTAAAGTGGACTTTTAGAGTCCGAATTGTCGATCTCACAGAGATTGAATAGTTTAATGATAATTATCTCGACATTAATCGAAACTAAATGAGTTTTTGATGTGTTTTATACTAAATTCTAACCAAACAAGATAATAAATTCTACTATGAATGAATTGACTAAACTATATGCGAATTATACTAGAATATAATATGAAAGTCGAATGTAAATTAATTAAGTTAATAAGAGAAAAACGTACAAGGATCACGAATCCCCATACAACAATTCATTTAAATCCTAGTTTTACAATTTAACAACACGATTAAATATTGAAAAATCAATGTTCTATTGGATTTAGCAATCTCTTTCGAGTAATGTTAAACATATTATATCATGCGATCCGACTATATTTTTATAACGAATACAAACATAAAAGAACGCATTAGCTTTTATGAACACTTAAAGATTCACATAGAGTATAGCAGTATATTTCTATCCCCTATCGGACACTATGACAATTTATACTACGTCGAATTTATTTTCCTTCTTTCGAATGCATAAAATAGATCACCACATTCATATGATTAACGTGCACGATAATTATATGAAAGAAATACGTATAAATCATTCAATATATCAAAAATGTTTTTATAATGTCGAAAATATAAAATTAAAGATTAAAATATCATGTTACAAGGTTAATCGATGTACTAGTACAAGAAAAACTAGCCTAACATACTAAAAAGATAAAAACAAAATATTTCAACTTTTCGATTAAAAATTGACGTGTGATCATAGTTTGACAATATTTCATTACTTTGATGTCTTCTTTCAACCAATTAAATCCTAGTACTCTTGAATCTTCATTACATCATCCGTCACATATACGGATTATTTTCATATTGTTCATTTTGATCCCCGAACTTTCATTTTCTTCCGTTTTGATCATTTTTCGCTCGTTTTCACATACTTCTTGTTATATCCATCAATGTTGTCTTGCAAACACAATTTATATCGAATTAAGCCATATTTCAACATAATTATTTAAAAAAATAAAAATTGTACAAGTAACAAGTTATTCGAATATAATTTTAACTCCAAATAATTGTTGTTAGAAGCCTAGGTTAAAAAAACAAAAAAAACAAAAAAAAAAGATTGAGCTCATGGGCCGAGCTTGACTCTACCCACGAGTCACGTGCTCAAGGGCCAAGCGGAGCTTGAGCCTTGAGACTTGGCCCTTGACAGACGAGTCACATATAGGGTTGGACATAGTCCGATTCGGTTCGGTTCTGAAAAGAACTGAACCGAACCAAAATATTTCGGGTATTTAGTAAATGGAACCGTCGGGTTCAAATATAATTATGGACCCGTTCGGGTTCGGTTCTGTACGGTTTCGTACCATAATTAATTTTTTTTTTAATATTTATAATAAGAATAACTAATGACAAATTCAATCATAATTTTACAAATTAACGTAGTTCAATTTAATAACATATAAATAAAAAGTTGTACAATAAGATTAATTTACAAATGTATACAAATACAAAAAAGTAAATACTAATACTAAAATATCGGTGATTCATATCAATAATTCATTTGCTTCAAACATTCAAATCTACATAAAATAAAGAAATATAAATTAGAAGTCATAGCAATAAAAATACTTTAACGTATTGTTAATACTTACCAACTATTTGATCTAACCATCAATTGCTTGTCTTGCCATACGAATTACTAAAAAACTCTACAAGAAAAAATTGAAAAATCCTAAAAATTGTTCAACTAATAGATTTGATAATTTATTTGGAAAAAATAAATAATTTGATTTATATAGTATAAAAAAAATTAAAATTTTTAACAAGATTCGATTCTTGGTCTAGAACCGAGAACCGAATCGAATCCGTCGATTCTAGATTTGAGTACCCGTTTGGATATTTAATTTCAGAAGAATCGCTTGGTTGGAGACTTTTGTTTAGGCCTAGTCACATAAGCTTGACTCATCTTTGATGAGCCACAAGTTTGTGGGTAATGGGCCGAGCCTAGCCCACCACTAGTTTGGTGTTGTTTCTAGTCTAGAGTACTTATAGTGATGAGTCCAAAATATTGCCTTTGATTAAGAACTCAGTCATTTGATAGTGATTCTTCGCAATGTCATTTATTGATATTGGTGTTATTTAACTAATTAAACACATTGATGTTTCATGCATTACCCTCAAAGCATGCTATACAATTTTTTATTTTTTTTTTATCAACGCAACAAATAGAATACTCGAGCTATACAACACATGAATGCATCGACCATCCAAGTTTTCTCCAATATTCTTCCAACAACTCCAGAGGACACACTACACCGATCTAATCTTTCACTTTGCAATTTTTGTGATCATATCTCAAATAGGAGTATTAAAATTTCATTGTTAAACTGGTGAACTCATATTAAATTGCTCGTCAAAAAAACATTTGGGATAACAATCATTCCTATAAATTAGGTGACATGTTCCATACTACGAAAATATGTAAATTAACTAGGTATTGATTATATATAATTAATCTCACTCTTTGTCACCTCAAAAAACTAGAATTAATAATTAATGTTCGTAAAGCATTCAAATTTAGGTATGTGTTCAACTATAAGTAACATTTAATTATCTAGATAGATGTCTTGTCCAGTAGACAACTCATATCATAATTATTACCAAAGTCAAGATGAACGTTGATAAGGATAATACGTCTTTTGAAATAAAGTGTTTGACTTTATTTGCCAGTAGTAGACCCTATAAATTGAAAATTCCGGCATTTAATGACTTTAGTGCTAAAAATAACAGTCGTAATCCTGAGGGTAGTTCAATTTGTCAGATCTTGAGTTTACTCCTCAATGATTATCAGTTCGAATTCTCTGAGAGCCACTAAGGTGAATATTCGGCTGTAAACTTCAGGATCTTGTGTAATTAGTCGAGGTACGTGTAAGTTGGTCCGGACATCCATGATCATAAAAAAATAATAATAATAAAAGTCGTGATCAACGTACATTTTATTGTTTGCTCAAATGTTAAATGCATGAATACTTGTTTAAATAATATTAATCAACATTTTATTTGTACAAGAAAAATCAAGTCGATATATACACTTGCATGAATCGCAAAGAGGTCCGGGAGCTCGAGGAAACTATAAAATCTGCAAAGGAAGCTTTGGACGATCAGGAGAAGGCCACGGAAAGAGTTCCATCATAGACAGCGATGGAGACCACAGAAAATTATTTGTTTGCAATAAGAAAAACAGAAACGGAGGCAAGAACTACTTACGATGATGGTGCCGCGGATCATATGTTAGCCGAGTTTTTTGGTTGATGATAAAGGATGGCTGTTTCTTCCTCCAGCTAGTTTTGTACTTGGAGGTTTCCATCTTAGTTGCAAAGTATATATGGTTCTAGAGTTGCTTCTGGTTAACTGTCGGATGATTAGTTTATTTCCCACAGTGATTCATACATGAACGAACAATAATATTAATATACACAAGAAGAATTGAAGTTTCTGATATAGGAAACCAGAACTGTACTTACAGATACTCTATTCATTTCTTGATCTTACTTATTGGAAACTGGAAAGTGTTATGAAACATGAAATCGAACATATATAGATACGCTCTCGTAAAATAGGAACTTAAAACTTTTCGTTCTTCAACATCTCAGCTATCTTATTCGAGAGGCAATATGCAGTTGACTGAATGGTTATCATAGGATTAACGCCAAGTGCACTTGGAAGAACACTAGCATCACAAACAAATAATCCCGATGCTTCCCAACTCTCCCCATTTTCATCGACCGCTCCTTCCTTCTCGTTAATTCCCATTCTGCAGCTTCCAATTTGATGAGCAGAACAGTATGTTGTCCAATTCTCGACAAATGATTTTGGCCCTTCAGGTGCAATAACCGTCTCCAAGAACTCGTCCAAGTCTTTCTCCGTAATTCCTTTGCATTCTAGCTTTTGTCCATCACTCTGATGAGTGCCCACCTCAACAGCACCAGCAGCTACTAGAATCCTTAAAGCTTGACGAACTCCTACCTTAATATTTTCCTTATCCTGAGTATGGAATTTGTATTTGATTCTTCCCTCTGCAGTAACTTCTCCGGATCCTCTGTCTCTTATCATAGCAAACAGATGGGCTGTTCTTGCATACTTCACAACCCTGTTCTTAAAGTCTACTCCAGACTTCCAAGGACACAGAGCTGCAAATGATCCAGGCCCTAGAATAGGAGATTCGATTATTGCTTTTTCGTTGGATGGACCTTGACTGACCTTATGCATCGATGTGATTATACCTCCCTCGTAAACTTTTCCCTTGATATCTGAACTAGATTCGGGGAAGTACCCCCACGCCATCAAAACCGGATGAAGATGAAGATTCCGACCAATGTTCTTATTCGTTAAACCGCTACGGATCATTAAAGGCGGCGTCAAGAGAGAACCGCAAGCAGAGATTGTGACTTTAGCCTCAATTCGTATCTTTTTTCTGATATCTGTGTTCGTACTTTTTGCAAGTACTCCCAAGCATTTCTTCTGCCTTTTACTTCCGTACTTGCCCTTTTCGAGTATAAATTTCTCGGCTTTACATCCTGTTATGACCACTGCACCACAATTTACAGCATCAACCAGCCAAGTTGTATCAGTTCCTTTCTTGTCTCCTCTCATGCATCCATAACAGCAAGAACCACAATAGTGATTTTCTGACGAATTTCGGGGTACAGATTCAACTTTAAGACCGAGATTTTTACACCCTTCACGGAGAATTTCGTTCTGAAACCCCTCTTTAACACAATTCTCTGTGACACCTAGTCTTTCACACACTTGATCCATTGCAGAAACATACTGAGGACTTTCAAATAGAGAAATTTTGTAATTTATAGCCCAATCTCGTAGCACAGACTCTGGCGTTTTAATGCAGGCCGACCAGTTAACAGCCGAGCCACCCCCTACTGTCGATCCTGCAAAGATTGTCATTTTCCCATCCAAAGTTGCAAGAATTCCTCCAGTTTCATACAGTTCATTCATGGAGGGGCCTTCTAGTGCAGAATAATCTGTTTTGGTAAAATAATTTCCCTTCTCAAGGACGATAACTTTATGGCCGACACTAGCAAGAACTGCGGCCGCAACACCACCACCACAGCCAGAACCAATAATCACCACATCACATTCGATCTTGATCAAGTTCTCTTGGGGATTTGCTGTGATTTTTAATCCTTTCTGGGCAAGGGAACTCACAATTGTTGACTCAGTTTCATATATTGTTTCCACTATTCCTCTCTGAAGAGGTCTATCTTTGGGCCTGTTCGGCAAAATTTCATGGCTATCTACCTCATATTCCATGGCTTCCCATGCAGAATTTTTTGAATTTTCATCAATCTGTTAAAAGATGAAGAAATGAATTTTTGAGGCCTTTTGGAAGAATTTGAAATAACTATAACCCAGAATCAGCATTTGGATGGTTCATTGGCACAGATGACTTGTGATTCTATCCTCTTTTTTTTCAGATACTCTTAAATTATGTATCGTGTAGCTTCGTGCTTTATGTATTAAGCGAAGTTGATTTTAACTACATATGGACATTGGAAAAGAGGAAGACCATATAAGCAAAAGCATGTTACGTAAGACCATGGGTGTTTAGCACGAGAGATATATAGCATTGTTCGAGAGATACATTTTGTGCATGCTTGCTAAGTTAGACCAGGCAAAAAATCGATAAATTTTATTTAAGTTTTTAAATTTTTAAATTTTTTAAAGTCTATCTTATCTAGCTTGAAAACATGCATTAAAGAAGTATATCAACTAGGTGCCGACTTGCTCGTGCCAGCTACAAAGAGGCCTCAAATGGCCAATTTAGACGCTCAGTTCGCTCCAGGTTAATGATCGAGCCGAGCTGCAATATTTTAGGGGAACAATTCATAATTAAAGTTTGAAGTATGATCCATTTCAATACTAAGAAAATAAGTTTGAGATTTCAAAAATCAGGTTTTTATTAAAATTAATTTATATATATATATATATATATATATATATATAAAAGTCACAAATCTATATAATTTGATCACAAATTCATTTATTGGTCACATAATATCAAATTAATTTATCACAATTATTTCGAGGTCACAAATCAAAAAAAAATTTAGGTCACAAAATTAGTTCCGAGATCACAAATCTGAATTTTAATAGGTCACAATTTATTTCCGATATCACAAATTATAATTTAATAGGTCACAGATTAATTTCTTAGGTCACAAAATTAATTTCAAAGTCATGAATTTAAATTTTAATAGGTCACAATTTCTCTCCGAAGTCACAAATCAGAATTTAATAGGTCAAAGACTAATTTTTTAGTCACAATTTATCGACTTTTATGGTCACAAACCGATCCCGATCAAGATCCACCACTAATACTTGGTCACAAATCACCGCCCTACAACCGCCGCTTGCACCACACCACCAACAAATATCACCATCGAAGTAACCGACACTACAGTAACCGGCACCATTACCAACAAACAAAAATCGCCAGATCCGTCACCGCTGGCCCACCACAACCACTGTCATCGCGTCACCCGGTGCCAACACAACACTAACACCACAACCACTGCCGATCACCATGGATCGAATAAAAAAACAACAAAAAAATCGAGGCATTGCAGATCAGGCAGCAGAAGCGCCGCGCTCGTTCTGACTCGCGTCGTCGGCACCACTAACACACCACCATGTTTCACATCTAAACTACCCAAGAAAAAAAAGGTCAAAACCATCACCGCCAAAAACATTAAAACCCCCAAAATACATGTGAATCAAAAACAATAAAAAAAACCTCCAAAAAAGTCTAGTGTTCGCTGCGCCTACTGCTTGTGACCTAGTGAATCTGTACTGCAGCCTGTCGCCGCTGTCGGTAATGATGTCACCGATATAGAGTGTGGGGCGGCGACGTTGGAAAGGGCGGTGGGTAAAGAGAGAGAGAGAGAGAGAGAGAGAGAGAGAGAGATGAATGATTTTGAATTAGGGTTTTTAATAAATATATGATTAATTAAATTTTATAATATTATTATTTAATATTATAATATTTTATAATATTATAATTAATACATGATTTTTGTATAACTAAATATTTCATCATATTTTTAAAATTGGATGTTTAAATGAAGGGATGATTGTATTTTCCTCTTATTTTAGTGTGGCCCTTGGCCTTCTAGAGTGTCCTTACGTATGAGGGCCTCAAAAAAAATTTGAAAGCCCAAAAATAGTTATTATTTGTTAATTTTTCTTACATTATATATTTTCATGAAGATGTAATAGTGCAGATGAAGTAGAAGGATGTCTCTTTACCCAATAATGTCTTAATTTTTGTTCTAATTGCTACTTTTGAATATTTTATTTTTAAATATAGAATATTTTGAATAACAAATTGATGTGGTGCAGAAGGAATTTGACTTTTTGGAAAAGTGAGATGTGCGCAAATAGAAATAGGCAACTTCACGATTTTTGGAGAAATTTTGAGATTATTAATTTTTGACGAATTTTTAGTTAAATTTGATTGGAAACGGGCCAATGAACAAGACTTAGCAGCTTTGTCCCCTAACGTAGGACCAATTTCGGGCAAATTCCTTCATTTAGGCATTCGTTTATGCATTCATTTTTCCTTCTTTTTCTGATTTTTTTAATTTTTTTTAATTTTTTATATCTCAATCAAATAAATTCGGATTTGAATTCTATTTGTTGGAGGATAATCCTCTAGATAAGGACTTTCAATTTTAGTCATTATCTCAATTTTTTTATTTTTTTTTTTTCATTTTTGGAAAAAAAAATCATTTTTATTATTTTTTTTTCCCAATTTTTTCTAGGGTTTTCGCTATATAAAACAATGTATGCCCTTTGAGGCCACATTGATTGAAGTAAATAAAATTTTCGTGAGTTTTTTTTTTTTTTTTTTCTTTGTGAGATTTGTTCATATTTCCTATAAACTTCCGTTACATCACAAATGGTGGTCACGACCCTCACACCTCACTGATTTTCAAAAATCCTTTATATTTTATTTTTTGAACACAAAAAATTATTTTTCGGACGAATCAAATGATGAGTGACATAAGTGTAGTGTCCTTATCATGAGAAACTATTTGATTCGATCATGTTTGATGCTAATACGCTTTTAAACAAAAAATGTGTAAGGTTCTCATAATAATTTATTGTCTAAGGCCTCAAAATTTTCTAGATCGATCCTGCCATTGACCATATTGCCAAAACGGGATGTCTCGGGTTTGGATGACTCAATCTACTCTCACACCACTATGGACAGAGGATACTTTCATTAACACCTATTGAAATTAGGTAAGAATTGCCAAATATTTATATCATCCTGCCATTGACCATATTGCCAAAACGGGATGTCTCGGGTTTGGATGACTCAATCTACTCTCACACCACTATGGACAGAGGATACTTTCATTAACACCTATTGAAATTAGGTAAGAATTGCCCAATATTTATATCATCCTGCCATTGGCCATATTGCCAAAACGGGTTGTCTCGGGTTTGGATGACTCAATCTACTCCCACACCACTATGGACAGAGGATACTTTCATTAACACCTATTGAAATTAGGTAAGAATTGCCCAATATTTATATCAAAGGTCACAATCTGTCCAACCAATATCATTAATTTGTAATTATTATTTTGGACCGTTGTCTTTTCTTTGAAAAAAATTGCATTGGCTTGTAAGACTTGCACAAGATATTCCACTAACAGGCGGACACGAAGTACAACTACATATTGAAACCTAGAGAGAATCATTTTCCTAATCATAATTAATTATTAAAATAAGTTTCAGAGATATTATTTTCATAAACCAAACATGTCCAACTTCTTAAGAAAAACAATTTAGGAAAGTGAACATATAGAAAACAATTTGATTGTGTGTAATGCTTGTGAACATATAAAAAACAAATTAAATGATGCAAAGTGGGAAGGTATACCAATATTTGGAGGCAATATAAATAAATACAAAAATATACTTTTAGTAATTAAAGAATTGCAAAATAAATATTCATTATACACATTAATATTATTTCTGTACTTCCTAAAATAGAATTTCACTTAATTGTTTATAAAAGTGATGTCATTTACAAAAATAGGTTAGAGGACTTAAATTACATAAAACAATGTTAACGTGACTCGTGTGTTTTCAAAATATGTGGTAAATTTCGCTTTAAGTAACGTTGTTAAGTGGGTTAGATTGTTCAGAAATATTGCAATCCAGTTCATAAACTACCATCAAAACCTCGGGTCAATGATTTGAAGTTTGAAATCACAAGCATTCACTCATTTAGCCATCAAATGTAGGTCACGTCAATTTGAGACAATCTAATTCACACCTCTATCTCATCAAATTAAACGTAGGAAAAAATCATTTGTACAGAAAATGGTTTATCACCTTCTTGACAGATACTCACATGCCGCGTGAGATCTGCGTGGAAGTGTGAAAAAAATGCTCTCCCTCTCCCTATGTGAGTGTTATGTTAGGAAGGGTGTCAAACCTTCCCTGTACAAGTAGCAAGGTCCTTAAACTTAACATTAGTAAAACCAAGGTTGGACGTTGTCAAGTGGATTAGGTTGTCCAGAGACGTCGGTGGCTCAGTCACAAACCTGTATAACCTGGGGCCAACGTTATTAGGGTAGGGACCATACGCATCCGCTCATTTACGGCACCAAAAGTAGGTCACGTCAATTTGACACAATCTGTTTGTTATATCTATCTCTAATTAGACGTAACAAAATAGAACCAAAGTTGAACAAACTTTATGCTGTTAAACATAAAATCATTTATGAAAAGTTTTAGCTCATGGCTCTAGTTGCGTAGTCCACGATAATATTTCTATACACAAAACTTACTGAGGTTATTATTTTTCAATTTATCAAGAGTTGAAACTCGAAATACATAGTACTTTCTCCGTCCCATTTATATAGGCTTTTTTTTTTTTTTTTTTTTTTTTTTTTTTTTTTTTTTTTACAAAGATTAAGAAATCTTATTTAATGTTATTGAAAAATTAATTTTTGCCAAGAAATGTTCTAGTTTACCCCTATTTAATTTTCAACAATTAGTATTAAATTATTGTTGGAATTAGTAAAGAATTTGAAAATTAATTTCAAGATGTAGACAAATTATTGGAAAGAACCATGCTACATGTTCATCAAGATTTACATAATGGATTACATAATGACACATGACAATTTACCATTTACCAATTTAAAACACAGCTAACTTTTTCATCCAATCTTTTCTGTCTATATCATATTCGGTAACTTCTTATATACCATTTTCATGTATAAGTAGTAAAATTCTTATTGGGAAATGTGCATGTATTTGGATGATTTCAAGAAGTAGGCATATTAAATGAAAAATATATTGTCACGAGGTAAATTAAATAAGAGTATATTAGTAAAAGAACAAAATAAAATATTCTAAATTAAGAAACAAGACTATATATTTGGGATAAGAAGAAAAAAAGGAAACTAAGCCCACATAAATGAGACGGAGGGAGTAGTAAATTTCTGTATCAAAATCTAAACTCCAAGAAAGAACACTGATCATGTACGAAAGTTTAATATAAATACAAGATAGTTTAGGCTTTCAAGCATAATTACCTGAGTGAAGAAGACAAGGAGACACAAAAATTTGATGAAAACAAAGGCAAGCCTGATAGGAGTTAGAAACCAATGACTTAACCATTTCTGGAGAATCCTTTCTCTTTTCTCTAAAGAAATACTTGCAAATTTGTTTATGTAAGGCCATTTATTGCTAAAGCAGAGACTTCCACAGACCAATAATGTTCCCAGCCTTGTTGAAAGAATTTTTAACAACGCTCTAACCAGTAGTCTTGCCTCCAAAAAACCCCTCTTCATGAGAACTTCTGCAACCTGTATATATAATTCCCAAATAACTGCGATGAATTGTTGAACCATTTTATCTAAAAGGTTAAGTCATTAAAGATAAAACAAACTTATTCATTTAAATTACGATTTTTAAGGGAGAAACTGAGCCACAATAGAGTAAATTTTGGGCCAAAAAAATAAAAGATCACTTCATAAATTTGGCAAAAATTGTTGCGAAAGGATTTATCCCACGCTAAAGCTCATGTTCAGCCTAACTCTAAATTTCGACCCAATTTAAAATATTAATTATATTTTGATGTTTTCTCCCTGGTCTATACCAGATTCATCTTTTTTATCAAAGAGTTGATGCATGTATAATTTTCATAAGTGGATAACATGACAACTTGAACCGATGAAACCTATGTATATCATCATAAACTGCCTCATCGAAAAGTTTATATTTTTAGATGAAGTGGTTCAACATGAGCAACAGTACTACTACCAAGGATGCGTGCATGGTGAAGAGGAGGGATTCTTGTACTAGTATCTTTACCTCATCAGGTACAGGATGTTGAGAGCCAGAAGCAACTTTGTAGAAAGAGTAAACGGGATTTGAAGATTGTTGATTCAATGGAAGAGGAGGGAGGATAACCTCACAGATACTGCTAAGTGTTTCCATATCTGATTCCGGAAACCCATGACTGTATTTGGATTCTCTTCTTCTACTCTTGAGTAATGGATGACACTCTCTGCCCATTCTCTCTCTCTCTCTCTCTCTCTCTCTCTCTCTCTCTCTGGTTTTAATATGTAATGAATAGGAAAATAATACAATAATATGGATCCTTATATAGAGTGGTGTTGAATAGCATTTTATCTTTGTTTGGTTAGATTTTATACGCTTGCTTGCTTGGTGGGATTTTATGTTTAATTGTACGAAATAATATAGGTTTATTTTTAAGAGTTATTTAGTACAATATTTGGGATTGATTGTGTATTTTGGTATTGTTGTTGAGAAAGTGTGACAAAAATCCTACATCGATTAAACATAACATATGATGAACTTATAAGTGATTTGGCGACTCATTTTATAAGTTAACGTTTCAGTGAAACTCCAAATATGATTACATATATTTGTTTCATTACTTATTTTGTGATATAAAGGGCCCACACATCATAACATATGTCTCTGAATTTCTCAAGTTTAGGAAAAAAAAAAAAGGGTCAAGTCGTTTTCTTGATGGTAGTTGGATTACTACATACAATGTTAGGAAAATGAAACTTTGACATTTATATTAATCCAATTATTTCATGATTATTTAATCTTCAACAACTTTGCAAATCTGGCACAACTTATTTGAAAATAATTTTTTTCTCAAACTCATTTTCAATCACATATTATCACAATAAAATAATTTTGCACACTTAACTTTAAACTAATTTAGGCTTTATAAAATAGAAATTCAACTTACTTTTTCATATTATTTTTCGAATACATCCTAAAATTTGTAAGCAGTGAATTTCTAATTGAAAATTGGTTTAAAGAACATAAATATTACTTATTACAAATGTATCTCACTTTCTAAGTATAGCTTTCAAATTCCACCATCAAAGGAATGGAGACACTTTTGTTCATTTAGAAATCTAAGAACTAATTTCTATAACAATCTTCGACTGTAACATATTCTGTACATTTGGACACAGCAGACGGACAAGAACTTTGTAGCATATTGTTGACCTCACTCTTTATAGGGATGATATGCCAACATATCTTAACTTCTCCACCGTTCACGTGAGCCTTAGTCCTACACACTTGGACAAATCATTAGAGCGTACAGCCCAACTCCAATGATGGGGAGGTGATCGTTGACATTTCGACTGTCAAGTCAATCTGGGTGAAATATAGAATTAGGTGTGGGACGTGCTTAAGACACAATCCACTTATAAGTGAAAGGGGTCCGAAACTGGGGACAATTTAGAACAACAAATAATATATAAGAGAGCACCACCATCCAGGTCACCACCCCGACTTCGTGAAACCACCACGATTAAGTTTCTTTGTGGCTACAAGGAGAGAGAGAGAGAGAGAGAGAGAGAGAGAGAGTCTGTGAAGTGAAAGAAGATATTTATCGGGGTGGTAGTTGGAGTGTTTTGACCCAATACAAATGGGTGGTGACGAGAATAGTGTTAGGAATTGGTGGTGGCAACAGATGGATCTGTAGATAGAAAAAAGGGATAGGGGGAGAGAGAGAGTAGCAGTCGGATTTGAAGATAAATAGGGAATAGGGAGAGAGGGTAGATGATCATACATTTGTTGGTATCGGGTGGTGTGTATAGGGTGGAGATGGGGGTCGGGATGGGGTGCACCTACTTTTTGAAAGAAAAACTTTTGTATCTGAATGTTGAAATGGAAACTTAAAAACCATTTTTCTGTGTAATTTTCTCATAAAGGTAAGCAGTTGAGTAGGCCACTTTTGTTACGAGGCATTACAAAATAGTGGAAATTACGCTCGAGTTATGTATCTATTTTATATTATATTTAATACATAGTCTATCTATATACTAATGAATTTTGCAATTTGTACAATCGGAGTTGTCTACTAATGAATTTTGCAATTTGTATAACCGGGGTTGACAATCCTCTCACAGGAAGAGGGGCCACGATTTTTTTATTCATCGTGGGACTCCTCCCATGTGAGTGATTGTCAATCGGGATTGTCAATCCCGATTATACAAGTAGCATGGTCCATTACTAATATAACTTGGTAGAAGAAATATATATATATATATATCCATCTCTCTCTCTCTCTCTCGATTTTCTCTCTCTTTTTCCTTTCACTTTTCTTTAATTTTATTTCTTTTGTTATTTTTAGTTTTATTTTGGGAATCAAAGTGGGATATAGCAAGGAGATCATTAAGGAAAGCTTGAAGAATACATTGAACGAATTACAATTCGTATTTAAAAGGGTTTTATCTCAACTTTTGTATTCCTTTCATTTAATTCTTCATGTTTGTAATGATATGTTTATGAGAATATTTTTGTTATTGTATTAGAATGATAAACTAAACAAGTTTATGTTGGAATTTATGTATTAGCTTAACCTATTTTCATTAATATCTTGTTATATGTTGTTAAATATGCATTTGTTATCAAAATATTGGTATATTAATTATCATGTTTAAGATTACTGTATTTATTTGACGTCAATAGATGTTGTGGTTAGGTAGTTGTGTAATTATTGAAAAATAGTTGCATATAATAGACCGAAATAATTAATACACTAGGTTTTCATAGTATATTATGCGCGTCTAGGTGGACCTAGAAATAGACACCTACCTCAGGTGACCTGTTGAATATTTTCACAACAATTTAATGTAATTGGTTAATTTTGTATCGACATAGAAATATGTGATATAATTTAATCAATTAGGATTAATATCGCTCGAAAGAGGATATTAATTTAAAATTGAAAAATTGGGTCTAACTATATATTTTGGTAATTTGCATTGATGCATAATTGATTCAATTAATGAAATAACGGTTAAGCGAAATCATAAATTTCAGTATCTTTTAAAATCAAATCTTCCATTTTTTTAAGTATTATTTAAATTTTTAAATAAAAAATCGAGTCTTTTGTCTTTTTCTAGTTTTTTAAAATCAACTTTTAAATGTGTGTGTCTTTCGTTAATTTGACACAAATACACTCGTAATTGAATTCAACACTCTCTAAGGGATCGACTCGGACTTTTTACTACTTGTTCTCGACCCGTGCACTTGCAGCATTGTTTTAACTGAACAAATTTTTGGCACCGCTGCCGGGGAGTGTTTTGATCAAATTACCAGTTAATTTGTCAATCACTTTAACGAACTTTACCTTTTGTTTTAAATTTCCCCTTTTAAATCCAAAAGTTACTTTGTTTTCGTTTTTGTCAAATTCTTAACTCATTCATTGTTTATGCATCGTTCGCGAAGTCTCGATCTTCCAGAATTTGATCCTGAAATCGAAGGGACATTCTGAAAAAGGCTTAGAGAACAAAACGAGTTGAAAAGACAACAACAAGAAATGGAGCGTCAAGAAGGTCATCTGGACCCTCTTATTCGACATGAACAAGCTCATCGGGATGGTGTGCCGCCTGATTTTGATAATCAAGCAGGCAGGGTTCAAAATCCTGTAGTTAATGAGGAAGATATGTTATTTAGCGATTTTCTGAACAGCTCTGTCGTTGAGAACCAAGCAGGTATCATTTACCCGTCATATAGACATCCGAACTTTCAACTGCGACCGGATGTCATTAATATATTCTCCAATTCTTTATCATTCTATGGTAGAATAGATGAAAACTCACACGCTCACATTGCGAGATTCATGGAAATTGTTAGCAATTTCACATATGAAGGTGTGAATGATGAGGCTATAAGAATGAAGTTATTCGTGCATCTCTGAAAGATAAGGCAAGAGAGTGGATTGATACTCTACCTTCGAGGAGTATCACAAGTTGGGTGGAGTTGGTACAAAAATTCAGTACTAAATTCTTCCCACCTGCTCGTGTGGCGAAGTTAAAGTACGATATAACCACTTTCCAACAACTTGACTCTGAGACCTTTCACGAGGCTTGGGAGAGGTTCAAGGACATGCTAAGAAAGTGCCCAAACAATGGGATTACTTTAGCACAACAAGTCCAGTACTTCTACTCCGGGTTGACTCCTCATCGCTCAAATGTTGACTCATTGTCAAACGGATCTATCCAAAACAAAAGTATCCGAGAGGCGTATGAGCTATTTGAGGTGATGAGTGAATAGAGTTCCATGTGACCAGATAGACGTGCTAAATTGGGAGTTAGTGGAGCTCGAGAGAGTGAAACATACTCTCTTATGTTATCAAAGATTGACTCTCTAGCATGAAAAGTAGAAGGACTTTCTACTACGTCGTCTGGCTCTCATTCAGCTTATAGGGTCCAATCCCCACCGGTCTGTGAAATGTGCGGAGCGAATCATTTGAGTTCAAGTTGTCCATTGATTACCAGTAGTTCGGGATCCACCGAGCAATTGGCATATACACAAAATTTTCAACGCCCCGGGTCAATCTTTACGCTCAAGCTTATAACCCTGGATGGTGTAATCACCCTAATTTCTCTTATGGGAATAACCAAAATGTGTTAAATCCTAAACCACAATAGAAGAAAGAAGGTTGGGAAGAGGCCATTGCTAAGTTAGCAAATCATCAATTGCAATACCAAGAACGCAATGATGTCTCGTTGAAAATTTTGGAAAGGTGGGTGGGCCAGATTGAAGACTTCTCTCTTAGAGGCCTCAAGGGGCTTTACCCAGTGACACTGAAACAAATCCCAGAGAGAATGCAAAAGCCATTACTACCAGGAGTGAGATTCAATTGATCAAACCCATGGTAGTACAGCCAAAGGCTCGAGCTGACAAAGAACCAGTCGTTGAAAATGAGGTGGTGCAAGCACCTAAAGAGGTTGTTGAAGAAGGTAAGACTGATGAACAGGAGCCATCAACATCAAAGGCTCCAATTCCAGTCAAAGCCTATGTACCTCCTATTCCTTTTCCTTAAAGGCTCCAGAAGCATAAACTGGATATCCAATTCGGTAAATTTTTGGAGGTGTTTAAAAAGCTACACATTAACATTCTGTTTGCAGATGCGTTGGCTCAAATGCCAAGTTATGCAAAGTTCATGAAAGATATCATTTCTAACAAAATGAAACTTGAAGAGCATGAAACGGTAATGTTGACGGAAGAGTGTAGCACCATTCTCCAGAACAAATTGCCTCCTAAAATCAAAGATCCAGGAAGCTTTACTATTCCATGCGCTATTGGTAATTTAAATTTTGGTAAAGCTTTATGTGATCTCGGAGCGAGCATTAATTTAATGGCGTTATCTATTTTTCAAAAGTTGGGAATGGGGGAAGTAAAGGCTACTACGGTATCGCTGCAATTGGCCGATCGGTCAATTAAATATCCTCGAGGTGTTGTTGAGGACGTGTTGGTAAAAGTGGATAAGTTCATCTTCCCTGCTGATTTCATTATACTTGACATGGAAGTAGATAATGATATCCCTATCCTTCTGGGACGACTATTTCTTGCTACCGGTCGAGCCTTGATTGATGTGCAGGAGGGTAAACTCATTTAAGGGTACAAGATGAGCAAGTCACTTTCAACATCTTGAAATCCATAAAGTACCCGTCGGAACCCGATGATTGTTTTCGGGTGGATATGATTGATCACATGGTATCCGACTCTCTTTATGGGCGTTCTGATGATTCACTTGAGATATGCCTTTTGCGTTCTTCACATATCAAGGATGGAGATCCAGAGCTTGAGGGCATGGAAAATTATTTGAACGTTGTACCTACCCACCCTTTTGTAAGGGTACCACATTTTGGGAACTTAGAAAAGACATCTTCAATACCTCTTCCATCTCATCAAAAAGCCCTTACGCTTGAATTGAAAACACTTCCACCTCATTTGAGGTACGCCTATTTAGGAGAATCATCCACACTTCTAGTGATCATCTCCAATTCCTTAACCGAGCTAGAAGTAGAGAAGCTACTTCGAGTCTTGCGAGAACATAAGGAAGCAATTGGATGGACGATAGATGATATTCGGGGAATTAGTCCGTCATTTTGTATGCAAAAAATACTGATGGAGAATGACTTTAAGCCATCAATCAAGCATCAAAGACGGTTAAATCCGAATATGAAGGAAGTGGTGAGAACGAAAGTTGTTAAATTACTTTATGCAGACATTATCTATCCCATTTCTGATAGTTCATGGGTAAGTCATGTTCAAGTTGTACCTAAGAAATGAGGCATAACGGTAGTGGAAAATGAGGATAACGAACTCATACCCACTAAACCGGTGATTGGTTGGCGAGTGTATATCGACTACCACAAGCTAAACACTGCAACTAGAAAGGATCACTTCCCTCTTCCTTTCATAGATCAAATGCTAGAGCGGTTGGCAGGGTATTCACATTATTATTTTCTTGATGGGTATTCGGGCTACAATCAAATTCCAATAGTCCCGGAAGATCAAGAGAAAACAACATTTACATATCCGTACGGTACTTTTGCATACATGAGAATGCCCTTTGGCCTGTGCAATGCACCTGCTACTTTCCAAAGGTGTATGATGGCGATTTTCTCCGACATGGTGGAGAAATGAATTGAAATTTTTAGGGATGATTTCTCAATTTTTGGTGCCTCATTTGATAGATGCCTTAACAATTTAGAGATGGTACTTAAACGATATAAAGAGACCAATTTGGTGCTAAATTGGGAGAAGTGTCATTTCATGGTCCAAAAAGGCATAGTTCTTGGCCATCGAATTTCTCTGAAAGGCATAGAGGTTGATAAGGCAAAGATTCAAGTAATTGAAAAATTACCTCCACCAACTACAGTAAAGGGAATTCGAAGTTTTCTCGGACATATTGGATTTTACAGGAGGTTCATAAAAGATTTTTCAAAAATTACTTAACCTCTTTGCTCCTTACTTAAGAAGAATACTACTTTCAATTTCTCTCAAGAATGCCTTAATGCTTTCAATGCGCTGAAATGAAAACTTATCACAGTTTCTATCATAGTAGCTCCAAATTGGAATCTTCCATTCGAGCTTATGTGCGATGCTAGTGATTATGCTATTGGAGCAGTTCTGGAGCAGAAGAGAGATAAAGTCCTGCATGTTATCTATTACGCCAGTCGAACTTTGACCGATGCGCAATTGAATTATGCTACTACTGAAAATGAGATGCTAGCAGTAGTATTTGCATTTGATAAATTTCGGTCATACCTCATTGGTTCCAAAGTAATTGTCTACACTGATCACTCGGCCATCAAATATTTTGTTGGCAAAGAAAGATGTCAAGCCGAGGTTGATCAGATGGGTACTCCTCTTGCAGGAATTCAACCTCGAGATTCGAGATAAAAAGAGAATTGAAAATGTCGTTGCTGATCATTTATCTCATCTCGAGCAAACCGAAGACATTTTTGAAGGGAAAATCAATGAGGTGTTCCCTGATGAACAGCTATTGCAAATCATCCAAATTTTATAAGCCAATCATACACCATGGTATGCAGACCATGTGAACTATCTTGTTAGTGGCATCATACCCCCAGATCTTTCTTATCAACAAATAAAGAGGTTCTTCACTGATGTGAAGCATTACTTCTGGGAAGATCCTTTATTGTTCAAACGGGGACCGGATCAAATTATCCGAAAATGTGTTCCAGAAGTAGAAATGGAGAAAATACTTGAACAAAGCCATTCTTCTCCATATGGTGGTCACTTTGGTGCTGTGAAAACTACATCAAAGGTCCTTCAATCTGGTTTTTATTGGCCCACATTATTTAAATATGCTCACACACTTATATCTAAGTGTGATAGATGCCAACGGACTGGTAATATTTCCAATCGAAATGAAATACCGTTGAATCCTTTACTAGAGGTGGAGATATTTAATGTTTGGGGTATTGATTTTATGGGGCCATTTACATCCTCATTTTCAAAGCAATACATACTGGTGGTTGTTGACTACGTGTCAAAGTGGGTAGAAGTGGTAGCTTTACCTACTAATGATGCTCGGGTGGTGGTAAACTTTTTAAAGAAAAATATTTTCTCACGTTATGGCACCCCCCGAGCCATCATTAGTGATGGTGGTAAACATTTTTGCAATCGCCTCTTCGACTCACTTATGACCAAATATGGAGTTAATCATCGTGTAACCACTCCCTATCATCCCCAAACAAGTGGCCAAGTTGAAATATCTAATCGAGAGTTAAAGAGAATTCTCGAGTTGACGGTCAATGCATCAAGAAAAGATTGGTCCTAGAAGTTGGACGATGCATTGTGGGCATTTCGGACTGCTTTTAAAACGCTGATTGGTATGTCTCCATATCGGCTTCTATTTGGAAAAGCATGTCATTTACTAGTCGAACTCGAGCATCGGGCCTATTGGGCTATCAAAGCTCTGAATTTTGATAAAAAAAATTGGCCGGTGAGAAGAGGTTGCTCCAACTGAATGAACTTGATGAACTCCGCCTTGATGCTTATGAAAGTGCTCATCTCTACAAAGAAAAGACAAAGAGATGGTACAATCAGAACATTGTCAAATGTGAGTTCTCTATTGGGCAACAAGTTCTTCTTTACAATTCTCGACTCCTGTTGTTCCCTGGGAAGCTCTGCTCTAGATGGTCTGGTCCCTATACCATTACGAAAGTTTATCCACATGGAGCGGTTGAGCTTTAATACAAAACGGGGAATTTCAAAGTTAACGGCCAGGGATTGAAACCATATTTGGGAGGTGACTTAGTGAAAGAAAAGTCATCTGTTCTGCTTGCCAATCCGGATTAAGATGCCTTATAGTCGAGTTAAGAACTATAACCAAGCGCTTGTTGGGAGGCAACCCAACTTTCTTATTGTTTAACTTGTTATTATTATGTGTGTTAATGTTTTTAGTATTATATTGTTGAATTAATATAATTATTTTGTAGGAAATTTTTGATATCCCAGCCATTTCTAGATCTCTCGGGTTCTGGAACAATTCATGTGCAAAGAAGTCTTTGATCCAAGTGACTCACATTCATCACAAGTCCAGCAAATGCATTGGTTCCACTTCACGAATGGCTATTCAAGGAAGTTTCCTTATTCCACTTTACTTTAGCTTGTTATTTACACATTGAGGACAATGTGTGAATCAAGTTTGGAGGTGTATTGGCATTGCCGGCTACTGTTGTGATTTAAATTGATGTATTGATGTGCCGGCTGTTTTTGTGTGTGTACATATTTTTGTGTCTTATATCAACATGTTAGGTGAGCCTTGTCGGCTTTGAAATGCGTGATATTGAAATTGTTATTGATTCATAAGATATGCATGCGTGCTAAATATGCTATTATGTGTAAAAATGTTTGATTCGAAAATTGCTTATTCTATGTGAGATCTTGAGTTACATTGCACATAGTCATGATTAATTATCATGTAGATGTGAAAAAAGCTGTGTTGGAAAAATTGTGAATTAGTAAGAACTTAGGTTGTGAGTTACCTGAGTATATCAACCTATGTCTTATTCTCTTTCACTTTACCTTATACTGTGAGAAATTTTGAATCAGTTAGTTTGTTATTTTCATTGAAGACGTAGTAACTGAATAGTGTGAACACAAAAGCTGGTGAGATTTCGAGCCTATTGACTGATACATTTATTACAGGCTCATCATTTCTTTCTTGTGTGATATTCTTCCATGATTGTGATTCTCTAGAACTTGCATTGATTCTTTTCAAGATCACATTGACACATGTATACATGAATATGATTAAGACAATTTTTGTTACCACTTTAGCCAAATAACTTACCATGAAATTACTTTTTCCTTTGATAACCCCTTTGAGCCTATTTGCTTTTCTTTGATAAACCTACATTACAAGCTTGCATATCCATAAAAATAATATCTTTATCCAGCATTTGAAGCTAGTGGAGTGTTGTTGATTATATTGAATGTTGGTTGTTGATAAGTGCAGGTTTCGTACTTATTTTATCTTTTAACTTTCAATATTTGTTTGGTTTCAGATTGTATTTCGTCGCTTAATTTAGTTAATTTTACTTTTTAGGCGAAAACCCGAGTCGAGTATTAATGTGAAGGATTTGAGTGAGAAAATAGGCAAAACAATTGTGATGCAAGAAGGCCTAAGTTCGGCGAGCAAAACCATGAGTGTTAATATGAAGAAATGTGGATTACGGGTTGAAGTCGAGTGAAAAATCAGAAAAAAATTGAAGACAGCACAGAATTTGCCTATGCGTACGCACAAACCTGCAGAGCGTGCGTACGCACCTTGCCAAAGCCATCGACCGAAGGTAATTCGGTTTTATTGTGCGTACGCACATAAAAGGCTATGCGTACACATAGTGTATTTCTGGAGCAAAACCCGGGAAAAACTCGCGAAGTTGTAATTTAAAATTTCTCGACTCATTTCAACCCGACCCGTCTCCACACCTCTCTTCACTATAAAATACACCTTGGAGATCATTTCTAGGGTAAGTTTTTGGGGAAAAATCGACCAAAGAGGGGGAAGAAAAATCTGGTTTGAATGAGAGCGATTTTGGAGCTTTGGAGAAGAAGATGAGGAAGGCCCTTTGATATTGAAGACTCAATCTTTTGTTCCTCTCATCAATAAGCTTTCTATCTTCTTTAATCTATATGTTTTCCATGTATTGTAAGATTTCAATGGCTATTTGTAATTACTTTATGGATAGCTAAACCTAGATGTGATTGGAGGTAATTTTTGACCCGAGAAATGAGATTCCAATAGTTTTGTGCTTTATAATTCTTTCGATTAATGTGATGAATACATTGAGTTTATTGTTTATATTGTTCTTCTCGATTGTTTAGAAGCGCTACTAGATGATTGAGTTGTTTCAATATTTGCTAATATTGGATTTTTAGTTCGTAATTGCTAATTTGACCAAACCCTAATAACAACTATATTTTGATGGATTATGAGGAATTTTCTATTAAGTGTAGGTGGATTTTCACTTAAGTTAACAAACCGAGCTTGTGTGTTTGTACTAATTCAATTCAACTCTCTTGTATGAATGCTTTCGTTAAATTTAATCTAGCGATCTTATCCTAGGTTGTTTGATGATTAGGGTTGGGTAAAGAGCTTATTTTATTCAACTATAATCTAAGGAGAAATTGAGGTAATCGAGCTTGTGATTATTCTCGAATTGTTGTTAATCGATAGAACGAAAATCTTTTGTGAAAGTTGACTTGGAAAATCATTCTCACGGTAAAGAATTATCCCCCGATCACACTCTCTTTTGTTGATCTATCGCCTCCATTGTTTAATTTAATTTCATTGCATGTGTCGAACCTCACTATTTTCATTTTATTGTCTCTTTGCTTTATGATTCAAAACCAAAACCCCCCTCCCATTTGCATGCTTTCGCCTTTATTTTCTTTTTGCGCAATTAACGTAATTGAACCAATCATATGCGGGTAATGACCCTTGCTTGCATTTTACTATTCGAGCGACATTTATTTTGAACCGAGTAAGGAATTTATTTTTGACGCCCCTTTGGTGGCGATCAAATTTTGGCGCCGTGTTGCCGGAGATTGTTTATCAATTTGTTAATTGCTTTTATTTTTCTTTTTGTTGTTTCTATCTTATTTTTGCTTTTCTTGATCTCTTAGGTTGTGAATGAGCAAAAAGAAAACATCACACTACAATCTAAGATCAAGAAAAGATGTTGACACATCGGGAAGTCAGGAAGAGGATTCTCCAACCGAACTTCTAAAGAACTTGGGTATTGATTCTTCGAGTGAGTCCGAACAAATTGAGCCCGAAATGGCGGATGCTAACCGAACACTTAAAGAACTTGCCATCCCAACCTTTGTCCAACAACCTCTATACATTCAATATCCTCCAATAAAAGGGGGATTTGAGCTTAAATCCGGGATGATCCATCTTCTCCCCACCTTCCATGGATTTGCCGGAGAAAATCCCAACAAGCATTTAAAAGAATTCCATGTGGTTTGCTCAAGCATGAAACCTACGGAAATATCGGAAGATCGAGTTAAATTGCGAGCATTCCCTTTTTCTCTCGCGGACACCGCTAAGGAATGGCTCTATTATCTACCTTCCGGAGTCATCACTACATGGAATGAGATGCAAAAACTCTTTTTAGAGAGATATTTCCCGGCTTCAAAGGCTACAAACATTAGAAAGGAGATATGTAGCATTCGACAATCGCAAGGGGGAAATCTCTATGAATTTTGGGAAAGGTTTAAAAGACTTTGTGCAAGTTTCCCAAACCACCAAATAAGTGAGCAACTTCTCTTGCAATATTTCTTCGAAGGGTTGCTTCCAATGGAAAGAAGTATGATTGATGCGGCGAGTGGTGGAGCTTTAATGGATAAAACACCGGCCAACATGGCCGCTAACTCTCAACAATTCGGGAGTAGAATGGATGTGCCGGTTAAACAAGTGAATGAAATGGATGCTACTTCTCAAATTGAAAGGCAACTATCCGATCTTACATCCCTTGTGCAACGAATGTCACACAGGTCAATGCAACAAACTAATATGTGCGGGATTTGTTCTAGTTCGGGTCACCACACCGATACATGCCCGACACTACAAGAAGGGACCGCAGAACAACCAAATGTCATTGGGGGATTCCCAATGCAACAAAGGCAAAGATATGATCCCTACTCCAACACATACAATCCCGGGTTGAGAGATCATCCAAATCTTAGTTATGGGGGAAATCATTTCATAGCTCCACAAGCTCAATTTAATCCTGCCCCGGGATTCAACCAACAAAGGCCACAACAATAATTCCAACCTCGCCAACAAGCACCGCCTCCAAGTTCAAGTATGTCTCTCGAAGACATGATTAAGTCTCTTGCCTCAAGCACAATGCAATTTCAACAAGAGACTAAAACCTCAATCAAAAGCTTGGAGACACAAATGAGCCAATTGGCCAACACCGTGGGTAAGTTGGAAGCTCAAGGATCGGGAAAACTCCCCTCTCAAGCTATCAACCCAAGAGAAAATGCCAACGCCATGACACTTAGAAGTGGAAAAATTTTAGAGGAGACACCAAGGGAAATGAATGTTCATGTTGAGGAGTCAAAGCAAAAGGAAGACTCATCAAGTGAGAAAGTGGAAAATGCTCCTCCAACTTCGAAAACAAAGGTAACTCCTAAACACCCCATCTCTACTTATGTTCCTATCCCTCCATTTCCTAGTAGATTTGCTAAGGCTAAGAAAGAGGAACATGAGAAAGAAATTCTAGAGACTTTTCGCAAAGTGCAAGTAAACATACCACTATTAGATGTCATTTATCAAGTGCCACGTTATGCTAAATTTCTCAAAGAATTGTGCACTAATAAACGCAAGCCAAAAGGCAATGAAGTGGTAAGTGTAGGAGAAAATGTCTCGGCCGTTTTGCAAAGAAAACTTCCACCAAAATGCAAAGATCCGGGAAGTTTTACCATCCCATGCATAATTGGTAACACTAGGGTTGAAAAAGTCATGCTAGATTTATGAGCATCTATTAATGTCATGCCATATTCTATTTATGCTTCACTAAATCTAGGAACACTTAAGGAAACTGGTGTTATCATTCAACTTGCGGATAGATCTAATGCTTTTCCAAAGGGTGTTTTGGAAGATGTTTTGGTACAGGTTAATCAATCGATTTTTTCGACGGATTTTTATATTCTTGACATGCAAGATGAGTCGACATCCTTGTGATGTTCATTCTTTGAAGCGATGAGGTATCCTAGTGATGTTCATTCTTGCTTTTCAATTGATACTATGGATTCCTTAGTGCAAAAAAATTTTGACTTATCAAGAGAAGATGCATTAAATACCACTTTGATTAAAAGAATTGATGTTGATGATCTCCCTAAATTGAGTAAGAATGTACAAGTTTGTGAGAACATTGTTGAGATGGTGGCATCACTTGAAACACTTCCAAGTTTTCCACCGAGGTATGATATTTCTTATATTACTCTTCCTATTTCTGAAGAAAAAATTCTACCTTCTGTGATGCATGCCCCTGCTTTGGAACTCAAGCCTCTCCCCGAGCATTTGAAGTATGTCTCCTTGGGAGAAAGGGAAACCTTTCCGATAATCATTGCTAAGAACCTCACAATGCTCCAAGAAGAAAAACTCATCCGGATACTCAAAGAGCATAAGTTGGCTATCGGTTGGACAATAGCTGACATCAAGGCGATAAGCTGATCCATGTGCATACATCGGATATTACTAGAGGATGGAGCAAAGACATCAAGGGAACCTCAATGCCACTTGAATCCCCCTATGATGGAAGTGGTAAAGAAAGAAATCTTGAAATTGCTAGATGTTGGTATAATTTTTCCTATCTCCGATAGCAAGTGGGTAAGCCCGGTTCAAGTAGTTCCAAAGAAATCCGGAATTACGATGGTAGCCAATGAGGAGAATGAGCTTGTACCAACTCGGGTCCAAACGGGTTGGAGGGTTTGTATTAACTATAGAAAACTCAACTATGCAACCCGAAAAGACCATTTCTCCTTACCCTTTATTGATCAAATGTTGGAAAGGTTGGCGGGTCATTTTCACTATTGTTTTCTTGATGGTTATTCAGGTTATAATCAAATTGTGATTTCTCCGGAGGACCAAGAGAAAACAACATTTACTTGCCCTTTTGGTACATTCGCCTATCGACGCATGCCTTTTAGTCTTTGCAATGCTCCGACGACATTTCAACGATACATGATAAGTATATTTTCAGATTACATTGAAATCATTATTGAAGTGTTTATGGATGATTTTAGTGTGTATGGTAATACCTTTGATAATTGCTTGCAAAACCTCACACTTGTACTCAAGAGATGCATGGACACCAACCTAGTACTTAATAGGGAAAAATGTCATTTCATGGTCGATCAAGGGATAGTACTAGGTCATGTCATTTCATCTAAGGGGATAGAAGTAGATAAATCGAAAATTGATTTAATCCGTTCTCTAACCCCTCTAACTAGTGTGAGGGAGATTCGATCCTTTCTTGGTCATGCAGGATTTTATCGAATGTTTATCAAGGACTTCTCAAAGATTGCTAGACCATTGTGCAAACTATTGCAAAAAGAAGTACCATTTCACTTTGATGAAGATTGCAAGAAGGCATTTGAAAGTTTAAAGGAACTCTTGACATCGGCACCTATCATCCAACCACCAAATTGGAGTAAACCATTTGAGTTGATGTGCGACGCAAGTGATTTTGCATTGGGGGCAGTTTTAGGACAACGAGATGGGAGGACACCACATGTTGTCTATTATGCATCAAGAACTTTGAATGACGCCCAACTCAATTACTCTACCACCGAAAAAGAGCTTTGAGCAGTTATTTTTGCCTTAGAAAAATTTCGCTCATAGCTTATTGGCACTAAAGTAACTGTTTTTTCTGATCATGCAGCTCTTAGATACTTGCTCACCAAGAAAGATGCAAAGCCGAGGCTCATTCGATGGATACTCCTCTTGCAAGAGTTCGACCTTGAAATCAAAAACAAGAAGAGGAGTGAAAATTCTGTAGCCGACCATCTCAGTCACCTTACACATGAAAAAGAGACACTACCATTGCAAGAAAGCTTTCCTGATGAACAATTGCTCCAAGTCTCAGATACACATCCTTGGTTTGCAGACATCGTCAATTACTTAGTCACCAAGAAGATTCCAAGTGACTTGACCGATGCTCAAAGGCAAAAGCTCAAGAAAAATGCCAAGCACTTTGTGTGGGATGAGCCATATTTGTGAAAGCATTATGCGGATCAATTAATAAGAAGGTACGTACCTGAAGATGAATTTCATTCTATTCTTTCATTTTATCATTCATATGCATGTGGCAGACATTTTGGTGCTAAGAGGACGGCTCTCAAGGTGCTTGAGAGCGGGTTCTATTGGCCCACCCTTTTTAAGGATGTATTCTTTTTTTGTAAAACATGTGATAGATGTCAAAGGGTTGGTACGTTGGGTGCCCGAAATCAAATGCTACAAACCCCTATACTTGTTGAAATTTTTGATGTTTGGGGCATTGATTTTATGGGACCCTTCCCTTCATCATATGGTAATCTTTTCATTATTCTTGTCGTCGATTATGTGTCGAAATGGGTGGAAGCAAGGGCCACTCGAACTAACGATTCTAAAGTGGTTGTAGATTTCGTCAAGTCTAACATTTTTGCAAGGTTTGGAACACCTCGAGCTATTATTAGTGATGGGGGACTTCATTTTTGCAACCGCTCTTTCTGGGCCCTGCTTAAGAAATACAACATCATGCATAAGGTATCCACACCCTACCATCCGCAAACAAGTGGGCAAGTTGAAGTATCGAACAGAGAGATCAAATCCATTATCGAAAAAATCGTGAATCCAAATGGAAAAGATTGGAGTCTCCGTCTCAATGATGCATTGTGGGCTTATAGAACGACATACAAAACCCCGACCGGCATGTCTCCTTTTCGGTTGGTTTATAGAAAGTCTTGCCATCTACCGGTTGAACTTGAGCACAAGGCATTTTGGGCAATCAAACAAGTTAACATGGATCTTGGAGGCACGGGGGATCGACGAAAACTTCAACTTAATGAACTCGAGGAAATCCGGAACGATGCTTATGAGAGCTCGAGGATTTATAAGGAAAAGACTAAGGCATACCATGATAAAATGATTTCAAGGAAGAACTTTATTATTGGGGTAAAAAGTTCTTCTCTTCCATTCACGCCTTAAGCTTTTTCCGGGTAAACTTCGTTCTAGATGGGTTGGCCCCTTGTTGTTACTAATATATTTCCTTATGGCGTAGTTGAAATCGAAAGCCTCCAAACTGAGAAAGAATTTAAGGTGAATGGGCATCGGTTGAAGCCATATTTTGAACTATTCACACCGCAAGACATGGAGGAAATGCAACTAGAAGATCCAATTGAAGAACCTTGAAGAGGAAAAGTCTAGCTGAAGACTATAAAGAAGAGTTGGATGGGAGGCAACCCATTGTTATTCTTTTTGACATTCTTTTGTGATCACATCTTTTAGTTTTTGATTCTTTTTGTTTCCCATGTGATAGTTCCTCATGGCGCCAGATCAAAACTTTGAAATCCAATGAATGACAATGAGCAACAAGCACTCGCACAATCATCACCGTCAAAACCAAATTTAGGGGAGTACTTAAACCCCTTGCGCTTTATTTCTTACATTTACATTGAGGAAAATGTACAATTTAAGTTTGGGGGTGTGATAAGTGCGGGTTTTACACTTGTTTTATCTTTTAATTTTCAATATTTGTTTTGTTTCCGATTGTATTTCGTCCCTTAATTTAGTTCATTTTACTTTTCAGACGAAAACTCGAGTCGAGTATTAATGTGAAGGATTTGAGCGAGAAAAGAGGCAAAACAATTGTGATGCAAGAAGGCCTAAGTTCGGCGAGCAAAACCATGAGTGTTCATATAAAGAAATGTGGATTGTGGGTTGAAGTCGAGTGAAAAATCAGAAAAAATTGAAGACAACACAGAATTTGCCTATGCGTACGCACAAACCTGCAGAGTGTGCGTACGCACACTTGCCAAAGCCATCGACCGAAGGTAATTCGGTTTCATTGTGCGTACGCACATAA
Organism: Osmanthus fragrans; assembly: GCA_019395295.1. Classification (NCBI taxonomy): domain Eukaryota; kingdom Viridiplantae; phylum Streptophyta; class Magnoliopsida; order Lamiales; family Oleaceae; genus Osmanthus; species Osmanthus fragrans. The sequence continues at coordinate 15,492,989 of CM033355.1, read as the reverse complement.
AAGGCTATACATACATATAGTGTATTTCTGGAGCAAAATCTGGGAAAAATTCGCGAAGTTGTAATTTAAAATTTCTCGACTCATTTCAACCCGACCTGTCTCCACACCTCTCTACACTATAAAATACACCTTGGAGATCATTTCTAGGACAAGTGTTTGGAGGAAAATCAACCAAAGAGGGGGAAGAAAAATCTGGTTTGAAGGAGGACGATTTTGGAGCTTTGGAGAAGAAGAAGAGGAAGGCCCTTTGACATTGAAGACTCAATCTTTTGTTCTTCTCATCAATAAGCTTTCTATCTTCTTTAATCTATATGTTTTCCATGTATTGTAAGATTTCAATGGCTATTTGTAATTACTTTATGGATAGCGAAACCTAGATTAATTGGGGGTAATTTTTGACCCGAGAAATGAGATTCCAATAGTTTTGTGCTTTATAATTCTTTCGATTAATGTGATGAATCCATTGAGTTTATTGTTTATATTGTTCTTCTCGATTGTTTAGGAGCGCTACTAGATGATTGAGTTGTTTAGATACTTGCTAATTTGAGATTTTTAGTCCGTAATTGCTAATTTGACCAAACCCTAATAGCAACTATATTTTGTTGGATTATGAGGAATTTTCTATTAAGTGTAGGTGGATTTTCACTTAAGTTAACAAACCGAGCTTTTGTGTTTGTGCTTAATTCAATTCGACTTTCTTGTATGAATGTTTTCGTTAAATTTAATCTAGCGATCTTATCCTAGGTTGTTTGATGATTAGGGTTGAGTAAAGAGCTTATTTTATTCAACTATAATCTAAGGAGAGCTTGAGGTAATCGAGTTTGTGATTATTTTCGAATTGTTGTTAATCGATAGAACGAAAATCTTTTGTGAAAATTGACTTGGAAAATCATTCTCGCGGTAAAGAATTATCCCCCGATCACACTCTCTCTTTTGTTGATCTATCGCCTCCGTTGTTTAATTTAATTTCATTGCATGTGTCGAACCGTCACTATTTTCATTTTATTGTCTCTTTGCTTTATGATTCAAAACCAAACCCCCCTCTCATTTACATGCTTTCGCCATTTATTTTATTTTTGCGCAATTAACGTAATCGAACCAATCCTCTGCGGGTAATGACCCTTGCTTGCATTATACTATTCGAGCGACATTTATTTTGAGTCAAGTAAGGAATTTATTTTTGACTCCCTTTTGGTGGCGATCATCTGTGAAAGAAAAGAAGTTTGGGGGTATCAATATCATTTGAGGTGCTATGTTGGTGTATTTGTAGTTTAAAAAAAAAGTTTGACAGGAGAAAATATGTGGAGGAGACTGATTTTGAGTAACTGAATTTATAAGTTCTCCTGAGAGTTAAAAGAAGAAGAAAAAAGGTGATTGTGCTGAATTGATGATAAGTGAGAAGTCATTATTTGGAGGGATAGGGTTATGTGCAGATCCTATCTATGTTGAGCTGACTTGAATATCTTTTACTCCACTGATTTACATTTGAGGCTTCGTAGTCACTTATCCAAAATTTTCCACACCTAAACCTTAAGCCACATTTCAACCCTGAAAAGGTCTTATGATTTATGTAATGCATGTGATCTAAGTGGCGGCGATTGAGAAAATATACAAGCTTATAGTAGAACATTTTCATTGGAATGATCTGAGCGAAACAGTACCCAATCTTATACACTTGAGAGTAAGTAATCATACTATCTTGCGAGTTTCTACATGTTCAGTTACTTTATCTTTGTCTGAGAATGCATGCTAGTTGAGTATTTTTTTATCGAAAAAGAAAAGAGTATTTGAGAGCAACCTTTAGATTTACACTTGGGAAATGAAGTGGAATATCTGTATTTGAGTGTGAATCTTACGAGCGGGAACGAATATATTTGACAACTGAAGGTCGGGTCGCTGCTAATTTAGAAATTTTTTGGCTTGACAATCTTTTCTTAGTTTAGATGATGATTGAAATTGGTTATGCACACACACACTGACTGAACATAGGATAAGCTGTAATTATTTTTGATAGCACTATTTGGAAGCATGGCTATGAATTGATATACAATTTTGAACTCTTGATGTTTTTGGCAAGGTATCTAATATGTTGATTATTATTGCATTTGCATGATTATGTTAGAAGTCAATCTTGCTCGAGACGAGTAAGAGCTCAAGTTTAGGGGTGTGATAAGTGTGTTTTTACACACTTATTTAGCACTTTTTGAGAATTTATTCTTGATAAAATTGAGTAGATTTCTATTTATAATTGTGTAATTGTTACTTTTGTAGGCTAAAACCCCGAAAAGAAGTGAAACTAGCGAAAAGAGAAGGAAAAAGACTTAAATTGAACAAAATTGTAAAGTTGGGGACTGAAATGCAAAAGTCTGAAAGATGAAGGACTTGAAGTGAAATTATGGAATGGCTTAAATGTAATAAAACTCAAAGAATGAGGACCAAATTTTACTAAATCAAAGATGAAGGATCATATTACACTAGGATCAACGTTCAAGGACCTCGCCTGCAAATCTGGATGAATCATGCGACTGCGAGCATTACAGCGTTGCGACCGCATGAAAAAGGTAGAGACGTCAAATTTATTAAATGGTTTGCCTATGCGACCGCATGGATTTTCTCTATGTGGTCGCATAGAGTTAAAAATTTTATGGCGGTTTATTTTTCTTTTGCGAAATTTTTGGTCAACTTTTTCATTATTTTATCCTTATTTTATGCTAGATATTTTAGGATATTTATGCTTTGTGTCTAATAATATCTATTTTATATTATATTTAATACATAGTCTATCTATATACTAATATAACTTGGTAGAAGAAATATATATATATATATATATATATATATATATCCATCTCTCTCTCTCTCTCTCTCTCTCTCTCTCAATTTTCTCTCTCTTTTTCCTTTCACTTTTCTTTAGTTTTATTTCTTTTGTTATTTTTAGTTTTATTTTGGGAATCAAATTGGGATATAGTGAGGAGATCATTAAGGAAAGCTTGAAGAATACATTGAAGGAATTACAATTCATATTTAAAAGGGTTTTATCTCAACTTTTGTATTTCTTTCATTTAATTATTCAAGTTTGTAATGATATGTTTATGAGAATCTCTTTGTTATTGTATTAGAATGATGAACTAACAAGTTTATGTTGGAATTTATGTATTAGCTTAACCTATTTTCATTAATATCTTGTTATATATTGTTAAATATGCATTTGTTATCGAAATATTGGTGTATCAATTATCATGTTTAAGAGTACTGCATTTATTTGACATCAATAGATGTTATGGTTAGGTAGTTGTGTAATTATTGAAAAATAGTTGCATATAATAAACCGAAATAATTAATACCATGGATTTTTATAGTATACTATGCACGTCTAGGTGGACCTAGAAATAGACACCTACCTCAGGTGACCCGTTGAGTATTTTCAGAGCAATTTAATGTAATTGGTTAATCTTGTATCGACATAGAAATATGTGGTATAATTTAATCAATTAGGATTAATATCGCTCGAAAGAGGATATTAATTTAAAATTGAAAATCGGGTCTAACTATATATTTTGGTAATTTGCATGGACGCATAATTGATTTGATATTAATGAAATAACGGTTAAGTGAAATTATAAATTACAGCATCTTTTAAAATCAAATCTCCCACTTTTTAAGTATTATTTAAATTTTTAAATCAAAAATTGAGTCTTTTGTCTTTGTCTAGTTTTTAAAAATCAACTTTTAAATGTGTGTGTATTTCGTTAATTTGACACAAATACACTCGTAATTGAATTCAACACTCTCTAAGGGATCGACTCGGATTTAAAAGGTCTACTTTTACTACTTTTTCTCGACCCGTGCACTTGCGACATTGTTTTAACCAAACACTTCATAGTAGGTAGTAGTTAGACTACTTTATGCTATGGATTTAAAGAGGCTATGGTGGTGATTGTTCCATAAGGTGATGGTAGTGATGCAGTGGTGTTGGTGGCAACATCGGGTTAGGGTATTTTTTTTGTAGGTGTGGTGGTTGTGATGTAGTGGAGATGGTTGTTCGATAAGAAAGACAAACCACAAGTGCACGAGTAGCGTTCAAGTAATAAAGAGAACTTTTTGAGTATGGATTGTCGATCTCTCAAGGATTGTATACTTTTGATTATACAACTTTAATTAATTTAATTCTAACAACAGAAAGAAACGCAATTAAAATTATGATTTGAAAATAAGGAAAAATAACTAAAACCCTACAAACTAAGAAAATATAAACACTTGAAAATTTCGGAGGAAAACGAGATTTAGAATCATGGTTTCGCTTAACAGTCACATAATTAATTTCTTCACAAGCCAATTAACAAATTTCTCATTTACGATGTTAGTCTCGATTTTTCAATTTTAGTTTGTCACTTCTCTCAAGCGAAATTAACCCTAATTGATTTGTTTAACCTATTATATCTCTATGTCGATTAAAACAAAACAACCGCATTAATTTTTTGTAAAAATAGCTTAATGGGTTATCTAGCGTTAGGGGTATCCCTATCCCCTACACAAACCCAGGGTTTCTACTATTTGATTTAAAATGCACAATCTTCTCTCAAACGATGTATAAATCACTAAACACAATCTTTCATTGATCACATAAATGAAAATGCAATAATAACAATAGTAAAAACACAGAGTGAATTGCTCAAATAGTCATTGAACTTTACATCATACTTCCACGAGATCACTGAACTTTAAAAATCACCAAATTCATCACTGAACTTTCCAAAAGATTTACACGGGGTCACTGAACTTTAAAAATCACTCCATTCATCACTAAATTTTTCAAAATATTTCCACGAGGTCACTGAACTTTGCAAAAGATTTTCCAGGAATCACTGAATTAGTGATCCCCTAAGAAATTTTTGCAAAGTTTAGTGATGAATTAAATGATTTTTAAAGTTCAGTGACCTCGTGGAAACCTTTTGTAAAGTTCAGTGACCCTGTGTAAATCTTTTGAAAAATTCAGTAATGAGTTGAGTGATTTTTAAAGTTCAGTGACCTTGTGGAAGTATGGTGTAAAGTTCAGTGACTATTTTGACAATTCACTCTAAAAACACATGAAAATAAGCATTTTAATATTAAAAAACAATTATTGAAATTAATTAAGGATATGTTAAACTAATACCATAAGTCTCAACATAAATAACTAGTCCATATTACATAAATGATATAAATGAGAATATTTATAACAATACACTACAAATATGACAAAATAATTGGGAAAATTCAAAGTTAGAGATAACCCCCCCCCCCTCCCTCTGATGCTTGGCCATGATTTTTCCAAATCCTAATATGTATTCTCCTTGTGCTCTTGATTTCACTCTCAAAAAGCCAAGAAATTGAAAAGGAAATAAAAGAAAAAAAATTGAAGAAAAGAAAAAGAAATAAAAAGGAAAAGAAAACCTGTAGAAGAAACAGGCAGAAAGAAGCCCAAAATGAAATAATAAAACATGGGCTGCGTGTAGGGTTTTTACATTTAAAATAATTTCCCAAAAATTGCAGCCTATGCCTCTAAAGTTTCAAAATTTTGAGCAGAACGGTCCGCAAACCCCCTTTTTTTTTATTAAAGGCACCGCATAGGCATCGAGCCTCTGTCTACAACCAAGAAAATGATTTCCTTTTGTAGCCAAGTCACCAAATAATTGCAGGTCAGGTCTCTCAACTTTGAAATTATACAATTTGATCCTCAGATTTTAACTTTTATATCAATTTTGCCCCCCATAAATTGCAGCCCAAAGTCGTCAACTTTCTACACTTGTGCACTTTGGTCCCCCCACTTCACATTTTTTCACGCTTTTGGTCCATTTTCGCTCCATTTTGCCTTGTTCTATATCATTTTGGGGTTCTGACCTACAAATACCATAATTATACAAATGTGAATAGAAATTGGCTCAATTTAATTAATAATTAGCTTGTTAAAGCCTTCAATAAGTGTGGAAAAACACACCTATCAATGGTGGTTGTGATTTTTGGTACAGAAGGTGCTGCTAGCCGTGATGTTGATGGTTAGATGGCGGTAGCATTGGCGGCGACAGTGGTGTTAGTGTTGGCATTGACATTGGTGATTGTTTTGTAGTTGAAAATTGTAGTTTGTTGGTGGTTGTGGTGGTGGTGGTGGTGAGGTGTTGGTATTATGATAGTTTTTTTTTACGGGTCTGTGAAGGAGTGTTGGTGGGAAATTGTGGTGGTGGTGGTGGTGGTGGTGGTGGTGACGGCAGTGATGGTGGAGGCGGTGACAACGACGGTGAGGTGATGGCGACTGTGGGGCATTGACAGTTTTGGATCTGATTTGTTGATAGTGGTGGCACTGGTTTTTGGTGAAATGGCAGTTCTAATGATGTTGTGATGGTGGTCGTGGTCACAAATGATGGTGCTAATGAGGTGGTGTTAATGGTAATGGGAGTGTTGGTGGCGGTGGCGGCGATCACAAATTATTTGGTTGATTGTGACCAATAAATGGGTTAATGTGTGACCAATAAATAATAGACAGGCAATGTGGGGCATTGACAGTTTTGGATCTGATTTGTTGATGGTGGTGGCACTGGTTTTTGGTGAAATGGCAGTTCTAATGATGTTGTGATGGTGGTCGTGGTCACAAATGATGGTGCTAATGAGGTGGTGTTAATGGTAATGGGAGTGTTGGTGGCGGTGGCGGCGATCACAAATTATTTGGGTGATTGTGACCAGTAAATGGGTTAATGTGTGACCAATAAATAATAGACAGGCAATAAAATAGATAATTCGTGACAAATATATAACACGTGACTTAAAAAATTGTTAAGTTGTGACCAATAATATAATAAGTTGTGATCGAAAAATAATTTGTAACTAATTAATTAGATATTTTGTGACTATGAAATATGATGTGACTTGTAAAATTTGTAATTTGTGACAAATGAATAATATCTTACCTATTAATTTGATAAATTTGTGATCAATGACTAAATCGTGACCTATAAAATTTTTGATTTGTGATCCTGAAATAATCTGTGACCTATAAAAAAAATTATTGTGATCAAGAAATAATTTGTGAGCAATTAACTCAATAATTTGTGATCAAATTGTATAGAATTGTGACCTAAATATATTTAATTAAAAAATATATGTTTAATTAATTACTTTATAAATAAAATTAAAAAGAAAATATGATTTTTAAAGTTCTAAACCTTGTTTCTTAGTTTTGAAATGTGTTATACTTAATCTCTTATATATGAATTTTTCCCTTGATGTTTTCTATTTCTTTTTTTTTTTAATTATTTTTCTGAAAAACTAAAAACTAAATAAAAAGGGACAACAGATGCGTGCCTCACTAGCTTGGATGGCTCAAAACAAATTGTTAAAGGCCGAGACAAAGCCTTGGCAAATCGATGAATCTAACATGCCTAAAAGATTTTCACAATTTACGCTTTGTAGGTTGTTCGTCAAATTCTTGCAAGCGTACGGGTTCGTAATATAAGTAATAATCGTGATGAGAAAGTTATCGTCCCACAAGGAATGATCTCAATTCTAATATATTTGATATATTTAAATTCGTGATCACAACAAAAGACGATTGTTTTGCGTCTGACTATGTTTTATAACTATGAAAGCAATAAAATTAGTTTTGAATCAAATGTGGATGAGTGTATTGGATTTCCCACTCCACTAATCAACTCTTAATTTCAATCATTAACTCGTGGTAATTAACTCAATTCATGCACTAGTGAAGGTCGATAATTCCACTTTTATTTACTATTCTTTTTCATGATATAATAAATATATGATTACCACGAGACGATCATATTCATAATCCGAATTCATATGACAAACATGCATTGATGTTTAAAATTATTACACACGACTGCACACGCCATAGATATTATTCCTAATATTTATTGCTCATGTGTTCCATAAACAATGTTACTTACTGTGAGTTTTCCAACACTACGAATATGCAACTTATTGTCCTAATGATGCGCAAACAATAAAATAATGTAATTATACATATTTATGGAATCACAATACAAGAATTAAACTAAAAACACAAAGTCTCGAATTAAAAACTAAGAATCAAAGAGTTTGGTCATCCATTAAATACAAAGAAGTTTAGTCTAGCATATATATATATATATATATATATATAAGATTTACATAAAAAAAAAAAAAAAAAAGTAAGCCATCACTCGAATCATTAAACTATGAAGAAAATATGAAAATCTTCAATTATAGCCTTCAAATCCGGATCCAAGTGACGAATTCTTGTTCTTCGATGTAAATTCTCTATATTTTCTCTGAAAATTATGTTGTATTTGCTCTGGATGTATTCTCTTATCTATATGATGGCAAAGAGATTGCTTACCAAAATAAAATAAGGAAATAAGGATTTTTTTTTTCATGTTTTATACTAAGGCGCACACCCTAGTCTTAGGGCACTTCAGGCACCTTGTTTTGTGTCTGAGATGTGCGCCTCGTCTGCAAGGGAGGGCGCGCACCTTAGCTTGCATTTTGGGGGCCATGTTGCAAACTTGGCCTTTGAACTATCTCCAAGGTCTATTTTTTGGTCATTATTCACTTATTTTTGCTCATTTTGCTTCTTTTTTTTTTTTTGTCTAATTAAGTTCTTGCAATATCGAATCTTCGTTCCTCGTTTTGAGCCAACTTTTTTTTATTTGCTTTTTCATCCCCAAACTATAGATATGGTTTGCTTTAGCCTTTTTTTGCCCGTTTTCTCCAATTCCACCACAATCATCGATGTTTACCTGCAAAGTCATGTTTCTGTAGAATTAAGCTATATTCAAATGATTAACCAACAATTATTCTTCTTTAACGACCCAAATAACTCTATAAAATATACTCATCATAGGTAAGCTTAGATGTGTAAAAATGAATTTATATATATCGTGATTTGTTAGAGTACAATGATTCGAATTTTGTTTGATCGGTCCGAAGAGCTTGCGATGCGACTAGGCCTGAATAAAAATACCGAAAAACTGACAAAACCAATCAAATCAAACCGGCTCGAGTCGGTTTGGGTCAATTTGACACAAATAATTGGTTTGGTTTGTTTTTTTAAACAAAATCATGGTGGGCCAGTTTACCCATGGGTTGAAGCCTCAAAGCTCTAGTTAGCTGAATCAACTTAACTCACTTACGTGTTTACTTTTAAAAAAAAAATAAATAAATAAAGATAAAATTATAAGTCCTAATCTCATAACTATATCTCGATTTCCTCTAATTTATGATATTGGTAATAAATAATAGATAGCACTGAAATTTTTATTTCACAAGTTCATCATGTTATACTTAGTCTTTTTTCCTATTCAGGCAGTCAAACTACATAATGCATAAAAAAGCAACAAAATTCAGTTTTTTTTGTTAATTTGTCTCTATTAATATGATTTTATTTGTTTGGTAATAGTTCTTGAAATATAAAATTATTTAGTTATTTTAGTTTTTGTAATCTAAGTGAGCCCAAAATTCGAACAATATTTAAAAAAAAATTTCAATTTGGACTAAAAGTTCAAACCGACTAATCGAACCGACCCAAATCAAACCGATTTGGTTTTGTTCTGTTCGGTTTAAGAATTAGAATGGGTTGGTTTGGATTCATCCAAATTGACTAATTTGATTTTGGTTTCGGTTTCGGGTTAAAGTCTAAACTAACCCAACCCAAGCCACGTTGAGGCCTAGGTGCAACATATGTGATGAAACTAATATTATGGAAAAAATGGGGGTCTTTTGTAGTAACGTCGGCCGAATCAGAATCCTATAACTGATCCTTACGAAGTGTAGGGCAAAGTCCCCGCAATATGGATCTATGTGTTATTACTATTATGCCCCTGTTTGTTCACTATTTTGGCCAAAAATGTAGTAAAATTCCGTCTGTTATACAGTAATTGTCAGAAAATAGTTGCCGCAATAATTGACCAAATATCTTTAAAATTATCGATATGCCCCTATATATAAAATTCAATCTGTGGTATAAAATGACAATTTTGGTAATTGATAAATATGTGCACTCAACAATTACGGCAATGATGGGTCCCATGTACCATTCAACGGCCAAAAAATGAATTAAAAGTTGGCCAAAATGGTGAACAAACAGGGCTATGTTTATAGAGAGCTGCTATACGTACAGGGATTTAAAATCACTGTACTACCGAACACACACATCCATGGGGGGAAAAAAATTTGCAATATTTTATACATGGGACCCACTCTCATGTGAGTGGGATTTCAAAAATATGTCCAAATTCTAGCAAAATTTTTCTGTACGTGGAGAATTTTTCATGTTTATATTACCTATCTTTATTCTTGTGTATATATATATATATATATCATAACTATATAAAAGAGTGAGTTTTTTTTTGGCCACGTGTCAACGATTTGTATCGTCAACCAATACGACGTCGTTTTGTGTGGAAGCGTGAAGAAATGTGTAAGAGAAGAAAATTTAGGCCCTGTTTGAACCCCTCTTTTTTCCCTTTTTTCCCATTCATTTCCTTTTTCCAACAATGAATGCATTAATGAGAGGTAAAAAACTACTGAATTTTCTGACACAATTTCTAAAAATTCTAGCCGTTACTAGCAGATTTGAAACCTTTCAACAATATACCATGTTTGCCCTCATACCTAATTTGTAAATTTACTTATTTATCCTTCAATCTTTCTCATAAATTTGGATTGGTATATAAGGGAAAAATTGACACAAACATATCATAAAAATAACAAACAATTTTTGTCATTTTTTACTTCCACAGATTATGCTGCAGACGTGGGCCCTTATACTAAAAACGGAAAAAATTGGTGAAGATAGGGGCTCAAATAGGAGCTAAAAGTAAAGCGGAAAAAAAAAGTAACTCTGAGAGTAACTCTCAAATATGGAGAGATCTAAATTTTTTTTCTTTTCTTAACATTTTTTTAATTATTATTATCTTTTCATATTTCGTAAGTTTTGGAGATAATTGTGCATCCAATCCTTAAACTTTCATGTTGTACGTTTTATTCCTCAAAATTTGACTTTTCTATCAATTTCATCGTTAAAAAATTACAACCCTAAGTCCTTAAACGTTTGACACTTGTACACTTAGGCAAAAAAAATATCAAATATTTCCTAAATATTCAATTATAACAACACCGAAAACTAAATTAAGATGATTTTAAAAAATTTAAAATTTTCACGCTAATAAAAATATCTAATATATAATAAATATACAATTCGGCAAAAAAAAATATCAAATATTTCCTAAATATTCAATTATAAAAACACCGAAAACTAAATTAAGAAACTTTTAAAATATATATATATATATTTTAAGTAAAGTGAAAAAAAAATTAAAACTCTAGAGAGAGTGTGACACTCTCAAATATGAGAGTGACACACTCAGAGGATTCACGTCGTAATTTTTTTTTATTTTTTTTTGCGTGTCATAATTATTGTCAAACCTACTATATATATATAACAATACCGAAAACTAAATTAAGATGATTTTAAAAAATTAAAATCTTCACACTAATATTTTAATTTTTTAAAATCATCTTAATTTAGTTTTCGGTGTTTTTATAAATAAATAAATATATATATATTTCTTAAGTAAAGTGAAAAAAAAATTAAAAACTCTAGAGGGAGTGTGACACTCTTAAATATGAGAGTGACACTCAAACGTTTCACGTCGTAAGTTTTTTTTTTTTTTTTTTTTTTTTTTTTTTACGTGTCAGAATTACTGTCAAACCTACTATTATATTTATAACAACACCGAAAACTAAATTAAGATGATTTTAAAAAATTAAAATTTTCACGCTAATATATATATATATATATATATATATATATATATATATAGAGTGTGAAAAAAAAATTAAAAACTATAGAGTGTGACACTCTCATATTTGAGAGTGACACACTCAGACGTTTCAAGTCGTAATTTTTTTTTTTTTTTTGCGTGTCAGAATTACTGTCAAACCTACTATATATATATATATATATATATATTAAGTAAAATGAAAAAAAAAATTAAAAATTTTAGAGAGTGTGTGACACTCAAATATGAGAATGACACATATGAGAGTGACACTCAGACGTTTCACGTCGTAATTTTTTTTTTCGTGTGTCAGAATTACTGTCAAACCTACTATATATATATATTTAACAACACCGAAAACTAAATTAAGATAATTTTAAAAAATTAAATTTTGTACGCTAATATATATATATATATATTTCTTAAGTAAAGTGAAAAAAAAATTAAAAACTCTAGAGAGACTGTGCTGTCTCGCACAATGCGAGAGACATTTCTTGCATTGTGCGAGATAGAACAGTGCACATGTCTCGCACAATGTCTCACATTGTGCTGTGAGACACTGTGCGAGACAGCATAGTGCGAGATGTCACTTCCAAGATTTTTCTTCTTTCTTCATTTTTACACGCAATTGCCATCACGCCTAACTCCATTTTGTCTTTACCATTTCTCACGCAACCATCCATAGAGTCAATACTGTACCATCATACCCAACTTTTGGTCTCATTACCACTCTATATTCTTTTACTTTGCCCACGAAAATCTCTTCATTCTTCCCCTGTGTATTTTACCAAAGCGAGCGATGAACATTTACTCTCTGTAACTTACCTTCTACCCATAATTATTTGTTCGTCTCGCAATTTCTGTTACTTTCTGTCGAAATTGTTGAAAATTCCATTTTTTTTTTCATGTATTTGAGTTGGAGATTTAGTGTAAGAACGTGTATATTTTTATTTTTATTTTTTGCAAAATTTGACATGTATTTCTTCTATTCTAGATTACATGATTTAGTGGAAGTAGTGTATTGAAGCAAATGTTTGATGATAAATGGTAAATTTCAGTACACATCCTTAAATAATTATTACTATTCATATACAGCAATATGCTTCTATCTAAACAAAAAATAATCTTTAATCCTTACTGCTGATCTTACACTCTCAACTAAAATCAATAGCACCTTACTTTTTACGATAATAAAAACACAATAACTATAGAACTCATGCATCGCATGAGGCACAAACTAGTATATATAAAAGGGGGGGTCATGCTGGTGACAGTAACGATAGCGTTAAAGGTGATGGTGTGTAGTCCAGAGATAGACGATCTGGATGGTTTATGATTCTATAGAGAAGGGATGTGGGGAAATGGATGAAAGGTTTGTCGAGTTATTTTATTATTATTTTTATAGTAATACCTGATTTTAAATAATATTTTTCAAATACTTGATTCTTGAATTTTTTAAAATAAAAGTATGATTGGGCTAATTTCCTTATTCGCCAATTGAATCACGTGCAATTAATCCCATGGGCCCAAATCCGTTTTGCAAAAAAGTAGACGTTACAATCGTAACGGCTACTTCAAATTTCAAACTGGAAAGAAATCAAAAGATACCCTTCAATCAAAATCAAATCAAAATCCTCCCTGTTTCATTCCGTCTCCATAACTCTTCATTTCCAGCTCTCAAGAAAGTTCATAATTCTGATTCATTTCTTGAAATTTCTTCAGTTTCTCTTCAATTCTTAGAGAAATTTGAATATCAAGAACAGGGTTTTTACTCGGTAGTTAATTCTTCATCTGTTCTGTTAAATTAGAGAAGAAAAACAGCAGGAAAGTTTCTGGGCTCTGATTTTGTTTATCGATTGAAAATGGCTCCTACACCATCTTCGAAGTCGAATACACCTTCGTCAAAATCAAACAATAACCACCAATCAAAAACCCCTCATTCAAAGCACCGCCTGAATTTCACCAAAGAAACTGCCACTACGGCCGCCATGCCACCGACAGAGCATCCAGTGGAAGTTATTGGCAGAATAAGAAACCAACCGGACCAAAAAGACAAGCCTACTATGATCCCATCCGTTCTGAAAATCAACATAGATGGAAAATCACTGAGAGCAAAAACTGAAATTGGGTACAGGGATTTTACTCTCGATGGGGTTTCGTTGTCTGAAGAAGATGATCTTGATGGTTTCTACAAGAAGTTTGTGGAGTCAAGGATTAATGGTGTGAAACTAGGGAACAAATGTACCATTATGATGTATGGCCCGACAGGCTCGGGAAAGAGTCATACCATGTTTGGTTGTGCTAATCAGCCAGGGATTGTGTACAAATCTTTGAGGGGTATTTTAGGAGAAGGAAACAAAGAAGATGGAGAGAATCTAGGTGGTGGAACTTTTGTTCAGGTTAGTGTTTTGGAGATATATAATGAGGAAATATATGATCTGCTGTCATCGGCTGATACTGGTGGAGGTTTTGGTTTTGGATGGGCTAAAGGAGGCTGTGCTTCCAAGGTTAGATTTTTATTTCTTCATTTTTGTACTTGTAGCTTTTGGAATTTCTATCATTTGGTGAATTGTTGGATTCTTGAAAATTCTTTGCTGTATCAATCATATCTGAAGATGGACATGGCCTTTACTTTTTGGTGCAGTACTTGAAAGAAGACATATTTTACTCTTTCATTCCATAGGGATGGATACTTCTTGACTCGTATGACTGTTTTCGGTTTAAAAATATGTAGTCAGGCTGACATTTTGCTTAGAGTCTTTTTGCCTGACCTTAATTAGTGTTAAAATTCACTGATGTTTTCTAAATTTTGTTCATCTAGGTGGTTTTGCCTCTGACACTTTGCTTAGAGTCTTTTTGCCTGACCTTAATTAGTGTTAAAATTCACCGATGTTTTCTAAATTTTGTTCATCTAGGTGGTTTTGCCTCTAGAAAGTGTAGAGTACTCCAATGACGCTTTAAGTTATAACTTTAGGTTTTGTTTATTAATTCAGTTTGGCCTGTTTGGTTAGATGTATGAATTGTGTCCAGTTGTGTCGGAATTGTCCAGTACCATGCTACAATAAAGTGCTTTTAGGCTTACAACTTAGATCTTGTATGAGCCTGTGTTAAAATAGAAATTCTTGCTATGCTTTCCACTGGGCTTTACTGCACAATGTTGACTTGAAATTATCATTCTTCGATTATGAATCACAATTCTATATTCGCAGGTGAGACTGGAAGTAATGGGAAAGAAAGCCAAAAACGCAACTTTTATTTCTGGAAACGAGGCTGGCAAGATTTTGAAAGAGATCCAAAAGGTGGAGAAGAGAAGGATAGTTAAAAGTACACTCTGTAATGAGAGAAGTTCACGAAGCCACTGCATGGTACGAAACTCGATTTGAATATTGTAAAGGATTATTAAGTAGTTTGTTGAGTTTCTGTCTTTACAAACCAAGTACATTCTTGCAGATTATTCTTGATGTTCCAACTGTTGGAGGCCGGCTTATGCTTGTCGATATGGCTGGTTCTGAAAACATAGAACAAGCTGGCCAAAATGGATTTGAAGCAAAAATGCAGGTAGAGGATTCGATATTTTGTCAAGTTCTCTTTTTCCCGGCATGATTTCAGATATTTTATTTTTGAAGCATATGTTGTCCTTGTGACGAAAAATATCGTGATGATAACTGCATTATGCATGCAGACGGCAAAAATTAACCAAGGAAACATAGCTCTGAAGAGAGTTGTTGAATCTATTGCGAATGGCGATTCTCACGTGCCATTCAGAGATAGCAAGCTAACCATGCTTCTCCAGGTATATCTTTTTGCTCATTCTGCTTTCAACTTTCGTACTAATTATATATTTTTTGATGGTTCCTTAAATCAATTGACATTTTGATTCTAGGATTCTTTTGAAGATGACAAGTCGAAAATTCTGATGATACTGTGTGCCAGCCCGGATCCAAAGGAGCTGCATAAAACCATTGCCACATTAGAGTATGGTGCAAAAGCAAAATGTATAGTTCGGTCTCAGCATACACCAATTAAGGAGAAAGGCGGTGAAGATTCTTCATCGGCTGTTATCTTGGGATCAAGGGTTGAAGCTATGGACCAGTTTATCTACAAGTTACAGATGGAAAACAAACTCAAGGAAAAAGAGCGTATTGAGGCTCAGAAGAAGTTAAACAAGAAAGAAGAAGAAATTTCTTCTCTAAGGGCCAAACTTATGCTCGTAGAAGGAAGAGGAAAGGAGGAGATTAATTCGAAAGTAAATGAGCAGACTTTGATGCTGAAAAGGGAACTGGAGAGAAAGATACAAGAGTGTCAGAAAATGGCCGATGAATTTGTTGAGATGGAAAGGAGGAAAATGGAAGAAAGGATGCTGCAACAGCAACGGGAAGTTGAAATGCTCAGACATCGTTTAGAGGAAATTGAATCTGAGCTTCATCTTTTAAGGGCTGACGGTGCATCGGCAGACAGAGATGGCAGCAGCTTTATGAAAAGGCTGTTGGAGGTTTGTTCTGAGGATTCAGATATGGTTAAATCCATGGATCTAGACAGATCAATCGACATGGAAACCAGTGTGGTTCATAAATCAGAGGTCCGTGGAAATGCTGTCATTTCATGCTTTCCCAATACGAGCAATTTCAATGAAAACATAGCAAATTTTCCCAACAAAGCATTCTTGACCACCGTGTATGAGGAAGATGAAGAAGAAAATGAGGAACAAGATAAAGAGAATCCCATAGACGAGGAGGTTCAGAAAGAAGTTATTGAGGAGAAGAAGATGATAGTTACACCAGAATGTTCGATTCAATATCCAGAGCAAATTGATGACTCTTCTAGGCAAAAAAGGATTCAGAATATCTTCACCCTCTGTGGAAACTATAGAGAACTTTCTCAACACAACAGAACTCCTGTGCCTACCCAAAAGAGGCTAGAAACTATTGAGTCCTTGTCGACACTATCAAAGGCAGAGGGAGAAAATTCTGCTAAACTAATGCCTGGTGACCTTTCCCAGCTTCAGAATAGTATTTCTAAAAATCTTTCAGCACCAAACAAGCAGAACATGGATGAAAACAGGCTTGGAAAAGTTAGGGGTTTTGCTGAGATAGCAAAGGTTTTGGAGAATCAAAATCCAGTAGATGAAAGCACTGGTGATGATATTGAAGTGTATGTGAAATGGGAGGCATCGAAGGAAAATCCTGGGAAGTTCATTACTACATTGAAGTTTTTGAAAGATTCGACTCTTGCTGACTTACGGAAGCTGATAGAAATCCATTTTGGTGGGAAGCAGCAAGAATTTGCTTTTCTTCTTCTTGGGGTATGTCTCTATTAGCTCCATCTTTTCTTAAGCTTGCAGGATTTGTTGATACAATCGTCGTTGTATTTATATTATAGTTACTTGATTGGTACTTTGTGCGCATGACAACAAGTGAATTCTGTGTTTACATAGGATCCTTCTGGTGCTCCGATACCTAAAGAAAAGGAGGCAACAACTCGAACAAGCGATCTCCCCATTTGCAACAATGGCCATCTCGCTTGTCTGCGTCCATTAAAGCCAATTCAGCGTACAATTCATGTCCCATTTAGTCCTCTCGAAAACAAGCTTGCAGCTACACCAAACTCGCCTCACATCACAAAGCAAGAAGATTGCTATTCACCCAAAATAGCCCCACACTTGAGTTCAACACCTTTTATTGCTGTTAGAAGATAATTAGGTGATCAGTTTTTTTCTGATTAGTGTAAAACAGAGGATTTTTCAAGTACTTGTGCAGCCAGGTATCCTTTGCTGTTATGTGTACTCCTGGTGCATGTTATTTTATGACCGTCAAAATATCCAGTGGGTCTGTGTCACTAGGGTGCAAAATATGTTGATATTTCTCTTTTGCAGATACTTATATTTTTCTACAGTTTTAAGTAAAGTGATGATGTGTTTTTGTACAATCTAAAATGCCCAGAATTATTCATCATCAGATGATCTTTTTCATGACTGCGCGATCAAAATTGCCCAGAATTATTCACCATTAGATGAACTTTTTCATGACCAAGCATCAAGAAACAAAGAAAATGCCTCTAATGTTGTTAATATGTTAACTCTCATTTACAAAATAACCAACCTCGTTAACAGGAAGACATTGACCTTTTTGTTGGAACAGAAAAAATGTTTCCTAGCTATATTCATTTTCTGTAGTGATTATACTCGCCTAGCTCATCCGTTATTGGCATTTAGGATTTGTGCTGCCACAAGAGAGTGCTGCAAGCCCTCTCTCACCAAAGACCTAGTTCCTTTTACACGATCCATCACCAGAAGGTGACAATGAAAGAAGCCCACGAAGCCCGTCGTATCAAGTCATACATCCATGTGATCAAGACTCTATGAAACGATTGGATACTATCACTTATAATACCTTGATGAATACAATCCGATTACAACAATCAACAGGTTTCAGACCCATGACAGAAGAAATTCTGATTCCTTGATAGAAATGGGAGTTGTAATTTTATTCATTGAGAAATCACATATTTATAGTACAACTCAATAAATAAATATGAAAAGATAAATAACAATTCCTAAAATTAAGCAATTAAATATGAGAAGATAAATAACAATTACTAAAATTAAGCATATCGTCATCAATCATCTTGATCAATGTCTCAATGATTCCTTGATTTCCTCCATCATATATTTTTGTGCAAATCTTCATAATGCAAGTTATGCATAATCATTCCTTGATTTATTCTCTTAACACTCTCATTCCTTATTTTCTCCACTGTTAATATTTGAACAAATGTAAGGGCTGAATTTTTTAATAGATATCCATTCCATCACGAAGCTTTCATGTTGTCGAATCCAACACTGGCCTGCACCCAAAAGTGTACATAAATGAAACACACACTCCTGCAGTTTAAACCTCATAGTTGTGATTTGCAAAATGTCTATAATGTGATGCGGTTTTGCATATTCTGTGGCTCTCAATACCGAATCAGATGTGTTCTACAGGAGAAGAGTCTACATTAATAAAACATCATACCAGGAACTTGTGAATTTGCTCAAGGATTGGTGAGAAATTGGTGCAAAAATTTTCCATATCACCATAGGTGTCGCCTTCAGCACCAATCACCTCCATGAACTTCTTGCTGTCGGGCGCAAGCTTTATGGCAACCTTCATTGCATAATGGAAATGTCATCATAAGTTAGAGAAAAAAAATACAAAACGCGCTTTATATGTCTAAAATGCACATATAACAAATCATTCTCTTGCTAAAAGTAATGGCCTAAACCTCTAAAATATACTGATTTTGATAGAATCAAGTATGCATAAAAACTATATATTACCGAGAAACTGGAACTTGCAAGCCAGCCGTGCCATTTTTTCAAGGTCTTGCTATATGCATCGTTACAAGCATGTGACATTGACTGATCTTGATATTGGGATAGATTACGGAACAGCTCAACTAAAAAATCCATTGCTCTGCAATATATTTAAAATTATAGTCATCTTAACAAGCTTAAACTAAATGGTGGGAACTTTGAAGAACACCATTTCAGATGATGCATGGCAGTGAATTTTTTTGAAACAGATATATCATCACAAAATTTTAGGATCGTCAATAGTTGTTAATAATGGGAAAGTGATTTTTTTTTTCAGTTCATTAACAACAGAAAATGCATATAATGCAACTTCTAATGTAAATCAATAGTGCTGGTAATATGTTGAAAAGCGTTCAGAATTCAATAGCATTCTTGCCTAAAACTAGAGAGTGGAATAAAAGTGATAAGAGAAAAACACATTACGGTAAGTAGTACCTCGTCAGCCAAAGAAGTCCATTGGTACAGCTTGATGATGATTTGGCAGTTTTTGTTTCAACTTCAGCTTGTACCAAGCTGTACAAGTAATTGAATCTGGATGGATTGGAAGAGTACTTAGATTCCAGCCTCTGCCAGATAATCAACATCAAAAAAATTGTCTCAGTATCACAAAAGTCAGTGTACTAAGATTGTGATCAAAATGTCTGCATGTGTTATGTTGTATGTCATTCCGGGAGGGGAGGGGAGGGGGGGGGGGGGGGGAAGAGAGAGAGAGTCCTATCTATTTTATGTGCATATACGGTGTGAATCAAAGAAAAAGAAACTCTTACCGATATATTACCACCAATATCAGACTTCACCAAAGTCATAGCAGCCCCAAATTTATCTAGTATAAAGTCAAATTCGTATTAAGGGAATGGCAGTTTAAAGGAGAAACTCTATAGAGATTAAGGCAGAGTAAAGAAAGAATATCAAAGGAGAAACTATAAAATTTAAGTGTTTCTATACCCCAAAACATTTAAACTACTCAGCCTATTCTAATGTAGTTTGAAAAAAAAAAAAATCTACGTTGGTTTATCTATCTGAAAGAAATAGTTCACCAAATTCTAAAGCGAAATATTCAACCAGGCAAAATTATTTAACTTTTTTCAAATTAAATGAAGGCAAGAAAACGCCGATATGATCTATAATTTCATGCTACCCAACAGCTTGATAGTAAATCTCTCTCTCTCTCTCTCTCTCTCTCTCTCTCTCTGTGCCTTCCAATAGCTTGATATCTATTGTTTCTAACTCTCATGTATTCTGATTCTGTCGTATGATCTTCATATTTGGTACGAAGCAAAGTCACCAATCTTTATTTCGACTTCTACATAGAAAATATATTTTATGATTTTATCCTACAAAGAGGGATGCAGCCAGGAACGTAGTTGAGCAGGGACATGACCCAAATAATATTTTTGCAATGAGATAGTAACACACGATTATTAAAATGTAATAAAAAAATTCAATGCATTACAACTGTACCCTATCTGCCTAGTAACCTCATTATCAGCATCATCATAAATATTTTTCTCAAACACAATCAATCCGACGTGCTTCAGAAATTCAAAGTAACTAGGTAGAGGGCACTACCTATTGACAAGGGAATTATTAATATAGAGATTAGAATCTCTTCAATCTGAACATTAGTAAGTATTATTTCAAACATTTTAAAAGTTGGATTAATTAAACCTGACGAGTTGTTTCCCAAATTACTAAATACAAATGTCTTTCACAATAATTTAGCTATATTACTAAGATAGAGACTAGAGCCTCTGAAACCTGAACAGTAGTAAGCATATTGCAGGAGTTTTAAAGACTTGAATAATTAAAACCAGCTAAAAGATTCCAAAATTGTTTAATATACTAAATGTATAATAATCTATCCATATCCCATCATTGTTCACCACCAGAGACAAAATCAGAGCCCAATTGCCCAAAGCAAATGCCAGTTCAGTGTTTGCTAATCTCATAATTCCAGTGGGGGAAGGAAACTGCTCCCACCCCCCCTGCCTTCGAATGATATATCAAAGATGCAGTTGCTTTTGATAAACCACAATACAATCTTAGGCTAATCCAATTATTGTCAATTGGTTTGGGATTAAATATCAAGTTCTTTATGGATCAACCAGAAAGTTGTTGAAACTGACATTCACAAATAAATTTGTCATATGGAAGGAACTTTATTATCCATTAGAAACTCCACAATATATATTGGTTGTTAGTGGTTCTAGCCATAATCCACCTCCACCTCCCCACCACCCCGATCAGTCATTTCAAGAAGCAAAAAGAACCTTCAAAACTAAGGGCAGCAAAAGACCCCCTTATGATACATCTTGGCTGCTTTGTTAAATTTTCACCAAAAAAAGGGATTTAAGGCACACAGTTATGGCTGATAAATGAAAAAGTAGAGTTATTAAATAATAAATACAAGTTATAACATTAATTCTTAAGAGTGGTAAACTTTCAGAATCATTGCTTCTCTGTACTAAGAAATTACCAATTAAATTACAGCAACGACAAACCTAGAATCGGCAATATATGTTTGCAGACATCCAAGAAAGGCTTGGTCAGCATATCCCCTTCTTCAGACTTGACATGCTTAATTCCTTCAAGACATGGAGTAAACACAGTTTCCCCCATTTTTGCAGTATTCTGCACCCAAAACCAATAGGAAATTCATAACCATAATAAGTTAATCAATCATGGTATCATAGCATATTGTGCTACTATAACCTTGATGCTTCCAAAATGACTTGAAATTTACAGTAATAGAAAAAGTGCTATATTAGAACTGAGCGTCAAGATTGCTCTGAAAGAGTAATTTTTATGAAACACCCAATGTGGGGGGGAAAGGGGTCAATCAGCAGAGATAATTTTTTGGGGAAAAAACACGCGCGCGCACACATTGGAATTGATTAATAGGCCATACTATCAAACTCCATATTCATAAGATAAATAATTCAATTTTTTTTTTTAAATCTACAATATTTTCAGCGATGAGAACCGTATATAGAGATTCATACCAAAAATACACTACATTAATCGCCTGCAAAAAGGTTTTATGCCGCTACCATGAACTAAATTGATGCCAAAAAAAATATAAATACTCATTCAAATTTCTACACATGCATTAAATTGGATACAAAAGGATTGCATTGAAAAACCTGGGATTATAATGTGAACAGAGAATTGGATCCGATTCAAAGAAAATTATTTTTATTGCATTATTTTTTTACAACTATATATAAATACTAATTATGGATTAATTATTGAAAATTAAAATAATAACAATTAAACGTGCATAGAACTGAATTAGTCGTTGCAACGTTTAACTGAATTTCAAAATACCCGCTGCTTCTGCGGTATAATGAGCTTCAATCTGCCGGCATTTTCCATCAAGATCCCCCATTTCAGTCGTATTTACTTATATTTATTTCTGATTTCAAGCTTCAAATTAAATATCTGTCAACTAATAAACGAGTCTCATGAATTGGGTTTTGATGGAAAAGAAAGGAGAATTCAGTGGCAGCTCCAAAATTGGTACTTTTAAAAATAGCTTACTCGAAGTATCTAACATAGCTAATTGATAAAAAATATTATATCACCTTAATAAAATGAATTATATATTGCAAAATATATCATATTTTTTAGAATTGATTTACAAACTAATTTTTATCTTCTATCTTGAATTTCAAAATATAAATCCATTCTTTGATCTAATAGATTAGAATAATCTGTAACACATTGTTTATATTTTTCTTTAAATCTATTATATCTTCTGATAATGTATTTATATTTTATAATTGAGAAGTAATATTATTTATTTTATCTAATAATTTTTCTAATAAATTATATAATCCTTCAATAGTATATCCAGGCATAAAAATAAATAATCTTAGCGATTTTAAACTTCTAATAACAGTAATTAAAACATCATAAATAGTAGAAAAGCAAATATTAATGCAAGAATATAACGTAAATAAAAAAGATCTTAATATCAGATAATTTTGGAGCAGAAGGTAAAAACAAATTAATATCAACGAGATTTCCCTTGAACTTGTCACCGTATGTTAGTATACTCAGATATAAGTGATCGGTATTGTTTGAGTTTAAGAAAGTGGGTAAAAGTCCAACACGACTTCCACATACTTATTGATTTTCTCTCTGACTCTTTTGCATATCTTACAGTGGATCACATGGAATCAGAGTTTTCCTTTCAACTCCTTGTTAAAACATCACCTTAAATGGTAATAGGGTTTTCATGGCTTTCTCAAACGATGCCAAAAACACACAGCAACACGACAATAAGATACTTGCACTAACCCTCAAGGTTTTTACCGTTGGAATATAAGTAAGATAAGAGTTTTTTGAGAAAATAATAAGGATAAAAAGATAGTGTCTTAAAATAACTTTAATTTCGTAAACACATCACACTAATATCTCTTACATAAGAGTATACATACATACTTTGGCTACACTCTTGGTACTTTCTCTAAGAAAATTAGAACTCCATAGAGATTACCTTATTACACGCTTGACTTCAAAGAAAGAAACTGAAATTGCTACAAGACTCAAAATACTAGATAGAGAGATAAATTTTTGTTTTACAACTCATGCCTTACTTTTGAGAATTCGTCTTCAATTTATAGATTGAAAAAGTATTACAGTAGTCCTTCATTATTGTTGCTTTAACTATGTAGGGTCTTGAGAATCTTACTGTGGTATAAAGTTTTTTGTCTTAGAATGAAAAATTATTGGGGTAAACCCACAGTTTTTTTCTATCAGAGTGAATTTGATAAAGTAGTGATAAAGGGGTCCACTATTTTTTCATGTGCGATTCAAACCATTCATCCGAAAATTCATCTGGATCGAGGAAAATTGGTGAGATGTCGTCTTCATTGCTACAACATTCGCACTTGTGATTAGGATAACGCCAAAACTGTTTGGACAGTTCATATTTTATTTTCTGTGTTTCACTAGCATGTCCTTCAAATATATGATCACATCATATGTCAAGATAGTGTCAATCTTCCTGTTTGATGGGTGCTACAGCTTTACTGTAGATCATGTGATTCGTACACCCATATGTTTTGTTTTTCTTCAATAATTTTCTGAATATGCTCAAATTGCTCCTTGTATCCCTTTGGCTTGCTGGAAGCAACCTATCTTCTTCATTATCCCATTCAGGACTGGCCGTGAAAAATCTGATATATATGTTCTTATGTTTAAGAACTTGACAATATCGTTCAATAGCTCGGACTACATCTTTTGGTAGCATAGAAATTTCTTTTAATGATTCTGATGGATAAATACAAATTATATTTTCCATCTCATAAAAAGCACGAACCTAATATGCTGGAGCTCCTGGATAAAGATTAACTTTGTTGTAAGTTCCATATGCAAGAGTTTTCATCCACCCTCCAATACTGGTGAACCAACAGCAGACAAGATTGAACAATACATATGCTAAAATAAAATTATTTTTATTCTTAATATCCATAACACCAGGGGTGTTACAGGCCTTGATAATATTTGAGCGATTGAGCTCTGGTATAGAGATATTATCCTTTGTAAAAAAAAAAAAATCTCATGTGAGGGAGACAAATTAGCATTCTCTTTGACAGATAGTTTATGAAGCTTTAATGCTTCTTGTTCAATATTGGCGTTAAAGCCTTCAGAACTATTAGCACTAGGGCCTTCAAATAATACAGCTTTGTTGGCTTTCTCGGATATCGGCTTAGCAACAGCCTTCTCCATCAGTGTTATCTTGGATTCTATTGCAGCAACCTTCACACTCATCTCGAACTTCAATGTTTCGAGTTCCTTCTTGATTTACTCCATTACTGGTTAAAAAATCTGGAATAAAATTATATTTCCCTTTAATATGGACAATATCACAATTAAATGGCGCAAACTACATTTGCATTCTAATAAGTGGCATTTCAGCTGCGCTGGTTCCAAATTTATTTGTTAACAATGGTTTTACTTGAGTATTATCCGTTCTAATAAGAAACTTTTTAGGTAACAAATAAGGTTCAAATTTTGTTACTCCTTTCTTGACAGCTAAACATTCTTTTCGATTAATATCTTATCTAATTTCTGCATCCTTTAAAGCACCTGAAGTCTAAGCAACAAGCTCTTCTGGGCATTTTTTATGATTTTCTTTTCTTTTTAGGATTGCTACCCAGTGTAATAGAGAAGCATCAGTTTCTAAAATATAGAAATCATTTTCATTTGAAATATTTAATTCGGGTAGATTTTTACATACTTTTTTATTTTGTTTACCATTTCGATATCTTCTTCTATCCATTCCCAATCAATATATTTTCTAAGTTTTTTGATAAAGTGAACTTTGTATTTATAGCAATTTTTGATAAATTTTTCAGAGTAATTTAATAATTCAATAAAGTTTTGCAGCTCTTTTTTATCTTTAATTACTTCTGAAAATTCGATAATTTTTCTTACCAATATGAGATTGTTGAAATATTTTTTTCCTGTAAAAATATATCCTAAGAATTCGATTTCAGTTTTAACTATTTATGCTTTTCTTTCAGATAGGGTTAATCCATATTTTTTGGCAATATAATTGAACTTCTTAAAATGTTCGATATGCTCTTTTAAATTTTTACTATGGATAAGGATATCATCTATATAAGTAATGCATAAATTTTATATTGGCTTGATTATCTTATCCATTCTTTGTTGAAATATTGTTGGAGCATTCATTAATCCAAATGACATAACATTCCACTTGAATTGTCCTAGTGGATTAGGGGTGGTAAAACTAGTTAAAGGTTTAGTTGTTTCATCTAGTTTTATTTGCCAATATTCTGATTTACAATCAAAGTTAAAGTATATTTTACTTTCTTGTATTTGTTTTATTAACAAATATTTTATTGGTAATTTATAGCTATTAGGTATAGTTTTAGAATTTAGGTCTCTATAATCAATTATCATTATAATTTTTCCTCTTTTAATTTCATTATGGTTTCTAACCATAAATGCAGGACTATTATAAGAACTAGTTGATACTCTTATCACTCCTAATTCTAAGAGTTCTTTAATTTGTATTTTAAATTCTTTTTTATCTTCTTCACTATAAGAAAATTGTTTTCAGATATATTAGCGTCTGGACCTTTTAGTTCAATGGTTGCAATAGGTTTATCTTTGTCTCAATTGGTTAAGGGATGTTCATGATAACATTCTTTTAATTCTAGTTTAATTTTTTCTAACTCTTCTTTTAAATTGTCAATTCTTAATACAAGAATTTTTTTTTTTGTTTTTGACTGATTTCAGTATAACATCCACCACGATTACTTGCAGAACTCTGATATCTAGGCTTATGGTGTATTTGTTGATGTGCAATTCCAATTGTTTTATAAATTTTTGGTGTTTTAATTTTGTGATTACAAGGTGTAGTAAATTCAAAACTATCTTTATATTTCGTAAATGGGCTATATGTATAGATAAAATTTTCTCCTAAAAAAATATCAAATCGAATTTTATCTGTTGCATATATTCTTGGAATAAAATATTCTCTATTTCCTATAATTATAGGAACATTTTCTACAAAATCTCTATAAATTTCAACAATATCACTTGCAGTTTGGCCATAAGTCGTTTTCTTATAATCTCTTTTATAATAATGTTTAGGAAATACATTTCTTTTACATAGGCAAATTTCAAATCCAGTATCAAGTATATCATAAAATTTTATCATACAATAGTCTGGTAAATTAAGAGTTATCTCAATATATGGACTAAGTATACTAGTTTTGATTGATCTAATTCCTTGTATCATATAAATTGGTTCTTTGATTTTATTAACTTTAGGAAGTATTTTCTGTTTATCCTCTATAGTTATTTGTAGGGTGTTTTTCTGGATGACATATGATGATACATTTTCAAGAAAATTCATTCCAAATAATATTGGGCTAGTATCTTTTCATTTTCTATAATCTTTATGGATTTTAAGGTTAAATTTAAATTGTTCTCCTTCTATATCAGTAAAGCTTAGTTCAAGATTAACAAATGTTCTGATTTCATATTTAATTCCATGATAATCCGTAAGAGTTATTCCTTGTGGTAGGTTTTTTTTCAGATAAACGATCCACTAAGTCTGCTCTTATATGGCTGGTACTGGCTCATGTATTAACAAGGGCTATGATTTCTTCGTAGTTATTTTGATTATTGATATATTCTGTTAAGATAAAGAAATTATCTTCCTCACACTTTCTTAGGCCAATATCAATACTATTTCTAGGTAATGTTGAGTAGTTTTTACTTGTAGATGGTCTACTAGAGCTTGCGAGTTCTCTAGTACTAATACTTCTTTCTATTCTTCTACTAGGCATTCTGACTACATGTTGTGGTAAGGAGATATTATTATTACTTAATATTCTTGGTGGTGTAAATTGTACTAGGTTTCTAAAGTCTTCATGAATTTCTATGAATTCTCCTGAAATTTTATTGATTTCTTTCTGGTGTATAGTAGTAAAAGCATACAAAGTTTTACAATGTAAAGTTACGATTTTACTTCTTGGTGGCATAATTAATCTATCAATTTTGTGATATAAATTTAGTCCTAGACTTAAGTTTTCATCTGATAAAGACATGGCAAATCCAGGTCTTATAGTAAATATAATTTTCTTATAAACAAGATTTCCAGAAACCATTCCTAATAGGGCATCCATAGGATCATGAAATATTCTATTAGCCATCAAGTATATTTGTATATGAATATCCATTCTTTTTTTAAAATATCCTTTAATCATAATTTGGATCCCACCAATTACTATATTCTTTAATCCATCTCTACTAGATTTCTTTATATTTACTAATTCTCTATTAACCAATTCTCTTGTTATAAGAGGTATAATAGTATTGCCTTTAACATTTTCGATATTAATAAGTACTTCGTCATACTTGGCAATGTATATTGTTTTGTTAAATCAAGATAGTATAGGTCTTATAAAAACATCTTTATCTCTTAAAGATATTTGTTTTTCTTTTATAGTTCCATATCTTTTTTCATCAAACACAACAGTTTGCTAAGTTCCTTCTTCTTTATCTAAGTTGGTCTCAATAGTATCAATAATTTACTAATTCATATAGATCTGTTCATATTCCGGTTCTTCAATTTTTTCTATATCTAGTTCATAGATTGAGTCAATTTCAGATAATTCGTCTAAATCTTCAATTATCTCATATACTGAGTCAGATTCTATTTCTTCCATTAATCTAATGGACTTAACATTTTCTCTTCTATTTTTATATGGACAATTGGGAGATATATGTCATATTTCGTTACATGTAAAACATTTACATTTTTTTATAAAATTCTTCTTTAGATTTCTTTTGGGGTTTCTTATGTTGGTTAAATTCTATTTTCCAAGGTTTTTGCTTCTTAAAATATTTATTATGGCTCTTAAATCCTCTATTTTTTTTTCCAAGGTTTAAGATATTTCTTAAATTTCTTTTTATACTATGGTTTCTTGGATGGTTGATGACAACCAAATTGTGGTACTGCTGTTATTTCTCTATAACAACATAAACTAGCTTTCTTACCATATTTTCTAAATAGGTGTTGGTACATAGATTTTTTGCACAATTCAAATATTTTTCTCTTAGCGAATGAAGTTATCATTCCTAGAGTATCAGTCTTTTGATTAGGATTTTCCCATTCTATTTTCTTCCAATAAATTTTGTACTCCTCAAATAATTTCTGACCCCATGGCCAGGGTAGTTTAAGGAAATATCTATTTAATAATTTTTTATCCTCTTCAAATATATTCCATTCTTTTATGGATTTAGATACTCTGATATATATTTTTTCGAATTTTTTAGTATATTCATTTAATTCACACATATCACAGATTTTTAATAGTTCTATCTCTCTTTCAACTTGTAAGGTTTCTTGAGTAATCATATCAATTTTAGTTTCAGGTATAACTTCTCCTAAGAGTAGATGTCTAAAGAAATTTTCTATTCGTTTTAAAATTTCTTTAAAATTTTCAGCATCTAAACTTTCATCTCTATCTATGGTAGATGTAGATTTTTCTCCATATTTGATTTGATTTGATTTTTGGTTTCTTTAGAAGTTCTTCTCCTTCTTACCATATTTTCTAAATAGGTGTTGGTACATAGATTTTTTGCACAATTCAAATATTTTTCTCTTAGCGAATGAAGTTATCATTCCTAGAGTATCAGTCTTTTGATTAGGATTTTTCCATTCTATTTTCTTCCAATAAATTTTGTACTCCTCAAATAATTTCTGACCCCATGGCCAGGGTAGTTTAAGGAAATATCTATTTAATAATTTTTTATCCTCTTCAAATATATTCCATTCTTTTATGGATTTAGATACTCTGATATATATTTTTTCGAATTTTTTAGTATATTCATTTAATTCACACATATCACAGATTTTTAATAGTTCTATCTCTCTTTCAACTTGTAAGGTTTCTTGAGTAATCATATCAATTTTAGTTTCAGGTATAACTTCTCCTAAGAGTAGATGTCTAAAGAAATTTTCTATTCGTTTTAAAATTTCTTTAAAATTTTCAGCATCTAAACTTTCATCTCTATCTATGGTAGATGTAGATTTTTCTCCATATTTGATTTGATTTGATTTTTGGTTTCTTTAGAAGTTCTTCTCCAGATGTCTGAAATAATTCCTCTAAAGGTGTGGATTATAAAGTTATAAACTTGAGTGGAATTCCATTTATGAAAAGCAACAGCTAAATCAGTAGCTTTTGCCCAAGAATCAATAACTTCGCTTTTATTATTGCTATCATCAATATCTAACAATATTCTTGTTGTAGGAAGAGAAATTGTAGTAAATGACCTATTGAAAAGTGGGAATTTCCACTATAATCTTTGACCAGATTTAATAAAAAATAAATAAATAAATAAATTGAATTTGACGTTAAAAGTTCAAAAATACCCCCTGTCACTTTCATTTACCCCACACGTGAAAAGAGAAAGGAAAAAGCGAAAAAAAAAAAAAAATCGACTACACTGACTGCTCGACGCCGGCGAGATCGTGAAACATTGGTCAAAGAACAAAACCCTAAACCATTTACTGAAATCGAACAAGGTTAGTTGAAGAATATTGAGTTTCCTTTTGATTTTGTGAAAATGGCATGATATTTCAACGTTTTTGTCGACTATTGTTAATTATTTGGTTAGATGATTGAGTATATAAGATTAGATTAGGTGGATTTGACATTGTTTGAGCTTGGGATAGCCGGAAATGACGTTTTTTCGGCGATCCAGCGTCTGTAGAAGACACGGACAGTTGGGTCAACCCGACTGTTTCGGGTCGGGTTGACCCGAAAACAGTTAGGTAAACAGTCGGGTCTCCAACCGACTGTCCCGGGTCAGCATTTTTTAAATATGTTGGGCCATCAGTTTTGGGCCGTCTGTTTTGGTGTTAGGCCGACTGTTTCGACCTCATTTTTTTATAAAAAAAAACAGTCGGTCCAACTGTTTGAAACAGTTGGGCCGACTGTTTCGGTCCATTTTTTATAAAAAAAAAATGTTTAATTAAAAAAAAATTAATTTTAATTTTAATTTTAAAAAAATTTGATAATTGATAATTTCACCAAAATTAAATTTTTTTTTAAAAGAAATTATTAATGTAAAAAATGTACTAACTATAATTAAATAATAAATATTTTCTTTATTTAATTATAATATTTAGTTAATGTTAAAAATAAAATATTAAATAATATTTGTAATTAAATATAAAAAATATTGTTTTTAAATTTAAAAATTTGTAATTAAATATTAATTCAATAATATTTATACTGGTTAATTAATTCATTTATTAATTCAATAATATTAATATTCTTTAATTAATAGCCGATAATTTATTTATTCATTTAAATTAAGTTTGTTAAAAAGAAATTAATTTTGTAATTAAATAAAAATTGTTTATTGAAATTGTAATTTCTTTTATACTTTATTTTTGAAATTGAAAATCAGCAAGTACAAAGAATTGTAATTAATTATTTAACATGTTCTTTGTATTTGTTGGTAGTAGTTGTCATTCAGATTGTTTAATGTGATGTTATTATAAGTTATTATATATCTTGCACAGTGTTGTGACATTGCTCATTTTGAATTTTTGTAGGATGGAATATCATCTGGATGACGAGTTGATGCGGATGGCGGGTAAAGCTACTTGGAATAGTAGCTTTGATGCTTTTTCGATAGTGGAGGGGCTCTTGGATGATCAGCACATATAGATGCTGCGACAGTCTTTCATCTGGCCCTTACATGAGTTGCGAGAGATACAGTTTTTGGGCTAGATGATCGATGCATTGTTATGTCGATTGCTGAGTCCTGTCGACAGCGATGCCCTCCACTTCGACCTCGGGGGCAAGGTCGCCAGTTTCGGTCCTGCCGAGTTTACATTGATGACTGGGCTACAGCTGACCGGGGATGAGGTTGCTCGACGAAACAACAGGTTGCTGGATGCCTACTTTCCGGGACAGGGGACGGTGCTGCAGCTGCAGTTGATCGACGCGGTCAGGAGATGTGACCACATGCTAGATCGATTGAAGCTAGGGTTGGTCTACATTCTGGAGAACGTTCTGCGGTGTCACCATAAGAAGAATGCGATCGATCTCCTCCACTTAGAGATTGTGGATGACCTGGATGGCTTCAACAGCTATCCTTGGAGCCGGAGGTGTTACGATGACACCGTCCACGTCTTCACCATATCGCACTTGAAGCCCAAGGGGGCAGTGCGTAAGTACGATGTCTATGGATTGCCCCTAGCAGTGCAGGTTCATATTTAACATACTAAGCGTTCTTAAAAAAAAAAATTATGTTGTGTATAACATATTTGTATATATTGCAGATCTGGGCGTACGAGACCGTCCCCTTGTTGGGTAGCCGCTATGCAAAGCGGCTGGAGACACGTTGTCCCCGGATGCACCATTGACGATCATCCCGACAGGATGGCTGCCCATCTGGGAGACAGTTATCGGCTCTCCTCGACGATCCCACTGTGAGTATTGTATGTTTTTCATTTATATTTTATGCAATTTGAAATATCGATGCAGTATGTTGTAATAATTCAAACGGATATATGTCAGCTGGAAGTAATAACAGAGTTGACGACGTCGATGGAGGAGGGTCCAGGCGACCGAGAGGGGGACGGACCGAGATAGGGTATGTGATTTGACCGATAAATTATGTATAAACATTTTCTATAAGATTGAAGATAATAATTGTGTATATTGACATTTTTGTAGGAGCGCGATCCAGTTGATCGAGGATCACCTCCGCCCAGGTCGTCCCCTCCGCCCATGGTGTCACCTTCGCGGGGGGCGTCCCCGGTGCCCAGGTCGCCCCCTCCGCCCATTGTGTCACCTTCGCGGAGGGCATCCCCGGCGCCCATGGCATGGTCGCCCCCTCCACCCCGACAGTTCCCCCTTGGATCTCCTACACCCGGCCAGAGCCAGAGCGATGATTTATTTGCCCGATTGATTGTACTTATCACAGGGGAGGTCGGCGAGCTACGACGACAGTTGACCGGCCAGATTGCAGATTTGCGCATGGATCAGGGTCGTGATCTGACCGGACAGATTGCTGAGTTGCACCGAGAGTTGATGGATCAGGGTCGTGATCTGACTGGCAGAGTCGACTCTCTGTCACACGATGTGTATCTGCTGCGTGGCCAAGTTGCAGATCTTCAGGAGGAGGTCGCGTCGCTTCAGTCAGCTGTTAGTACTGGTGGAGTCAGAGAGGCTGGCCGAGAGGGGGACGGAGAGGGAGGTCACCCACAGTACTGGGGAGATGCGGACCTCGCGGATTGGTTGTTTTCAGAGGAGGGGAGGACGGAGGAGGCAGCCCCGACGGGGGAGGAGGGGAGGACGGAGGAGGTGGTGGAGGAGGGGGGAGGGAGGAGGCATCCCCGACAGGGGAGGAGGGGAGGACGGAGGAGGTGGTGGATGAGGGGTGGAGGGAGGAGGCAGCCCCGATGGCTGAGGAGGGGAGGACAGAGGAGGTGGTGCAGGAGGTAGTTGAGGGGGAGAGAGGACGCCGGCCGTGACTGGGGGTAAGAAGCGTTCTGTTGACGTGGTTGAGCAGGCGGTTGGCAAGAGGCTTAGGATGCCGTCACAGTACATTGTTTCTCCTTACACGGCCGAGGCCAAGAGGATGACGTTTATTGATGGAGGCGTCCCAAACATGTTTAGGGAGGTGGATAGCGTCAAATGGAAGGCGTTCGAGACGGAGTGGAGACGGTGGAGGCCCAGGTAAGTATTGTAATTAATTGGTTAGTGAATTGCGAAATAATTACTCGTTACATATTGTTTAATTATGTTTTTGGTTGTATACATTCAGGATTCCACGCACGATCGCGGGAAAGGTGATCCAGAACGTCTACAGCTGGTTCCATGACGTCACCCAGTCTAGTACTTGGCTCGCCGACGATGTAAGTGAAGTTATTTATTATATGTATATAATTTTACAATTAATTGATGAACTGATGAACTGATGTATGTACATTTGAATGCAGCACATCGACCTTATTATGGATCTGCTGTGTGACCGAGCTGTGAGACTCTCGAAGTCCTTTTGCATCCTAGGCCGACTCATTATGAATATGGAGTTCTTTCAGGCCATTGGCATTGAGTACGAGTCGTTCAGGCATCAGACTGGCGACTACGTAGTGCCGAATTATTTGGCCGATTGGATTTTCGGGTTGTCACCGAAGGTCGGGGGGAGGTCATGGACTGGTTGTACACATATGTACATTCCAGTCTGTGCGAACCATCACTACATTGCACTGGAGATCGTCTTGACCGAGTCGAAGGTGTATGTGTATGACCACAATCACTTGTGCTTGACACAGATGCAGCTCGAGTAGATCTGCGAGCCGGTGGCTGTGATCGTTCCCCGGATGGCTAGATTAGCGGATATCTGCGTGGATGACAGACTAGCCATCGTGCGGGACACGACTACGGCGAAATAGACCATATCGTAAGTATTTGTTATTTTTTTTAAATTTTAGACTTTCTTCTTATGTTTATTTATTATTACTAACCAGTTATTGTTTAATTACAGCGGTGATTGCGGCATATACGTTATCAAATATATAGAGTTTTTGAGTATAAATCATAAGGTTGATTCTATCAACCAGTCATGGATTCAGAACTGGCGCAATAAGTTAGCAGCGGATTTATGGGAATTTAACTGCGACCCGTAAATTTTTTTTTTTTTATTCTTTGTAATTTTGTAGCTATTGTTTAATTAAATTTTTTTTATTTATGTGCATTGTAATCATTTGTAATTTTGCATTTTTATGTTACTAATTTACTTTGAAATTTTTTATATAATTAAATTTTTTTTCAATTGTAATTTAAATTTTAACTTAGTATAAAAAAATTAACAATTACACCTTATAAATAAAAATTTATTGTAAGTATATAAATATATTAACAATTACACCTTATAAATAATTAAATATAAATTAAAGAATATAAATCTTTTGTAATTAATATTTACTTACTGATTTTTAATTAATATTACGATAGAATATATTATTTAACGAACATCGAAAATAATAATTAAAAAATTGATGATGACTAAAATTAAATACTGGATTTTTAATAATATAAATATTAAAAATATTATTCATTTCGTACATCCGCTTACATGTCACTTAGGGGAACATGACTGTTACAATTTTGACGAGTATGGTCTACGGCTCTGCACCTGCCACACCTACGCGGTTGATGAAACTCTCCGGTAGATGGTATTCTAGAAGTACGTGGACGTCCTGGACCACGCGGTTGAACTTCTGGTGGTGAAACAGTATTAAGGTGGCTAATGTTGTCGGGAACTTCCCACTCAGCTTCATTAGGTAGATGAAATATAGTCTCTGCATACGCTGCTCTCCAAGAATCAGCCGTGTAATAACGAGAGCATAATGTTCTCGCTGCAAAGCCTCGATATATAGCCACCGCGACTGCGTGCTGACATGGAAAACTCTCCAACTGAAATCGATTACAAGTGCATGTGTTATCACTCAAGTCAACCATGTATGCTGTAGTACGTGTACATTTCACAAAGAATCGTGACTCATCTAGTGGTTCCACATTAAATTTTCTCGCAACAGCTGCTGCTTTACAGAGTTTCTCCTCTTGAGTTGGCGCTAGCATGGTCGAACAATTACGTGATTCCGCACGCCGATCGTGAAATCACTGCTGCAGCTTGTTACGAATGTTCTCAATCATTGCGAGGATGGGTAACTCTCGATCCTTCTTGAATAACGCATTTAGAGACTCCGCATTGTTCGACGTCATCATGTTGTACCGACGGCCTGTAAAGTGTGAGCGAGCCCAGTGTTCGATCCCCATTTTTGTCAGATACTCCCAAGCCGGGAATGATTTGCTTCCTATTTCTTCCATGAACCTGTTACACTCTTCAACACTGTATGCTTCGGCCGCTCCTCTAAATAATTTCCCGATGCCTTTGCCCCGAAACCTAGTCTTTAAGTTGCCTTGTATATGGTACATGCAATAACCATGATGTGCCTCGGGAAAAACTTCAGCGATACCATTTATCAAAGACTGTCCCCGATCAGTTACAAATGCAAGGTCCTCGACTTCCCCGATTACTTCCCTCAGCTTTGTGAAGAACCAACGCATAGACTGATCATTCTCACTATCGACTATGCCAAATGCAAGAGGGTAAATTTGGATATTGGCATCCTGGCATGTAGCAATAATCAACTTGCCTTCGTATTTAGATTTCAGAGTTGTACCATCGACTAGAATTATGGGTCGCATGGCATTTCAAAATCCCCGAATGGACTGTCCAAGAGCCATGAAGAAAAATTTGAAGCAATTATCGCCCTCCGTCTCGATAAAATATGCCGATCCAGGATTAGTTTTCTCCATGTTGTGGCAGTACCTGCCCAATTTAACATAGCTCTCCTCCGCTGATCCCATTAAATCCTGAAATGCGTATTCTTTGGCTTTCCAGGCCTTCTGGTAGCTCAAGATCACTCCATGATCTCGACGGTAGTCGTTAATGATGTCCGAAGGCCTGTAGATTGTCCGTGGGTCCTCATACCTGTGCATTATCTGTCGACCAATCAACAAAGCACGGGCTTGTCTGTGATCACTTCGACCAATTCCCACTTCACAAGTATGTTCCCGTGTATACTTGCGAACTACAAAGCACGCGTTCGTGTCCATCTTCGCTGCTCGCAAACGCCAATTGCAATTGTCATCGACGTATGCGATCGACAACAACGACTGCAATGATTTTTTCACTTTGAACTCAAAATTGTATTTTATTGCAAGTAGGTGTAGAGATTCCTGCAAATCTTTCTTTGTTTGAAACAGTTGTCCGACAGCCAAATCATCTTCATCGGGAACCACGCGCGAAGAGTTAGAGGACGGTCCACTCATTCCAACTGTTGAAGTCCCACCCTGCTCATGTCTTTGACGAGAAGCAAACAAATCCTCATTTATAAATTCATTTTGATTTTCGTTGTCCTCAACTACAGATGGAATTCTGTGTGTAACAACGATATCACGTTGAGGAGCATCTGTCTCTGGAATAACCACATTATCATCACGAGCTATCTCCACAGTAGCCCAAAAATCATCACCATTGTGATCCCCTCCATTCAAATTACCTTTGACGACATCCTTGATCACTAAAGTCACGCAAAGAGGAGTCGTCTCCTTTTGGTTCAGAAGGAATAAATAATTTACTTAAGCATCAGAATAAATCCTTATAGGTGTCATGACAATTGCTTCGTGCTGGATGAATATAAATTTCAATTCCATATCGTACTGAGAGGTATCAACATTCAGTTTGTTCTGTAAATCACTATACAATTCTTCATATGATGTACTTGATGATAAGGTAATCGCGATTGTACGTATTTCGCTCGTATAGTTCCATATCCATCGATTTCTTTCATCTCGTTCGAAATCACCAAAGTAACAGACCGGGACTACATTCATATCTGTATGACGAAATAGAATTTACATTTAATCATAGGAAATAAAATCAGTGGAATTAAAAAAAAAAAAAACAGTCGGCTTCTTTGGAAACAGCTGGCCGAAACAGCCGACTGTCTATCTCGTCTATCCCAATTTCTATCAGATCCATTTCGTCAGATGAATTTTTTTTCTTCATGCTTACAAAAATTATAGATCTATTAACAATTTAATCTACTAACACATTATAATAAATTTTTATCGAAAAAAACGTATACTAATTTCTGAAAGATACAGATGAATTTTTTTTCTTCTTCATGCTTAAAAATTTTATAGATCTATTAACAATTTAATCTACTAACACATTATACATCATAATAAAATTTATCGATAAAAATGTATACTAATTTGATGAAAACGAAATTAAATATACGTAAAATGTACTTACTGAAATTATAGTGATTGATATAAAAAAATTCCGACCTTCAGCGTTCATCGATTTCCCAGATTTTATTGTTGAGGCTGATGAAAGTTGAGAGAATTTTTTATCTGTGTTGGAATTGACAGATAAGAAAAAGCAAACAAGTTTCAAAATTTACGTAGTGTTTGATTTTTATTTGTGAAATAAAGGACATTATTGTTTTTGAACAAATCAATATTTAGTAATTGTTTTATATATTTAAGGTCCATTTTGTCTTTTTACGCCTTGGAGGTCATTGTGGGAAATTTCATGTTTTTTAAAGTTAAAATGGAATTTGAATGGTTTGACTGGGTCAAACTTAAAAGAACCCCTTGTAGGAATTGGTTCAGTAAATAATCTAACAGGATTATTATCCCTAAGATGTATAGACTTGGTCGCAATAGTTTTTGGACATTTTCTAAATTTATAACCTTCTCGCTCATTAGTTATTCCATGTTCTCTAATCCATTCCAAATTCCAGTCATCAGATTCATCTTGAATCCAATCAGTAGTAACATTAGTTCCACTAGTTTCTTCGATTAACGACTCGACTTGTTCATTTAAATGTGGAGTATTAATTTCAGTAGTCTCTTCTTTAGGTGGAAGATCATTCATTTATATATTCTCAGTCTAATTGTTCTAGACTTTGTTTATAAACTTCTAATTCCTCTCCAGTAGCTTCAAAAAATTTAGTTTCTAATTTTTCTATATCATATGCCGGTAAAGGTGGTTCAATTGAGGTATAAGAATTATTTTTAAGTTTTAATTCTTTAAATTTTGATTCAATTTGTTTATATAATATTTTTGGTACAATCTTAATATTATCATTTACAATTTCTAAATTTGATTCAATATTTTTCACATGAGTTGTGATATCTTGATTTATCATATCGATTTTTTCTAAAAGTAAAGCATAATTATCATATTGTTCTAAAAATTGATTTATAATAATATCTTCTTCTTCATATTCGGGAGATTCATCTA
Source organism: Osmanthus fragrans (assembly GCA_019395295.1). NCBI lineage: Eukaryota > Viridiplantae > Streptophyta > Magnoliopsida > Lamiales > Oleaceae > Osmanthus > Osmanthus fragrans. The sequence continues at coordinate 15,454,427 of CM033355.1, read as the reverse complement.
CTAAAATTTGTAATGTTTTATTTTTTACTTCAGTTAACTGTTGAGAATTATTTATTTGTTTTATATCTTCACTTAGAGATTTAAATTTACTACTTAAATTTGTCGCTAACTCTTGTAATTTAATTCTATTAGTATTAGTTAAAATAACAATATTTTGTAATTCTTCTAAAATTAATTTATCTTTTCTATCCATTCTAGAAAATATTTCTAAAATTCTAAAAAATTTCTTCAGGTTCGTTACTAGGCCCTGATACCAATTTATGGATAGGCAGAAAGCGTTAATATAGAACAAAAATATTTTGAGGACTAAATTGAAAATATTTTATATTAAGATAAAAATGGATGCATTTTTATGTTTGGGGGTAATTTAAGTAGATTGTAATGTTAAAAATGGTCAAATGCCATTTTGAAAAATTGGCCAGGTCAACCGGGTATTAGCCACTAATTCCTCTCCAAAATTTCGCAATATTTTGGGTATATTTTCAGTTAAAAAAGGAAAAGAAAATATTTTTTAAAGTTGTTAATATATCATTTGTTAAATTACACTATAGGTCACTTAACGCTCACCCTAATTGCAATTAGGTCACTGAACTTTAAATTAGAACAATTAAGACACTGTACTTAAATAATTCGATGATCTGCGTATCAAAAACTAACGTAATATCAACATGTTATTCCCATTCAACATATTAAAAACATTAGGGCAGTGCCAATGAACTTTCACCCCACTTGAATTTAAGTCGTTGAACTTTCGTCCTACTTACAATTGGGTCACTAAACAGTCTAAACTTCATGGAGTAATCAATTCAAATAATGCAATCCCCCCCCCCCACCCCCCTTCCCAACAATTATGATAGAATTTCGTCAATCCATACCATTTGTCAATGTATTTGAAATGCCTACTTCGTGAAAAATATGGGATTTCAAAACTAAATAAAATATTTTCAAATTTATATAGTAATAAAATAACTCTATGGGGAATTAATAAATTTATATAGTAATAAAATAACTCTATGGGGAATTAAAAAAAAAAAGAAGAAAGAAAGAAAGAGCAATCGATCAAATATCACTAGAAAAATTAAAATAGATACCCAACTAAAATATAAATCGAGCAAAACAAGGAAAATCAATTTTTTTTTTTACAAAACTGAAACTTAGAAAAATATGATGTAGTAAACAAGACTCATAAAACAATATAAGAAATATATTAGACACATATGCCAAATGCACAAGAACTTGATTTAAAATCATGTAATATCATAGTTATTTTTAACACAGAATATGTAGAGATTCTAGAATTTAAAAAAAAAAAAAAAAATCATCTTCAGCATGACATATATTACGTCTCACTACCGAGGCTTATGAAGAAGCTCATGTGGCACCTCATAGAGGTCCACGTCCAAATTTCAAAGCTGAAGAAGAGGTGCATGTGGTAGTCACCCAAGTGCGCCTTATCAAGGCCCACACTCCGTGTCTCCAAGGAAGGCGAAGAACGTACCCGGCACCTCAACCGAAGCCCACTAATAGCTAAAGTAAGCTATCAAAGCGAAGCGCCTCCTACCACAATCAAATCATGGAGAAGCTATCCACACGCATTGTAGCCGAAGCTCACATAAGCGAGGTGGAAGCCTCCTATCTTGAGGAGCATCTTCTCCCAAGTAATATAACTTCTCTCGAGAGATCTCTTACATACAAAATCTTATAGAAGTAACTGATGTGATATCTTACATACAAGATCTTTGGAGTGCTTGCTACCACCTCCCACACCATTGGAGAAGGCCACGGATGACAATGATTCGTTCAGGTGTTTAGAAAATGAGCTAAAAGTTAGGCAAGTGGGCCTAAATTTATTAGTCATGTGGAGTTACATTTTTTTTATGTCAACATAGAGAATAATATGCTTCTTTTATGATAACAAAGCATTGTTAACTTTTATTGGCCCTTGTTTGAGCCTTTTTTTTTTTTTTTTTTTTTTTTTTTTTTTTTTTTTTTTTTTATCAAAATGCATTTTTGAACAGTGAGTTAACATAATTTCAACCACGTATTCTTCAATAACGTAATATTACACGAAAACTTGAAAAATTTTCTTATTTTTTAACCACACATTTCCTATCATAACACAATTGCAAAATGCATTTAAAGGGGGAAAAAAATTGGGCACAAACAACCCCTGAATACGCGTATGATATAGTATGGATTTTGTAATAATTATCATAAGAATTAAGTTATGTGTACACTCCCCTTTACCCTTTCTTTTACCCGATTCCACCTGCCCTCCCCTCACATGGGAGGTGAAAATATTAAATTTAATGGAGTGGAACCCGACCTCCATGTGAGTGTCCAGGTGAGGTCGTATCAATCAAATGATGAATCGAAATGTACACATAACATGATTGTTTTTCTAACTCCTTTATTCATTAAAGTTAATTAACTATATCATTGGTTAAAGTTAGTGATTCTATTGCAACTACAATGAAAGTCCATTGACGCAATTCCAATTAAGATGAAGCTAGTGTGACCTTTAGGCCCTGTTTGATACGAGGCCTTTTCTGGCAATTGAAAAATATATTTTTCAAATTTTTTGTGTTTGATACACCAAATTTTCCATGAAATTGAATTTCCACATTTTTTTTAGGACAACCCACAAATGCACATTTTGCTTGGAAATATTTTCCCACATATTAGGTGATTTTTGACTTTCCATCTTTTTTTTTTTTTTTTTTTTTTTTTTTTTTTTTTTTTTTTGGCAATCGGAACAAATTCTATACTCAATGGTAAAAAAATTATCCATTTAATTGACATTTTGCATGAAAAACGAAGTCAAACGAACACAAAAAAAATTTCAAATTTTTTTTTTTAACTTTTTGACAATCCAAACAAATTTTAATACAGATTGTAAAAAAAAATTATCTCAGAAAATAACAATTTACATAAAAAATAAAATCAAACGGATTAAATAGAAAATTATACCAATAAAAAACAATTAATTAACAATTTCCGATAAAACAATTATAAGTAATTCAATTCCATAGAATTCATTTCCTTTCCACCCAAATTTCACTCTTGCAAGCAAATGGACCCTTAGATTATTAATTTACTCAGTAGGATGGACATGGTATTTCGTAACACATTTGTGAAATTAACAGAGTCCAAACGCAGTGATCTAATTGCTTTTAACTTAAAGATTAGTGACTTTATTGCTCCAAATTGTAATTAAGAGATCCGATTGCAACTAAACAGAAAGTTCAATAACATCTAGTTTAATTAACCCATATGTAATTAAAATTAGATAGACCCTGTTGAGGAGTTATCCGAAGATATATCACATGATCGTTTGTTCAACTGATTGAATGAGAAGATCACGTCAAAAATACTTTGTTAGTGGGATATTCGGCCCTCTGGCTAGACATAAAGTCTTGACAATTTTGAGTTGACCCAATGATTTCGGACCGTGGTTTGATTCTTTATATTTAGGGTTAGGGCCGAAGGTGGTAGCTTGTTATGTAGGCCTATTTGTGGGCCCCATTTGATATCTTTTGCCAGTGAATCAACTTATGTCATTATCTATTTGGATCTTCAAATCAACTGAGAAACAAAACAAACACTTGAACAAGAACTTATTCGGGTAGATAGCGATCCAATCCTTGTTTGGTTGAGTTTAGGTTTGCACAAATTGAATCGGGTACTACATTAACCTTTCAAAAACTTAAAATAAAAATATAACAAACCCAACATGAATTATGCCCAGGTTTCAAACCTCCCCAACGGCAAGTACCAAGTGGATCTAACTAAAAACAAAAGAGTAATATTGATAAACAAACAAGATTTTGCAAGAAATTTTAATATTTATACAATATAATTCTTTCAATTTTCATGATATTCATTTGCATCAAGACTAATTCCACATTAATAGAAAAAAAATAACTTTCTGGGTAGTACCAGTTTATCCTATAAATAGAAAGGAAAGTAGAAAAAAATTCTAGAGAAATTATTTGTTTGTAAAAAGAAGAGAAGGTCCTACCGGGAGTCGAACCCAGGTCGCTGGATTCAAAGTCCAAAGTGCTAACCACTACACCATAGAACCTCAGATGTTGTTGGGTTCAATATATATTAATTTAGAAGGTTTTTAAATAGAAAAATTTATTAATATTTTATTTTTAAAAAAAGAATAATTTCAAACGTCGTGCTAATAACTAACTTATAAGTACGGCCAAACATGATTGATTTGCTCAAATTCAAAAAACAAAGAATAAATTAACATGTTATTTGTAAAATCTTACAATACAAATCTTTCACTTTGTCTAACCTTATTAATTGAATTTAGAAATTCTGAGTAATCGAAATTGTTGGAAAAGTTACTTTGATTAGGACTGACATCAATGTGAACTTTGAATGTTGTTTTATGAGTAAAGGGCAACAACTTTGTAATTTTCTTGAATATGATATTTCAAACATATGAAGGGAAATTTTTTTGATTTGAACCAGGAACTATTAATTTTACATAAATCTATAGGTACACCATGATGGTCTACAACGACTCAAGTAAATTAGCATGTCAACCTTGGGTCGACACGTCAACAAATTACTAACATTGCTATTTGATTATTTGAATGATTGAGAAATACATCATAGATTTAATTTAATCAATGGTTACTGAACTTGACTATAGATTATTAATTACTCATGCTCATCAATCTTTAAAAAGTTACTTGTTGTTTATTGAACTTTGTTGTAGGTTACGTGTAACTTGCTTATCGAAATATAAAACGTTACTCGTTGTTCACCCAAATTTGAATAAAATTATCCATCAATTACTCATATTATTTTCATCAGTATTACATATAACAAAATTCAATGAGCAACGAGTAATTTTGTTAAAATTTAAGTGAACAATTAGTAAACTTTTAAATTTTGACGAGCAAGTAATAATCAATAGTAATATTCAATGAACGGATAACTTTTTAAAAATCGATGAACAACTAGTAACGTTCAGTAATCATTGAATTATCTCTACAACATGCTATTATGTACTAACAAAATTTGAAACATCACTGCAGTAAATCCTCATGTTCAATCAAATTTTGACACATCACTATAATTTTGGAGTGTCACATTTTAACTTATAAAAGGATATTTTGGTATCCCACTAATATTTTAACACTTCAAAATTCTAGTGACTTGTCAAAATTTAATTGGTAAATAGCTAAAAAAGACAGCAACACAGAAACGAGGCATGGACTCCGCATTGTGAAGTCTTCGAGCCATATTAGACTTCTCATTCACTTCAACCTCCTTTCAATTCAAGTCTTACCATTTCATCTTATTATTTTTGCAATCAAACAGCGAAAATCATTTGAAAAATCGCATGAATTGACCACTGAATCATGGGGCTCAAGGATCTTCACCTTAAGCTCAAGGTAACTCTCTTTCTTTCATGCACACAGCAGAGGCCAATCGAATACAAAAAAATGAATGCTGGGTTTTTGGGTTTTCAATGTCGTATGAATAGTAATGATTCTTTTATGTTTAGGGTTTTTGCTTTTCGAATTAGTTCATGCTCCCAAAATAATTCTTCCCATTTTTCTTGAAGCTTGTAATTACAGTCTTTTCATAACAGTTTTGTACTTATTTCAAGTAAATAAACCATTTAGTCATCTCTTAAGTGTTTTTGTATTCTTATCCAAATATATTTTTTAAGTAGAGGTGTAAACTGGGGAGTGTTGATTAGACCTTTTGCCTGGCCCGACCATCACATGTCACAGCAGATGCTGATATTTTGAATTAGGAAACAATCAAACTTGGGGAACAGTAGTAAAAAAATATAAAAGCATTCGATATCTTATTACAATTATTCTTTACACGTTTTCATTCCTAGTACTGTGTTGTGGTTTCTACACTTGACATATTTTGATTTTTGACATACCTATTTGTATGTACATGGGTGCAGTTACATGTGTACATTTTCTTGTTTTTCTTATGCCTTAATTGGTGTATTTGGACAGGCAACTAGGCTAAGAAGATTTCTCATTGGTAGTGGAGGAAATAAAGAAAGAAAATCAGATAATGGAGAAATTAGGCCTCCATGGATGATGCATGTATCACATGGATATCATGTTGTTGAAGATAGGTCATGGACATGGGGTGGTACCCCGAGTCGTAACGTGACGAATTTTGACTCAGTCGTAGTCCAAAGAGAACAGATAGAACAGTGTGAATTGTGGTTCTTTGGAGTTTTCGAAGAAGGTATTAGCGACGGGGTTCTCGACTACATGAAAACAAATTTCTTTAACAAGAAGCTCAAAGAGGTGAGTGGTTTGTGGATTTAATAGTGAAAGATGATGTTTCTCTCTTTATATCAATGCAGTTCATATTTTGAAGATACAGAGCCCTTCTAACTTGGTGAATATGACAACTGGTTTTTAATTTCATTTATGGAATATAATTGGACAATATTTTACTGCTAAAATAATCCAAATTAAATGGGGCATTTTCTATGAAATGCAGTCAAATCTGTGGAAAAGGAGCAAGGAAGCAATGAGAAGGGCACATCTGAGTGCAAGAGCAAAGACGAGAGAAAGACAGAAGCCAGAGGCAGGGGCAGAGGCACAGAAGCCGGGCTCGGCTTCTGCTATTGTGATCAATGGGGAGAAGCTTGTGACTGCAAACATGGGGGAGTACAGAGCTATTGTATGTAGAGATGGCAAGGCTTATCAAATTAGCAGAAAGCATCAACATTCTACCAGAAAACATTGGTCTCGGAAGCTCATTCCAGGTAAGAGCACTTTGTCCTACGTATTGAATCAGGCTTCTATTTATGCGTAAATGAGAAGTTAGCCTTATTCTCAACTCTCACAAACCAGTTAATCTCACAAACCAGTATTTTCTTTTCTGGTTGTTGTTATTTATACGTGTCAGGTGCTCTACGTATGCCTAAAGTATGCGTAAGTAGTGGGGGAACAAGGAACTCAAAAGGCTCAGAAGCAGTAGTTGGGTCTGAAAGGATAGATTCTGAAACTGAATTTCTTATCCTAGCGAGTACTGGCGTTTGGGAGGTAACAACTTTAATCAAATGTTGGAAATGTGGAAATTCTTTGAATTTTAATCTGTGTAATGTGAAATCTAGGACACAATTCCACCTAACAATGAATTACCAATTGAGTTAAAATAAATACGAGCATGTGTGATCAACTTTTATGACTCGAATAACCACAGTTGGAAAAATTCAAATCACCCATTCTACACTGTCAACTTGGAAGATTGCATAGAGATTATGAATGTCAATATGCACTGGACTATCACTTGTTATTCCTAGTCACTTTTATCTGTAGAGCAATAGCCGAATTACTAAGGCCAACTTGCATCACTGCTTGACGGGTGGGTGGGGTGGAGCGGTTGTTATCTTTACTTTTTTCTCTACTGTGGCCCTCCCATTGCGAGGCCAGAGTGGGCTCAGCCGTCAACCTCCAGCACAAAAACCTCTCCCTTTTCATGCACATTCCAGGGTTGCCTTGTTTGGTCCCGAAAAACCACTCCTGTTACCAATATCTTAGATGACTCGCCCAACTATGTACTAGACTTTAACGTCCTTTACATCTTAAATATTGTCTAATATTGTTCAGTACCCTCACCAAGCATAACGAAGTTGTTGTATTGAAGCATCAATTCCGCTTCAACTATAGTTTACATTCAACTTGTTTAATTATCATCTACTTCTCTGCGTTTGATCATATTTCTCCAGGTTATGAAGAACCAGGAGGCTGTAAATCTGATAAGCCACATAGAAAACCCTCAAGAAGCTGCAGAATGCTTGGCAAATGAGGCTTTGACAAGAATGAGCAAGACCACTATCTCTTGCTTAATCATCCGATTTGACTGATACATCATGTTAATTATTCATTATTGTTGCAAATTGTTTGTTGACAATTGTAATATACTTGGGAATAGTATTGGATATTGGATGGCATGGCAAACTTAAATATCCTTTGTGCTTCAATTAAACTAGAAGTAATGCAATCTCGCTTAATAATTATTTCATGTAGGGACTAAAATTCAAACGTTAATAAGTCAAAATCAACAATTAATTTTAATCAAAAAATTTGTAAGACCTATAACTTTTCAGTCACATATTTCATTACTCTTTTTTTGTCAAAGTCTATTAAAATCTGATTTTAATCAATACTAAACTTGGGCTTTGTGTTATAATGAATGGAACAAAATGTTCATATTGATCCCCAAACTTTCACCTTTTGTTTTACTCGATCGATAAATTTAAATTTTGTTATAAATGAACTTGTCGCTGATTACAATTTAGTCATTTAAGAAAAGCCAATATGACAGTCAATCCAAGCTTTCTTCTAAGCCCTGCTTTTTCACAATCAAAATTTTCTTCCTTTCCTTTCTAGTCGAGAAAAGGAGAGTAGAAGACAAAAGCAAGGTACAATCACCAATGACAAAAGGAGCTACAGATTTCGAAAGTTGTATAACATTGGATAAGACAAGTACTAGTCCAACTACAATAGTCTTGAATAGATTCCTATGACAATACAATAACATGCATCATTGTTGGGTTACAATACAAGGTTAAAGCAAGAATCAGAAAGTAACAATTTTCAAAGAAGTGGCTTTACGACAGCTGAATTTTGAGGCCATGCGGTTAAACTCAACCCACTAATGAAATTTTAGTCGCATACCCGATACTCAGAGTCACGAATGTATAAAATAGGGTCGATTTATTTCCATCATAAGGTAGGAATAATGAGGCTTTAACACAACCCAAATGTTTCAAATACGCCGTTTCATTATTTCCTTTTCTCGGAGCCAATTCTTAGAAGCTCAAAGCTACGGAGAGCATCATCCTGGCCGCCTCTGGAGACCGCAGCACGCATGAAAGAAGAAGATTTGGACTCAAATCCAGGTTGTAATCTTTGAGTGGCGGATAGTCGACCGCTGCCTGTGCCTAACCGGCTATTGCGATTTTCACTGGCTTCCCCATGGGAGCTTGGCCTGCTGTTTGATAGTAGGCGGCTCTTTGAAGTGCTACCAGTGCGAGATAATCGTCCTCTTTCAGAATCAGCTTGCTGGAGAATGAAGCAGCAAGGGTACATTGTGAAATAGATGCAATTCAAGGTATATTTAAACAAAAAGAAATTGCACCATTGGTCAAAAACCTATTGCCTCCATTAACAAAATGGTCCCCAACCTTTAAAAAGAAACAAATTGCCCCATCTCCCAATCAGTCCCAAATGATAGAAACTGTGTAAATCTTGGTAAGAATTTCGGGATCCTCACTTCAAATTTCAGGACACCAGCTCAAGTCTAGAAGCAAAATGTAACTTGCTTAAAGTTGGACATGTCAAGGTCACGTGACGATTTAACAAAGATCTAGACAGTTTCCAATGCCAGGGATTGATTGTGAATTTATAATAAAAAGTGGAAGATCTGTCACAGAAACACCTTACCTATACTGTAGTGTCTAGTCATTTGCAAGGTTGGTAAATAACTTGCTCATTTTCAAGTACTGGAGTGTGGAGACAAACTTGCTATTGGAGCAATAGATTGGGAAACAATGCTATAACTTTTCCTTGAACAAGTGTACGCATGGAGAAGGAACACCGAAGGCAACAAATAGAGTGCAGACAGATTAAACCTAAATCTTCAGTACTCACCACATCTTTTGATGATGGCACATCTACCGATCTGTGCCTCGAGTTATCCCCGTGCAAGCCTCCACTAGAACCGTTCCTTCTGGCAAATACTTCAACAGCACCAGATATTTTGTCTCGAACTTCTTGCTTCACTATTGACGCACATAAAATAATGGCAACCATTTATTAGCCTATTGATTTTCAGAAAATTGTGTAAAATATAAAAGCAATAGAAAGTTCCCAATGCACGTGGCAAATTCAGTCGTGTGCACAAAAAGTGTGGATACACATTAAAATCTTGGGGGCATTAAAAAAAAAGGGGCCCTAGCAAACCTGGAGTCTTTTGTACTCTTTCAGCTGATAGTCCAGGGTTTATGGGTAATTTCCCCATTGGCTGCTGAAAAAGAGAGAGAAAAATATAGATACAAACCCTAACTCAAAAAATAAAATCAGGGTTAGTAAACAACAAATCAAGAGAACACTAACTCGTGCTCTATAGCTGGAGCCAATCTGTGGATACTTCAATATAGTCCAGTCAAACACATAGTCCAACTGATAACCTGCTCCAATTATCATATTCATCAAGGACAAACCATTATAAAAGTCTTGAAATCAACTTCGAAGATGTTATATCGACTATGAAATGGAATTAACTGAAAAGACGATACATACAGCAATTGTAATTGTAAAAATCTATACATAAGTTTACCTTCTCGAATAAACAGGTCTTGGAAAAGCCTCTTCAAGTACATATAATCAGGCTTGTCCTCGAATCGCAATGATCGACAATAATGGAAATATGATATGAACTCCGATGGATAAGATTTACAAAGAACCTGTCAGAAAACACAAAATGTTGTCAATGAAAAATCTATCACATAAAAAATCATACAAATGACACCAGGATAAACAAGTAATACTTCTACGGGTGTAAGCATCTTCTTCTCGCTAATTTTGTCATACTTTTGCTTCTTAGTGCCAGCTTTCAGGCCCTGCCAAGGGAGGCTAAGATGAAAAAACAAAATGTGACTAGTCAGTTATGAATGAGAGGAGAAAGAGCAATAGAAAAGTCTGAAGTGAAGTTCTTAAACCTAACCTTCCCCTGAGGAAGTACATAAGGACATAACCAAGAGATTCAAGATCATCCCTTCTGCTTTGTTCTGAAATGGATGATCAGAGGAAAGGTCAGTATAGCACAAATTTGTTACTGCAATTGTATTTCTTCATTTTGTTCTAATCAAATAGTTTGAGATGAGCAATCATGAAGCAAGATAAGTTGTAGAAAGAGAGATGAAATATTATATTTCTCTTATTAATTCAAAGGAAGTGATACAATTTATACTACACCAAAATCTGGAATAAGGTGAGAAAATCTAATCTCCTAAAACAAGTAAGAAATCAATACAAATATTACAATACAATAATTATGGAATGTGGATCAATTTGCTATTAAATAGGACCCGGTTTCCACACTCCTCCTCAAGTTGGATCATAAATGTTAATCATGTCCAACTTGATTACGAACTCGTTGAAGCTTGGCCGAGGTAATCCCTTGGTGAAGATATCTTCAACTTGCTCTTGTGTAGAAACATAAGTCATGCAAATGGTTCCTTCCTCAACCTTTTCTTTTATGAAATGCCTGTCAACTTCTACATGCTTGGTACGATCATGTTGCACTGGATTAAGTGAGATACTGATCGCTGCTTTGTTATCACAATAGAATTTGATTGGATGCTTTACTTCAACTTACAGTTCTTTCATAAGTTTTCTCAGTCATAATCCTTCACATATTCCTTATGCTACAACTCTAAATTCCGCCTCAGCACTGCTTCTGGCGACAACATTTTGTTTCTTACTTCTCCAATTTACAAGATTTCTCCACACATAGGTACAATAACCAGTAGTTGATCTTCTGTCTTCTATTGGTCCTGTCCAATCTGCATCTGTGAAAACTTCTATCTTCTTCATTTCACTCTTCTTGAACAATAGTCCTCTTCCTGGGGATCCCTTGAGGTATCTTAGTATTTTGTAGACTGCTTCTAGGTGGCTTTCCTTTGGAGAGTGCATAGGTTAACTTACACGACTCACTACGAAAGCAATATCAGGTCTGGTGTGTGATAGATATATTAACTTTCCACCTAGTCTTTGGTATCTATCTATTTCCACTTCATTTCCAACCTCTTCAAGCCTTTTTCCCGCTTCGACAGGTGTATCACTTGACTTACAGCCTAGCATGCCGGTTTCAGTTAAGAGACAAATAATATATTTTCGTTGTGAAACACTGATCCCATGTTTCGATCTTGCCACTTCCATTCCCAAGAAGTATCACATTTGTCTTAGATCTTTCACTTCGAATTCGGCAACGAGGCACTTCTTTAGTCTTTCAATCACTGCTACATTGTCTCCTGTCAGAATGATATCATCAACATGTACAATTAAAATTGTCTAGTCCCATCATTAAATTGTTGATGAAACATTGTATGATCTGACTGTCCCTGTCGATATCCTTGACCTTTTAACACCTTTGAAAACTTGTCAAACCATGCTCTCGGTGATTGTTTGAGCCCATATAGAGATTTCTTGAGTCTGCATACTCTATTTCCTCCATTTACCTTGCCGAACCCAGGTGGTCAGGTCATGAACACTTCTTCCAATTCTCCGTTCAAAAAGGTATTTTTAATGTCGAATTGTTGTAGTGGTCAATCGAAATTGACTACTAAGGACAGGAGAACTCGAATTGTATTCAATTTTGCTACTGGAGCAAACGTTTATGTGTAGTCTATGCCATATGTTTGTGTGTAACATTTTGTAACTAACCGAGCTTTATACCGTTCTATTGTCCCATCAGCTTTGTATTTCAAATTAAAAACCTATTTGCATCCAACTGGTTTCTTTCCTTTCGGTAGGTCCAACACCTCCCAAGTCTCATTTTTTTTCAATGCTTTCATTTCCTCCAATACGGCTTCCTTCCATTTAGGAATTTTCAAGGCTTCTTCAATATTTTTGGGGATCCCTGAGCTGTCAAGGTGAGATGTAAAAGCACGAAATCCTGCAGATAGAGCAATTTATGACATGAATTTTGAAATAGAGTGAAGAGTACATGACCGAGTTGGTTTTCTAAGAGCAATGGGTAAGTCAGAAATTTCTGATGGTTCATGAGGAGCCATCATCGGTTCCGACTCTTTTGGTTCTTCGGATGTGATGATTTCTTTGTACTTTGATTTTGGCTTCCGTGAGTAAACTAGTATCTCTTTGCTATTTTGTTTTTCTGCATCTCCCCCTGAGTCTGAGTTTTCTTCTGTTAATGGCATACTGGATGGTAGTACGGGATTGTTGGTGGATATGGATTCAGGAGAATTAAGATCGAGGTCGAGATCTAGGAACTGATCTTCATGTTGTGTCTCCCCCTGAAGAAAGATTTTTTTGAAATATGGAGTATTTTCGAAGAAAGTGACATCGAGACTAGTGGTGGCAAAATGGGCGGGCCGGCCCGGCCCGGACCGCGAATATTTCGACCCGGACCACCCGTGGACGAAAAAAGCCCGTATTATCCGGGCTTACGGGCCGGTCCGGCCCGGACCGTCAGAAAAACCAAGCAGCCCGACCCGGACCGCAACTTTTTTTTTTTTTTTTTTTTTAATTTTTTTCAAAGATTATCACTTAAAAAATAAATTGTAAAAAAAAAAAAAAAAATTTTTAAAAAAATATAAGCCCGCATTAACCGCGAGCCGATTTCCCCAAACCCGGCCCGGACCGCTGAATAAAATTTTCGACCCGTGAACCGGCCCGCTCGGTTCACGGACCGGTTAGCGGGCCGGGTCGCCTCCGAGCGGGCCGAGCGGGCCTGGAGCAGCCCGCCCATCTTGACACCACTAATCGAGACTTACAAATGTTCTTTTTGTGAGGGGATGATAGCATTTGTAGCCCTTCTGAATAGGAAAATATCCTATCAGAACGCATTTAACAACTCGAGGATCTAGTTTACCTCTGCGATGAGAATGAATGTGAACAAAAGTAGTACACCCAAACACCCGTAATGATAGATTTGAGTTGAGACGGGAGATAGGAAAAAGTTTTTGAAGTTTTTGGAGAGGAGATTCGAAGTTGAAGAGACAACTAGGCATTCTGTTAATTAGGTAGATAGCCGTCAGGATCGCATTTCCCCAGAACATTTTTTAGCATATTGGTAGTGAATATCAATGCACGAGCAACTTCTAAAATGCGTCTATTCTTACGTTCGGCAATCTCATTTTGTTAGGGAGAATCAACGCAAGAGCTTTGATGAATTTTTCCGTGTTTGGAGAAAATTCCCCATTGTGGTATTGAAATATTCAGTGCCGTTATCGGTGCATAAAATTTGAATTTGTGTTTGGATCATGGAATGAAAGTTGATAAATATAGAGTGAACATCATATTTTTCTTTTAGTAGGTACACCCAGCAAATTCGAGTGTGATCGTCGATGAACGTCACAAACCACTTTGCGTGAGTACGATTGGGAATTCGTGAGGGACCCCATAAGTCGCTATGTATCATGGTGAATGGTTTGGATAGTTTGTATGTGGAGGTCGGGAATGAAGTACGTTGGTGTTTAGCAAACTCACATATTTCGCATTGAATGTCAACCGACTTTTTATTCATAAAAATTGGTGAAAATACACGTTTAAGGTACTAAAAGTTTGTATGTCCCATTCTAAAATGCCATAACAAAATCTCACTATTTCTAGGAACTGATGCAGAACCACAAATTGTAATTTGACATTGTTTACTCACATCAGCCTCGTCAAAATAATAGTCCTTCGCTTTCCTTAGCTCTGCCAATCGTCTTCCCTAATGATAAATCCTGAAAAATACAGTAAGATGGAAAAAATTTAGCAGAGCAGTTTGAGTTTTTTGTCAATTGGCTGATGAAGAGTAAATTACACGACAACTTTGGAACGTGAAGAAAAGATTCCAAAATGATGGAATCAGAAATTCTAGTACTCCTTTTTCCTGCGACCGACGACAGTGAGCCGTCTGCAATTTTAACTTTTAGATTGCCGGCACATGTGGAGTATGTAGAGAACAGATGGTAGGAGTCCGTCATGTGGTCAGATGCTCCTGAGTCAATAATCCAGGGTGTTTTAGATTGAGTGATCGATTGCAAAACCTTTAAAAAATTACCGTTGTAGGCTAATGAGCTAGATGGATTTTTTGTGGATGTTTGACCTGACGATTGGAGGCTAGAAAACATTCTGTGGAGTTGCTCCATCTGTTCGGTATTAAATGCACTGCTTGACTCGAATTTTTCTGTTTGGTAATCAACAGATGCTTGGTATCCGCGATTTTCGTTATTTTGTCTCGGCTTCCAGTCACTCGGTTTCCCATGTAGATCCCAACATGTATTTTCTTTGTAGCCTGGCTTACGACAATGCTCACACCACGGTCGACCTCGTTGTTTTGGGCCTGGCCCGATTGGGGCTCCTTTAGAATATAGGCCCTTCATCAAAGAACCATCACCTAAGTTATTTGGGCCATTATATAAGCCCACTCCATTATTAGACCTAACCAGCCCAGTTGCACCATTACCCGGTCCATTATAAGACAATTCCATCTCTTTAAAGTGCAGCCCATAGTCAGAAGGCTCAAATCTGTTGGAGACAAGTCCAGACGCTTTTATCGCCGGCTCTCCAGATTCACTCAACATGATTTTCCGTTGGTCCTCATCACGTCGCACCTCCACAAAGGCTTCCCGCGGTGAGGGAAGGGGTCGTCGGCCAAGAATCCGGCCGCAAACATCGTCAAGGTCACGACAGAGGCCTGCAAGAAATTCGAAGACCCTTTCTGTTTCCAATTTCTTTATGTAACGCACGCTGTCATCCGCACATTTCCATTCTTCCTCCGAATTTTTGTCCAGTTCTTGCCACAATCCTATCATCTCCAGCTAATAATCAATCACGTCTCGATCCCCTTGCTTTGTTTGCCATAATTTTGACTTGATTTCAAAGATTCTAGAGAAGTTCTCTAAATCTGAATACATCTCCTTGACTGCCTCCCAGACGTCTTTTGCAGTTAGGAGGAATAGATAGGTTTTCTCGATGGTAGGCTTCATGGAGTTGACAAGCCACGCAGTCACCATCGAATTCTCCCGACTTCCACTTCTGTAGGAGCGTTGCGTTGGTTGAGGCCGGTTTCTTGATTTCTCCAGTCACGTATCCAAGTTTCCCTTTTCCGTCGATTATTAATTTTATCGACTGTGCCTATTCTCTATAATTCTTCCCATTTAGTTTTTCTATCGTGTGTTGGAAGGTTGAGTTTTCGATCCTTCCAGTGTTCATGGCAGGCGTGGCTTTTGCTTCTGAGTCTGAGGTCATAGAGCCCCTGTCGTTTGTGGCTGATTCAGCCATGTATAGGTTTAGAAGTTAACCGGCTCTGATACCACGTAGAAAGAGAGAGATGAAATATTATATTTCTCTTATTAATTCAAAAGAAGTGATACAATTTATACTACACCAGAATCGGGAATAAGGTAAGAAAATCTAATCTCCTAAAACAAGTAAGAAATCAATACAAATATTACAATACAATAATTATGGAATGTGGATCAATTTGCTATTAAATAGGACTCGGTTTCCACATAAGTATCTTCAGTAATTAGTTGCAAACATAAGGTTCACTCACCAACTCCAAGATGGGTGTTTACGCTCGCATAACGAGCCGTGCCAGTGAGATTTTTATTTTCCCTACAAACAAGAAAAAAGGTCAGCAAAGTACTAAAGATGAATATTGATAGCTGAATATTAATTCAGACGTCATCTCAGTTATCTATAATGTGCACATGAAGAAATGAGAAAGTTCTTACATTAAGACGCATAATTGACAATGTTTATAGTTCAGTGTTATGCAGATTTATCATTTCACACTTCATATGGCAAGAAAACCACGTATCATCACATAGGAAAAAGTAGCATACTGAAGAATGAGAATTGTTGAAAAAGAATGTTGCTATCTCCATTTGGTAAAAATAGTCTGTAGCACTGGAAAATGGGCTCCACCTGCTCTTAGAAACTACTACTTCTGACTCTGCTCTAAAGTTAAGTAAACAGAACGAGAAGCATGTAACAATGTTCGGCAACAAGAATATTATTTGGTTGGATAAATCCCAGTTGGCAGGAGATCAAATTGGAACACCATATGAGGCTCTCAGCATCCTCCCCATGAAGTGTATATATAGCTTAAAAAAGGCTTAATCAGGATTTTGTCTATGTGGGGTGAGTAAGCCACTCAAGACAAACCAATAAAATAATACAAAAGGATATAAAAATACAAAATATTCTCATAAGAAACCTTAAAACCATAACACCTTAAAAATCAATAAATAAATAAATAAATTAACAAAATTGCAAATAGATATAAAAGCCTCCATTTAGAAAGAATTTATAAATAGTTTAATTTATAAATAGATAAACCACAAAACATCTTAAAAATCCTTAATAAAACAAATTAACAAAATTGCAAACAGACATAAAGCCTCCATTTGGAAAGAATTTATAAACAAGTTAATTTATAAATGGATAGAAATAAATGGTGGATAGGTGGATCGTACTTGTGCGTCCATTGAAATGCGTGGTTAAAAATGAAATTTGACAATTTATAAATTAGTCAAGCGGAGGCAAAATAGATTAATAAGATAGCAAATAGTAAGTAGTCAAATTAGCAATCACGAAACAAAATTGTAATATACAAGTAGAAACAAGAAACAACTTAGAAATCCGTATATCATCACTATTAATAGAATCTTTAGGGGAATCGTCAATATCATGCTTCTCGTCAAACATAGTTTATTCACATTATTTATTGTCGTTCTTCACTAGCAATTGTGTATCCTCCTTCCCTTTCCCTTTTGTGTAAAGGAAAAATAAAAAACCTCTAAAACATTCTAGATTATAAATAAATATGCTGAAAAGTTAAGGACAATAATAAAATTTCCCAAAAAAGGGAAGATAAATGGGCTAACACCTTTATCCTAAGTCTTACAAATTGTGCTTAAGATCTTAAGATTTGAGGCATTTTATGAAGCCTCAAGTGAGGCAAGACTCAAGGAATAAGATACAGATAGTTTTTCTAAACAATGTATGTATATTTGCTCTTGGAGGATCATGATTTAAAAAGGCACTTGAGAGCCACACTTATTGTGCCTTGAGGCAGTATTATTTCAATAAGGCAGTCGCCTCATTAACTGAGGTGCACGCCATAGTAAGCATGCCTTAGTTTTATTGTGACCTTTAAGTTGTTTTTCTTTTTCTTTTTTTTTTTTTTTAATTTTTACCCGCTTTTCTATGTCTAAGCTCGAGTTTTCCCCTCCTTGCTGCATCGAATGTTACACAATTTATACATGCATTTATGTCTTCCAACTGTTACACAACTTATACATGGGTACTTCAACCGGCAATTTATACATATGTTTATTTTGTCTTCCAACTGCTACACAATTTTTGTGATTTTAGTCAAATGAATTATTGTTGACAAAAAGGTCATATTAAAAAAATTTAGATTCTTTTTACCCATGTACCCGTATCCTACGTTTTAGAAAATAAAATATTCGACGCTTAAATACATACCGTACCAGAGTCCGAGCATCATAAATTTCTAGTGCTCCACTTACATAATTCGAAATGTTTGCTAGAAATAAACTGTTTAATCATCAATAGCTATACTTGCAATAAAAAATCATATAAAAATCACTGTTAACCAACATTTCTATATGTGACCGTGTCATAGAAATGCACATTGTGAAACAATGTCCTTCATGACACATGTACATCATATCCTGAATATAAACAGAATTTAGTTTTCACCAATCCTTCTATCTGCAAATAATATATTATTAATAAAATAATACCTTTACTTCAATTCCTATCCATTGGCCAAGACCCTTCAATTGTTGAGTTACAATAATTTCAAAAGACATGTTTCCTTGGTAGAATGACTTAATATGAAAGGCTAACATTTTGATCACTTTGCTAACCAGCAATGATAAAGACCAACTATGATAAAAATAAAATAAAATTATTGATGCCTGGAAAAACTTCCAAGCTGCGTACGTACCCCTTAAAGGAGATCAAGTCAAAACGTAGCTCGCTGTGATTTGGGCCACTTGTTTTACCCCATTAAGGAGATTAATTCATAACATAGTTCACCGTAATTTGAACCGCTAGTCTCTTTTATGGATCAATATATGTACTCTCCGTGTCAATACCTATCTAACTTTCTCCCTTCTTGACCAGGGAGGAGATATGAATCCCAATCAAGTGAGTAAGTGATTTATAAGTGAGGAGGATATTTTCTCAACATCTAGCAGGAAACATTCCTTAAACCCACTTTTACTAGCTAGAGCTACATCTATAGATTAAGTCAAGCAAATTATGTTAGATATTGATTGAAAAAGACTGCTTTCTAGGTTAGGAAGGCAAATGGCCCAAGTTGAGTGAAAAGCTGAGTGTAAGGAAGGTCCTTGTTAATTACCAAAATGAAACCAATCACTTTTTTAGGGAGTGTGAACAGAAAAAATCAGTAAATGGAGTTAGTTGCTGCTTTCTGGAGATGGAAAGTGAAATTTTTCTTTTTCTTCAGTCTGTGAAGTAAATGACAGAAAAACCAAAGTGAACTTTACCCAATTTGGTACCACTACTAAGAGAACAAGACCTTTGTATGATCTAGAATTAGATGCACATATCTCTTCATACAGATAAAGACTACATGAAGAAAAACTCCTTGAGCCAAGCACACAAGCTATTCCCTAAGAGAAAATAAAGATATAACTATGCTGCCAAAACAGGATCCTCCCTTGAGATGGTAAAATAAATATTTGATATAGTGCTACTGTTGAAGTGTGTATTTTTATAAAGGAAGAAACTAAAGAAGTACAAATCCAATATTGTAGCAATGCATCATCTTCCAAGATAGTCTTAACCCCAGCCGCCCAACCCGTACCCCTCTTCTCCTCCTTCATAAATGGTAAATAACATGTAGATTTGCCACAAAACGAGCTCATATCAACCAAACTGAGCAAAAGGAGTGCCAATCGTAGGAATTCAAACAAGGTAAATGCCATTAGCTTAAAACGTCTACAAAATGAGGTTGGAAGGAAACTTTTGATTGCTGATTAAAAATAGATGCACAACTGATGTCACGCAAATACAAAATACAAACTTACAATTGAAAGATGACAAAAGTAATTATGCAGTAAAAAAACAGCTCATCATGTTCATACCTGTATGGTATGTGCTTATGAGTTTGAAGATCCCTATATTTTTTTGCAAGCCCATAGTCAATGATATATAACTGTTCAAGAAAGACTAGAAGGTGTGAGTTTAAGGTAGAAAGTCGAAAAAATTCAATAACATAAAAATTTAAGTGCTTGTTAAAAATCAACCTATAAGCTCATCAAATTCATTAAATGTGTTACCAAAAAATAAAAAACTTAAATCATGTCTCAAAATAATATTAAATCATTACCATTGCTATGAAACTGAATAAAAATACTCAATATTTCATCAGCAACAGAAAAAAATATACTTCTGGATAAATCTTAACTCTAGGGAAGGGAGAAAATCCAAATCAGAAAGTAAAAGTCATTAGGAAAAATAAAATATTTTCATTAAAGTCTATAAATGGTTCAGGTTCTTTTAGGCCCTCATTAAAGCCTAATGTAGGATTCAGGAATACTACTGATTTTTGTGCTAAAGTTTTGAATTAATAATCTTTAAAGTAGTATAATCGTGAATGCTGTATAGATAGGCATACTAGCTAGAGTGTCACAAAAGAGAGTTCTAAACTGCAAGTGAACAGTCAGTAAAAGAAACAAACAAGAGACCCAATAGGAGTAAGATAAAACAGTTACAAAACAAATCATTGTTCTTTCAACAACAAAATACCTCAACGGGGATAAACTACAAACAATTTGAGGGAATATGTCCTGGAGCACGGAGTGGACAAAGGGAAAGACAAAAGAATTCAGGTTCCGTTATCAATTTCAAATATTATTTTGCTTGATTTCCAATAGCCCACTAGGTAAAACAACACATTTGTGGGTTGTGCCAATTGAATATGATATAGAATCGAATAACCTCCCTTCACTAAAAATAAGTAACAATAGTGAAGTCAATGTGAATTTCATATGTTAGATTTATGAAGACCAGATCAATAGGACTACTTCGGAACCTCATATTCATCCTGAAACCATACCAAGGCATAGTTAGATTTACGAAGACCACATCAACCATCCTTGGCTTCAATCCCAGATTTGGCACTTTTTACCCGTTACCAACCAGTTTAAGTGAGTTTAAGTGTGAATCCATATCTCTCTTGTAGCATATATCTTATTCTTACACAAATATACATTGAGCATAAGACTCTGTGAGGATTCAATAATGATAAGACCAGTGATTAATAATGATGTCCCAATTCAGCCTAATTGCTGACCGCACAATCCACAAATCCGTGCACAACTATATAAAATTTCCTACTAGATGCATGTCAATGTGACCTCTAATAAGTATATCGGAATTGGCTCTTTATCAATGGAATCTCATCATCAATACATAATGAATTGGTATTGTGTGTTGATATAACAATACATGAACACTAAGAACTAGCATTCTTATCATGGTTTAAAAAGGCGAAGGTGAGGCGCGCCTTGAGCCGCACCTCACCATGAGACGTATGGGTCATGCCTCGAGGCGGTCTTGTGAGGCTAAACTACATGAGGCTCACGCTTCGATAGCTGAGGCGCACGCCTCATGGAGCGTGAGGTGTGCGCCTCAGATGAATTCGTAAGATCCATTCATTAACAAGACAGGGGACCATTTAAAAAGTCATTTTTGGCCAAAATAAAACAGTAAAACACCTACGAATACTATCAGGCAGCTAGAAAATAGAGACCGGAAGTTCAAAAGTCAGAAAACGGAGACCAGCAACCATCGTCTTCTTCAGGCTTCAGCCATCTGTACTTTCTGTATTTTCAACCACATTTTGATAATGAAAGAAATAGTTTTTTCAGCCACATTGCGACTCGACTTGAATACCATTTTTTTCTGTATTTTTTGTGTTTTCTGTATTTTCAGCCACATTTATGTTGGTCTTATAAACTTACGCATATCAATTTTAACCATCTTCACCCGGATCATAGCTTTGTGATTGTGAAGAAGTATATAGTTTTTTCTCTTTGATGATAATCATGTGCATAATTGTTGGAATTGTGCTTAGTTAGTTAACTTAGTTTAGCTCCTCTTCTTAGGAATATTTATGTCTTTGAGAGACTGTATCTTCATTTCCTCGAATGATTAGCTAGGTCGCGGATTCTCTTAATGGACAAGAATTTTGCAACTAATTCTTACTTAATTTGTCAAATAATCATAATCATTTCATTACTTAATTTTTGTCAAATAATCATCTCATTACTTTTTTTTGTCTTGTATTATTTGTCAAATAGAATTTTTGTAAATAATTTTTTTTTGTGAGGCTTACGCCTCAATCCGCCTCGAGTCTTACGCCTCGCCTCATAAAGAAAAATCGTCTCAGTACTTAGTTTCGCCTTTTTAAACCTTGATTCTTATTGAGACTAGAACTTATAAAGTAGAAAATAGATTTATGAACAGAAACAAATATGTAGTATTTAGCTATGATGCTCGGACTCGGGTACGGGAATCGGGTACGGGTACATATCTAAGTGTCAGATCTTTTATTTTCTAAACTATAGGATACAGGGACATGGTTAAAAAGAGTTCAAATTTTGAACGTGGGTACTTGGGTACACCTTTCAAACTTCAATTTTTTACTAATTCAAGATGTCATTTTAAATATACCAAAATCAATTATTCACAAAGAATGAAATTAGTATTGAATAAAAGGTTAAGACGAATAAAATAGAATTTTGAAGCTTAGTCTTCAATTATAAGAATTACTAAATATTATATAAAATAGAAAATGAGGGACTGGATTGCAATTTGAACTTAGTAGAACTCATTTTTATTTTATACAAACAAAATTCTAAACTATCGATACATAGAGGGAAAGAAGGAAAAAAAGAAGAAAATGGAAAGAAAATGAAAGAAGAAGAAAAAGAAGGAAAAACTTAGAGTCGCCGCCTTTCTCTACCCTCTCGGTGGCAACGCTATGTTTATAGAGAGCGAAAATGGGAAAGAAGCAAAGGGAAAGAAAAGGGGAGAAAAAAAGAAAGAAGAAGAAGCAAAAACGACGAAGTGTCCGATTGAAACTTGGAGGATCCGACACATATCTCATACCCATACCCATGTCGTGTCCGACATGGGTACTCCTACTATTTCGAAGAGTCCGAGCATCAGAGGTATTTAGACAAACTGGATTCATTATAGTCTTTCATTCCAAGGCAAAACTTGCATCCATGTATTTCATATTCGCTCCAGAAAATATAGCCATCCCATGAAACTCAGAAATAGGGGTGCAGTAAATACTCCCAAATCAAATAGGGAATTGATCTATGGTCGATTTCGTAACAAATAAATACAAATTTCTATTTGTACCTAAAACCAGTGCAAATCACTCAAACTTTCTTGGGTGTCTCCATTATGTATCTAACTGGTTATACATTTGCTTCAGATACCCATCAGACATTGTACTCTCTAAAAGCATATATCTCACTGTTTCCATATGCATTATGCATGACTCTGCAAAGTTCAAGAATGGAGAACTGCCCAATGACAATGTCCAACAATAATTATGTCCTTTACAGTTCAAAGGATACACCAAATATAATGAACAACATAATAGTGAAGGCAACTGGCAAAATATACAAAGGAGCGTGAAGCCCAAAATAGTAAGCAAACTAAATAATATGTGCAGGCGCAAACAAGCAAAAATCAGAAAAAAAGAGAAAATATACCTGACTTGCTTTGCGCCCCAACCCCATTAAGAAGTTATCAGGCTTTATATCACGGTGAAGAAAACCCCTAGAATGCATGTACTCTATTCTAGTGATCTACATAAAAGAAAAGGCAGTGAGTAAAACAGCAGTTGCCAAAACCATGTAAACAATCTTCTATGAAGGTGGAATACTTACTAACTGATCAGCCAGCATTAGAACTGTTTTTAACGTAAATTTCCGATTGCAATAGTTAAATAAATCTTCTAAACTAGGTCCAAGAAGATCAATAACCATGGCATTATACTCTCCTTCAACTCCAAACCATTTAAGGTGGGGAATCCCAGCTTCATTCAACAAACGAGAGCATTAGCAAACTTGCTTCGTCTTTAGTACATAACCAATAGCAAACCAAGAGAATTTAGAAATTAGTAAACTCACTGCCTCCCTGAAGAAGCATATACAACTTTGATTCATAGTGAAGCTGAGGGTGTTTAGTTTTAGCAGATTCCTGTAAAAAAGAGGAGATGAAAAATATGTTTTCACTAAGAGAACAAAATGCGAGAAATTGTAATGCTTACAGATGTAAAAAAAAATATTAATAGCTATTAGGCAAATGGCAAACAATAATTACATTGATCAACCACTTAGCAAATGGGCTAAATACAGCACATAATCAACTGTTTTTATAATAATTAAAAAAAAAAAAAAAAAAAAAAAAAAAAGCCTGTTGTTTCTCTGGTTTGATAACTAAAAGTTAAATTTTGTAGGATCGATAAGAAGACTTCATAATCCAAAATAAACCAAAGTAATTTAGACAGAAACAAAAATGTAGAGAGCACGGCGCAAAGTTTTCAACTGACCAGCTTCACAGCAACTTCTTCTCCAGATTGTATATTTGTTCCTGATTTGAATTGAAATCAATAAATAATTTCTACACGAAATCCCATTAAAAATATATATATATATATATATATATATATATATATATATATATTAAGAAAACATCAATTTATAGTTAAAAATGGTAATCAAAATTACCCAAATAAAGCTCTCCAAAGGATCCACTTCCAATCTTCTTCCCCAACTTAAATTTACCTCCAATCACATGATCCATACTTAATTTCGAAAAATGAATTAAAACGACCCAAATAAAAAAAATTAATCTTGCTTGATTATACAGTTCACCATTCAACACCAAAAGTGATAACTTCTTTCTCAACGATCAAACCCTCAAATTCAAACAACGGCTCTCAGATCCATTCCAACTTAATTACAGAAAATGATTTTTTTTTTAAAATCTTTCTTTGATGAAAAAAATTACCGCAGAAGACCCAATCCTAAATGCTAATTTCTTAATGCTGGTGATTATAAATCAATAAAGACACTGAATCAAAGAATTAAAAGAGACCCAATAAAAATATACATATTGACGTAGAAAAGGTCAAAAATCTCAGACTACGGCGAGGATAGAACTAAAATTTATAAAACCCTGGTTTTGTTTTTGGTTTGACGGAAAATTATTTATTTATTCATTGTACGTGTAAGGGTGTAAGTATGAAGTGCAGACACTAATGGGTTATGAAGTGGAACCAGGACGGAATTTGAGACAATCCAACGAAATCTGCGGCAAATTCTTGATATAAATTCTGGGAGGATCTGTGTAGGAAATTATAGAGAAAGAGGAGGAGAAAAACTCAGGTGCCTTTTAAGCATGTGGTGGAAAAACATGTCAATTAGAAATAAGTTTGGATAAGCTTAGAATGTTTATTATAAGTTTTGAAAATAATTTCGTCAATTGGTATTTGGTAGGAGTTTGATTGGATAGAGTATGCTTAAAAGTAATGATGACTTGGCAATGGGAAAATTATGAGTAGAGCGTTTAGCCAACAATTTTAGCCCCCTGTGACTTCTCTTTTACGAGAAAAATATGTTTTGAAATAATATTTAGAATGTTCGATTAAAAAAAAATTAAATTAAATTTATGTGTAAAATTATTTTATGAGAGATGTGACTAAAAAATTAAAAAAAATTATATATCTATGTATAAAATTATTTTATGAGAAAATATGTAGTTAAAAATAAATTTTAAACAAAACGGGGCTCAAACAGAAAATAAGGTAACGAGTCCAAAGGCATGTCACATAAGTAGTTATCTGCACAAATAGTAACAATGTTGGTGTGGTTTCACTGACATGATGAATTGAAGTGGATACTAATATATTATCGGGACAAATGGACTGGCATAGAGTAGTCATGGCTCAAAATCTTTTAAAAAGAATAATATTTTTAATTCAAAAGTATTCAAAAAAATAAATTATTTAAATATGTTTGGAGATAGAGTATATCAAATCAGTATAACAATCATTCTTCTAACATAGCAACACAATTTGAATCAGTATTTATAGGGCACAAACGGAAGAATTTATCCTAAGAAGCGGAAGAATCATAAAAAGATGATCGAATCTTTGAACACCTCAAAAATACTATGAGATGCTCGAAAATGGTCCAAGTAGTGGAATATGAGGATCAACAGTAGGACATCCTAGTTACAATTCACCCAAAGTATCGCTGGAGGCAATAGTCGAGTACGTCAAATTTATTAAAAGGTTCACATTATAGTTCATAAGATTTAGCTTAATCTCAAATTTGTCCTTAAATTTCAAATAATACTGCAATGCCCACGAATTCTCTCTGCACATAAACATTGTGATATAATTTAGTGTTAATAATAGGAATAACATAATTTAGTGTTGCTCATATAAATCACCTTAAAGTGCTAATCATGAACGTTTACAATAAATTTGGTCTTAGATGTGATTTCACAATGGTATATTTTAATTTGATGAGATTGAGAGCGAGATAAATTGTTTATCAAGTTAGAAGCATGGAGAAAACCATTTTAGGTTATTCAAAATCAAGTGCATGGAATGCTCTTTTAGCCATATTAGGAATAAGAACGCTACAAGTAACCCATTGTCTCGAAAGATGATTGTTTGAAGTACTTTAATTTCATTATCAATAAAAATAAAGAGTTGAGGACTTGAAGAGTACATGAATAGAGTGGAGTAGATGCTATAAATAAGTACTAAAAAAATGATACCTAATTATAAAATGCCTATAAAGTTTAAAATAGTAAAACAAGGATTAAAACAAGTCTATGTATCATAGGTTAGGCCACTAATGCTTTTATGTAATTAAATATTATGCCACTAAATTACTTAAGGATATAAGGTTTATTTGCTGCAAATGGGTGTTCAAAATGAAGGAAGAGACATTAGGAATTTGAGATACTAGGTATAAGACAAATTTGGTAGCAAATGACTACAATCAGATTCCAAATATTGACTTCACATATGTGTTCTCACCGGTTGAACATGAACAAAGAACAGCATAAAGTCATATAAGCAAGAGTATTAATTAAGGGATGATAATGTTGAAACATGTTTTGCGTAGATAATTCTAATAGATTAGAAGAGGGGATAGAAAATAATTTTATTACTTAGATCCTTCGATAAATGTTGTGATGAATCACACAAAATGTTTGTGAACAGCCAACTTGACATTAAAAAAGTATTAAGTTGTCATTGATGTTTGATCACGTACAATTCTGTTCTATTCAACATATCAAAGACGACCTAATGACCAGTTGTTTTGATGTCCAAAGAAAGCACAAAACCATGAAATTATTAGCAGTTGGTTAGAAAGTCAGTGTTTGAAGAGTTGCAAGGTTGGGTTCTGAACTACCAAAGAAGGAAAATTGCCAAGCATATAACTTAGAAATCTCATGCAAGTTTGTCGGTGTCCATATCTTCAAGTGTTGCTTTCACTTGCCAACAAACATGCAACAAATGGCAGGTAACTTTTCCATCTACAACGTTGTGTATAAAGTCACTGTCTCTCTGCAGTTATTTGGATCTTGTGATGACAATACCACCCAACAGAGACAAATCAAAGCAATTATGGTGGTGTGTGTTGATTGACAGTTACTATGCCACACTTTCGATCGCAATCAATTAGAGATGTCAAAACATATCGAATTACCAAGACCCGAGTGCCTTGACAAAAAAAATAAGCCCAGCTCGTGATATTGGCCGAACGGCCCCTAGAGTCAGGCCAGGCTTGTAGGGGCCTGCAGGCCACATGTATTGGACCCATTGTGCAACATGAAGATTAAAAATTAAGACCCTGTTGGACAAAGTTTTTTGAAACTATAAGATGATGGACATCTTGATATGTGTAGTTAAAAGTAAAGAATCGTGGATTTAGTAAATGTGTCGTTAAAAATGAAATTTGACCAACTTATAATCTCAAAAAAAGTTTCGTCAAACAGAGACTAAATCGAATGAGAAACTTAACAAACAGTATATTCGAAAGAAAAATCATAGAAAATAAAGGAAGACATTGTTTGAGATAAATACCATCTTATTTTGACGAAATAATTAAATTAGGATAGTTAGCCGAGTGGAAATATGTGTGATATTTATGTGGAAAGTCAATGGTTCAAACCCCACTAGACACGAATATTTAATAGTCTATGATCGAGCCTTGGGGCCTTAATTGATCCTCGAATTATTTTGTTAATAATTATAGGGCTAAAAAGCTTGTTTGAAATTAGATCACCTATTACTGAAACACAATCTTTTAGATTGAGTGGTTTATGAAGTACAAAATGCCTCTATTTGATAATTATTATTTTAAAAACTCCTTAATTTTTGTACTCATTTTCAACTATATTTATACAATAAAATATTTTATACTTAAACCCATAATTTTTTCTGCTTTTTTACTACGCATTTTTCAAAAAATCACTATTCAAAACTCCATTTTCTCAAAATAATGGCCATCAAATAGGAGCTAAATTTATTCCAAATCACTCCCTATGATGTATAGTACCACCTGCATTGATTTGAAATTGAGCTAAGGCTCTTAATGTTTTCTATAGGTGTTATATGGTAGGGTACTTAGATACATTGCACCTTTGATAGAAGCAATTATTTGAGTATGGAAGTCTGGCCGCTTTTCTATGAAAATTGATGATAATTCTATTTAGTAAAAGAAACACTACAAGAAAAATAACATTTTCCAACATTAAAAATGCAATATTCGTTAATTGAGTGTTGCTAAAGAAGTCTATCGCAACATTTAATAAATAAATGTTGACATTAGTTAATATAATTGATTTTTGGCAACATTTTTTTAAATGAATATTGCTAATAGGGACGGATCCAACACCCAACGAGATCCCGTGGCCGCTAGTGCTGGATCCGCTGAGAAGAATTTTTTTTTTTGTTGACAATAAGTAAAATATTTATATTATATATCTGATAATTCATTTTATTTACAAATATCCTTGGTTGTTTAGTTGGTTGAGGCTTCCACTATTGTTTTGGTGGTTCCAGGTTCGAACTCTCCAATAGGGCAATTTGTTTTGTAAATTTTGTATTTCAACAATTGTTACAATAACAAGTGCAAAATGGAAATTCGAACTCTCCAATAGGGCAATTTATTTTCTAAAAAGTATTGGCAGTTTTACCATCAGGGCAAACATTGATTTCTAATATTGAAGTAAACAAAATAATATATGTTTTTTTTACCGATTTTAATGCAAATACAAACATTTTAACCGGTGAATTGTCCATCTTCTTGATTATTATTTTTTCCTCTAATCAGTTGATTTGAGAGTTTGATCAATTAATGACGAATGAATTTGAAGAAAAATTCGTCTTACTGTTATAAGGAATCTTTCGACAAAATTTATTCAATTAATAGAAAGTTACACTTTTCGTTCACAAAAAATCGATTGCGAAAAAGTAGGATCACACAAGCACATAAAATTTCTATGAGCATATAAATATTTTCAAATTTGTTAATATAATAATGCTTGTTTAATTAACTTTAATTGTAAACTGAATATTGATATTTTGTTAATATATTTGCATGTTTGATTGAAAAATAAATTATGAAATTTTGCATATTGTAGAACGATTTTTCATCCAAAATGAAAGTTGGTACCTAGTTCTAGTGGTGTATCTAATTCTTCTAGTTCTAGCCCGTACAATTTTTGAATATTATTTAATTAAGTATTAATAAACAACACCGCTATCACGAATATTGACCGTTGACAGTAAGCGTTCAACGTTCGCGATCCGCCTTAACTGAACTCGAACCCTGGATTCACCCCTGATTGCTAATATTGATTTTTACAACTCTTTTGAATGTTGACAAAAGTTTCATTTTTTGCAACGTTGTTAAAATCTAATTCTACAATAACTTTCAGCATTACTTGCTGAAACTCTTAATATATAGCATTTTGCAACATTTATTGACTATTGCAAAAAGTTTGAAACATATTTTGAATGTTGTGAAAATTTTTATTTTTTTCAACGTTTTTGAAATTTGGTTCAATAGCAACATTTAGTACATGTCGCGGAAAATTCTTAATATATAACATTTTACAACATTCATCTATTGATGCTAAAAGATTTCCTTTTTGCAATGGTACATAAATGTTGCGAAAAGTAAACTTTTATTTTCGCAACGTTTATTTACCATTGCAAAATTTAAATCTACTCAATACAAGACCTAATTCATTTCACAGATCCACAATCCAATTCTATTAAATTAAATTGCCCACAATCCTAACAGATCCATTTCAATTAGCCACAATCCACAATCCAATTCACAACCCTAACGAAGCTTCTCTACATCCTTTCACAGACTTGCAATTGACGATATTCTTCCTCACGTCTCCAGTTGTCGCTGTTGTTGATACCATTTCAGTGTCTAATGTTATTAATGTTGTTCCGGGATTTAAGTATAAATGCGGTGAAAGGGTTGTTTGGATTTAGAAAAAATGAGAACAAATTTTAATCCGCATGAGCGTGATTAAACACAACAAATATGGGTTGAATATGCAAATATGTAAATCACAGATGAAAAACCAGAAAGAAAATGAAGAAGAAGAAGAAAAGAACAATCCGAAGCAAGTGAATTTTACTCTTTCCTTGACACAAAATTGCCCCGCAATGGTGCTCAGGATTCACGACACTTATCTCCCAAGATACAACGGATTCAATTTGTGGTAAAAGAACTTCAAACCACAAGTTACAGCGAACTTTCAACAGAGTTTCTCTCTACAAGAAGAAAACTATTTTTGAAAGAATTTGGCAGAGAATTTGTAAGATATTTATGTAATGCTCAATGCAAGTATGATATGAGATGCACAATGGATGTCCAAAGTATCCTATTTATAGAGGATGATAGGGTGTGGGCAAAGTATTGCGTGCCCCAACCTTACGAATAGAAGCATCACTTTCTGTCACTGGCCTCTCGCTCGAGTGCCAATGTCAAAATTTTAACATAAAGTTTTTGCCTACCTGTCACTCGAGGAATAGGTGAGCAACGGTTCCAAGTGAGAGCCAGACCATTTTCCTCTATTTTTCTTTCAACTTTGGACTGCAATTTCTCGTTAATCCGAAATTAGTTTTGAGATTCCAAATATACCACGACGATCTACTCGACGAGTAGAACAAGTTAATCTATTTATATTTATAATTTGACCATCGGATCAAGTCCGAATATTTGGACGAAGTTGACACGAAATTCATTTTTTCACTTTTGATTTCAACACTTAACCATTTTTTCCCTAACTTTCAAACCAATTTTCAACAATCCCACCTAAATGGAAATTTGAATATGCACATGCAATGCGAAAATATGATGCATTATAGAGAGAGAGAGAGAGAGAGAGAGAGAGAGAGAGAGGAAAAAACTGCATTAGGAAAGGTAGCTTTCGACTTTGAACCTTCCTTAGTGAAATACTATCGGACTTACTTGCTAATTGGTAAACATGATGTCTTGAACCATTTAGCCGTTAGTATATGCCAAGACAACAATACTCAAACAGATGTCTTCCCTAATTCGCTCATAGTTCTCATGACTTAGTTCATGGCCCTGAACCGCTCTTGAGTTTCATAATTCTTTAGAGAATTTTAGCATTGAACAATTTTTATTGAAGCGGCCCCACTTCACACTTACATAGGTTACCTCCTATTAAAAGTATTCTGTCATACTCCACTTGACTTAATCAAGATATAGGAATTATTAAAAGAGTTTCTTAACCTTTAATCATTCTATAGAAATCACTTTTCATCTTATAGGAATGAGTTAGGAAATAATTTCCTAAGTGCTTCATGGAATCCTTATAACTTTGTTGTCCATTTGAACCAAGAACTTGAAATCTCCAGTAGGCTTCAATCACATTCCTTTCAATAGACAACATATTTGATCTATGGGCAAATCTTTCGTAAGTGGACCGTGATATTCTTCTTTGATTTCACATAATCTATGTAGATGATGTCGTTTGAGATCAGTTATTTAATGATATTGTTTTTATGACATATATGTCTAGACTTACCATTATACATGTTGCTTCAAGCCTTTTCAATAGCCGATTGACTACAATATATACTTAATGTAGGCACCGACTTGGGCCAACATGAAATATCTTCCAAGAAGTTACGAAGTCATTCTGCTTCTTCTCCAACTTTGTCCAAAGCAATGAACTCAGATGTCATCGTTAGTCGAGCTATACACGTTTACTTTGTCGATTTCCATGATATAGAAGCTCACCAATGGTAAATATATAACTACTAGTTGATTTGAAATCCTTCACGCCGGATATCCAATTTATGTCACAATATCCTTCCAATACCGCAAGATATTTTGAGAAGTATAATTCATAAGTTAAGGTATACTTCAAATATCTAAGAATCCTTGTTAAAGCCTTCCAGTAATCATGATTTGAATTACTTTTGAATTTACTAAATTTAGTCACAGCAAATGCTATGTTTGGTCGAGTACAGTTCATAATATACATTAAACTGACGATCTGTGAATACTTTAGTTGTAACACACATTCTCCCGAGTTTTTGACTAAGTGTAAACTTGTATCAATAGGGATTTTTGCAGGACTTTCTTTAAACATGTTATACTTCTTAAGTATATTCTCAATGTAGTAAGATTGGGAAGGTACAATTTCTTCCGATATTTTAGAGATTTTAATCTCTAGTATCACATCGGTCATATCCATGTCTTCATATCAAAATACTTTGTTGGCATTTTTTTGGTGTTTAGCAACATTTGATGACTATTTCTTATTATCAACATGTCGTCTACATATAGACATACAATCGTATAGGCATTCAGTGTATGTTTGATGTATACACATTTGTCACATTCGTTTATTTTAAATCCGTTTGACAATATCATTTTGTAAAACTTTTGGTGCCACTGTTGAGATTGTTTCAATCCATACAAGAATTTAACAAGTTTATAAACATTTTGTTTGTGAGACAAACTCTTCGAGTTGCTCCATGTATATATCATCTTTTAACTCACCATTTAGGAATGTTGTTTTTCACATCCATTTGCTAAATATTAAGGTTGTGTATTGCTACAATTGCAATTAACAGCCTTATCGAAGTTATTCTAGTCACGGGTGAGTAGGTATCAAAGAAATCAAATCATTCTTTTTGTCTTTATCATTTGACAATCAATCTAGCCTCATATTTATCAATGGATTCATCAAGTTTCAACTCCTTTTTGAATATCCATTTGCACCCTAAAGACTTGTTACTGAGAGGTAAATCAACAAACTCCCAAGTACGATTTTACATTATAGAATCTATCTCGCTATTAATAGTTTCTTTCCAATGTAGTGTTTCCAGTTCTTTGGGTCATTTTCTACCATACATGTTAGAAAATATGGGTCAAACGTTATAGACATTCTAATCCTTTCACTACGCCTTGGTTTTTCCTCATTTGAAGTTCCATTTGTAGTTTCATAAGTTCATTTATCCGAACTTGCATTTTATTTTTATTTACAAGGAAAAACATTCTCGAAGAATGTTACATTTCTCGATTCAATTATGGTGCACTCATGTACATCTTGAACTTCAAATTTATGTACAAGGAATCGATATGCACTATTATTGTTGGCGTATCCAATAAATATGCAATTAATCGTCTTGGAACCAATCTTCACTTGCTTAGACTTAGGGATTTCAATTTTAGCCAAACACCCCCACACGTTCAAGTGTTGGTAGGATGGAGGATGACATTTTCATAGTTCATATGGCAATTCTTCCATTTTCTTGAGGAGTATCCTATTAAGGAGACTGTTTTCCTTTAAAATAGCTTCACCCCACAAGTTCTAAGAAAATCCCGAACTTAGTAACAGTGCGCTTATCATTTCTTTAAAAGTTCGATTTTTGCGTTAAGCAACGCCATTCGATTGAGGAGAGTATGATGCCGCTGTTTGATGAATAATTCAATGTTTGGAACAAAATTCTTCAAACGATGCCCTGTGTTCACCTCATCTATCACTACGAATATTCTTTATTCGTTTATCAAGTTGAGTCTCAACTTTCGTCTTCCAATACTTAAAGACATCTAACGCTTCGTCTTTACTTCTTAAAAGAAAGACATAATAATACATTGTACAATCGTCAATAAAAGTCACAAAATATTTCTTACTACCTCTAGTTTGAACGACTTTCAAATTATATATATCGATATGTATTAATTCTAAAGGTATAATGTTCCTTTGAGCCGAGCGGTGTTTTAGCCAACTTTGCTTCAACACACACTTTACATTTATGATTAGGATCAATCTTAAGCGCTAAAATTTTCGCGAAAAGACGTGTAATTCACATGTCTTAATCGACTATGCCGCAAATAGGACAGCTCAAGCATATAAATGGAATCTGAATTTTTATTCATAATGTTTTGCCTTGGTACAGTAGTAAGAATGTTCATTTTGAACATTCCATCACACATGTATCATTTTCTTACATACATCTCATTCTTAGTGAGTACAAATTTATCGGATACAAATACAAGTTTGAAACCATTTTTACTAAGTAGAGACTCAGACACAAAGTTCTTTCGTATGTTTAACACATGTAGGACATTGTTGATGACGAGTTCTTTACCGAGTGTCATCTTCAAAGTGACATTCCCTTATCCTTCAATTTTGGAACATGCAGAGTTCCCCATGAATAATTGTTCTCTATTCAGTTCTTAATAGTTGGAGACCATCGCCTTGTCTGCACACACATGACAGATAACATTAGCGTCAACCCACCATTCCCTTGAGTTTTCAGTGTTTTTGCATTCGAAAACAACTGTAGATAGATTCATCTCTTGCATCCCTACATAAAGGGTATCTCTTTCTACCATGTTGGCTTGTGCATTCTTCTTCAGCTTTCGACATTTGCTTGAACAATGTCTAGCCTCACCACAATTGTAGCAATTCCCTTTTAACTTTTAGGCCTCCTTGGAGTTGTCTCTCCACGACACATCATCGAAGGCCTTTCGCTTTTTGTTGCTAGTCTCTGACTCAGTTTTAATAAAGTTTGCTCCAAGTTGGACAATAGGCATTCTCTCGATTTTTCTATTGTCTTCTTCAATCCTCAGGCGGGCTATAAACTATTCCAAGTGCATCTCCTTGTGTTTGTGCTTGAGATAGTTTTGAAATCTCTCCACATAGGATGAAGTTTCTCGATGATGGTTGCATCTTAGAAAGATTCGCTTAATTCTATCTTTTCTACATGAATGTCATGCAATAGAACTTGAAGTTTTTGCGCTTGACTAATCACCATTTTGGAATCCACCATCTTGTAATCCAAAATTTTTCCAACAATGAACTTCTTTGTTCCGACATCCTCGATCTTGTACTTCTTTTCCAATGAATCCCACAGATCCTTGACCGAGTCCTTTGAACCATACACTCCATAAAGTGTATTGTCCAAACCATTCAAAATATAATTTTTGCATAGGAAGTCCGAGTGCTTCCATGCATCCAACGCAATAATCGATTCATGATTATTTTCTCCTTTTTGTACGGTTGGTGCAGTCTCATTTAAAAACTTTGTCAAGTTTTAAGTTGTAAGATACAACAACATCTTCTATTTCCATCTCTTGAAGTCCACGCCTCCGAACTTTTCCAATTTTTCCCCATGCAAGATCTTAGTATTTTGAAGTAGTATAGTCAACGATAGAACCACATTGCTCGTACCACTTTGACTCGAAGTAGTCTCAACGGTAGTCATTTCTATTACACAAATAGAAGTTAAACAACAACAAAGAAAGGAATAGCACGTTATGTCTATTCCAAAGATGAAAAACAATTTGTTTCACAAACAACCACAAACAAATTATGTCTTAAGATTGTTGTTCCGGGGTTTATGTATATATGCTGTGAAAGGGTTGTTTGGATATAGAACAAACGAGAACAAAGTTTAATTCGCAGGAGCGTGATTAAACACAACAAATATGGGTTGAATATGTAATATGTAAATTACAGACAAAAAATCAGAAATAAAAGGAAGAAGAAGAAAAGAACAATCCAAGGCAAGTGAGTTTCACTCTTTCCATAAGACAAAATTGTCCCGCAATGGTACTCATGGTTCACGATACTTGTCTCCCAAAATACAACAGATTCAACTTATGATAGAAGTATTTCAAACCACAAGTTGTAGCAAACTTTCGATGAAGTTTCTCTCTACAAGAAGAAAACGATTTTGCAAGAGATTTATGTAATGTTCAATACAAGTATGGCATGGGATGCCTAATGGACGTCCAAATGGTCCTATTTATACAGAATAATAGGTGTGGGTGAAGTGTTGCATGCCAAACCTCTCAACCTTACTAATAAGAGCATCACTTGTTGTCGCTAGCTTGTCCCTGGCCTCTCGCTCGAGCGTCAATGTCAAAATTTTAACAAAAACCTTTCGCTCGCCTCTCGCTTGAGAGACAACCCCATCACTCGAGCGATAGGTGAGCGACGATTCTAGGCGAGAACCATGCCAATTTCCTCTATTTTCCTTCCAACTTTGTATCGTAATTTCTCATTCATTCAGAATCGTTTTGAAATTCCAAATATATAATGATAATCTACTCAACGAGTATAACAAGTTAGTCTATTTATATTTGTAATTTCATCATCGGATCAAATCTGAAT
Source organism: Osmanthus fragrans (assembly GCA_019395295.1). NCBI lineage: Eukaryota > Viridiplantae > Streptophyta > Magnoliopsida > Lamiales > Oleaceae > Osmanthus > Osmanthus fragrans. The sequence goes on along the minus strand of CM033355.1, from coordinate 15,417,879 downwards.
ATTTGTTTGAAATTGACACGAAAATTACTGTGAAAATCACTTAATATTCGGTTGTTTATTAATATAATTGATTTTATTATTAAAAACGTGTTTTTGTAGGTCAGTGGAATATTTTATTGCAGACAATGTGTGAACATTGGTATGAGAGAGATGGCGGAACCTATAAAGTGCATAGAATGCTTAGGTAGAAAATTTAGCCAAAAAAACGAATTTTCATTTTTATCTTTTTTTTTGTACTGAAAAATACACCTTGTTAGCGAATTAAAAAAAAAAACCATGTTGAAATGGAATAAATTAATTAATTTTTATTTTATTTTATACATATATTTTTTTAAAATGAGTAGCAAACGAGACCTAAACTTAGATTATTTTTATTGTATGGTATCCCATTCAACGATCACATATTAAAATTCTTCGAGCAATTTAAAATTTTCAAATGCACTTGCACCTGCTCGTTCAAGCAAGTGAATAGTATGTCAATGAACGGATCTAAGAGTAAGACCTTAAATCTCATCCATGTGGAAACCAAGTTACTTGAACAAACAGCTACTTGTGGTTTCATATCTAACCTTTAAGTTTTGCCCAAACCAAACTTACAAATCCGACCAACTCAAACCAAATCGATCGGTTTGGGTCAATTTTTTAAGTTCAATTGGGTTGGGTTGAATTGAAAAATTGCATTTGAGGTTGGGTTAGGTTGAGTCTCGGGTTATGAATTAAAAACTCAATCCAACCCGATAAATTAAAAAATTAATAACTAAGATTAAAAAAATTAAATAGGCATAACAGTAAAGATAAAAAAAAATGTCTTATAACATATAAAGGGTAATTGGCACAAACGTCCCTATCTTTTATGTTTATTGTGGAAAACGTCCTTACCTTTCATTTTTTACCATAACGTATCTACCTTCCACTTTTTTTGCGTTGAACATCTTTTTCACCAATTTTTAACGTAAATTGACCAATATACCCTCGTATTTAAATAAAACAAAAAAGTACAAATTGCAATCATACTCCCAAACTTTTAAAAGGTGCAAATGAGTCCCAAACTTTTTTATTAAAATTGAAAATAAGTTCCAAACTTATTATTAAAATTGTAAATGAGTCAAATCATTTAACATACATTCACCATTTGAAAAGCTCAAGAAAAGAGGGAATCTTGGGGAGAAGAGGAGTGAGAGTGAAGTGAGATAGAGCAGCCATTATTGATCCGAACACACAAAGTACTTCAAGGTTTTTCTGCTATTTTTCCCCAATTGTTGTTGTGAGAAACCTCGCAAGCTGGCGAGAGTTGCAGTGGCTGGAAAAATAGGTTTAAAAAAAACTTCTTTTAACGCTCAAAATCTTGGCCATAACGTATGAGAGAATTGGGAAATTGTTCGGATTTAGATCCATTTTTGTTCAAAGATTGTATGAGTGAACTAGGTTTCTCGAATTTTTGGTTGTGGAGAGAAAAAAAAAATTCAAAAATGGTTGCACTATTTGTGTTCTTGAGCTGAAATTTGCAGTGGGATCTTGTGCAGATCTGAAAAATTGATGTGTATAAAGTTAAATTATGATGACTAATATTGCAATAGAGGAGCTGAAGCTGGAGAAAGTGGTTAACAGAAAGCCCCTTTATTTCATTTTCTTTCTTGAATCTAAGCAAGACAATTATCCAAAAAGGAAGATAAGGCATGTTGCAAGGCTATCAAGATGTTGCAGTCACTCATCTTTTTTGCATTGATAACAGGAAATTTACCTTTATGCATATTCAAATCAAGTTAAAGAGTATAGTATCATAACAGATTTGAGTTTGGAATACTCGAACTCCAATTTTTTGTTCACAGAAATGTTACAGCAGATTGAGGGATATCTGTAAGTTATTTTTTTTGGACGGAAGATATATTATTCATCAATATTTGTGCTATGCCAATCTGAAAGAAGGGGAAATAGTAAATGAATTAAAGAAAAGAGGGAACATGTTCATCTGCAGAGGAAGAAAGTAAAAGAGATGGAAGAATATGTTCATTTGCAGGTGAAGAAAATAAAAATAAGGATAGAATGCATTGGATCTCTCAAATTCTTCATAAACCAAGTACAACAGGTAGTGATAGTTTTTTTTTTGCCAATTAAGTACACGTACACAGTGGTTTTGGTGACCAGAAGGTGGGCCGGCAGGCGGCGATGCGATGGTGTGAGGTGTGGGAAGAAGGTGAAGTTTGGTGGGTTATTTGCACTTTTTAAAAATTTGGGTATATAGTTGCAATTTTTCTATATCTTTCTTTTTGTTTTATTTAAATAGGAGGGTATATTGGTCAATTTACATTAAAAATTGGTGAAAATGATGTTCAACGCAAAGAAAGTGGAAGGTAGGGACGTTATGCGCCAAAAAACGAAAGGTATGGATGTTTTCCACAAACACCTTCTAAGGTAGGGATGTTTTGCACCAATTACCGATATATAAACGTCAATTTTCTCTATACAGACCGATTCACATGAACACTGTGTACAAATGTAATGTTATTTGACGATAAAAATAAAAATTAAAGACATGATTATGAAATGAATGAATTCCAAAAAATTGTAAAAAAAATATTTCATAAATTTTAAACTTATTTATATATTATTTTTAAAAAGAATTCTTTATATGTGTGTTTAAAAAAGGGGGGTTTTTAAGTAATTTTAAATTCTAAAAAATTATCAAAATTTAACAAATAAATCAGATCCAACTCTAATTGGGCCGACGTCCAAACCGACCAACCCAAACCGATCAAGATCGATTTGGGTTGGGTTGAGTTGATTTTTGAACAAACAAACCATGTTGGGTTGGAAAAAAAAGGACTCAATTCAACTTACGCCCACCCCACCTTTGAGAATAACTTAAAAAAGAAACTGTTAAAAGAAATTTGCATTTAATAGTTTATCAGTGAACAGTTCATTGACTTGATGTAATTTCTTACCTGCTTTCCAGTTGGCTATTCAGAAGTTGAGTTTTCCATTACAGTACACCAGAATACCTATTTATAGCTTAATGGTTGACTAACTCATATATGATCTAGTCGTCAACTGGATAAATTGGTAATCATAGTACAGAGCTAGAAAAATCCTGACTTTCTTCATATGGATGATGTTTTGTCGAAGTTATAATTGATGGTAGATTAAAGCAAATCAAACTGTTAAATAGTATATTAAAACAAATTAAACTGTTAAAATAATTCCTTGACACCATTGTATAGGTTCAACTTATGTTAAATTACTTAGAAAATGAATATGATTTAGATTTTAGTGGACCAAGAATTTCATTATTTTCTTCGTAATGGATGATGATTCATAAAGATATAACTGCAGGCTTGACATTTATTGTTGTCTAGTCTAGTGTTAACTAAGCAGGTTCTTTTTTACTTCTTGGTTTTATTACGATCAGCTTAGCTTAGTTCTAACTATTTGTACAGCTGTCAATTGTAACTATTTTTCCCGCCCTTTTCTTGTCTATTTAAGGGAATTGTACAGAACATTTTCAGTTAGTTGAATAATATCTTTCATTCCAGTTCTTAATCCTCTAAATCACAATATGGCATCAGAGCAGAACACTGAGAGGAACTGAGCTGCGTGGTCTTCTTCCGCTTTGTTCTTTCACTCTTGCTTCCGTCAATCTTCGATTCTATTCAGTGTTTCCTGATCAATCGAATTCCCGTTGATCTCTTTCCAATCCGTTTCTTCGAATTCTTCATTCTCCATTTCCAAATCGCGATGGAACAAACAATTCCAGAAACTGGATCTGATTCAGGACCTGCTGGACGGAAATCCACCATTGATGAACCTTCCAGCCCATACTTTCTACATCATTCAGACAATCCTGGATTGGTGCTTGTTACTCAACAACTCACAGGAGATAACTATGGCTCCTGGAGTCGCGCTATGACCATCGCTTTGTTAGTCAAGAATAAACTTGGATTTGTTGATGGATCCATGAAGAAACCAGAGACTAGTGAAGCAGATCTGGTTAATTCATGGATTAGAAACAATAACATGGTAATATCCTGGATCCTTAACTCGGTTTCGAAGGACATATCTGCCAGTGTGATCTATGCTTCCTCAGCTAATGAGATCTGGAACGATCTCAAGGAGAGATTTCAGTAAAATAGTAGCCTTCGAATTTTCCAATTGAAGAAGGAATTGATGAATTTGATGCAAGATCAAAACACAGTAAGTATATTCTTTACCAAACTCAAGACTACATGGGAGGAATTGAGCAACTTCAGGCCAAACTGCAGTTGAGGAAAATGTATCTGTGGTGGTGTTCAAGAGCTGAACAAACACTATCAAGTGGAATACATCATGGCGTTTCTCATGGGACTGCATGACTCTTTCTCTCAAGTGAGAGGTCAAATCCTTCTAATGGACCCTATGTCGTCTATTAACAAAGCATTCTCACTAATTTCATAAGAGGAAAATCAGAGGAAAATACGCCCATCCTCTATTGGTACTAATTCAAATGGAGGAGCTGCCTTTGCCTTCAGATCTAAGCTCAAACCAGTACCAGGACTTGATGACAATGTTGTCCACTCATCTGGCTTCTACTTCACAATCAGTTCCAACTGACCAGGACAAAGCTGTGTCCTCATATGCTGCAGGTATATATCATTCTAAATCAGTTAATCCAGCATTTGTTTCTAAAGACATATTGATTGTGGACTCAGGTGCTTCCAGACATGTATGTTCCATTGCAGCTGCGTTCACAAATTTGAGGCCTATAACTAATTCAAGTGTAACACTACCCAACTATACACGTATACCTGTCAATCTATGTGGTGATGTGAAGTTAGGATCCGAATTGATTCTGCGTGATGTGTTGTTTGTACCTCAGTTCAAATTCAATTTGCTATCAGTTAGTTCATTAACTGCTAGTTCTCACTTCGTTTTACAATTTTTTCATGATCAATTCATCATCCAGGAGGTTTCCTCCAGGAGGATGATTGGCAGGGGTAGCATATTGCAAGGCCTATATGTTCTGGACTCCAAGCATTTTAATTCTGTTTCTACTGCCTTTGTTAAATCAGTGTCTGCCCATGTATGTCATAACATACTTGGACACCTTTCATTCAAAAAATTAGACGTGTTGAAAAATCATTTGTTGTATAATTCTGAACATTCGAATAAACATTTACCTTGTTATGTTTGCCCCTTGGCAAAACAAAGAAAATTGTCCTTTGAATCACACAACAACGTTTCCAGCAAGGCATTTGACTTAGTGCATTGTGATATATGGGGTCCATATCACATGACTTCACATTCTGGATATAAGTATTTCTTAACACTAGTTGATGATCACTCTAGGTTTACATGGATTTACATGTTGAGACATAAATCTGATGCTGTAATGGTTGTGCAGCAGTTCTTCAGTTTGATTGCCACTCAATTTCACACTACCATTAAGACCTTCAGATCTGATAATGCGAATGAGTTATTACTGAAAAAATTCTTTGCTGACAAAGGGGATATACATCAGTTCAGCTGTGTTGAAAGGCCACAGCAAAATTCCGTTGTTGAGCGCAAGCACCAACATATCCTCAACATTACTCGTGCCCTTTTCTTTCAATCTAAAATTCCCATCCGTTTCTGGTCAGAATGTGTGCTAACTGCGGTACACTTGATCAATAGAAAACCAGCTCCTCTCTTACACCACAAAACTCCCTTTGAACTCCTATATGATAAGAAGGCAGATTATTCCTACCTTTGTGTTTTTGGCTGCTTAGCTTTTGCTTCCACGCTCAATGCCAATAGAACAAAATCTCAACCTCGGGCTAGGATGTGTGTTCTTTTAGGCTATCCTCCAGGAGTTAAAGGTTTTAAACTCCTTGATGTCATTTCAAAACAGGTTCATCTCTAGGGATGTTGTCTTCCGGGAAGACATATTTCCTTTTCACTCAATTATTGATGTTGGTCAATTATCAGACCCTTTTCCTGATCTTGTCTTGCCCTCTTCCTCCTTATCAGTTCCACATGTCTTATCTCCTGTCCATACTCCTATTCCTCCTACCTCTGATGACCTTCCAGCTGCTCCATCCATTCCTCCTCATCCACACCAAAGTTCAACCACGATTGAACACTTACAATCCAATGTGCCTCCTACTTCAAATATTCGTAAATCCCACAGAGTCTCTAGGCCTCCCACTCATCTCAGAGACTTGCATTGCAATTTACTCTCTCCCAACTCTCGATTTCCTCAGTTTCCTCCCAATCACATTGGCCACTTCCTTTCCTATGCCAATCTTTCAAATTCACACCTTCATCTCATTATGAATATCTCGTGCAAATTCGAACCTCAATACTTTCATCATGCAGTGAAGCTTCCTCAGTGGCGTGATGCCATGTTGAGTGAATTAGAGGCCTTGGAACAGAACAATACTTGGTCCATGATTCCCTTACCAGCTGGGAAACATTCAGTGGATTCCAAGTGGGTCTTCAAGAATAAGTATAATTCTGATGGCTCCCTGGAAAGACACAAAGCACGCCTCGTTGCGAAGGGCTTCACACAACAAGAGGGACTGGACTATTTTGATACCTTTTCCCCAGTGGCTAAGGCAGTTACTGTGAAGGTTTTGCTTGCTCTTGCCGCGTCTCAGAAATGGCATTTAATCCAGCTCGACGTGATTAATGCTTTCCTGAATGGTGACTTGTTTGAGGAGGTTTACATGGACCTACCTCTTGGCTATGGTCTCCTTAAACCTCTCAAACAGGGGGAGAATCTGCATGATTTTTTATTTTTTTTCGAGTGTTGGAATCCCTGAAGTCGCCATTCACAACCTGACAATTCCCTCCTTCATGAATATGCAATTTAAGCCATTATCCTGAACTAAAGAAGATAAAATTGAATTTTCAGAGGCTCACGTTGTTTTGCCTACATCCTTTTCTTATTTTAAAATTTTTGGTTGATATTTTTAGTTATTAATAATCGATGTAACAGGCAAAGGTTCTTGTCATTGAGACGTGTCTAGACGTGTTTGCAACTTTGGAAGCTAAGAAGGGTACTGGTGTGGTTAGTTTTCCAAGTTTTAAGCATTTCTTAGATATATCTTGTGTATATGGAACATTGGCCAACATTTTGTCCTTTCTATCCAATGTGTATTCCGTCTTTCTAAGTAGAAATACAAAATCTATTTATTTAAGCTGTTCTATTGATTTGATAAATATCGATGCCATTCCATTGTGGAGGTGTTGGTTTTTATCTTTTATTTATGCTGAGGTTTTTATAGTGTATAAGTTTGTCACTGCAGTGCGAATAGAAGTTCAAATTAATTAATTTGTCTCGTATACAAGCCATAACACTTTGGTAATTTTTCCTCCACTTCATCATTTGTACCATTATTTAGTGAAAAATTCTGAATTACCGAACTATCATAACAAGATCAGAAACCTGCGTTACTTTTGTATATGTATTAGGTTGATGGCCTCAATTTTTTACTTTTTCATGTCTATATCTGTTGATATCATTTCTGAATCTACTACTTGGTAAAACTATTAGAATATACTGTTAATCCTGACTTTTGCTCCTTGAGCCGTGTTATTTATTTTTAATTTTTGAAAATGATACTTTTTGTTTTTTAAATAGCTCTAGCTCGGCTAGTGGTCATTGGGTGTTAATCTTGATGCCATGTAGTTTACCACAGGCAAAAAGTAGAGTCATCGGGACATTCTCAAGATCCAAAGAAATATAGATTTGGTCATAAAGGACTGAATTTCCATGGCAGTAAAGCATATAAACATACAAGCGAATATGTCATATTGTGCTGTTCACAAAAGTTCACTTTCATATGCCCGAGTAAAATCTGGCATGGACGTCTGTAGTGAATAGACCTATCTATAGCTGCATGTTAATTATTCAGCAAAAACCTATCTGGTGTTCCATTCTTGTTTATAGATTGAACCTTGCTGCATTACCAGGGCCCTCATTCTTGTTTATAGATTGAACCTTGCTGCATTACCAGGGCCCTTGTGATAGGCCCTGGTAAAAGAGTTTAATCCTTTTAGATTAATTATTGCATATGACATTTACTTTGAACTTTGAGATGCTTGTGTACTTGGCCTTACAATTTGATTCCCAGAAGAGGTGATGCATTGCAATACAGTAGAAGAGTGCTCTCGGCTTGTAAATCTGCTTCCACCAGTTGAAGCTTGTAAAATTTGATCCCTAATTTTATTTCATTTTGAAGCTCCTTTTTATTTAGGTGATGTTGTATCACATTCTAGTGTTTTAAGTGTATGGATTTAAAAATTTGTAATGTAATTATCAATTCTATTCAATTCGAAAAATTTGTTCATAAGGAGTCAGCTTCAATTTTGCGAATCAAATTGCATAAATTGCTGTTCCAAAAAAGAAAAAAAGAAAAGAAAAGAAAAAACATTTAAAAACACGTATGACAACAGGCAAAAAATGTTACAAAAAAATTACTAGCAAAACTCAAAGAACGTCGCAAAAAGATTATTAGTAATATTCAACAAACGTTGCAAAAAAATTCAAAAAAGTTGCAAAAGACTATTAGTAACACTCAAAAAATGTTGACGTATCATTTTACTCTATGGCAAAATGGAGGTTTGCAACAAATATCCAAACATTGCAAAATGTCTTTGACAACTTTTTTGAACGTTGCAAATTGTGGTAGTTAAATTAGAAAAAGGAATATGCTCTGTGTACGGGAAAATTTCCTACAGGGGCTTTACGCCACATTGTAGCGGGGGGCCCCACATGTATTAAAAAAATTGTGCACGGATCCCACCTTGTGTGTTGCCTGGCAGGAGACCTATGAAACATGTCTCTGTACTTCAAGCATGGCCCTTAAAAAATTTATGGTCAAAATGAACACAATGAAGGAAATCAATTATGATCTTAGGTAACATTCTCAACGCTTTCTCAACACACAAGGTAATAATCATGTGCGGCCGCTTGATTCCCTTAACACTAGCTACTCCCTTTGGAGTTTGAAACTTAATATAGAGGTGGTAGATTGATGTTATCGCTTTTGACTGCTTCAGGACATGTCTGTCTAAGATTCCCTTATAAGTGGATCTACTGTATATAATCAGAAAATCCATATATCCAAATATTGTGGATTCCTCCCCTAGCTCTACTATCAAAGTAATTTGCCCTTTTATTAGCGACACGTGGCATTTCTTAATTGTTGAAAATTTTAACTGAATTTGTTACATTTTCATGTTTTATTCACCATGTCAAGACTTTAACCCATTGGTTGTGACACGACTTTCAAAACGTTTAGCATTCTTTTTCTCATATGCTTAAAAAACGATTTGCTGACCTGAAATGGCCTATAAAAACAAGAATAAAGCTCCTTGTACAGAAGAGGTTGACATCCACTCACATGCGAGTGGGTCCCGTGTGAATAAAAAAGTCCAAAAAAAGAAGTGGGGTTCTTCATTGTGAGTATTCTGTCAACCTCTTCTGTACAAGTAGCAGAGTTGATAAAAACAAACAAATGTATTTTGTGTTGAAAATTTTAACTGAATTTGTTACATTTTCATGTTTTATTCACCATGTCAAGTCTTTAACTCATTGGTTGTGACAAGAATTTCAAAACTTTTAGCATTCTTTTTCGCATATGCTTCAAAAACGATTTTGCTTACTCGAAAATGGCCTATAAAAACAAACAGGAGTATTTTACTCATTCAATAATTTGTTCTCGCACACTCAGTACTCATCTTTTATTAATCAAGATCGAATGCTTTCGCATTAGAAATGCTCGATATCAGTGACATAGCTTTGCATGATATGAATTTTCACTAACTTAAAAATGCTCGCTGACAGTAAGTATAAATTCGCACGTGTGAACTTAAGATAAAGTACCGGATTATGCTACAAGTAACAAAACCTTGGAGGGGACACCACTTGTTGATTTCGTCTAAATTTTTGTAGATTATTTTATACAAATAGAATAATCCTAAAGTACCACAATTACGGTAAAAAAAATTTGCCACTAACTTTGAATTTGAATTCTAAAGAATTTAGGAATGACAACGGGACGAGTATGGGTCGAGGCACCCTCGCCTACCCCCCCCCCCCCCCCCCCCCCCCGCATCACGGGATAGTTTTCCCACCCCATACCCGTTTAAGTCGGGGACAAGAGCGGGCACGGGGCGGGACAAGCTCCCTACCCGTTTATTGTCCCTTTTTTTTAATTCAATTTTTTAATATATTTTTAAGTTTAGTGCCCCTTGTAATATTAATATAATATTTTGACAAGCATTGCTAATTCTCAAAACAAAATTCAATACTGAACTAAAATACAGTTAGAAAATCCTGGGAAAAAAAGAAGAAATTGTTGTGTTTTTTTGGCCTTCCATGAATAGTCTACAGAATAATTTTTTTTTTTTCCAAATCATGGTTTCTTGCCAATTACAAATCATCTAATAAACATTACACAAATACTAAATATGCAAAAAATACCGATTATTTTATGTTTGGTCGTACTTTTCACCTTACCGCCGTCGCCTCCCTCAAATTCTCAATTTGATTATAAATGAATTATGAATGAATAAACGTGCCTAATGCCTTGGTTAATTTTTGGTCTTCTTTTGGACAAAATTTGGGCTTGGGATCAATGGGATCGGTCTGAGTTGCTAAGCCTAAGAATGGGATATATTATTCATATTTTTTATTAATTGAATTGTAAATGGGGAGGGGTCACGGGTCGGGTAACATTTTCCCCATACTCGACCTGTACCCATCCCGGGTCAGCATTCTTTATCCTGTACCCGCCCCAAATACCCATTTAAGGTTGGGTTTGATTCTCATTAATTTTCATTCTATTACATTTTATTTTTCTCTCTCATATTTTTAACCACACAATCTCCTATAAAATAATATTATACGTAAATCAAAATTTTCTTCTTCTTTTACAATCACTTATTTTTCAAAAAAACACTTTTTCATACATTTTCATTTCTCCAAAATGGAGGCCAAACAAAGGCTAAGTGGATAATACCCATCACATTCGGGACGGGATCCTACGCGTATCGGGTTTAATGGATTTTTTTGCCATCCCTAAAAGAATTTCAATATTAAGTTTCCACCACTGTCCTTGTAAAATAAATTGTTAACCAAGTGGGGACTTATTCTAGCCGCAAATTTGAGCACATTTCAGCTCTCCATGAAAAGAAAGCAGCATAAGCAAGCAACTATTAACAAAGAACTCCTAATTCAAATATCAAGTTATATGATCAAAGAGACCTCTCCAGTGCAATGTTTCGTAAAGATCAAATCATACACCCGATAGAATTTTGATAGTCAACCATGGTGGAATAAAACAAGTTCCAAAACATTCAAACATATGAAGATTTTCAGCTTCCAGTATCCAGAATCTCAGTAGGCTCAAGTTCAGTCATCTTCTCTCTCAGGTGGAAGACCACAGGGCAAAAGCATTTTCTGCACATGCATCAAAACGAGACCAGGGAATGTCAGTACTCTTGACAATCATTAGCTAATATCTAAATATCTAAAGAAAAAATAAAATTACAAGGTTCTGGTTTAACCTATAAGCTGCTATAAAATTTTAGACTTATAGGTGGTTCATAATAGGTTACATATTTATATGGCATACAAGAGTATCAAAAGTTCTTCACACTCACTAGTTATATAGAAATCAATCCCAAAAACTCCATGTTTGAGCAGCATATTTTATTTTTGACAATTTCATGTAATTGACATTAGAGCGAAGTCTCAAAATTACCAGCTTCACAGCCAAAAGTTATTTTCAATCCGGATCCCTAAAATCTGACCAACTCGAGGAAACAATTTAAACAGGAAGAAACAAAATTGTTACATTTGATGCACACATATTTGTGCAAAATAAAACCACCAAAGGCAACACATCTTTGCATGAAGTGTTAAAAAAGCCTAGCAGACAATGATCCGATTCTATCACTTCCAATTCACATAACTTGATTCAAGTAGAACAAAAACACAAATCCAATCACAATCAACATCATTATGCAAAAAGTGTCCCAATATCTTTATGCAACAACAATTTTCTGATACATTTCTTCTTGCCAATGGAAAATCTGAAACAGATGACCGATTACATAAAAACATCAAAGGAATCTATCCTTGAGTTTGTTTATATATGAACCTTGTATTGCCTTTTCCTAAATTTCAATCACTTCCAGGCAAACCAACACGAATCCTAAGTTTCCAACATAGTTCAGCAATCCATCACACCCGCTACAAAGTAAAAAAATCCCAAAACATCAAAATCAACAATGAATATCAGAAACTTTTGAACATCACAGATTGATTCTATTTTTATAAAAGAAAAAGGATTTACCATGCAAACAAATCGAGTAAAGAAGTAAAAAAATATACAATCGCTTGTGAAAATTTTCAACTTTTCCACCATTCACAAGATCAGCATTCATGTCATGGTTCCAATGGAACTTATGGGAAGTTGAATCTGTGATGATTCTATTTTTATAAAAGAAAAAGGATTTACCATGCAAACAAATTGAGTAAAGAAGTACAAAAATATACAATTGTTTGTCAAAATTTTCAACTTTTCCATCGTTCACAAGATCAGCATTCATGTCATGGTTCCAATGAAACTTATGGGAATTTGAATCCCACGTCGAAAGTATGAACTTCTTTTGTGTGGTTTATATAGGCTTAGGTTCTCCAACTTCAACGACTAGCTTTTGAGGTATTACTCTCCCAAATTCTACGACATTAGTATCAAAGAACCTTATCCAAAGAACCCCTCACATTAAACGTTATCCAAAGAACCCAAACCACCACCTGAAATTCAAAACCATTACCCCCTTAGATTTCCAAACAAAGAGAGAATTGGGCTTATGCTACAAATGTGATGAGAATTACACACATGATCATGTGCGTAAGAATCGAATGCTAAGTTTTATACCTGTAGATGAAGAGGAAAACGGGGAAGATGATAAGTTACCTGATGATAGAGAAGGGCAGGATATGGGGAAAGATTATTTGGAAGGGCATCACTTCCAGCAGAAGTGGCTAACAAAACTCTTGGGACTTAGTTATGAAATTCAACACAAAAAAAGGGATAGATAACAAAGTGGCTGATGCACTCTCTAGAACGGAAATCCCTAATGATGATGAATGTTTTGCAATCACTACCGTGACATCAAAGTGGATTCAGGAAATTAGTGACAGCCATCAGGGAGATCAAGAAGCTGAGAATAAAATCACTGCCTCACTCCTCAATGAACAGTCAGAACCTGACTTTACTTATAGGAATGGATTACTCAAATTAAATCTAACCTGTGTGTGGGTTTCAGAGGCAGGGTGAGGAAGAAGTTGATTGAAGCCATACACTCATCACAAGAGGGAGGACACTCAGGGGTCCAAGCCAGCATCCACAGGGCTAAATAGCATTTTTACTGGCCAGGGATGGTTAAGGAGATCAAGCAGGAGGTTCTGGAGTGTGATACCTTCCAACAGTGTAAAGGGGGACATGTGGCATACCCAAGACTGTTGCAGCCTCTACATGAACCGCAGTATGCTTGGAGCCATATTTTTATGAATTTTGTGGAGGGACTACCTACATCTGCATCCAAGAATGTGATCCTAGTTGTAGTAGATAGGTTCACCAAATATGGGTACTTCTTGCCATTATCACACCCCTACTCAGCAGCAAGCATTGCAAGGTTATTCTTCGATAACATCTACAAACTCCATGGCATGCTACAGAGTATAGTCACAGATAGAGATAAAATCTTTACTAGCGAATTTTGGCAAGAATTATTCAAACTAATGGGAACCAAACTTCAGTAAGCTCTGCTTACCACCTCCAAACAGATGGGCAAACAGAAAGGTTGAATCAATGCCTGCCTGGAGATGTATTTGAGGTGCATGGTTTTTCAACACCATAGGCAATGGAGTAAATGGATTAACCTGGCTGAATGGTAGTATAATACCACACTTCACACTGCTATCAAGATGACTCCATTTCAGGCACTTTATGGTATCAAACCGCCACAACTTGCCATGGGTTCATACCAACAGATTCAGGTGGCTTCAGTAGATGAATTGTTACAGGAAAGACATAAATGGACCTGTGCTGTGAGAAAACCTGGCTCAAGCTAGGGCCAGGATGAAACAATATGCTGATAAACACAGGTGTGAAAGAGAATTCCAGTTGGGTAATTGGGTATATCTTAAACTTTACCCATATGCTCAACTGTTGGAGGGAAAAAGGGTAAATAAGAAACTGGCTGCCAAGTACTATTTTCCCTACAAAGTGCTTCAAAAAATAGGGAAGGTTGCTTACGAACTGGAACTGCCACCTGGAGCGCAAATTCATCCCCTTTTTCATGTATCTCTATTGAAGAAAAAGACTGGAGAAAAACAGGTACCAATTCTCACACTGCCAGAGCATCTAACTCGCGGTATATCTCCATCTTCTGAACCTTGGGGACAAGGTTGTTCCAAGGGGGACGGATGTTTGAAGGGAAACAGGGAGAACAGGGAACCAGTTGGAATTGGGGTTAGAAGAAGAAGAGGAATCACAGAGCAAGGAAGCTGGAAGATGAAATTAACGGCACTATCTGAATTTTGAATTAGAAACAGCCTCGTTTGACTTTAATGGATACGGCATCGTTTTGTTTTAGATGAAAGTGTAATAGTTGCAAACACGCTTTTCCATTTTCTTCCATTACATGTTTTTCTTCTCTCTTTTTGGTTAAATACCGGCAAAGAAAGGCTGTAGACTGGATTTTGGATGAATATTCTCGTAACTTTCTCTCTTAATTATCTCTCTTCCTATCTCTTCTTCTCTGCGGTGGTCGTTTGATTGTAATTGTTCCATTTGATAGCAATTAAATTACTGGGTTATCTTCTTTACCTGTTATTGATTGATTTTAAGGGTTATAAGAGAGTTTGGTTATAATCCTGAGGGGTAGCTCAGTTGGTCAAACTTTGAGTTTGCTCCCCAATGGTTACCAGTTCAAGTCCCCTCTGGGCCACTGAAATGAGTATCCGGTTGTAAGCTTTAGAGCCTCGTGGGATTAGTCGAGGTGCGCGTAAACTGGCCCCGACATCCACAATAATTATAAAAAAAAAAAAAAGAGTTTGGTTATAGTTGGAAGACCCAACTATAACAATTTAGCTATTCTTGTCATATCACCAAAATCAGCATACAGGATAAAATTGCACCTTGAACCAACAAAACATGTGAATTCTCGATATAGAATACGGGAAATCTGAAAGGGAAACACTGAATCCACATGTTATTTAGTTGAGACACAAGGTCAATAAGTAAATTTACTAAGACGGAATATGGACCTAGTCAAAACACACAAGAACACAAATTTAATAGGTTCATTACACCCCTGATAGAATTAGGGTTAAACATAACATGTAAAATTAGTAAACCCAAGGGCAGAATAGGCTAAATTATGCAAGCAAATACAATGAACAAAATTGCCAAGTCCTGTAAAAATAATTATCAAATACGAAAACATAAACATTGTAAATAGCATTATAAAAACCCAAGGACAAAATTAACGAAAATGTATACAAAAATTAATTAAAAAACAGATACCTGCATGAAATTGTAGCGCTCCCTCCCAACCGATTCATTTTCTGCTACAGCAAAGTAGGCTAACATCGGATAATGCCCAACATACGAAGCGTAACTATCGCGTTGAATATTCACCGCCCACTCACTAAACAATGTTTTTGCACCAAAAAGGGGATCTAAGAACATTACTGAAAAACATTGTACATATTTACTGATAAAAGTAATTTCAGATTTTGAGAGGGTACTAACAATCGATTCATGTCGGCGTGGCCCGTACCCACATATTTAGCTTGTAAATGCTCGAGCTGCGAGTTAATATTGAACCTGTCACTTGCCTGCATCCTCTCAGAAAGAGTAAAGAAGATTGATATCAGTTCAGTAATACAATTCGTAGAAAGAATTAGGGTTTTGGAGATCTTCACCTGCATTTTGAACTCGAGAGCGAAAGAGGCAGAAGCGTAATTGGGAATATGGGGGAGTAACCTCTTTAAAGCGTATGGGTAAACATATTAGTATAATATTATAAAAAGGAACACGAAGGCATCTGCTCTCGTAGCTCAGTTGGTTAGAGCACCCGTTTAGTAAGCGGGAGGTCTTGAGTTCGACTCTCAACGAGAGCATTTTTAGTGTAATGATTTATATTTTTACTTTTCCTGAATTTTTAAAGAGTAAATTTAATTGCTAGCCAAGAAAAAATATGTACATTCGCAAAATGATTTATATTTTCATTTTTCCTGCATTTTTAAAGAGTTAATTTACTTGCTGGCCAAGAAAAAATGTATAAAAATAAAATATTGGAGATAATTAATATTAAAGGTCCCCCATTTAATATTGATTAAAATTCAAATTTTAATTTAAGTCAAATTTAACAATTAATTTTAACCATGTATTTCATGAATATCACGACTTTTCAACCACACATTTTATCAATTTTTATAAAAATATACTAAAAATTTGATTTTAATCTGCACCAAACATGAGCTGAATATTGTCTAGATATTGAACTTTATCAAGTACAAATGTTTTATCGTCTTTCCTTTCACAACGGGTCTAGTAAAAGCTTATTAAATAAATGTTATCAAGTACAAATGTTTTCATTGTTGAATATTCAATAGTCTTCACTTGTTACTTTGAACATGTTTAGATGAGTTTAAAAGCTTATTAAATAAATGTTTTTTGCTGATCAAAAATTACTTTTAAGATTTAATCTGATTTGAGTCTATAATCATCAAAGACACCACAATAAGTTAAGGATAAGCTATGTGTACACCTCATGGTGTACACAATAGCTTACACCCCTCTCACATGAAGAGGGGTCCACGAATATTTTATTATGTGTGAGCCCCCCTTCCATGTGAGAGGGGTGTAAGCTATTGTGTACACTATTGTGTACACATAGCATAATCCATAAGTTAAACCTTAAGATATGGCCCTAAGGCCCTGTAAAAACCCTTCATGATTGCTTCCCTGTCTATGAATATTTGAATATCACACAATCTTTGGCACCATGGCCCGACTCCTAGACCACATTTGGCATATAACACTAGACACGACAAAACAGTCCACTCAAGTCGAGTCCATCCAAATCCATAATACCAAATATGTTACGGACCATCTTGAGAGTCAAAACGAAACGACGAGAGAAACTCAACAAGTTTCACAAACTACCAAATTTCAACCAAAAGACTATTATTAGAGTTTGTTTGATTGAAAATTTTTCCATTTAAATTTCAACTTTTGGAGTGTTCGATTGCCCTTTTTTTTTTTATGAAAAATATTTTTCAACCTTTAAAAATATGCCTATTTTATTTATTTTTTTTTATTTGAGTAAAACACTTTCTTGGATTGGCAAGGAAAATATTTTCTTTTCTCGGAGACATTTTCCATGACAATCATACACACCCTTATTGAACATGTAAATGAAGGAAATTAGTTCAAAACATGTGAAATCACACTACAACCAAACCGTTCCACAATAGACTAACACCTCTTTCAAACACAAATATCTGCAGTGTTTAAAATTGTGTTTGCTTCAGTTAATCTGTACTCAACTTACATGAGCAATGAATTACAGCATCTACAGCTGATGGGGAGAAAGAATTACATATCGATGACTATAATGATAGAAAAACTATTAAATATATACATTGACGATAGGATTTGTACCTGCAAAACCACCTTTTCACGAGTCGTTGCAAGTTAAGTACATGGAGACAAAAAGAGCCTAACAAAACCTATTCATTTCAGAAGAACTCGACGCTTTGTCACAGTTGTTTAATACTATCATCAGATTGTAGAGGTTTATGATTCACCCGGTTTTAGGATCTTCCAATGTGGGCGGCAGCAGATTGAGAAAACTTCCTTGTGCAGGTTGAGCGCAAGTTGAATTCAATTCTTCATCTAGTACGTGCAAAACGATGATATAAAAAACACTACATAATCTGGAATTCAATAGTTATTTTGTGTTTATAATCAAGTTACTAAACAGGCATATGAATGTTCTATCAGAGAGGGAGAAAGTATCCTACAGAAAAGGGACTTCACAGTAGGTCTCTTTTGTTTGGTGCTCTTCTTCTTCAATTGGGCTGAGAATAAAAAGAAAAAGCATTTATGGGCAGTCAAAAACTGTTAAATCTAGAATTGCAAAAGAAAATAGTTGAACTTGACATAAATGGTATATAATTACATATATATTGCAATTAAAAGAAACACAAACAAATATATGAAACTAATCTTAGGCTATATTTGATTGCATGGAAAGTGGTAGTAAAAGAAAAACAAATTCGAACTTTTGGCAAAAATGATTGTTTGATTGGTAAAATTTTGACTAGAAAACAAATTCCCCCCACACGTGCACCTATTCCCTCTTTAGGGGGTGGGAAAGTCTTTTCCACCTTTTTTTTTTTTTGGCAATGAAAACAAATTCTATCCCTAATAATAAAAAAAATTATCCATTTAATTGACAATTTGCATGAAAAACGAAGCCAAATGAAGACAAAAAAA
Source organism: Osmanthus fragrans (assembly GCA_019395295.1). Classification (NCBI taxonomy): domain Eukaryota; kingdom Viridiplantae; phylum Streptophyta; class Magnoliopsida; order Lamiales; family Oleaceae; genus Osmanthus; species Osmanthus fragrans. The sequence goes on along the minus strand of CM033355.1, from coordinate 15,399,337 downwards.
TATCGAAAAATATTTTTTTTTTTTTACTTTTTGGCAATCCAAACAAATTTTAATACAGATTGTAAAAAAATTTATCCCAAAAAGTAACAATTTGCATGAAAAACAAATCCAAACGGATTAGGTGAAAAATTATACCAATCAAACATCATTAATTATAATTCTCTCTAAAACAAATTTTAGGCAATTCAAATCCCTGCAATTCGTTTTCTTTCCATCCAAATTCCACCCTTGTAATCAAACGGGCCCTTATTCCCAATAAACATGGTGCAGCTACAAGAATCCTTTTTTTCCTTCAATACAGAGCTAACCACTTTAAAAATTGTTGATTTTAGGGTAAAACGTTCTATTAGATTCGTGCTTTCCATGAATATTTTATTTGTGGGTTTATACAAGAAATGTTTTGACAAATTAAAACAACATTCTCTTAATTTGTCTTTAATCGCATGTTTAACCTCATTTCTTACTATGTATGTTTTAGTGCGATCACATAACAATCTTAACAAATTTAGTAATGTCTCATTCACATTATGGACATTTTGTGCTTTAACGATCCAACAGTTAATTGCTTTACGTCACAAGACTCACAATTAATTGCTTTACGTCACAAGACTCACAACTAGTCTAAAACCATTCTATTGAACTTGCTTTTAACACAGTAGACATCTTTCAATTACATAAAATTACTCTAATATTTTCTGCTACATCCAACTAAACCTAGTTATATATCCACTTCAAATCCTATCCTTTCTCATCAAAACCTAAATGCCTAAAACAATGACTTTTGGGACAACACGACTCACCAACAACCTTATTCCTGCTATGATAAAGAAGCTATGTATTCATTTCAGTTAAAAGAAACACAAATAAGAAACAAAAAGAATAGCACAATCCCTGTGGTGGGAAACTTGAAAATATAAAGGTACACAGTTAATTTGTCAAAGTAAGAACAGAATACCAATTCCAGGAACTTCGTGATCATTCACGATTTCAAAGTTCTTATAGGTGTAACCCACAAAGTTCACATCCTTCGAAGAGAGCATCTGCAGCCATAAAAGAATGCTAAATAAATAAAAACTGATGACAATTTATAATGCTATAGCAGAAACAATTAAACAGTCAAAGACAATCTTCATTAATCACAATGGAAAGGAAAATCACAAGTTATCATCTGTTCTAACATTCCAGGATCGACTAATATGTAAAAATTTCCAGCCAAAGCCAAAAAGCTGCAAGTGGCTCAGGTGCAGATCACATGCCAGAACAGAGCAGTCACAATACTAATAATGGATAATTGTTTGTGCATCGGCACTTTGCAGCTTACCCACTCCTTTTGGAGCGCTCTTCAGCTATATCATACACCTTGGCATCACAGTGGTATCCTAAGTCATACCAGGGGCTGATATAAGGGGGACTCCTCTAGGCTACACCCCCCCCCCCCCCCCCCCCCCCCCCCCCCCCCAAAAAAAAAAATGCAAAAAAATCCGCCCAGCTCCAAAAGAAAAGTTTGTGGGTAACTTTTTTTATGTGGAAATTTTTTTCTAATATATATATTAGCCCAGCCCAAAATATGATTTAGCCCACCTCAACAAAATATACTAGCTCCACCCCTGATTCACAGCATAACAATATGTGCACTTTATTGCATCAGAAACAGTTTTCCAAGTGGACAGGCACCATGGAGAATCCTAAATTATAGCTAAGAATGTTAAATGCAAATTCATGTACCAACCTTCCTCCAGGGACCTGATTTTGATGTCATTGGGACTTGATTTTCAGACTGCAAAAACATAATTAGAACATTAGGGCAATAAGAACAACAAAAGGGAATAAGCTAGACATAGGCATAACCATAAAGGGAGAAAACCTCTTCAAACTTTTCAAAGTTTTGAGTATCCAACTCATCATTAACTTCTGGAATGAATGCAGCTTTCATTTGATACAACTTATCCCATTCAATGCCTTTGAACCACGGGTGAGCCTGGAAAGGTGGCGCAACAGGCAGTTCAAAGTCAGCTTGACATTAAGAATCCTAAAAAGGTACCAATAAGATACTTCATAAAGCACCTTAATTTCATAAGCGCCTCTTGTTCCAAGCCTCTGCTCTACATTACATAAGAGCTTGCAGATAAGATCTTTTGCTTCCAGCGAAATCTTTGCCTCTTCCGGAAATTTTAAATGAGTTCTCCAGTTTACTATCTGCACCAAAATAATAGTGATGCAATATTAGAAGAGATTTTATTTAATACAACTTTCAATTTTAAGGATTATGTTAGGAAACTTAATCATGTTTGATTTAATAGTTTTTATTAAATATTTGCTACTCAGAATAGAATCTTTTGAAACCCTATATAAAGGGGCTTTTGCACTGTAATAGGACAACCTTTGAATATGAAATAAATAGATTTATCTCCCCAGTTTCTATCTTCCCCTTTCCCTCTTCTTCTCTCTCCTTTCCCCTTTTCCTACAATAGTTCTATTGTATCATACGTCAATTTGGTATCGGAGCTCAAATTGTTTCCCTTGGCCAACAAATCCGATCTTCAGCCCACAACCACCTACTTCCATACACCGCAATCTTCCACCATCCAAGCCTTATAACCACCTTTTACCAAAATGCCAAGCAAAAATAAAGAGGGCATTATCAGCAGTTTTCTAGTTATTTGTTCTTAGTTAGCACCCAAAAAAAAAAAAAAGTTGAAAAAAAATCGATTATCGTTGTTACCATGCTGCTGTTCTGCTATTGATATTGCTGTTGTTCATATTTTTCCTGCTGATGTTCGGTACAAACTCCAACCCTACAGGCCACACATATCCCAGCCCAACAAAATTAAACCTGCATCCAAGCTACACACACGTTTCCAAACACAACCCTCAAACCAAAATTTTCCAATCTCATACAATCTACAGCCCAACATCGTACCCAAACCCAAAGCATGTCCTAAGGCCCGTTAATCCATAACAACCAATTCCACCCCAATCATCCAGCCTTAAACAGCCTTATATTATAGCCCACTAATCCATTACCAATCGAATAACAGCCAGCCCATATAATCAACCTTATCGCTGCGTGGTTAAAAGAAAATATCGTCCCACTTGGTCAGTTTTATTATTAGCGGTGATTTATGGCTTCAGTTGACCTCGGTTATTCAGTTTCGTTATTTGGTTCATAAGAAAGATCGTCCTCCTTAGTGTACATTCGGTCAGATGATGTTATCCAAGGTCCGGTACAAGCATTTGGTGAAAAAAGAAGATTAACCTCTTAAAATATTAAATTTCAGTCTACCTTGTCGGAGTCGAGTTCTCTCAGTCGGGAAGAAATGATGCAATATTAGAAGAGATTTTATTTAATATAGTTTTCAATTTAAAGGATTATGTTAGGAAACTTAATCATGTTTGATTTAATAGTTTTTATTAAATATTTGCTACTAAGAATAGAATTTTTCGAAACCCTATATAAAGGGCCTTTTGCATTGTAATAGGGCAACATTTGAATATGAAATAAATTGGTTTCTCTCCCCATTTTCTATCTTCCCCTCTCCCTTTCTTCTCTCTACTTCCCCATTCTCCTACAATTGTTCTAGTATCCTACGTCAAATAGGCAATTTTCTAAATCAAGACAGGAGTTGGATTGAGAATCAAGTTACACCATATACAAGATCTACATGAAAAGGAGGATCACAACGTAATGGAGGCTATTGTGTCAAGCCTAAGTGTTGAAAAGTTCCAAATCTTATTTTAAACGTTTAAATATTTTAGAAGATTTAGTTTCCTTAGAAGTTAGCATGTAAATCTTTTTCTACCCTTCTTATTTTACTTTCTTTCTATGTTTTCTTCTCTGTATAAATAGGGACTGGATTGTAATAATGGGTGATTTGAATGAGAATTATTTTACATACAATTTACTCTCTCATTCCACATGGTATCAGAGCATAGGGAAGTAGAAAATCGGGCCAGAAATTAGCAAAGAATGAAGACTGATTTCTCGAACCTGTGGTCGTTCCCGTGTTTCTCGTGTTTCCGGCATAGTCCTGCTGTTACGGCGCCATCGGTAATTGGTGCCTTGTTCACTGTAGTCGGCGACTGCAATTGAGTCCCTGTTCCTCGACGTCAAAGTCTTCGGTGGGCTCTTCTCGAATTTTTTGGTCCTACACCGTTTCTCGTCGCACCATCGGAGGTGCATCTCTCTCGTTTCCGGCGCATCTACTGCTGGGTTTTGGTCTGAGGGTCGAAATGGTCGTATTTCCGGCGTGGGTTGTTTGAATTGGTTCCGGTTCTCTCTGGATTTTCGGCGTCTCTCACGGTATTCCAGCGTCACTCTGTCTTCGAGCTCCTCTCACGGTGGGTAAACTCTCACTGATTTGGTCTTGCACTCGTGCTACAGTAGTGGGCCTTTGTGTTGTTTGGGCTGGATTTATTAACTGCAGCAGTTTTTTTCTTTTATTTGGACTTGTGTTCGTGTAATTAATTATTTCATCATGTCTATGGAAAATTATAATTTGGCGGGTCTTAATTTGAACCAAGAACCCGTGGACCCACCAGTGTATTCCGATGAGAGCTTTGGAACCATGACAAATGGGTTGAAAAATAACACAGATGTTACAGAAGTAAAAGCTAATTTTCGAAGTAATGAGCAGGTGACTCACCTTCTTCAATTGCTAAAATTCACTCCTATATGCAGTCTTCCTACTGGTTCTTTGGCCCAAACAGGCTATCTCCCTAGCACATACTCTTGTGGTTTAACTCTCGCACCATGGATTATTGATTCTGGTGCTTCCGACCATATGACTAGCACTTCACAATTGTTTCAATCTTATTACCCTTGTCCAGGTAATAAAAAGGTTAGAATTGCAGATGGAAGTTTCTCATCCATTGCAGGAACAGGTTCTGTCCAAATCTCTGAGAAAATTAAACTAAAATCCGTCCTTCATGTTCCTAAACTTGCTTGTAACTTGTTGTCTGTTAGTAAACTCTCACGTGATTCTAATTGCCGTGTCATATTCTTTGATTCTCATTGTGAATTTCAGGACCAACTCTCGGGGAGGATGATTGGCAGTGCTAGGATGATTGATGGCCTCTATTATTTTGATGAGAACCTATCCAACAGCAAACAAGTTCAGGGGCTAAGTAGTAGTGGTAATAGTTCAACACCCATGCGTGAACAAATTATGCTTTGGCATCTTAGATTAGGACATCCTAATTTTCTCTATTTAAAAACATTTGTTCCCTAACTTATTTAAAACTGTTGATTGCAACTCCCTTCATTGTGATACTTGTCACTTAGCCAAGAGTCATCGAAACACTTATGGACCAGTAGGTTATCATGCTTCAAAACCTTTTTATTTAATTCATAGTGATGTTTGGGGTCCCTCAAAAATCATTACTGCATCTGGAAAAAAATGGTTTGTGACATTTATTGACGATCATACGCGGTTGTGTTGGGTGTATCTGATGAGCGATAAATCTGATGTTGAAACAATATTCAAGAACTTTTATAACATGATAGAAAATCAGTTCCAAACACAAATCAGTATCTTTCGAACTGATAATGGCACCGAATATTTTAACAAATGTTTGGGAACTTTTTTGTCAGCAAAAGGTATTCAACACCAGTCTACCTGTCGTGACACCCCACAACAAAATGGTATTGCCGAGAGGAAAAATCGTCATTTATTGGAGGTTGCACGAGCCCTAATGTTTTCTATGCATGTTCCTAAATATTTATGGGGTGATGCCATTTTAACTGCTTGTTATCTTATTAATAGAATGCCTACTCGTATTTTAAAATACATTACTCCATTAGCCTGTCTAAAAGAAATTTTCCCTACTTGTCGTATAGTATCGGATTTACAACTAAAGGTTTTTGGGTGTACTGTTTTTGTTCACATACCTACCCATCTTCGATCCAAACTTGACCCTAGGGCAGAAAAATGTGTTTTCCTTGGCTATGCTCCTAATAAGAGAGGGTACAAATGTTTTAACCCTGTTACAAAAAAAAATCACATTAGTATGGATGTTTCTTTCCTTGAAAAACAACCTTTCTTTAGCCATAACTATCTTCAGGGGGAGAAAGAGAAAAGTGAAGATGAGTTCTGGCAAACTTCTAATTTTAATCTTCTCCCTAACGTTTTCCCTGACATTGACAAAGAAAATTTATCTAATGAAAGTGATGGAAATCCAAGTCCACCTATACACGACACAAGTGATTCACCATCAGGGGGAGAAGTACTACCAGATATTACATCATCTGAACTTCGTGTTTATACTAGAAGAAGAGATCATCAAAATAATAGAAATCTGTCTTCCAATCCGGAGCAAAGCCACTCATCACCACCTCTACAAGTTGGTCCGTCCAATACACCAGGTAACTTATCCACTCCTGCTCCTTTTGTTAACAATTCTATTGATCTAGATTTACCTATAGCCCTTAGGAAAGGAGTTAGAACTTGTACCACACATCCTATTGCCAAATATCTATCCTATCATAGACTCTCTAATACTCATAAGGCCTTCACATCAAATATTTCTCATTTGTTTATTCCAAGAACCATTCAGGAAGCGCTGGATCATCCGGAGTGGAGATTAGCTGTTCAAGAAGAGATGAATGCACTAATTGCTAATGGTACTTGGGAAATTGGTAATCTACCAGAGGGAAAGAAGACTGTAGGCTGCAAATGGTTGTTTACAATCAAATGCAAGGCGGATGGTAGTGTGGAAAGATACAAAGCAAGACTTGTGGCAAAGGGGTTCACTCAAACATATGGAATCGACTACCAGGAAACTTTTGCTCCTGTAGCCAAGATGAATTCAATCCGTGTGTTACTCTCCCTGGCAGTCCATTCCAACTGGCCCTTATATCAATTAGATGTGAAGAATGCCTTCTTAAATGGAGACCTAGAGGAGGAAGTTTTTATGGATCTACCACTAGGATTTGAAAACAAAATAGGCAAAGGAAAGGTGTGCAGGTTGAGGAAGTCTTTGTATGGGCTCAAGCAATCCCCTAGAGCTTGGTTTGAACGTTTTGGAAACATGATAAAGAGTCATGGCTACAGCCAAGGTCAAGCTGACCACACTATGTTTTATAGACATACTGGCGGAGACAAGGTAACTATACTTATTGTCTATGTTGATGATATTATTGTGACAGGAGATGATAGTAATGAAATTGAGAGATCAAAGAAGATTCTTGCTAAGGAATTTGTGATTAAAGATTTAGGTAACTTGAAATATTTTCTTGGTATGGAGTTTGCAAGGTCAAAGAAAGGTATATTTGTTTCCCAACGAAAATATATTCTTGATTTACTTGGAGAAACAGGTTTATTAGGGTGTAAAGCTGCAGAGACACCCATAGAGCCGAATCTAAGACTCCAACCAGCTAAACCTGAAGAAGTAATTAATAGAAAACAATACCAAAGATTAGTAGGAAAACTCCTATATCTCTCTCATACACGGCCTGACATAGCCTTTGCAACAAGTGTGGTAAGCCAGTTCATGCACTCACCAGGACCTGAACATTTTGATGCTGTTTACAGAATCTTGAGGTACCTAAAGGGGACTCCAGGTAAAGGCTTATTGTTTGGAAGTCAGGAAAAGTTACAAGTTGAAATATACACTGATGCAGATTGGGCTGGAAGTGTCACAGATAGAAGATCAACTTCTGGTTATTGTACATTTGTTGGAGGAAATTTAGTAACATGGCGCAGCAAGAAACAGAATGTGGTGGCAAGGAGTAGTGCAGAGGCTGAGTATAGGGCAATTGCTCATGGAATTTGTGAAGCATTATGGATTAAAGGATTATTGGAAGAGTTGAAAGTTACTAATTCATTACCAATGAAACTATATTGTGATAATAAGGCTGCAATAGCTATTGCCCACAATCCAGTTCATCATGACAGAACAAAACATGTGGAGGTGGACAAACATTTTATCAAGGAGAAAATAGATAGTGGGGTAATTTGTATGCCCTATATTTCTACAGTTAAGCAAGTAGCAGACATACTTACAAAGGGTTTGCCAAAGAAACAGTTTGAAAACTTACTCAGCAAGCTGGCCATGGAAGACATCTTTAAACCAGCTTGAGGGGGAGTGTTGAAAAGTTTCCAAATCTTATTTTAAACGTTTAAATATTTTAGAAGATTTAGTTTCCTTAGAAGTTAGCATGTAAATCTTTTTCTACCCTTCTTATTTTACTTTCTTTCTATGTTTTCTTCTCTGTATAAATAGGGACTGGATTGTAATAATGGGTGATTTGAATGAGAATTATTTTACATACAATTTACTCTCTCATTCCACACTAAGAAAACTTCAAGTTACACCATATACAAGATCTACATGAAAAGGAGGATCACCAAGCCTAAGAAAAATTCAGTTGTTATATTACAGTATTCTTTATACTCAGCACAATGAGCATGACTTAGAAAATTATATTATTTAATTTAAACATAATAACATTTTCAAAGATTATTACCTAATGGCAAGTAAAGATTACAAAACCAAAATAAAATTGAAAGTTAAGATATACCAGTTTTATATTATCATCAATATAAAGTTACACAGCAATTACATCCCAAGATAATCACACATGTAAAAGAGAACACCATTACTACCTTTCTACACGTAGACAGAGGTTCCTCTGAATAGAAAGGTGGATATCCCACAAGCATTTCATACATGATAGCCCCGAGAGACCACCTGTGGCATATACACATGGTCCAGACAGTAACCATCACATCAATAAATATATATTCGTTTCCAAATGAATTATAAGAAGGAATGCATTGGGAAAATACATACCAATCACATTCCATTCCATATCCTCTCTTCAGCAAAACTTCTGGAGCAATATAATCAGGTGTACCGACAGTTGAATAGGCCTACATCATTGAAATACAGAAAGCCGATATAATCACAATCAGACATTTCACTAAACAACCCTCTTCCATGAGAAAGAAAAAGAAGATGTGATTTACATCCTCGAGAATTTTGTAAGCGAACTATTTACCCAGAATAGACAATCAGAGTTACGGTTCCAAGTTTAGAGAACAAGACAGGGCATAAGGAACTCAATATCCTAAAACGCAGACCAGAAGATACTTGAATCTAGCCCCGTCCACATAAATGTTCCATTGTTCTATGTGTAAATCTTGAAAACATTACATTTCGAAACACTAAAAAGCATGCTTAAGAAAATATATAATATATTATAGCCAGTTGATTAAGTTCCCTTGCTGAAGCTAGAATAAAAAGAAAAATGATAAACAAACAAACAGACAGACAGGAAGAGAAGACACATGCATCTTTATATCTATTTGTAAATTAGTATGGTTTTTCTCATTCTCTCACACATTAGAATATTGGCATTTCTGGCTATAAGGTGATGGATTATAACTTTGGGAATGTGAATGACAGTCAAGTGGAGGCAGGAAGCTTACAAGCATCCTCCTGTTCCTTTGCCAGTGCTGCAGTTGCTCCTGCTGAGTGCGCTTTGGTTTTGCAGGGCGCCCATCACTTTGAAGAGCCCCACTATAGTTATTTCCTACTGAAAAATCATTTTCATTGATATTGCTGCAATCCAATGGTTTACATAATCCGAAATCTGACAATTTCATGTGTCCATTTCTATCAAGAAGCAAGTTATCAGGCTTGATATCTCTGCAAAAATTATAAGAAAAACAAGATTACCATGATAACAAGTCTAGAAGAGTCCCAGCAAACCAGTAGAATTAGTACCAACCTATGAATATAATTATGTTTGTGAATAGATTCAATAGCGAGTACAGTTTCTCCAACATAAAACCTGGCCTCGTCTTCAGTTAATGTGTCCTTACGCATTAACAAAGTCATCATATCTCCACCAGGGAGATATTCCATTATTAGATAAAGATACTCCTCATCTTGGAAAGAACAATAGAGTTTGACAATGCAGTTGCTGTCAACTTCGGCCAGTAGATTCCTTTCTGCTTTGACATGCTCAACCTAGAGAAAGAAGGGAAAGATAGGAATAAACACAAATGGACAATAAAACAAACTCCGTAATTGTTCATTTCTTTGGCATGCTAAATTAATTCTACCTGACCCCTACGAAGCATTTCCGACTTCTTGAGCTTTTTCATGGCATAAATATTCGCAGTTGACTTCTCCCGACAAATTCTAACCTGCATCATAGCAAGCCATTCGAGTTATTGTATGCAAGCAAAAACTTCAGTCAATCAGCATCAGCAAAAATAGTATTACTACAATTTTTCTATTATTGCAAAAGATGATAAGAAAATAAGTTGCAATTTACTTCTCTACAACTAAGGACTAATCTTTATAACACATCCTCAAGTTAACTTGCCTCCACCAGAAGGGTGTAATTTCACCTGAGGAATGCCGAATTCTGCACTTCTTAATCATCTTCTGCCCAATGCAGGTTACCCTCATTTTAGGTTCCCATTGGGTTTACCTTGTTCAAAGGTTGACCCAATGGCATCAAGAAAATGCAGTAGAGGATGAAGAACTCCAGATATGAAGAATATTCAACACCCTTACTATGTTGTACATGGAGAAATTCAATAATGTAAAGAAAGACCATGCATACCCAGACTATTTCTAGATTTCTGCATAATTAATTATTTTAGCTTGACATATTCCTTTATCCACAATTCAATACTGAAATCGAATACTTTGTGCTTTATGTATCATGCACAAGTAGAAAGGAGGATTCATAGCCATAAACAAGTTGGACTCGGGGGAAGGGGAGAGAGATGACCTCTCCAAATGCACCCTTTCCTATTACTGTTAATGGCTCAAAATCATCAGAGCCCATTTTATGCCTTTGAAGGCGCATATATTCTGTTTCTTTTCTCTCCAAGTACTTCAATATGTTGTTTTGCTCTTCCTCGGAGACCTCAGAATCAGCCAGTTTCTTTTCAAGCGTATTACGCCTGCAAGGAAACATGAGTTATTATTATGAAATTCCCAGGAATTGATTAAGATAAAATCAGCAAATGTGTTCCATTATGTAACAATCTAGTTGATAAGTGCATTTTATGCGCTTATCCGGGCTTTGATTTGTATTTATTACTATATTGAGCAGATATCTACTTTATGTTAATTGTAGGTAAAATCCGGATTTGACAAGCTAGGATAAAATTGGATTGAAGTTGCACACACTTGAAGAAATGGGGAAGAAATGGGGACCAAAATAATCAAGTCTTGAAGTTGAGGACCTGCCATGCAAATAAAGAGGACATGAAATTTATACTAAATTAATGTGGGGGGACCAAAGTGTACTAAACTAGGAGAAATTCCCTTTTGCTGATTTCCTATTTACACTCAAATTCCACATGGAAGATGATTTAGGACTAATTTTTTTAGAGTTCTTATATATTTCTATATATACCTTTCATGATTTTTTTAATGAGACACACAATTTTGGAGAGAAAAACATATAGAACATCAAGATCAAAGAGCAAAAAGCTAAAAGCTAAGGTTTGAAATTTTTTTATAGTCTTGGTGAAGATCCTTCATCAAAATCCAAAACACCGATTATGAACTATATTCCTTTTTATTATTTTTCTTTCATTAGTATGAGTAGCTACATCATTAGTTAGGCTAAACAATACAAACTTTGTTTAGACCCTTTAATTTAATTTTCAAAATTCTAGTGGTTAAATTTACATTGTTAATTTTATTTACGAAATTTAATGCTTTGAATTAAATAATTCAATGATATATGAGTTTGTAACAAACCAAGACATAAATTATAGATTTAGACCATATAATAAAATCTGATAATTTGGTTAATAGTGTTGAGATATCTTTTATGATTATTGCAATCGTTACATGGGTTCCTATAAATTAATGTTTTAATTAAAGCTTATTCGGATTCACATTGAGATATGGTAAATTGACTTAGTTGAATGTGATCAATTTGAACTCGAGAGAGATAAATTGATTAATTAATAAGAATTCAACAAAACACTACAAAAGCTGTGAGAATTAAATGTGATCACTAGATGAAACTGTAAGTTCTAAAATCCACATCCATACTTTAAAACTCAATTTTGATTAATTGCGTCCCTTAGATAAATTTAATTTAATTAGAATAATTTAGATAAATAAATAAAAACCATCTTCTTTTTTTTTGTCATTTAGAAGTTAGAAATAGTAGATTAGGTATTAAATAATAAACTTTGTAGAAACAATCATTGAGACTCATATTTCATTATATTATTTGTTACAATCCGTAAACTTGCAAATAAAATCAGCAACAATAGTGATCAACATCAAGGAAAAGAAATGAAAAACAAGGGGAAAGTTTTCTTTTGTTTCTTTTCCATTTACTTTTAAGAAACATGAAAGGTATTAGAGAGGAGGATGAAATCATTAGGGAAATAATCACAATTTGAAGGATAAGTCACTAATGACAAAGCAAAAACACAAATAGTTTTCATACCGACCACAAACCACAATTATATTTTTGCCTCTTTTATATTTTAGGTGTTTCTACAAAGTAAACCATTAGGAAATCACTGCATTAACCATTTTGGTCCTTGAAAAAATGTTGTTCTGCACAAAAAAAATAAAAAAAAAATTGAAATAAAACCAAGGAGTAATGTATCTGATGGAGATTGAGATAGAGTTCAGATAGGATTTTAAAGATAGTTTAATTCGAATTATAGTAGTTAGATTAGATTATATTAATTTAATATTTTGATAAAGTTCTAGTTCCTTAGAAGTTCTTTTGATTTTAGCTTATGTGCTCTATATAGAGGGCTTATTCATCGAAATATATACCTTTGAATATATGAATAAATTAATTTCTCTTGCCCTAAATTCTTTTCTTTTCTTGTTTATTGTCAAATTATTATGTTCCTGCATCAGTATCGATATTTAATTTGATTGGAAAATAAAACTAGAATTTAGTTGCCGATCAGATATGATCTATACACGTTAGCAGACTATCGGTTGATATGAATGCCGCTGAACCTAAATCATTATAGCTCTCGAGCTTGATTCTGATATAGAAGCTTAACACAAACCAGCACGAGGAGGTAGATAGCCTCAAGTGACGATCTAAGTAATTTTTTGAAGTTCAAGAAACTTGATGCACAGTTTTTTTATTCCTCACTCTCACTTGGCCAATTCACTTTAATTACCAAATACCAGCTTTTCAATTCAACGCTGCTCCTCTTCTGCTGTCTTCTCTTAATTATAATATTTATCATCTACTCAACTAGACAAACTTTTTTATGACGCTACAACATATTAATGAAGATTCCATTAAAGAAAGACTCTAGAAATATATACTCAAAATTTATCTTCTGTATTTTCAAACAAATTTTAACGAAGAGTGATTCCAAATAACTATTGAGTTTTCTATTTTTCACTTTGCTCTTGTTGACATTTAAGAAGATTGACATGTTTTTCAGAAAACATAAGCTTAAACATACAGTCCTTCCTGATAAGTTGGAGGGAGGGGGCATCAGAAGTTAAATCAAAATATTTGACAGCCCCACTAGATGATGGTAGGAGATTATTGGCATAATAAAATCGTCTGAACTAAAAAATTATCATTCATATAGTTAGAGTATTTTTTTATGCTACCATTGGAGTTAAGATGAATATGTAGATCAGATGGATTTTTGGTGTTGGGGGATGCTGAATGAGATACAAGCAACAATGTCACCAACGGAGTGAAATTGTGAATGTAGAGACATCAATTACTGTACTTGCAAGATGGTATAGAAAAAGTGAAAGATTATACTGGCTTTATCAACTGGAATTCTTTTGAAAAAAAAAAAGTGGTAAGATAAGTAGTTTTGCATGTGAAGTGGCTGTTAACTTCTACAACTAGACTGTTGAAAAATTTTGAACATTAATAACCACAACATTACATTTACAAAGTCAAACAAAATTCTAACTTTACCATAATAGTTTGTCACAAAAGTAACTAGTCATCACTTTTACGAACATCAAATCGCAAATGCATTTTCCATACGTAAATGATCTGTGACATGTCATTGAGCAGATGACAAAGAATGAATTGCCAGACAAATTGATACTGCTTTTCTAGAATTTTAAACCCAATCGGCACATATACTCAAGCTTATTGATGTTAATCATGTTAGAGGGACAAGAACAGGACAAAGAGATGGGCTGGATTTTAGGAAAAAAAAAAGCCTTGACAGAATGGATGCAATTTTTAGAGTCTAGGTTTCAAAACAGCAGAAGGGTAAAGCACCGCCACCCACTTTCCCACCATCCTAATTCATAATCAATAATTTCCCATCCCGGCACCCAGATCCAAATTCCACCCTCCTTCCTATTATGAGGTTATCTTGTGTTTTGAATTGTATAGTTTTGATTATTGTGTTTCCAATTTGGTATTGAGATAAGATCAATGGGAATGCCAAAAAAATTATGCTTCAAATATATGTAGAAGGCTGATAATTTGCAATTTTCAATCGGTTATAGCATTTCATTCTTCTATTTCTACTACCGTACATGGATCTTAAATTTATTTATGGAGATATTTATTTGTAATTTTACTTGTATAATTGTTGAAATGAGTGTATGGGTACATGTGAACTTAGTTAATGCAATAATAATTTTTAGAGATGGGGCACAGAGTCCTAAGAGATGGAAGATGTTGATGTTGTATGTTCTTAGATTCTTTATTGGTGTAATTATTAGTTTAGTAAGAGCAAATGAAAAGTGTTTCGACAAGAATGTGGAGTTTTTAAGAAAAAATAATTGTTAAGCCACTTGGTCTTAAAGATTAAGCTGTTAGATAAGGTCATGTGTATATTATTTACAAGAAGCCCCCTCACATGTAGGTGGGTTCATTTTTCCCCATCAAAGCTATAAATGTGCACAATTTTTAATAAATGGATAGCAACAAGTCAATAGTTCTTTACTTGAACACATCGAGGCTCATTCAATTAGAATTTCATATATTCTTTACTTTTTTCTCACTGCCAATTTTGCTTGCTGTTGAGATTGATCAATATGCTTATCATACATTGAATTGTCACGAAACCATTTTGATATATGTACGATGTTACTTTGTGTTGTATCCATGCTAATGCAATATTTGACCTTGAAAGTTTGACAAAATATTCGATGTTACAGGGCATTAAAAGTATGAATTTCTGCTAATAAATCACAACCATATAATAAGATGGAAAACAAGAAGCACATGAAAGTTCGACATAATATTCAATGCTTCAGGGCATAATAAGTAAGAATGCTCTGGTGATAAAACTACAACCATATAGTACGAGGGAAACCAAGAAGCACGTGGAAGTATGATTAATAGATTCTTCAAGCAATTCCAATCAATAAATAGATAGAGGATAGATATAGCATACTGACTCGCCATGGAAAACATATCAAAATACTCGTCAGGATTACATGGAGGAAAAGGGTCTTACCGCTCCTTCCGTTCCTGCAGGCTCCTCATCTGCTCCTTGTAATGCTTTTCTATGTACTGCTTAGCAGCCTCAACCTTCTGCTTAGTTGCAGTGGAAGGTATTTCCTCATTCAAAGGCGATTTTGATCCTTCTTTCCCACTAGGTGTAGATTCCTTCTTACTTGATGGTTTATGTTTCTCTTTCAGACGTAATTTGCCAAACCAACGCCTAGCAGTGTCCATCTAGCTTACCCTTTTCCCAGTCCTACAAATCTAATGTGTAAATATTTCTCTCCCTTCCACGGGGAGCTTCAATACATTAGCTACAGAATGAAATCTTTGAATTTCAGGTCCTGCATTAAAAAGTAAACACCATGTATCAATCAAAAAAGGAAGCAATATGTTCTATCAATCAGCAGTCTGGTGGTAATCAAAGAACAATTCAACTTCAAAACTTCTTTAGTGATTCTGACTGATTCTTGATAACAATTTTCAATTGCCCGGTCCAATAACAATTATTTCTATACTAGTAAATCAAACTTCTCTTCTAACTTCCAAGTACTGAAAAAGCAAAATGACTCAAATCTGAGATTTCATTTGGTTTAAAAACTCAAAACTAAGTGCAAGTCAATAGAACTAGAAAAAAAATATCAATTAAGCTCGCCATTTGAAAGAGACAAACAAAAAGAAGAAAAAAGTGCAAAAATAAACTGGCAAATCTATTGCAACATCAATAAATGAAAAGCAATCAAACCAAATGTGATTAACAATCTCCCTTTAAATAAAATCTCTAAACACCACCCAAAGGCAAAAAGAACTTGAATTTTCAAGAAAATCACATAAATTGCCCTCAACACGTAATAAGAATAAAAACAATTCAATTGCACACTGCACAATTCAACACATCAAATAGATCCACGAAAACTTTTTTCCATAAATCCTAAACTCAAAAGAGAAAATAATCCCAATAAAGCAGAATTGTACCTGTACACACAATACCGCAAACCTGAAATCTCTATCCAGCTTTATCAACCTACCTAATCCAGAAAGTATGGAGAGAGAGAGAGAGAGTGATGGACGGGATTATTAAGTCAATTCTGTGCTGTATATACATGCATATATAGAAGAAAGATTGTGCATTCCAGTGAGAGAGAATAGTACAGTGGATTTTTACACCCAAAATTTCTAGATAGAGAAAGGTTAGTTGGAGAAGAAGATTACCTGATGGCTACTTTATGCTTTTGTGCTATCATTCACCATTTAAAGCGCGTTTATATGTGTGTATGTATAGAGAGAGAGAATAATATATAGGGATAGTGTCTTCAATCTTTCAAAATTATGACACCCATATCCTCATTAATAGAAAATGTATATTTGAACATTAAGGCCTTGCTTGGTCCATTATTTTTAAATTACACATTTTTCAATAAAATAATATTACACCGAAATTTAGAATTTTTTTTTTTATTTTTATCCACACAATCTCGATCAAAATATTATTTCAAAATGTATTTTAGGCAAAAAAAAATGAGTCTCAAAAAAGTTATGTTTGATTTAGTTAAAAATCATGTCTTTAATATATTTTTGATAAAAAAAATGATAAAATATATAATTAAAAATTTGAAAAATATTGTAAATTCTAATAAATGTGTAATTAAAAATGAACGTTGAGAAAAATGAAATTTTAAAAAGGGACCGGACGATGCACATTTAAAGCGAATAAGTTTTGTGAATATGGATAAATCTTATGTCATTTAAATTTTTAAATGAAAGTTGAAGTTATCATTAAGATTGTTTTGTAATAAAGAAAACTTCTTTGAATAATGTTTCCCCTTTAAATTCGATCTCACGCAAGTATCACATGATCGTTTAACGTTGAAAGAAACATTTTTGGTACCCAAGCAACGAACATGGTCGGCACACTTATAGAAGACTGGGGACCATCGGTGAAATTTAGCCCAATATGTGTGTGTGTGTGTGAGAGAGAGAGAGAGAGAGAGAGACTTTTCTGTTATTTGCTTTTAAAGCAATCTGAAAATCTTTGCCCGTCTATTTCGCTAGAGATTTTTTAAGAGAATTTTACTAGTTGTACAATATTGATTGATAACAATGATTAATAATCATTTCACATAAAAGAGGGTCCACAATTTTTTTATTCATCGTGAGCCCCCCCTCTCATGTGAGTGATTGTCAATCATTGTTGTCAACCAATATTGTACAACTAGCATGGTTGTTTTTAATAATAGAAAAATCATTTTTTGAAAAGTTTGTGATTAAAAAGTAAAAAAAAAACTTACAAATTTACATGCAAATTTTATTGAAAAATATGTAATTAAAAATAAATTTTAGAAGATAGGGGCTAAACAGAGGATAAACTGATTTTGTACACTAATCCTCTTTTGGACAGGGTTGAACGACGACGTTGTTTTACGGGGAGGGATGGCACCTTCACTTTTTGGGAGATTTTTCTTGTCTTCTTTTTCAATTATTTTCTACACTTTCTCTTTTTTTTACTTTAAAATATTATTAGTAATCATTCTAAATCCCTATTTTGTCGGAAGTAAGATCAGATTTTTGATAGATTTTGATTAAAAAAAATTGATGAAATGTGTTATTGAAAAATTGTGATCACATAAAATATGTGATTAAAAGTAGCTATTGACTTTGACTTAAATTAAAATCTAAATTTTAATTTCTATCAAAGAATGGCTAAATACAATTTTTTCGGCTGCAACGGCACTAACAAGTTAATATTTTAAAACTATTATTTTAAAGAATATTGATGGATGTTTCTCTATTCCACTCAATGTTTCTTGTGTTTTGAGGTTGTGCTTACAGGCGTTATTTATGTTATTGATTATGCAAAAATATATAGTTGGAGAAATTTTTTGTTGGTGTGTGACTCGGTTTCTATGGTTGCCATCTTGCTTTTTTAATCCCCGTAAAGTTCCTCGGAGGTGATGCCCAACGTGGTATAGATACCTCAAAACGATAGTCACATGGAAATTATCATAAGGTACTTTCATTTAGAAAAATTCTTTGAATAATTTTACCAAAAATGGAACATAAATTTGAATTCTCACTCACATGGAATAGGTCCCATGTATAAAATATTGGAAAAAAAAAATCTCTCGTCAACTGCTGTGTGTATTCTATAGGTACATGAATTTAAATTCATGTATCTATAGCTAGTGTTCTAAATAGCGCGTCTTGGCGCGTAGCGCATCCCTAACGCCAAGCAAAGTTGCGTAATATGGCGATCAACGCGAGACGTTGATCGATAAGGTGCGCATTATTTTTTTTTATATTTTTTATTGCAATTTTTTATTTATTATTAAATGATTTTTTTATTGATTAAAAATTAAAATAATATTAAAATAAGAAAACACTTTTTTATTCTTTTTTACGCATTAGCCTAGCTTAAACTCGTCTAACCCTTAACTTAGCTTCCACACATTATCACGCATTACACTATTTAGAACATTGCCTATAGCAGGCTTCTTCATTTAATATCATATGATTTCACCTTGAAATTCTATGGACTTAAATAGATTAAGTTCAATAAGTACATAAGATGGTTATATCATTGAGGGGAACACAATTCGATTTTGATGATTTCTACTTTATTTTTAAACTAGATCACCTAAAATGGTTTGACGGTTTTTACTTTTTTATAAAATTAAACCATTTAAAATGGAATTTTAAGTGTCGATAAAGAATAACAAACAAATAAACTAAATTTAGATAACGCATTTGGAGAAAAAGTGGTTTGAGTATTTACACAATAGTTTGCAACTTAATTAATCTATGAGATCAACACGACGTATATAATTTATTCAAATAATATTATATATTTTGATACACTCAAATTAATGTTTTATAGCTTGTTACACTGAAAAGGGGGTCATACTTAAAAAATTTCAGGACCTGAGGCTTGCTTTAGAAATTGAGCATGCAAATCGTAGTGTGCATTCATATTTTCTTCATTCATAAGAGTTTAACGGAACATAATCTTTCATATCCCGTTGGGAATATGATCGTCCTAAACTCTTATTTTTTTAATTTATTTTTAAATTGAATTTTAAAAAATGAATATAATAATTTTTAAAATAAATGATTAAGTAAATGTTAAATTAGAGCTTTGCTCTTTAGCTTTTCATTAAAAAATAATAACTAATGCATTGGATGAGATGCATGATAAAGGTTTATGAGTTCTCAATAATGCCTCTACACATGATGATGTGGTGCAAAAAGAATTAGACTTTGTGGCAAAGTGAGATCGACGTAAGCAGAAATAGGCAATTTCCCAAATTTTGGAGAAATTTTGGAGTTGTCCGTTTTTTGTGAATTTTTAGTCAAATTTGATTGAAAACGGACCAACGTACAAGTTCATTTGGGCAAATTCCTTTATTTATGCATTCGTTTATGCGTTTTCTTTTTCTTTCTTTTTTTTTTTTATTTTTGTTTTGGTTATATCTCAATCAAATAAATTTGGATTTGAATTCCGTTTGTCGGAGGATAATCTTGAGAATTAGGACTTTCAATTTTAGTCATTATCTCAATTTTTTTTTTCATTTTTGGAAAAAAAAAAATTTATTATTTTTTAATTGTTTCCCAAAATTTCCTTGGGTTTTCACTATATAAAGTCTTGTAAGCCCTTTGAGACCGCATTAATTGAAAGAAATAAAATTTTCATGAGTTTTTTCATCTTTGTGAGATTTGTTCATCTTTCTTATAAGCTCCTGCTACGTCAGTTAGTATCAGAGCGATGTTCGTTTCTTTACCATGCCTCTAAGAAGATGTTCAAAAAACTATGAAGCCCCAATAGAAGAGGTGAATATATGTGATGAGATCGTACAACTGTGTCATCAAGTAGAGTTGCTAACCCAGCAAATCGTTGCACTCGCGCTATAGCAATATGCACATGTGGCCCAACCGCTTGAGGATTCTGAAGATGAAAATCCATTTGCACTACTTGATCATTCAATAGATCTTCTAGTCCGACGAAGAGGAGGTGCCTCTCGTTGCGACAAGATTTCGTGGATGAGCAACAACGTGGTAGTAGTAGACAAAGGTGACAAGATCCATATTAGGGAAGACCAAGATTGCGTCTTAGGATAAATAAAAGAAGCACATTGAAGAAGCAATATCTGCTCTATAATTATGTTCGGACCATGTGTTAACGATTACAGAATTTGCGTCAAGGCATGAAGACCGTTGATGAATATACGACAGAATTTTACAAGTTGATTACTAGGAACGTGGTGATGGAAACGAAGGAACAATTGTTGTCACGATATGTAGGTTGTATTCGTCCCCAAATATAGGACACGCTGAATATGTTTGATTCTATGATAGTTTCTGAGGTGCATCAAAGGGCGATACTAATAAAGAAATAACAGTCTAGACGAAATATAAGTCATTTCATTGCAGGGTTTCTCCCAGTAATCCACAGTAGCAGACAACATGTCCTGGTAATCCTAGCCAGACTGGTTCTTCTAGAGAAAGTCATATTCAATCGTCAACACGTCCTGAAGGTGATACTCATTGTTTCACTTGTTGAGGTATAGGTCATAGACAATCTGAATGTCCCAAAAAATTGCACAGATGACTCTTTATTGATGAGGGGTATGGGGATTATGAGGGGACGTATGTATTTGATAATGGAGACGCTGAAGAAACAACAGAGGAGAAATTTGTTGTTGGTGATGTGGGTCAAGCGTTAGTGATGAGATTGAGTCTTTTTTAACTCCCCTGGAGAGTAAGAGTGACTAGTTGCGTAATAATATTCTCCAATCTACATGTATTGTTGGGGGAAGGATATGAAAGTTTATTATTGATTCTAAGAGTTACAAGAATGTAGTGGTTGAGGAGGCCATTAAGAAACTGGGTTTGCAGACTGAGAAACATCCCAAACAGTAAAATTTAGCTTGGTTGAAGAGAGGTAACGATATTAAAGTATCTCAGCGTGCTCTAATCAGTTTTCTATTGGACTTACCTACAAAGATCAAGTTTTGTGTGATGTGGTAGAGATTGATGTATGTCATTTGTTATTATGGAGACCTTGACAATTTGATCGACACTCGTTCCACGACGGATATACCAACACGTACAGTTTTCTGTTTGGGGAAAAGAAAATTGTGTTGCTACCCGACAAAAGCCCAATAAAGACAGTTGGAGACATTGTTGGGTTTGTGACCTAAATTCATCATGGGCTTGCACAATTTGGTGTATTGGCCTTGAAGACGTCAAAATAGGGTCTAAAGAGGAAAAATGAAGTGACAAAACTAGAGAAGTGCTAGCCTGGCGCTAGCGATGTCAATGAACTGGGTCGAGCCGGTTCACGAGCCCAAATTCAAGGTTCGGGATCGACGAATTGGGCTTTTTGAGGCTTGAGCCGAGCAAAAACTTGGCCAATTTTTAGGCTCGGCCCGAGCCGAAGCTCGGGCCTTTACGAGCCGAGCCGACTCGATTTTTTTATTTTTTTTTATTTTGAAGGCAGAATTTTTCAAAAAATTAAATTTTTTTTAAAAATACGGGCCGATCGAGCCAAACGGGCCGCCCGAGACCCAAAAATGGGGCTCAGCCCTAGCCGAACTTTTTCCGAGCCGAGCCCGAACAACCGAACTTTTTTGCCATCTTTACCTGGCGCTTGAGCACGAGGCATCAAGAAATCAACCTAAAAGTTGGAGATGGGTAGCGCTGAGGCGCTATGGCCAACGCTTGATAAGCGATGGGTGAACGCTTGAGCACCACCCTTAGACGGATTTTCCTTGTTTTCTCTTTTTCAATCGATTTTTGACATAGTTTCCATATTTTGTACAATCATTAAGGTTTGACATATATCCATATAAATTGTAGACTTTTCTTTGCAAGTTATTGTATTACTGCAACTTAAAATTGTATAGGAATACAATATCGTCGTAATTTCTCTCTCCATTATTGTTGAATAAAATCTTCAATTCATCTATCAAATTAAATTCATGTTTCTTGTGTTCTTGTTGTTGTAATCAATACTTCATATCATATCATATAATTTTGTTCGATTTCTAACATGCCAAAATTGTGGGAAGTGAAAAATATATTGCTAAAGTACATTACTACAAACATCTCCAATCGTTCTGCAAAATAGATCTAAATTGTAACTTAAATTTTCAAAGTGGCTGAAAACCTCTCTAAATGGGGAGATGCAAAGGAAATGCAGATTGAATTATTTGTCAGCAAAAAAAAAAGAAGATGTAAAAGTGGATTTTGATATTTTGTTTGGAATAAAATTTGATTTTAGATTCATTGAGATGTAAATAATGATGTAAAAGTGAATTTATAGATATCAACTTTACACCACTATTGTAGATGCTTTAAGATAGCAAAATTAAATCTACACCGAATTTCATTTTCATTTCTAATCAAATTTAGAAGAAACTAGCAATTTGCTAATCAGAGATGCTCAAAATCAAATAGTAAATGGCACAAATTAACTTCGATGAGTGTGATTGTGACAAAAAAATAATGCGGAAGCAAAATCTTTTATGATTAACGTGTTTAATACAAAATTTAATTCATTCTTTCTATATATAGAAGTAGAATATATCGATATATGAATAGAAATTTCATTATTCAAAATAAATAGCTTGCTAGAATGATGAATTCAAGCACAACCCCGTGACCTATTGCGTTTGATTATCTAACCTTGCAGGTTTAGGAAAAAATAAAATAAACGAACTTCATTAAAATGAAATAACATAGATTACGATTTGAAAAATATTTCACTTATACAAGTTATTTATAATTGTTTGTTCGTCTCATTCTCTTCCTGGCAACCAGTCATTTGTCTAGCTTGGTCCATAAATTGAATTTTATAAATAAAATGTGTTAAGGGATATAATTTCATATCGATTAAAGATGTAAATATAGGCAAATTTATGAGGTTTTGAGTTACTCCTTTTAATAAGGTTGACATTTTAAAATGAAACCTCAAGTTTTAATATGGTATCAGAGCCCATTAAGTTTCAACGAGCAATTCGATCCGATTAAGACTAAAAAATGAGCACACGAATTTCAAAATTGGTCTGCTCAAACGAGCCACCATCTTGCGGGACGTTAATGGATATAATTTCACATCGATTAAAGATGTAAACATAGGCTAATTTATAAGGTTTTGAACTACTCCTCTTAATAAAATTGACCTTTTAAGATGAAACCTCAAGTCTTAACAAAATGTTTCTTGAAAATTCATTTAGACTCTCTTGGGTTTAACTAAAAATCAAATTTTAATAAAATTTGATAAAAATTGATGAAATATGTGTTTAAAAAATAATAAAAATTATGAATTTCATAAAACTTGTGGTTGAAAATGAATTTGAGAAAAAAAGAGTTTTGAAAAACGAAAGCCAAACAAAGGCTTATAATATATTATACAAATAAGAAATTAAATACAAAAAATTATTTTTGAACATCAAATAATCAATTCATGGGACCAAAACAAGGAAACATTCACCCACAAATAGTTAGCCTCGACGTCGGCCTGCAATATTGCTGCACGCCAGCCGTACTCCAATCGTTTTGCTCATTTCTATAATATTTCTATTTGATTCAACTACAAAAATTGATTAAAATTTAAGTTAAAATAAAGAAATAATTTTAACTATATATTTCATTGATTTTAGAACTTTTTAACCATATATTCCATAAAAATCTACTAATTTTTTATTTTTATTTTTTCTAAATCAAATAGGGCAATATGCAGATGTTTCTATCCAGGGAATAGGGGGCCCGAAGCCATAACTCTTGTTTTCTTTGGATGATACTACACGTACATCAATGTATCCATAATGATGTTCATCATCTTCACACGAAGGGAGATCCATTTCGAATAAAATATAATTCATTCGAAGCGGGTCCCCCTCTATGTAAGAGAGGTGAACACCGTTATGGACACTGTATTATGTACAAGTAACATATATTTTTTTTTAAATATATTTTTGTATATTATAAAAAAAAAATTAAGTTTTATTTCATAAAAATACCTTCGTTGTCTGGTCAGGTCATGTAAGATCGACCTTTTGAAAAAAATTAAGTGGGGGAGGAAGGCGAAAATTTTAATCCTTAATCTGTTTCACCTTGCCTCCAGAAAATTACTTGCCATCCTCTTTGATAAAGGAAAATTTTGACTTTGCCGTTTGAAATAGGTTAAAAAATTGCAAAGTTAGCAAAATTGTCTATATCAAGGTTTTAAATTGATTAACAAGACGTAGAGGTCAAGAGTCAAAGCTTACGAACCTAAACGTAATAAGAAAATTTTCTATTATAAATATTTATTTTAGTTATTATAGATCAATCAATAAATAAATAAATAAAATACATTGATTAAAATTTATAGGAACTTTATAACTGTTTTTCGAGTTTTCAATAAAAGAATAATTCTCAAAATCATAAATACTCCAAATATATAACATTTAGTTTGTATGCAGATAAAACTATGTTCGTATGCTGGGTTTGGATTAAGGTGGATTTTTAGTCGGAATTATTTCATTTTTAAGTTTCACCAATGATTGAACATTTTATTGATCTAGACTTATATATATATATATATATATATATATATATATATAATCACTTGCTAAAAAAAGACACCCGTCTTATTTCACCCAGGCGTGCCTTAAGCAGTGGACTTAGAGTTGACTGTCAATTTTCTAAAAGGTTGAACCCTAACCTTGAGGGTTTCCTACCGTCCCGTCCCTAGAGTATTGTGGAGGAGGTAAATTGTGGGATATGTCTCAGCAGATCAGAGTACAAGAGCTGTTATACTGGTGCGCACAAAGAGTCCAATTTCATACATTGTAAGAGATAGGAATTGAACCCTCACACTGCTACTGCCAACTCAGTTGAGATTACTTCATTCCTATCATTTGCACCACTGAACTATGTTCCGGAGGGCTGACTGTCGAATTTCTAGTCTAGAAGTAAGGTGGGGTGTTTTTTTCAGCCTCGAGCCTAGATGAACTTTTAGAACAATGGTATTGACTTTAAGGGGACGGAATTGTAGTTGAAGTCCTCAATCCTTGTTTTTCTTGCACGTTGGTTTATAATCCTTCGTTTAATATTTCAATCTTCAACTTTTCAAGTTAGCTCTTTTATGCCTCTTGTTGTTTTATAAACATGCACTTGGCTCTCACATTGTAGACTTTTAGGAATTGAACCCTCACGTTGCGACTGCAAGCTCAGTTAAAATTACTTCATTCCTATTATTTGAACAATTGAGCTATGCCCCGAAGGGCTCACCGTCAAATTTCTAGTCTAGATGTAAGGTGGGGTGTCTTTTTTTAAGACTGGAGCCTAGATGAACTTTTAGAACAATGGTATTGACTTTAAGGGGATGAAATTGCAGTTGAAGTCCTCAATCCTTGTTTTTCTTGCCCGTTGGTTTATAATCCTTCATTTAGTATTTCAATCTTCAACTTTTCAAGTTTATAGCTCTTTTATGCCTCCTGTTGTTTTATAAACAGGCACTTGGCTCTCACATTATAGACTTTTTAAGAGTTCAAAATTTTAAAGACATAATTTTAACAAAAATAATTAAAATGGTCATTGAAATTTATTATGTCGGGTCTCTTAACCTATACTTTAAGTTCGATCAAAGTCACATTTCTGAGATTTATATGAACTACAAAATATAAATAAATATGATCTAAACACGAATCATCTATGTTACAAGTTACATCGATATTTATATTTATCAACTACTTAGTGAGTTTAACCAAGCAGTTTGATTGAAGTCCTTGATCAATATCAGAATTCATCACCTCAATTAAAATAAAATTCAATATTCTTCTTAAAATTAGGATACAAGTTCAATGAACTCCAAAAATAAAATGACAACTACAACTGTGAAAATGAATTTGGTAAGAAAAAGGACCACAACAAGCACAAATTGGGAACAATGGATTTCCCTAAATTAGGGGAATAATGGGGACCGACTTTAACCTAATTGGGTGGACTAACAAAAGGAAAAGCCTAAATAGACTTTGTGAAAAATAGCTTTTGACATTAGATTGCACTTTATTGTGTTTGCTTCTTAATAAACTTTCAGTAATTAATATAATACTACTTTGAATGTGGTGTGATTTATCTCTAAACTCCAATTAAATATGCTAATCAATGTATCTCTATTATCTTCTAGAGGTTTCCTCGATTTTCGAGATTGACATGATATGTACTTCGAATTAACGAAATAAAAAAAAAAAAACTCAGAAGATGTTTATTGTTGTCACATCTAGTTATTCCCTATTAATTATAATAATGATCCATTTAAGGTGACTTTACTTTTTTTTAAAAGAATTTTGTGAAGAAGTTACATTAATTTTTGTGTTGAAAACTAATTTTTGAAAGATCTTCCTATTCCAAAAGTGCTTTTAATGAAAGTCGCATTTGATCAACTTCTTTTAAAAATTCTTCTTCTAACTAGATGAGGTATTTTCATAAAATTAGTTAAACGGATTCAAAAGTAATTTTCAAATCTCAAAAGCTCTTTTGAATTTTCAAAAGTCATAGACCCTAAATACGTCTAACTTCTGCGATTCAATTGTATACAAAAAAAAAAAAAAAAAAATGTCGAGATTTTATACTAGTACGGCTCATTCTTAATAAGCTATTTTTTGTTAATCGCTGCAAGATTATACACTTTCTTTAAAAAAAAAAAAAAAAAAAACCATTTAATTCTTGTTTATTATGAAAATGTCATCTAAAATAGCGACGAAAGCTATGTTGAGGAGGTGGATGTTGTAGCACGTTATTGATGGTACGATCAGGTGGCCTCATATGGATCCCAATAACATTGCATGTGCCTAAACTTTGAACAAAATTTGTCCTAATTTTATATGCCTCGCAATGAGTTTATTCTATTTCCATTATATTGGAGAAATGAAAAGAACAAATATTGTAAGAATAGTATAATGTTCTATGTTTCAAAAATGCAGCAAAAAGGGTTATTTCCATTTCTATTATAAATTTCATAAAATTTGATGAAATCCATAGCTCTATTATATATATTTGAAGTTTGTAATCGGAGTGAAACTAGTGCTGCATTTTAGGTTAGTGCGTTTTATTATTATTAAAAATAAGAGTTTATATCTAAGACATGAAAAATGAAGATTGTGACGTCATAGGTGATTGGCCATCGAACAATCCCTCAACGAAGTCACAAGGATTCATGTGCATTATATAATAGAATTTATATTGTAGTGTAGAGAATAAAAATGAAATGTATAAATTGGATAATGTATAATGTAGAGAATGTATTGAAAGTGTATATAATAGAATTAAAATTTGAACGTAATAAAAACTATCGAATGAATGTGTACTATGTAATAATGAATGTATGTATATGGAATATAATTGTAGAGAGTAGAAGAATTGTAGAATAAATGAATAATGAAGGAATTATATTGTAGAGAAATGAGAAGAGAGATTGTTGAATTTGTTGTGAGAAAATTAATTTAGGTGTGTGATATTTATAGAAGAAAAACAAATGAAAAAAAACTTCAGAGAAACATTGGGAATGGGGTCTTTGAAGGTCTGTGATCGTATGATTTGGTGTATGGCTTGTGCTCGAGCTCATCCCAAAATGAGTCTGATCCGTCCATGGGCTAAACTTTTTCGAGTTAAGTTGACGAGCCAATGAGCTACTTGGCTCAATTGCCACATCTAGCTGGTATTAAAAGGGTCGAGATTACGATATTTGATGGGACGATTATGACACTTGGCGATGTGCGACACGTTCCAGATTTGAAAAGAAATCTTATTTTCTTGAGTACTTTTAATTCAAAATGGTACAAATAAATTGTGGAGGTAGAGTCCTGAAGGTTAGTAAAGGTGCTCGTATTGTGATGAAAGGATGGAGAAGGTCACAGTTATGTGTCTTGCATGGTTCTACAAACTCTTTGATACAAATTAGCATAAATTAAGCATTCAGGTGGTGTTTAAGATTGGTTTAGTACCATTGAAGTTTGGTTCAGGATCTACATTAGAGAATACATCTTCGTTTAGTTCAGCCATTAAAGACAATGTTGCTTTGCCACCACTACTAGTAGTGTCACAGTATTCTATTGCTAAAGACAGACCTAAAAGAAAATATTAGGTCTCCACAGAGATACAATGAGCCTGATTTGGTTGTTTATGTTTGGAATGTGGTTGAAGGTAC
This sequence comes from Osmanthus fragrans, assembly GCA_019395295.1. Taxonomy (NCBI): domain Eukaryota; kingdom Viridiplantae; phylum Streptophyta; class Magnoliopsida; order Lamiales; family Oleaceae; genus Osmanthus; species Osmanthus fragrans. The sequence goes on along the minus strand of CM033355.1, from coordinate 15,370,745 downwards.
TGAGTCTAGTGAAGAACATCTACATAAGCCGTTAGTTGTGTTGAGTATGATTTTGTTAGAGATCTTGATAAGAGAAGATCTATTACATGGTATGTTTTTACCCTATTTGGTACCTATTGTTGAGTTTGCTCATAGGGGCTTTTTGTGGAAGATGTGAAAAGTTTTTTGGAGATTTTTTTTTTCGTTGGAGGATTTTATGTTGAAGGGTTAAATTTTGTTCATTGCACTGGAATTCATGTCGATGTGGAGATTTATTATAATTGGGGTATGACCTAAATTCTATTGGAAGTCTATTAGGAGTCGGTAGTATGACTTGGAGAAGTCTTGATGAAGTCCAAGATAGATGAGAAGAAGAAATTGTGCAATGGTGCTTGTTGCCCCACTCGAGTGCCCACAGTAGGGATTTCAGGGCTTGCTAAGTGCCAAGCGTCCACTCGATGACCACTAGACCGCCGCTCGAACGACGATCTTATCTGAGAAATCCTTGTTCATGTTTTTTGCAGTTTTTAAATCCTATTTTGTCCTAAACACTCCATTATTATTTAGACATGTTATATTTGAAGTCCACCACATATGAGGCTCTTCTTTATACAATAAATATGAAGAGTAAACCTCTTGGAAAATAATCTTTATATTCTACATAATTTGTAATTCTCCATATTATTGATATTAATAAATTCTTCTCCTCTGTCTGTGATTTTTTTCCTAGTAGGGTTTTCACGTAAATCTTGTATTCTTGTTTTACTTTTCATATCTCCAAATTATCATTTTAGTTTCAATACAACGTTCTATAGTGAATTTTTATTCCTCCAGTTTTATGAATTTATGACCCCATTGAACTAGTTTACTCATGTTGACCTTAATTTTTGCACCAAAAGAATTTCGGCCACCTTCACTCTATGTAGACATTCCCTGCACGCTAGAACACATTTGGAAGCAAAGATCGTTGATCGAAATAAGGTTAGATGTCGTTTGCACTCCGACAGTCAAATCAACTATCGAACGAGATGGAGATGAGACTTAGCTAGAGTTAGAATGACATGCATTGAATGTGAAATGATCTCATATATATAGAGAAATGAAAATGGTCCAAGTAGGTTAAGTGAGATGAGTCCAAGTTCAAGCCTAAGACGAGGTTACACGAGGTTGCTTACTTTAAGAGGTCCAATTCAATTAAATAATCAATGTCGAGTCAATCAATGTAGGATCCTTTCCATCACGTGCATGTCACGTAATTTATAGATATATCACCTCACATACGTGACCATTGCATGTAAAAATATTGATAAGTATTGACCCGTAAATGAATTTGTAACATAATGATAAATTGAAACACAAAACCATGTTTTGCACAATTATTTAAGAATAAAACAAAAATGAATATATGCAAAGGAAAAAGGGTTGACAAGCAAATTCAATATCGGAATAGCAATCGAGACTTGTGTAAACATAATTTTCTTAAGACAGAATAGTCCCCCACCGCCAGGTTTTATTGAGCGACTGTCTCACAGGATATAACAAAAAAATAGTAGAAATTGAGCTCTACGTTTCTATATGTCAAGAACTAAATCTGTATCTGAACACAACCACCAAGACTATGAACAGAAACTGAAAATTATTGGTAAATAAAAACTATAAAGTGTATATGCAGAAACAGAAGGAAAATCATGTGTTGAATATAGGAATTTATTATAGACTAATGGCTCCATAAATGAGCGACTTGAATGGCCAGCAGTTACGGTGTTACTACAATTAACACCACCATTAACTCGGCTAAATAATTTTACCATTACACAAGAGTTTCAGAAGTTTTAGGGTTGAAAAGTTAGTTTCAAAGAAAAAAAATATAGAAAATAAAGGCAAAATGTGAACCCTTATAAGTGGCAATTTTGGTCTATTTGGTCCAACATTCATGTATGTAGTCTCGCTTGCACACATGTTCAAGGCCCGGAGTGCTAATTAGGCAATTTTGGTCTATTTGGTCCGACATTCATGCATGTAGTCTCGCTCGCACACACGTTCAGGACCCGAAGTGCTAATTAGGCCTGTGATTTGCACCCCCTACGTGCACGTGGAGAGAACCTCTATGATACACATAATTACATTTTTCAAAAGTGGAGAATATATAATTAGTCTTCGCCACAGTTTCCTCCAACACATAAACTCTTCCAATTGATCCAATTTGATCCCAAATTTCTTATTCACCCCATTATCAATTTTTACAAGTAAATATTTTATTTCAATATTCTCATGAAAGAGAACATGAATCAATTTTGATCTTCCAAAACGAACAAATAGTTCCACTCAAAATTATGCCAAAAAACCCATTTATAAGCTGTTTTCCAACGTTATTTTGTACATGATATACAACATACATCAGATGTGAGTCATGTGACTATATCAGTCCTTGAAAGTGTATTAGCTGTGAAGAATAATTCCATGCAGATGAGTCCTACGGGCTTAAATGTTAGCGTTCCGGAGGGGGTCTATGAATCCCCTCCTGTACACCAAGCAAAATCCTTTGTTGTGACTAACGAACATCTAATGTGACTGGTCCCTTGTTTCAAGTTGTATAATTATACATACTAGTTCGAAGTGCGTGACCTTTATAAGTAACAATAGATGTGACCAAAGATTGTATGATGTGTATCAAAATTATACAATGTGTTGAGCCAATACTGAATTTAGTTCAGTTATGGTTGCCCAGGGTCCAAAAGATTCTTTACTAGAGGTCGCCAAAATAACCGAATTGACCAGCTCAGTCCAGTTTTAAGGAAGCGAAAAATATCGAAATAAAAAAACAGTCCAATTCTCAAGTTCAGAGTCTAAAATCAGGCACCAAGATGTACAACCATATGCCCTCATCCACCATAAAAAAATTCCTTGTACAAAGTCGAAAAACATATAGATACACACAAACCTTAAATCCAATAACCATTAATGGCAAAGTCATGCAAAAAATCATCAATCTAAGGCTTAAAGAGAAACTAAAGTTACATATTTATTCTTAATATATGATAACTTACAATTTTGAGATGATCATACTTCACTGAAGAATTTTGAAATACGCTACATATAGAACTACGCCACAACCTTGCCGAACAGCAAATTTTATAACATCAAACAAATAAGAATAGCCTATAAATTAGAAGCTGTCTGGCTTTTCAACTAAATTGGAATAGCCATAAAAACACAAAAAGAAAAAGGACATTAGAAGGCAGAAAACAATAAACATCGTGCTATTGTCTACAAAATGATAGAGATTTTGCAAAAACTCCCAGGATATTCTTCTTAAATCCTGAGAATACATACATAATGTAGAGGCAGGTAGATTGAAACGTACTGTATAGTTTACTCTGTATCCCTGAAGCTCTCACTTGTCAACCACAGCTTCTTTTGGATGACAAATACAACTTCATCTCCTTCTTGGTCGGGTTCTGAAGAAGAATCGGCAGTCGCAACTGCTTCCCAGTGTAATGCGGATAAATACTTCTTTACGAACTCGATAATGGATTGTTTGTCCCGGATGATAATGAAACCTGTAGGCCTTAGAATGCGATCCATCTCGAGCAGTAGATCCTCACCACTACAACCTTTTGTCTCAATGTCGGAAAACACAGTCCAAGCATGGAGCAAGTCAAAAGTCCTAGGGTATGTTGAGAAGGCTTCACACCTGTAGATGAATTAGACTTGGAGAATACATCTTCCAGGTTCTAAAAAATGTTCAATTACTTTCAAAATTCTAAAGGTCAATAAATGACCCCACACGAAATGTTGAATTATCCAAGGATAAAAATTGGGACGCTAAATATTTTCCAATCTTTTCAAGTCAGGGCACTACTGGATTACTAGCTGATAGTTTCCGAAATCCTAGTTAGATTTTGTTTTCCCCATTCAAATTTTTTTATTCTCTTGATACACTAATAGAGATTATTGTGCAAAAATATATCATATATGCAACTCAAAATTTTGATTTTGTCTATCTTTAAGGCAACGCCTCTTAGAAGCATCGAGAAAAAACAGATATCATAATGTGTGATAAACGGGATGACAAAATCACCCTTATAAACACGAAATACGATGGTAATCTAGGAATTTTATACATACCAGTTGTGTGTTGTGCCAATCAAGCCTCTATCATACACAATCTTAAGCGTTTTGGGCCCGTCTTCGGGGATTACATTCATCACCCACACATCCTTGTCCTTCAAAGCAGCAGCATATGACCCTAAATTTGCTTTCATGTCCATTATGTTCCTCAGAGTATCCGAGGAGATCTTCGGACTCAAGAGATTCCAATAACTCTCAACCCTCCGGCGCCAGAGTTCCTTTGCACAAACAAGAAACACAAAGTCAATATTGAATTCACTGTTTATCATAGCTACAAATAAATCAGATAAGCAAGCAGCCCCTATTGAAAGAAAACATACAGATGCAGGAAAACTTTCCAATTACCGTATCTTTTTCGAACATTTCATTTGAAAAGCCAAAATCAGCAAGCCGTGGAGGAGGAGAAGTTAATCGGGCAGGCCACGGTACAAGCCCACTGCCTCTAGTTTTGTGATCATCTGATGAGAGAAAAAAAATTAGAAATGAAGTTACAGGTCTATCCGAATAAATTTTGGTTACAATAGCATATATGAGCATTAATAAAACAGAATATACCGTCCCAGAAATCAATCTCAAAATTACAGAGCAAACATCAAAGGAAGTTAAAAAATATCAGTCCAAAAAAAAATCTAGTTTCAAGCGAGAAAAAGTAATAGTGACAATGAACTAAGGTTTAAATGAAAAACAAGGCGCGGGAAAAAAACGCACATTTAAGCCGTAAAGAACGAAGTAGAAAATGCTGGAATCTGGATATAGATACAATTTTGGTTAAATGCTAAGACCTGTGACTCAATAGAGTTACAATTTTGGTTAAGGGTGTGTTTGATGGAGATTGTTGAGGAAATAATGTATTTTAAATAGTGATATGATAGGAAATGTGTGGTTGAAAAAGAAGGAAAAGTTATTGATGTGATGAAAAATATTATTTTATTGAAGAATGTGTGGTTGAAAATGAGTAGAAGAATTAGAATAAAAATGAGAATATGGCTCAAACAGGGGCTAAATGCTAAATTCTCTGTGAGCTCTGTTACAAATAAATGCACTAAATTCTTTCACAGGGTCGCCAACTCTAATAGGCGCAACAATTCTATCACAGTTTTAGATGGGGTTACTTATGAGGAGCCACAGAGTATTGGAAGCCAAACGATAAGCTTCTATCAAAATTTTTATCGAGAGCAGGTTGAGTTGAAGCCAGAGATGGAGGGTTAGAATTTTTCTACTATCACGGAGGAGGATGCCGGTTGGTTAGAGAGACCATTCGGGGAGGATGAAGTTAAGGAGGTAGTATTTAGTATGAATGATGATAAGGCACCTGGATCGGATGATTTCTCGTTCTCATTCTACAAAGCGTGTTGGGAGGTGGTGCGATCGGACATTATGGAAGTTCTTAATTATTTTTTGAATGTGACAGGTTCCTGAAAAGTTCTAATGCTACATTTATTGTGCTGATCCCTAAGAAATCGAGAGCGACCGATATTAAGGACTTTCGCCCGATTAGCCCAGTTAGCGAGGTTGTAAGATTATTGCGAAAACTCTGGCAAATAGATTAAAGGAGGTGCTGGGGAAAGTAGTATCCAAGTTTCAGAATACCTTTGTAAAAGGGTGCCAAATTTTAGACTCGGTACTTATAGTGAATGAATACATTGACTCAAGATTGCATTTTGGGGTTCCAGGGATGCTATGTAAGCTCGATATTCAGAAGGCTTACGATCATGTGAATTGGAGTTTCATGTTGTATATACTTTGGCGATGTGTCTTTGGGGATAAATAGTATAAGTAGATTCAATTTTGTATCTCTACTGTTTCTTTTTCAGTGTTGGTCAACGGTACACCGGAGGGCTATTTTCGGAGTAGTAGATGATTGAGGTAAGGGGATCCACTGTCTTCATTGCTATTTGTTATTGTGATGGAGGCTTTCAGTAGGATGCTTGAAAAAGCAGTGGAAGAGGGTTTGATAAAGGGCTTTATGATTGGCCACTTGGAAGTGTCCCATTTGCTATTTGCAGATGACACGCTGATTTTATGTGATGCAGAGGTTGAACAATTCAGAAACTTGCGCTGTTTGCTTCGATGCTTTGAGGTTGTATCTGGTTTGAAGATAAATCTGAAAAAATCTGAGACTATTCTACTAGGAGAGGTCACTAACGTGGAAGAGTTGGTTGACATATTGGGATGTAGGATTGCGCAGTTGCCTATGTCATATCTAGCGCTTCCTTTAGGGGCACAGTTCAAAAGTATACATATTTGGAATGGTATTGTAGAAATGATGGAGAGGAGAGCGGGATGGAAGCATATGTATCTCTCTAAGAGAGGTCGACTTACCTTCATTAAATCCACTCTCTCTAATTTTTCTACTTATTTTTTGTCATTGTTTCCTATTCCGACTGCAGTGGCAAATTGATTAGAGAGACTTCAAAGGGAATTCCTTTGGGCAGGGTTGGGGGAGGAGAGGAAATTTCACTTGGTTAATTGGAGTATTGTCTCTTCTTCTATTATGATAGGGGGTCCTAGAGTGAGGAGCCTTATCTTGTTTAATAAGGCATTATTGGGCAAGTGGTTGTGGCGATTTAGAGTGGAGAGGGGGAGCTTTTGGAGAGAAATCATAGGGACGAAATATGGCGTGATGGAAGGGGGTGGTGTACTACTGATGGCCGTGGTTCTTATGGGGTGAGTGTGTGGAGGTATATTCAACGAGGATGGAGTGACTTTCGGGACAAACTGAATTTTGCGGCGAGGAATGGTAATGATATCAGATTTTGGGATGATTGTTGGTGTGGAGATCAACCGCTGAAGATCGGTTTCCTTCCTTACACCGCATTGCCTTAGTGCCTTCTGCTATGGTGAGCAATGTATTAGCCATGCATAATGGAAATTACAGCTGGAATATTACTTTTGCGAGGGGCTTACAAGATTGAGAATTGGATGATTATGCGAGATTTTTGACCTCTGTGCATGAGATACAAATTCGGGTCGGAGAATGTGATCGTAGCAGGTGGAGGATGACACAAGATGGCGTTTTTTCAATTCGCACTTATTTTAGATCCCTTTTGGGACCTGTGGAGAGCATATTCTCTTGTAAGATGGTGTGGCAATGTAAATTGCCTCCACGAGTGGTAATTTTATTGTTGACAGTTGCGAGGGGGCAGGTATCAACGGTGGATAATCTTCGACGAAAAGACTTTTATGTAACCTAGTGGTCCTATATGTGTAAAAGGGATGAGATACAAATGATCACTTATTCATTCATTGTGATGGTGTTCGTTCGCTGTGGAATAGTAATCTAGCCTCCCAGAATATGGATTGGGTGCTGCCCAGGTGTATAGAAGACGTGGGCATGAAGGAGAAAACTTCAAGATAAGAATAGCATATTTTTATGGAATCTTATCCCGGATGCATTGTATGGTGCGCATGGAGAGAGGAATAACCGCTATTTTGAAGACAAAACACAGACAACAGAACATATAAGAGAAATGTTTTACTTGACTTTGTATACTTGGTTTAATGCCACGGCTATTAATCCTATAGAGAGGCTGCCTAATTTCATGTTGTTTCTGTCTTATTTAAAGTGATTATACACTTCTTGTGCATTCTCTTTTAATTAATAAAATTTTTCCACTTAATAATGCCGAGTACCAGAACAGAGATGATATCATAACCGTTCTTAAAACTTGCCATTTTACTTGGTAGATATCTTATAACATAATCTCTACAGCATTTCTTAGTTTTGTTTGCCTACACTAATCCTCGTTCCTATGCATTACCAACTTCCAAGCCCAACTTTCATATAAAAAATAGGCTAAAAAGGTATTAGGATACGTTAAGCCCCCATTTGGTTTAGCTAAAACTTAAGACTTTTAATAGATTTTGATAAAAGTTGAAGAAATGTGTTGTTAAAAAGTTGATAAAAGTTGGGGGTCCCATAAAATTTGTGGTTGAAAATGAGTTCGAGGAAAAATGAGTTTTAGAAAATGAGGTCAAACAGGGCTAAATAATTCATTACATTCCAGATACTTCGGAAAATAAATCAAACCACATTTTAGGACCAAAAAAAGGTCATATAGACTAAATTCAATTGATCATCTGTCAACTCAACAAGAAATACTTGTTTTCGGTAACGAATTATGGAATGTGGATTTACAAGAAAAACCAGGGAACACATCTTCAGGTAAAATATTCTCCCTTATGGTTTTGAGAAGTAATTTGTTGCTAGCTCGTGACTCAGAATTTGGTAAATTGTGTGGATTCAAAAGTTATGCTCACTGACAGCATTGATTGGCTAGTGTCATTTTGGCATCACGACATCATCATGTAAGGAGCTAATTTGCCTATTTTTAAAGCCATTTGCAAATATACCCAAGCACAAAGGCATTCTCTGGGCAATTTTCTTTTTCTTTTTCAATATAAGCACAATAACACCAGCTCAGCTAAAGTTTTCAGGATATGCTTCAACTTAAATCTAGATTTTGTTGGAAGAAGTGCATCGACCGCACACGAGAAAAGGGGCTCGGCGTGTACATGAGAGAAGCAAGGAGGTCAACCTCTTTCAAGTATACAAAATGGATTTAGGTAATCCCATGATAACTCAAGCTACACAAACCAGGACATGGTGGACTAAATATATATTTTCTCTCTGTCAATGGAAAACAACATAACATTATCAAAATATTATAACAGAAACGACTCTAAGATAGTAATTGATAACAATAAATTAGCTGTTAACTTCACTATGTAGAATTATTGTTAAACCCTTCCTCTCAAAATTCAATATCTATTTTATTTTGGAACATCTCAAAATAATTTCCAACTCCCTTACACCGACTCATTATAACATGACATTCACAAATTCGATTCTACAAATTATCAAGCGAAAACTCGAGCACATGGCTTTATTGATGTCATATATCAGGGTTAAAAATGAAAGATGAGAAAAGTGTCTTTTCATTTTATTTTATTTTTTTAGAAAAAAATAAAAAATCATGCCAAATTGACTAGGACTCCAACTAGATGCAGGGATCACTTCTCTACCCCTTCTTAAATTTCAAAATAAGCAATGATAACCTACATTGCAGTCATTACTCTGACAACTGTTCTTGAGATGTGGTAAGATACACCTCCATCAACTTATTTCCAGACAACTGTTCTAGTTAAGAAGAGGAATGAAAGTGATAAAAAAGTAATACACGATATAAGGTACTTACGATCAGAATAAGGTGTAATGCATGCTTCCATTGGGACACCCCACGCTGCATCTGGGTCATCATCAGATCGACACATTGGTGGGTGAGTACCAGGTTCTCTTTCCAAATAACAGTCATTTGTTAAAGGCTTTTGCCAAATGACAGTTTGGTTCCTTTTCGCAGCAATTCTCCAACACATACGTTCCACAAGTGCACTCATCTCCCTCCATATTCTTAGGTCTTCTTCATCCTGTGCATAAGCTTCAGGGGACGAGTAGGCAAAATAGCCTCCAGGTCTAAGAAGCCTATCCAACTCAAGAAGAAGGAGCCCATCCCTCTGCAGCCAATCAATTCTACAACGAGAACAGTGTGCAAGTTCAAAAGATCTGCTCGGGTAAGGAAGTCTCTTTGTTCCAAGAACACCAAGATACGCAGGAATTCCTCTTTCTAGCGCAAATTGGATCTGATTTTGGTGCACATCATTTGGTGCTAAAGACATAGCAATAATATCAGATTTTAGAAGGTAAGCGCCAAAACTGGCAACACCACAACCAACATCGAGAACTGTACGTAGCCTTCCCTCATTGTTTAAGTTATCTTTTGAGTAGTTCAGCATCTGCAAAACACAGAGCATGACTAGAATCAGAAGCAAAATTCTCAAAAGTTTGAGATATGACGAAGGATACAATGATCATAATGCAACAGCTATATGAACAAAGTTTACTAATCAGGTTGAATTTCCTGGTCAATTTCTTTGATACTACAAGAGTCATAATACTTACATTTGCCATTGAAGCAATGTATTTGCCCGCCCCATAATGAAAATGAGTGCCTCCTCCAGGAAAATTAATCTTATCACCTTTAACAACCATCCAATTCTGGTCAGACTTCTCATGTGCAAGATGTGTGTGAGGAATGTTCACTTTCCATACTTCATCTCTACTTTTTGGCCACTTAACTGGGATCTGTAACCCCAAAAAACAAATTAAAGGAACCAGCATGAGTTAAAAGGTTTGCAAATTATCACACAGTCAAAACTTTGATACAATTTGTGTTGCCTGCTGCTTACCTTGTATCCTGGAGGAGGAGGAATTAAGCAATTGTACCGTCTCTCAGGTAAGGGGCAGTGTCTTTCATAGTGCTCCATCAAAGATAGATCCAACTTCATTCTCATCTGATATATAAGATGTCTGTCCAAACAGGGGATTAGCTCCGAATGACGATCATCACAAACCTTGAATCAAACAGAAGCAATGACCAAAGCTGTTCAGTTTAATAAACAAAAAGAAAAAAAAAAGCAATGTGGAGGTAAGGTTCCCTTGTTTTCTTCTGTAAGCAGCTCTTATGAGTGCATGAGTGTGTGTGGGGTTGGAGAGAAGTTGATTTGTGTACTACGTGGTTAACAGCAGAAAAACTTACAGGGAAACTCTTTGTGACAATACTATCCTCCCCATCATCAAGTCCAAACTTGAATGAAGACTCATCCTGCTTGCCTCCAAGATCAGAATCTTCATCCCCACTCAAATAAGAGGACCCAAGTTTTCTCAAAGATCGACTTCCATACTCTAGAGCAGACTCACCAGCATTCTTAGAGCCGAAATAGACATACAGAAAAACAACAAACACAGCCCCAACGCAAACAGAAGTTAACAAGCGCTTGTTTTGTGCTCCATCTGACCTGCCCCTCATCATATAGCTTAACACCTCTCAAAGAACCTTCAGCTTCTCCTTTCAACTCAAAGTTCAGATATTAGGACCACCAAATAATCTCAAAACTGAGCTTCCAAAACTTTGTTGATTGAGTTGGGATTTGAGTAAATCTGAAGTAGATCCAAAAAAATAAGCATTAGGCATGCAAAAAACCCATGTAAGAAAGTCAACAGCCCTATTCTTAAAATTTGACCTCTTCACATATCCATTACATGATTCGAGTGTGAATTTTATTTCTTTGTTTAATCAATGGTGGAACTACAAGTAGACATGTGTAAGGTTTGCAGTAAAGTTTACAGTCAAGGATCAGTAAAAGTTACAATCTAAGTGATATGAGAGACTGCAGTGTTAAATTTTTTTTATGCGAATCAAGTTCAAACTGCATTCACAAGTAGACTAGTTAAGATTCTCACAGATTACAAAGCAGGCATTTGTGTTAAAATGCAAAGAATTTGACATGAAAGAGTGACTTCAAATGCAATTGATAAAAAGCAGCAATCATACAGTGCAATAAATTTAAGATTAAAAACCATGATCCTCTATTAACTAGATCCGCACTTTGCTCTGAACATAATTGCTGCTGGATGAAAAACGTGGCAATAAACTTTAGATTCAACAGCAAAAGTGTTATCGGTAATTTCTGCGGGCTCAGTGAAATACCACCAACAGAAGTGCAAGATAATGTCCATAAAAGCGGGTATTAATATGATGTTAATTATATTATTCCGGACTTCCACATCAATCAGTCGAGATCAAGCTTTACCATTTCCCCTCAAAAAATAAATCCAGAAACATAATACTATTATGCACCTGCTTTTTTATATTATTTTACATTCCCATTTTTAGCAACAAAAATAGAATATACAACAAGAATACGAATCAAGATTGAATTTTTTAGATTGAGTGAGTTGAATGACAGCTCAATAAAGGCGGATCTAATTCCCTATCCATTAACACTTCATAATTAAGCGCTAACCGTTAATAATAACTTAACTAAAACCACAAAGCTTATCAATCTTGCCATATAAACAAAATCTAAAGGAAATAAATTTACGGCAAATAAGCAAATGATATATACAAAATCAAGAATAAAGGTAGAGTAATTGAAATCAGATCGGAGTGAAATTGAATGCAGTAACGACCTGGGCAGATCTGAATTGAATTTTTTTAATCAATTGATGCGTAAGAAATTGTAAATAAGGTGCGAAATTGAATGAAAGTTATAATGGCCCAAGATTTGTGCGTAGTGGGGGAGCAAGAGAGAGAGATGGCTGGGGTGTAATTTTTCGCTACAAATAGAAATGGGAAACACTCGGATGGATGGATATAAAGTGAAACTCAATAACTGTCACGATTTTGACTACGAATTATTTAGACAGTCAAGTTGTTAAAAGAATTAAACTTCATGCAGTTTAGGGCTTCATTTGGGATAGATTTTTTTATAATAAATTCGTGATAAATAATATTTTTGGAGAATGTGTTGTTAAAATGTAAAGAAGAGATATAGATCCACGTGTAAAATTTTTGATAAAAAATGTTTGATTGAAAATGAATTTTAAAAAATCTGTACCGAATAAGGCTTAATTATACTTTTTGTAATCTTAAGTTGAGTGAGTTGAGCTAATGAGATAGAGTAAGCCTTTGTTTGTCTTTCATTAAAAAGAGGGTTTTTTTTTTTTTTTTTTGGAAAAATGAGTTTATATGGGTAATTTGTTTTTCAATTTTGTTAGGTGAGTATGAAAAGCATAGTGTTTTGTTGGTAGGAAAGTACTCCATTGTGACCTACTATTTCCATTAACATGATGGATGTGACAATTATGTAATCTATGAAGAGATTGTGACCAATTTTACAAACTATATTGAGTTTGTAACATGGGTTGTGTGAAATGGGAAGCCAAATTTTGCAAACTGTAAGGAAAAAGTAACATTTTTTATATGGTTGTTAGATAATACTATGAGTTTTCTGTTAGATGATTGCGACATTGCGTGCACAATGTTAAGAGAATCTGACCAATTTTGTTTACTATTATGAGTGTAAAGTGAAGAGTCTGTATCCAATTTTACGAACTATGTTGAGTTTGTGACATGGTTTTGACATTATTCTTAAATGGTATTATGTGTTTTATATTAGATATGTGTATGTATAAGTACAAGATATTTGACATATCTTTACACTTTTTGTATTGTTTTGTAGGAATGAAAGTACATGATCCCCGAAGACCTATAGTTATCCGGTAAAATTACCACCAATGTGACCAAGAATGTTTTATCAACTTTTAAATCAAATTCACTAACGAACAAATGACTATTCTGACAGACACATGTTTCTCGTTCTACATGGAATGCCCGAAATTGTTGTGCAGTCCCCAACTAATACACTACTTTTTGTTGAGGGAGGTGAAACAACCAACTCCTAATGAGATGTGGTTCAAGGTTGCAAACAAATACATTCAATTTTCATTGTGTGAGTTCTGTTTAGTCACGGGTTTTAGATATACACATAATACTATCTAAGAACAAGGTCAAAACCAATGCAACCACATATACAAGGAGAACCTGTTATATACTTGAACCTGCGACTAAACAGAACTCACACAACAAAAATTGCATGTATTTGTTTGCACCTTGAACCACAACTCATTAGGATTTGGTTGTTTCACCTCTCTCAACAAAATGTAGTGTATCAGTTGGGACTGTACAACAATTTCGTGGCATTCTATAAATCAAATTCACTAACGAACAAATGGTTATTCTGACAAACACATGTTTCTCGTTCTACATGGAATGCCACGAAATTGTTGTGCAGTCCTAACTAATACATTACTTTTTGTTGAGGGAGATGAAACAACCAAATTCTAATGAGATATGGTTCAAGGTTGCAAATAGATACATGCGATTTTCGTTGTGTGAGTTCTGTTTAGTCACGGGTCTTAGATATACACATAATACTATCTAAGAACAAGGTCAAAACCAATGCAACCACATATACTAGGAGAACATGACATATACTTGAACCTGTGACTGAACAGAACTCACACAACAAAAATCGCAAGTATCTATTTGCATCCTTGAACCACATTTCATTAGGATTTGGTTGTTTCACCTCCCTCAACAAAAAGTAGCGTATCAGTTAGGGTTGCACAATAATTTTGTGGTGTTCCATAAATCTAGTTCACTAACAAACTGAGGGGGTTTAGGTCATAGAAATCCATACTATAGACTGAAGGGGTTTTTTTTTGTTTCATTTCAAGTCTGGATTTACGAGTCCATTCCCAACCTCAACGGACATGTGACCAATAGAATGGGGAACATGTACTCCCATTATGAATTGGATATCAGATAAATAGCAGTCTACAGTTAAATTGGACGAAGATGTCATTTCTTATTCTGATGTGAGTATTTAAATAATTTACTGGTGAATCTAGTTTGGTAGTATACAAAACACCAATTTCATATAATTGTCACAGATCCCCAGTCACAAGACGTAATATATAGTTTGAAGGTTACAAATTATATACAAATTTGTCACAAATGAATTGCAACATCACATCATGCAGTCACATTTTCAAACAATTTATATATGTAACACATTTGTTACAACCCATAGTATGTATTCACTGATCACATACACAATCCCCAGGTCACATGCATGATATTCACGGTCTCATTACAATTATGATATTGAATGCATTTAGGTTACAATCACAGATAATCCATGTATGATTACATGACTAGTGATTCAATTATACCATGGTCACAGAGTCAAGTATATGACATCGATCTATCTGACTTGGAGATGGCAGCTCCATATATGAGTGGTATTTCTTACATGAAACTAATGCAACCACATATACAAGGAGACATACATTTTGAAGAGCTAGGCTGATGCGAACCCCATAGCAACGGTGACTATGAAACCACAACTAGATTGATGGGGAACCCAAGAACTCCAATAAACCCGGTTTTGGACTTAAACCCAACGAAGTGAAACAAAAAATTCAACGATAGCAAGATGCGCTGAACCCCTTGATTACACAATGAAAACTCTCGTACCGATGTTTGAACGCCACAAAAATTATTAATCTTTGATAAGTTCGATAAAATTGTTCATGGAAGAACAAATGAGAAAGAAACCTTTCAATTTTTCATATAATAATCAAGTCTCCTTCAATTTTCGATAGACGATTGAGCGACCGCTTCACTAGATAACTAAGCGGTCGCTTTGTTATCCCAGTTGCTTCCTTCTTCGGCTACTTCTAATACATTGATCCACTTGGTTTTCGATCTCGACCCAAACATGAAACTTGTTCTTTGGCTGGTCATCTTCAACATTATGGACTCCGTTGCGCGAACATGTAAATGACCGACTTTATTAGCTCTTTGAAGTCTCGGACTTGACTCAAATCTCTCTCCAACATGCTTCAGATTCTTGATGGTTTCAAGCGCAGCCCGGATCATTTCATCCCATTTCTTTGAAAGGATTCGTCCTCGAATCCAAACATTGTGATTGCATAGGGAATAACCAACATACTACAAGTCTTATCACTACACCACCAGGATCAAATGGAAAATTGTTCCTCGCATGACATAGGATCAATACACGATACCCATTCATTTTGCAGATATGGATGTATTGTAACACAACCTCAATCAACCATAGATGTTGTGGCATGAACTCCCAGTAATGCTCCTACGTTGCCCTTCGGATAATCAATTTCATTTGACCCCCTACGTGTAAAATTCTTCCAGTACCTTTGAAACTTCGTCGTCTCCTCGGAAATCACAAAGTTAATTACCGGCAATAAAGAAATTTTCAAAGTAGTGTAGGGTCGGCTAGTTTCATCCACACCTTGATAGTCAATTTGAGGCTCAACCTCCGGGTCGGGTGGTATTCCAATGGGATAGTTTGTTGGAAATAATTCTTCGGTAACCTGCAAAACAGAAGTATTCAAAATAAGGAGGGAATTATTAGTTTTCGCCAACTCCTCCTCAATTTCACGCTCCCCTTCTTTCAAGGTCACTTCCGACTCCTCTTGTCTCAGAAGATTTTTCTTCATTCTCTTTTTGCAGATCAATTTTCCTTTTACTCTTTTGTAGCTCTCTTCATTTTTCTTCACAACTAACCACCTCACAATTTTCTCTCTTACTCTTTTGCTCCTTATGATTATTCTGTGAGTTGATCAAGTCACGAATTGTTGAGAACTCAAGCTTATAATCCAACCTAGTCTTTCTGCTTGATGTATTGCCAACATGTTCCACACTTGGTGTTTTCTCCTCTCTTGAATATCCAACTCCACTATATCTCTAGGCTCCTCTCTAGATCCCCAATCACGTCGATCCTTTCTACAAAAATGAATAGGTGCATATCTTCTCCTCATGATCTCTCTCAATTCATCCCAAGCTTTAATATACCTCTCACCATTCCTCCGCCTAGATCCTGTCAACTCATCCCACCAAATTAATGCATAATTTACGAATGAGCTCACACTCAACCTCAATTTTCTCTCTCCGAAATAATCATGACACTCAAACCTCAATTCTACCTTTTCTTCCCATGCCACGTACGCCTCGGGATCATTCATACCCTTAAATTGTGGAATTGTTATTTTTACAACCCCATCCTTCTATTAACACCAACTTCACCCAAATCCCTACATTCTCGTCTCTCCCGACTACTCACATTAAACACATCATCGCATTGATCCTTATGAGTTATATTCAATTCCTCATCCCACCTATCCAACACTCTTTCCATATCCATCAACACCCTTTCCAATCGATCCATCCTATTACTCATATTGACTCTAGGACTCAAAAAGATTTGAACTGGACAACTTCGGACTGGAATTTATAAATTCAAGAAAGTGGTTCTTGAATTTAGATTGAACACAAATGAATTTTAGAATTAAGATAGATGATAGGATATTGGACAATTTCCAAGAAATCAAAAAATTTAATTAATTTTTAATCTCGGACGTGAACAGTACCCTGTGAACAGTTCCTTTTTTTTTTTTTACAAAACTCGAAAATCGACTGTGATAACAATGAAACAGACGGAAGTTGATTTGGACTCAAATTGAGTACAAAAACAACTTTTGAAATTTTTCTAGATTAAAAACTCAAAATAAATTACTGGACACAAGAAAATGAGGAATAAGGAAAGAAAACAAAAGAAAAACTCAACAAGGAAAATAAAGGATAGAACCTGATTAAATTGGAGTCAAAGCTCTGATACCAACTGATGCGAACCCGTAGCAACGGTGACTACAAAACTCAGAACTAGATTAATGCGGAACCAAAGAACGCTCATAAACCCGATTTTGGACTTAAACTCAACGAAGTGAAACAAAAATCCAATGATAGCAAGATGCGTTGAACCCCTTGATTACACAATGAAGAACTCTCTTACCGATATTTGAACTCCACAAAAATTATTCATCTTTGATAAGTTCGATAAAATTGTTCATGGACGAACAAAGGAGAAAGAAACCTTTCAGTTTTTCATATAATAATCAAGTCTCCTTCAATTTTTGGTAGACGACTGACTGATCGCTTTACTGGATAACAAAGCGGTCGCTTGGTTATCCCGGTTGCTTCCTTCTTCAGCTGCTTCTAACACATTGATCGAATTGGTTTCCGGTCTTGACCAAAACATGAAACTTGTTCTTTGGTTGGTCATCTTCAACATTATGGACTCCGTTGCTCGAACATGTAAATAACCGACTTTATTAGCTCTTTGAAGTCTCGAACTTGGCTCAAATCTCTTTCCAACATGCTTCGAATTCTTGATGGTTTCTAGCATAGTCAGGATCATATCATAGGCCATACAGGCACGAGTGCTACTGTCCAATCTGATAAATCTAGCACACATTTGCTAATGATTACTGATGGATGAAAATGTCATTCAAGCGACGTTGATGACGACGACGACGACGATGATTTCATTGATACACCACCAAAAATGTAGAAGACCTCCACCTATTTTCATTCTCTAACCGAATAGTGGATAGCACAAGAAATTTTTTCGATGGAGTCACAGGCACCTGACATACATATCCCAATCGAGCTGCAGGCAACACATGCAGATGATAAACCACATTCAACCGAACAACGACGTTGATGATGACAACGACGACGACGATGATTTCATTGATATACCACCAAAAAGGTAGAAAACCTCCACCTATTTTCATTCTCCAACCGAACAGCGGATAGCACAAGAAAATTTTTCGATGGTGTCACAGACACCTGACATACATATCCCAACCGAGCTGCAGGTAACACATGCAGATGATGAACCACAATCGGATACAAGTTGTTACAAATTTACGTTTAAAAGTCACAATGTGTCATATGTTAACAACCCTAGATCACAATCACATGTTCATTGAAGGACTTTATAATGTTCAATTACAAGTGCTTGAACAGTTGAAAAATGAGTTGAATGGCCAAATCTCTGAACTCCAGTGGAAGAATGCAGATTTAATTGTGCAGCTCAATGATGTTAAGTCACAATTTTCATCATTAAAGAGAGATAGAAATAATAAGATAGATCAGATTATCCGCATGGAAATTGATATTAAATCTGACATGGTGGACATAAGGTCGAACTTTTGTTGGATTCTATGACTGTTTTGATATCAAGTATAATGGATGCAATATTGAAAAGAAAAAATCAATGTGAGAAATGAAGGGCAAAGTGTTGGACTTGCATAAGAGCATGAGAAAGTAAATACTTATGTAAATGCAAACTTTTTTTTATTGTCTGTATTTGACATTGCTTATTATTATTATTTTTGTTTCATTCAGGTTGCGAACATTGAACAAATAATGGACAAGAAAAGTAAGGGTAAGATAGATCTTGTTGATAAAATTGAATACCCATACTTTCCTCTGACCCCATCTTTCTATTTGGGGATTGTATCAACTCAAATCACTTCAAGCGTGGTTAACCTACCTCATATGTTTAGATTCAAAGAAGTACAACAACATGTTGATGCTGTTATAGCTGGTGTGGTGAAGTAGACCGGGATTGATGATCAAGTTGGCATGATAAAGAAGACTAAAATTCATGAGCAAACAGTATTGTAGATCCATTTACATAAATATTTTTTTCGTAGCTCACATTTTTTGTGTATAGGTCACAAATCGAAGGTTTATGTGCACGCGTCATTTTCACATATTTGTGTGCACATATCACAGGTCACATAATTTTGTGTATAGTTTATATATCTGCATTTACATGGCACATATTGTCCACACAGGCACAAATCTATCATTTCATGTAGACGACACCTTCAACGATTTCCATTATACAGGGATTTCCTCCTTCCGCACCGACGTTTGAACTACCGGTTAAGAGAGCTTTCAGGCCCACAAGGATACTACAATACCCATACGTTACTAGAGCAGAAAAACAAAATAAGCATTTAGGTAGCGTTGTCGTTTTTGAAAAGCATAATAAGCAAGAGGACGAGGCTGATGTTGTTGCATTCCAAAACTGGTTTAATAGAGGTTACAAACCAACAAATAAGTATGTATATCCAATGTTGTGTGTTGGAATTTATAACTAATTGACAAGTACGGTTTTACTTAATATTTCTTATTTATTTTCATTTTCAAAAAGAAATTTAACGATGGAGATGATGTCATTTGTCCACATTTTGTCTTCAGTTCATCTTAGCAGGATCTAAAACATGATGGCATTAGCTTATATGTTCAGAATCATCATTGAGTAACATTATATGATTCAATTGCTACAAGTCGTATTATAAAGTTCGAAGGTCAATGATATGTGCTCATAGGTCACATAGTTGTGCGCATAGGTCATTGTCACATATTTGTATGCATAGGCCGTAGGTCACAGATTTGTGTGCACAAGTCACAAACTGGTGTGCACAGATCACATATTACATATTTGTGTGCACAGATTATAGGTCACAGATGTATGTACATAGTCACATGGCACATATTTGAGTTAACAAGTCACATGTCACATATTTGCGTGAAAAGTCACAATTGCATTTGTATTAGGGCACAATGCATAAGTCACAACTCAATATATTCAGGTCACGTGTCAATGATGATGAACTTTCTTTCTTATTTGATAACGTATAGACGTATGTTTCTATTATCTACGACAATTTTCAATAAAAGTCAGGAATTCAAATTGAGTGCTACGACAACGGACTCCATGTTTCAGGCTAAGATAAAAAAACTTATTTCCCCAATTTATGAAAAAACTGAACGTGATAAGGACAAATTCATATATTTTTGAAGTTGCTATAGGTAGTCGATTAGAATTTAGTTGTCCTTGGGCTGAAGTTTAATGTGTTTGTGTCAATCTTGCCCACGAATCATGCACATTGGATACTTTGTTGTCGGGACATGAGACAACAAAAATTATATGTATTCAATTCCAACTACAAGACGTATAAGGAACAAATGGTTCATGTTAGGATTGAACCATTTGGAAAAATTATCCTCCATTTAATGATTGGTTTGGGCATTTGGAAAACAATGTCTGCTGACCTTCATAAAGATCCAATGAGTATGACGATATTGGTTACTGATAACATTCTGTATCAACGGAATGAGTACGTTTGTGACTTATTTTTGTTTACAAATTTTCTATTACAATTATATTATCATTTTTGACATGCTACTCTACGAATTGTTTTCAGTCACGATTGCGATATCTTTGTGATTAAGTATGTAGAGTACATGATTCATAAAGACATAAAGTCCATGTCGATGACGTTTGATGCTAGCCGAGCTAGGTTGGACATTGCTACACAACTCTTTAAAAATAAGGAGATCAATAAGTCGACAAAGCTGGTGAAGTCAAAAGGAGATAGCATTGATGTAGAGTGATTGTAGAATCTTAGTTTTTTTGCTATAGTTGTGACAACTTTATGAATTTTGGAAACAAGATACATGAATATTTTGAATCACTTATGCTAATTCAATAGATTGAAAGTCCGGTTGTTCATGTGTCTTTTGATTTTCTATTTAGTTTCTAATATTTTAATAATATTATCGACATGTCATAGTTTCTCTTATTTTATTGTATATGATATAAATCGTTGGTAATATATTTACATATGATAAGTGCGTTTTATGCACTTATTTAGGTCACAAAATATGGACACTTGATTGTAATTATGTTGAAATATGACTTAATTCTAAATAAATTTTGTTTGCAAGACTATATCGATGAAAATAAAAAAAAATGAGTGAAAACGAGAAAGAAAAGACCAAAACGGAAGAAAGCCAAGTTCAGGGACCAGGATGCAATAATTCAAAAGTTGACTCAAAACCCAAATCAAGAACGAAAACGTACCAAGTACAAATTGCTGATATAATGGAATGCTAGAAGAAGGAGAAAGAAGAAATGATGTCAAGATGGGAGAAAATAAACACATGAGGACCAAAACGAATGAATTTGAAGATTCATCCTTCCACGCGATCGCATGGAAGGATTTCCACGCGGTCGCCCATACTAAACAGGGAATTCAAGACGCCCCAAACTTTGTTCCACAACCGCGTGTAAAACCTGGCAGCGCGATTTTTTAGTTTCCGTTTTCGACCAAAACACATATGGAAAGAGATTTTTAACTCCTATATAGCCCTAAATTTGACCAGAAACGAGGGTTACACATTATTATAGATGTTTTGACATATTGGAGAGCAAGAAGAATATGAAGAACGAGAAAATTGATTCCATGATTCGAGATTTCACTTTAAGAATTGATAGGGTGACGTTTTCTCTTATTTATTTCTTTTGTTTTTCTTTCTTTAGCATGTTAGGCTAGTTTTTCTTGTACTAGGAGATCGATGAACCTTGTAACATGATATTTTAATCTTTAGTTTTATATTTTTGACATTATAAACACGTTTTGAATTATTGAATGATTTATATGCAAGTTAATTTCTCCATAATTATGTGCACATGATTGTGTGAGTTTGGTAATTTATTTCATGCATTCAAAAGAAGGGAAATAGATTCGAAAATGTATAAATCATCGTAGGGTCCGATAGGGGATAGAAATATATCACTATACTCTATGTGAATCTTTAAGTGTTTACAAAATTTCATGCATTCTTTTATAGTGTATTCGTCATAAAAATATAGTCAGATCGCATATTAGGATATGTTTAACATTACTTGAAAGAGATTGTTAAATTCAATAGGAACATTGATTCTTCTATATTCAATCATATTGTCAAATTGTAAAATTAGGATTAAAATGGATTGTTGCATGGAGATTCGTAATCCTAGTGCGTTTTTCTATCGTTAAATTAAATCAATTTGCTTTCGAATTTCATATTGCATTCTAGTATAATTCGCATATAGTTTAGCAAATTCATTCATAGTAGGATTTACTATCTAGTTCGATTATAATTTAGTATAAAACACATCAAAAACACATTTAGCTTCGATTAAGGTTGAGATAATTCTCATTAAACTACTCAATCTCTATGTGATCAACAATTCAGACTTTAAAAGTCCACTTTATTACTTGTAACGAACCATACACTTGTGGTGTTTTAAATTGAATGTATTTTCGTGAACAAGTTTTTGGCGCCGTTGCTGGGGATTAAGTTTTAGTTGAATTTTCATTATTTAGACACTAATTCAAACATTTTTTTCTTTTATTTTGATTTTAGTTTAGTCATATAACTTGTTAAACTTCGTTTTTTCGACTTTTGCTTATTTTTGTGCAATTTTGGCTATTTCAGATTTGCACACTAAGATCAACTGGAGGAGACTTGATTCCAGCTAATCCAGAAATCCAGCGTACTTTTCATCAATTGCAAAGAGAAGTTAGAACAGCACAACAATAACAAATGGCTAACGAACAACAAAATCCAGTAGTTCCGGCTAACGAAGAGAAAACAATGGACGAAGGAAACATGTTTGTAGGAGATTTCATGTATCCACCGTTTGTGCAACTAAATTTCCAACTGAAGACCAACGTGATACACCTGTTTTAGAATGGGCATCAATTTTATGGGAAAACTCACATACACATGTCTCTAGATTCTTGGAGATGTGCCAACACTTCAGATATCAGGGTATCTTAGATGACGCCATCCGATGAAGGTGTGACAAAGCACTTGAATGGCTAGATTCTCAATCGATTGCCAGTATCACCACATGAAATGATCTTGCTAAAAAGTTTTGTATCAAGTTCTTTCCACTAGCCAAAATTGCAAAGCTGAAGCGTAATATCTCTATCTTTCGTCAAGGCGATTCTGAATCATTTGATAAGGATTGGAACAGGTTCAAGAACATGCTTCAGAAGTGTCCACATCACGATATTAGCAAGAGACTTCAAGTCTAATACTTCTATGCGGGACTGCTTCCATCTTTCAAGAGCATGATAGATTCTTCATCTAACGGGTTGGTGTATACAAGGACGGTTGATGATGCATTGAAGTTATTTGAGACTGTGACCACAACTTCAGCTATGTGGTCATGAGAATGAGCAGTTCAGAAGAAGGCACCGGATTTATTCGAGGTAGATACTTATTCAGCTTTGGTAGTGAAGATTGATTCATTATTCCACAAGATTAAAAGCACGTCATAGACCGCCAACGCAGAAAATGTCAAGAAACCAAGTTGTGGGGAGTGTGGAGCTGATCACAATACTTTAAATTGTCCAATTCTCACACAGGAGGTAGAACATGTGGATTATGTGCAATGGGGTCAACGCCAGCAGAACAACCCACATTCTGAGACATATAATCCAGGGTGGAGAACGCACCAAAATTTCTCGTGGAGTAATCAGAATCAAAATCAATATCAAAATAGACCACAGGGTCAATTTCAGCAACAGGAGAAGAAGCCACAGTTGGAAAAAATGTTTAAAAAATTCATAGAAACAACTAATCAATACATGGAATCCAACAACCAATTTATGAAGAAGACAGAAGCCACTCTCCAAGAACAAAATTCTGCAATTAAAAATTTGGAGACTCAAATGGGGCAGATGACACTTTCTCTGACAAACAAGGCACTGAGAACTCTACCTAGCAATACAGAAATCAATCCAAGGGAACATGCAAAGACAATTACAACCAGAAGTGGAGTGTAATTATCGGATATTCATGTCAAAAGATCGGTTACTAATAAGGAAACGGTACCTCCTTCAGATGAGGAGCAGATGGAACAGATTGAACAAACACTAGAAGAAAGTACAAAGAAGAGTTTAGATACACCACGGGTTAAGGCAACCGCTCCTGTCAATCCTTATGAGCCTCCTATTCCGTTTCCTCAAAGGTTGAAGAAGCACAAGTTGGATCAGCAATACAACAAGTTTCTTGAGATCTTCAAGAAGCTTCACATCAACATTCCATTTGCTGATGCACTTGTTCAGATACCTAGTTATGTAAAGTTTCTCAAAGACATTCTCTCTAACAAACGGAAGCTAGAAGAACATGAAACGGTGATGCTTACTGAGGAATGTAGTGCAAGGATTCAGAAAAAAGCTACCTCCAAAACTGAAAGATTCAGGGATTTTTACTGTTCCTTGTACCATTAGCAATTGTCATTTTGATAAGGCATTATGTGATTTAGGTGCAAGTATTAATTTAATACCACTCTCTGTTTTCAAAAAACTTGGTTTGGGAGAAGCAAAAGCAACTACGGTGACAGTTAGCAGACCGATCCCTTACTCATCCATGCGAGATTATTGAAGATGTGTTGATAAAAGTGGAGAAGTTCATATTCCCAGTCGATTTCCTCATCCTTGACATGGACGAAGATAATGATGTCCCACTTATATTGGGGTGACCTTTCTTAGCAACTAGAAGAGCGATCATTAATGTTCAGAGGGGTCAGCTTATTTTGAAACTTGGGGAAGAATAAATTTCATTCAATGTGTTCAAGGCAATGAGATTTTCGACTGAGTCAGATAGCTGCTTTCAGATTGATGTGATTGACAGCGTGATTGAAGACAACTTTCGCCTACGACATCCCACCGATGCATATGAGGCTTGCATTGCACATTTTCAATCTATCCATACTGATTCAAATGAGATTGAGGAGTGTGCAAGGCTTTTGGAATCTAATCCACCATATGTACGCAAACACTACTTCGAAGAACTGGGATCTGGAACTACAATATCAAAACCATCTGTTCAGCAACCTCCTAAATTAGAACTCAAGCAGCTGCCATCTCACATTCGATATGCCTATCTGGTGGAGTCTTTGACACTTCCAGTGATTATTTCAAATTCTATCAGCGAAGTAGATGAGGAGAGGCTACTTTGGGTGCTAAGGGACAATAAAACAGCCATCGGGTGGTCTATAGCAACATAACGAGTCTCAGTCCGTCATACTGGATGCATAAAATACTTATGGAGGAGAACATTAAACCGACGGTTGATGGTCAGCGGCGATTGAATCCAGACATGAAATCAGTGGTAAGGGTTGAGGTTTTGAAGTTACTTGATGCATGTATCATTTACCCTATCTCAGATAGCGCATGGATCAGTCCAGTACAGGTTATACCAAAAAAGAGAAGTATCATGGTGGTAAAAAATGAAAAGAATGAGCTAATTCCTACTAGAACAGTAACTGGATGGAGAGTTTGCATTGATTATCGCAAACTCAACGATGTACTCGAAAGGATCACATTCCACTTCCATTCATTGATCAGATGTTGAAGAGACTGTCAAGACACTCTCATTATTGTTTTCTGAATTGATACTCGGGGTACAATCAGATTCCAGTGGCACCGGAAGATCAAGAGAAAACCACTTTCATGTGTCTCTATGGTACCTTTGCATACCGTAGGATGCCTTTTGGTTTGTGTAACGCACCTACCACTTTTCAGCTTTGCATGATGGTTATCTTCTCTGATATGGTTGAGAAGTTCATCGAGGTGTTCATGGATGACTTTTCATTATTTGGCTCTTCGTCTGATGATTGTCTGGAGCATTTGAGCCTTGTCCTACAATGATGCGTAGAAACAAGATTGGTGTTGAACTGGGAAAAAATGCCACTTCATGGTATATGAAGACATTGTGTTGGGACACAGAATTTTAGCAAATGAGATCGAGGTGGATAGAGTAAAGATTCAGGTAATTGAGAAGCTACCACCACCAACATCAGTAAAGGGTGTTCGCAGCTTCTTTGGGCATGCCGAGTTCTACAGAAGATCCATAAAAGATTTGTCAAAAATCACGAAGCCACTATGCAGCCTTTTGTTGAAAGATGCTACCTTCGAATTCACATATGAATGTTTGACAGCCTACAGTACTTTGAAAGAGAAACTGATTTCAACACCTGTGATCATCTCTTCATATTGGGACTTACCGTTTGAGTTGATGTGTGATGCCAGTGATCATGCAGGAGGGGCTGTATTAGGACAACATTGAAATAAAGTATTTCACGTGATCTATTTTTCCAGCAAGACCTTGAATGACGCTCAGCTAAACTATGTCACTACAGAGAATGAACTTCTAGCTGTAGTCTATGCCTTCGACAAATTTCGATCATATCTTGTGGGCTCGAAGGTTATAGTCTTCACATATCACGCTGCCATCAAGTATCTGATGACGAAGAAAGATGCCAAGTCAAGACTTATTCGTTGGGTACTACCGCTGTAAGAGTTTGATTTGGAGATCAGAGATAAGAAGGGAAGTGAAAAATGTGGTAGCCGACCACTTATCTAGACTTGAGTCCAGCAAGCAAATGAATTCAGTGGATATTAACGAGGTCTTCCCAGATAAGTAGATTTTTAGTGTGGAAGAGACACCGTGGTATGACGACATAGTGAATATTTAGCAAAGTCCATCACTCCACCAGATTATTCAAGTCACCAAATGAAGAAATTTTTTGCTGAATTGAAGTACTACTTTTGGGAAGATCCTGTTTTCCACAGGCAAGGGGCTGATCAAATTATTAGACGATGTGTTCCTGAAGAAGAAGTACCTAGAATATTAGAGCAGTGTCACTACTCAGCTTATGCAGGGCATTTTGGAGCATCGAAGACTGCAGCTAAGGTTTTACAATCAGGGTTCTATTGACCTTTATTATTTCAAGACGCCTTTGTGTTTATAAAAAGATGTGATAGGTGCCAACGTACAAGAAATATCTCGAGAAGAACTGCGATGCCTCTTAATAGCATTCTTGAGGTTGAATTATTTGATGTGTGGGAGATTGACTTCATGGGGCCGTTCCCGCCTTCTTTCTCCAATCAATACATTTTGGTTGCAGTGGATTATGTGTCCAAGTGGATAGAAGCAGTAGCATTACCAACCAACGATGCTAAGGTAGTGATTGTATTCTTGAAGAAATATATTTTCACACGGTACGGCACACCTCGGGCTATTATAAGTGATGGAGGAAAACACTTCTGTAATCGTCACTTTGAGGCACTATTGGCTAAGTATGACGTTCGACACCACATTGCCACAGTGTATCATTCTCAGACCAGTGGGCAAGTTGAAATATCTAATCGAGAACTGAAGAGAATACTTGAAGTCACAGTGAATTCGTCTCGAAAAGGGCCTACAGAACTGCCTTCAAAACACCGATAGGAGTGTCTCCCTATCGCTTGGTTTTTAGGAAGACATATCATTTACCAGTTGAATTGGAACATCAAGCCTATTGGACAGTCAAAAGTTTGAATTTTGATTTGAAGGCAGACGGTGAAAAGAGGTTGCTCTTACTGAATGAAATGGATGAGTTTCATCTGGAAGCGTATGAGAATGTCAAACTGTATAAGGAACGAACCAAAAAATGGCATGACTTGCATATTCAACGAAGGAAGTTCGAAACTGGACAACAGGTGCTACTATACAATTCTAGGCTCAAATTGTTCCCAGGCAAATTGAGGTCAAGATGGTCTGATCCATACACCATTACACAGGTTTTTTCACACGGAGCTATGAAAATAACTCATGAAAGCAAAGGGACCTTCAAGGTAAATCGACAAAGGTTGAAGCATTATTGGAGCATTGAATTCTCCAAGGACAAATTCACCGTCCACCTCAAGCCATCAGAATGACGACCATACGGTAAAGTCGAGTAATCGACTATAAACTAATGCTTGTTGGGAGGCAACCTAATATTTTTTCCTTTTATTTATTTTGCTTTATGCATTAATTTAGGATTTTCATAATTTTTTGCATTTTGGTAGTTTTAAGGTCATCAGTCACCTAGGTAGTTCACACAGTGTCTATGCATGATTCACACCGGTTCTAAATGTATTTTGCATGCTTAATGAGGTGTTGAAATCATGTTTGGGAGATTCAGGATCAAAATCACGCATTTCGAGGCAAAAGTGAGTTTTGGGGACAGTGAATAGTCAATTGGTATCATGATGAAAAAAATCGAGAATTTAGGAAAGTTTGGCAAAAAGCAAGTTTTTGAAGGGTTTACTGTGTTTTGGGATTTTTTCATGTTGTACACATTCATCACACTCATTTTACCTTACTAAGCACGAAAACATCATGTTTTGAGGATTCAATGTCAAAATCACGCACATCGAGGCAAAAACTGAGTTTCTAAAATTTTTCGGAGTAAGCAATGCTCTCTTATTTAAAATGAATTTTAAAACTCAATACATGGTCCACACATGCCCCACGAAGTATAAAATATGTTTTGAAGAGTCTTGGGGGAGGATGTACGATCGGGTAGAGTCGAGTGTGAAAACTCGAGTTTTTGAAAAAAAATAAAAAAAAAATAAAATTTTAGCTGAGTATAATTTTTTGTCGTTCTAAACACTTTCTTTTGGATTTTTCATGCCATATACATCCACCACGTGCATTTAACTTGAGAGGAACTGAAAACGAGGTTCTAGGTGTCGGGATGGGTCGAAAAGCGAAAAAATTGTGAAAATTGGTCCAAATTGAGTTTTGGAAGAGTTGCATGCATTTTATAATTTTTCCAGGTTACATACACTCATCAAAATCAATTTAACTCATTGGCATGCAAAACGAGGTATCGAACATCGAGAGTGTCAAAAATACCAAAATCTGATCAAGACGGGAAATTATCCCACAAGTATTCCATGAGATCGCACAGGCTTCCAAAAGCGCGATCGCCACTCACCTCAGGGCCTCCAGTGACCTTGACTTTCTCTTCCATGCGATCGAGGGCTACAAGCCTTCGCGATCGCCCAGTATTGTGAAACGCGATTTTAAAACACTTAACCCTCCCACTGCAACACTCACATCCTTTTCAATTTCAGGTAATTCACGATATATAAACCACCCAAATTTATCCCGGTCCCGTCCCAAATCTTCGAACTCGTCCTCACTCATCAAGCTTCCACCTTCTTTGGATCACGATTCACCTCTTTATCCTTACATTACACCACATTCTTGAAAAGGTATGACAAATCTCCCTACGCTAAGTCTCTTACACTCATTTTTTTAGCTCGAATTGGATCTTAAATGTGGAAAGGAGTTCGGGTTTAGGTAGTCTTGGTGTTGTGGATAAACTGTTGTGTGTAATTTTGGCAAATTTCACCTAGAGTTCATAGTTAAACTCCCCTGCACGGCTGCACCACATCACGTAGGCAAAGTGTTTGATGAAAAACTTGAGTGAAAACAATCTTTGCATCTTCATGAAATTCGAATTTCACATTATGATTACATGTGATGGACTGCCTATTGTGTTGTTAATTATTGATTTTACATCGTACATCATCAAGGTACATTGCAAGACACACACGCACATGTGTGACTAGGCCATCTCAATTCACGTCATCCACTTCGCCTATCGGGTTTTATATCCAAATGATGTCCGATTGACCTACATTTTTTTATATGTGGTAGTTCAAGGTGAGTACTTTCATATGCCTGGATATCGCTCTGGAAAATTTCTATTTTTCTCAACGGTGCCCGGGGTCGAACATCATAGGTCGCACGCCTCACTTTGAAAAAAGTTGACGACTTGACTTCATTTTTGGTTTGTACATGATCCTATACACTTTATATGCCAATTATCACACATTATGTCACATTTAATCGATCAGAACTAAGTCATGTCACCTCATGTCTAGGCATCACACCCTTCATGTCACTCACGTTACCTACTTTGCTCCTCAGTTTCACAACTCAAATGCAATCCAAATGACCTACCTTTTTTTTATATGCGGTAAAGCACATTGCATACTTTCATATGCCCAGAGGATGCTTGAAATTTTTTTGATTTTCCTCAACGGTGCCCGAGGGTGAACATACCCAGTCGAACATGCACTATTTTCAGAAAGTTGACAACTTTGGTTCAAAATGGGTTATTCATCACATGTTACACCTCATGTGTTCATACATATGATTTGTTGCACATTTTATTGCCCGTGGCTCGGTCATGTCACTCCATATCACCTCATGTCACATCATACCTGGGCTCACGTCACTTACATCACCTACTTTGCCCCTAGGTTTCCCGACCTATATGACATCCAAATGACATGCGTTTTGGATATGTGCTAGTATAGTTTGTCTACTTTTATATGCTCGGACATTGCTCGGAAAAAATTCGATTTTTCTTGACGATACCAGTAGGTGAAAGTCCTTAGTCGACCATGGGTGAAAATTTGATAAATGCATAAATTCAATTCCTTTGGGTTTCTATACTATATTTTGGTATATTTTAGGAATATAACTTTCATTTTTCACACATTCTCATTGAGTATGGCATCGTAACCTCGTGCCAGACACCATATGCACTCATTACTTGTATAAGCGCCTTGAAACAATTGTAGGGGGTTTTTGTGTGCCTCTTTCCATATCTATTCTTTTGAATTGTAACTGTTGCATTCTTGGTCTAATGCTCGTACTTTAGTTTCGTAGGGATGCCACCAAAACGCACTTCGCGAGGAAAAGAAAAGGTTGGGTCCACTTCTGGCACTGCCCGTACCCAAACACCTAAAAGGGGTGTGCGGTGTTTTCTGAGTCTTGAGGCTCAAATCAAATACGCCGACATAATCTCTCGGCGGAAGGTTAATTCAGAACGACCAGTTCAACTTGAGGATTTTCCAGGCTATGAATTGATCACTTTGGTCCATCACTGTGGCTGGGAAAAATTAGTGGAGAGACCACACCTAGTCCGGGAATTCTATTCAAATTTCAACACAGAGATTGACATCCCCGGTTCAGAGCATCAGCACCAAACATAGGTGCGGGGTAAATGGTTGATGTTTACACCAGAGGTTATTCAAGATTATTATCACTAACATGGGACAACATCGTCCCAATCCCGGGAGATTTCCCATGGCATGAAGTATGCGTGAAAATGCGTGGCCTTTATAAACAGAGGAATGGTGTGCGATTGAACTAACACCTTCCGTTGCCATCATATGACTTTTTATCTACTACAACATTGATCCGACAATGCATCGCTCCACATTTCCAGATCCAAAGGCGGGTCTCCTTTATCATTTGGTTCGGGGGTACAAGATCGATCTCGCATCCGTCATCTATGATCAAATCCATGCATTGGGAGTTTGGGGAGATCGCCGAAATTCTTTGATATTCCCGAGCCTTATTAATGGCATTTGCAAGCACGCGGGTATCACTATCCCATCAAGGGAACTTTCGATGAAACCAAGCCCATTCATCAAGCGTAGCACATTAGAGTCCCAAGGTAGAGCGAGAGTGAAGCACCGTGAGGTCACAAGACAGAGCTGACCAGGGACAGAAACCGGCTGTACAGGGTCATGACGATGCTGATATGCCTCAGGCCGCAGCACCACATCCACCACCACTTAGTGGTGTTGACACATAGCTTCTACGGCAGATGTTTGCCACCATGATAGGCTCCAGCCGGGATATTTAGGGCTCCAGCAGGCCTTTGGTGCTCTGAGCACAGAAATGCAGCGAGTAGGTAAGCGCATGGACACCACCTAAACCTTTGCGGTGAGCTTACATAGAGAGACCCTCGTTTCGAGGAGGACTGTCGAGGCACTGAGTGACCGACTCAGCTTGTACTCACGTCAGATGGACAGTCACCAGCTGCGCGTTGATACGATCAAGACTGAGGTGAGGGGACAGTCCGTTCTACTCCGAGAGATTCTGGCCCGACTACCTCCACCACAAGTAGATGATGCAGCTGGACCAAGCTTCCTTCCACCGTCTTCACCACCACCTCCGTACTGATCAGGGAAATCTTTATTTACCTCCCACATTTTGTTTTATATAAGCATTGTCTTTTAAATTTTGTATTCAATCTTATACTATACACATTGAGGGCAATGTTTTGTTTAAGTTTGGGGGTGGACAAAATTGTAAGGCAAATTTAAGAATTCAGTACTTGTATTGAATTATGCACTGCTTATTCGTTATTCATCGATATTTGTCTATTTTGTTTTCGTTATTTACTGTTTATGTGTGTTTGTTTGTTTAAAAAAAAAGGCTTTTGTCATTTTTATTTCAATATTTGCTTAGTTATTTCAATTTCTGTGCTTGTATGAGTTTAATAGTCATGCCGGCAATGATGCAAATATTGGAATTAGGGTTGGGCAAAAATTTCAAATCGAACTGAACCGAACCAGATTCGAATCGAATTGAACCGAACCGAGCGGTTCTTCGTAAGTGAAATACCAGAACGAGTATCTGAATCGAGAACCGGCGGGTTCGATTCGATTCTCGGTTCTAGACCCAGAATCGAAGAACCGAACAAGAACCGAAATTTTTTAAATTTTAAAATTTTTATATATGGAATAAATCAAATTATTTTAATTTTTTAAAAATAAATTAGCAAACATAGAATTTGCATTGAATAAACTGAGTTCTATACGGGCATTGAGACGGGTAATAAAATATATATTATATTTTTCTTATTAAATCTTATTAGTTAAACAATTTTTAGTTTATTTATGTTTGTTAATTATAATTTTTCAATTTTTCTTTTAGAGTTTCTTAGTATCTAATATGACAAGTCAAACAATTGATGGTTAAATCAAATAGTTGGTAAGTACTACAATATTAGTAATACTTTAAAATATTTTATCTCTATAAGTCTATGACTTCTAATTTATATGGATCACTGATGTTTTAGTATTACTAATTTACTATATACTTTTTGTTATTTGTATACATTGGTAAATTAATCTTATTGGACAACTTGTTATTTATATGATATTAAATTGGAATACATTAATTTGTAAAAATTAAGATTAAACATGTCAGACTGTAGTGTTGTTGTAAATGTTAAAAAAATTAATTATAGTATGGAATCGAATTGAACCGAACCGAATCGAACTGAACCGAACGGAACCGAAATTATATTTGGACCCGACGGTTCCGTATACTAACTACCCGAAAATTTTTTCGGTTCGGTTCTCTTTAGAATCGAACCGAACCGGACCATTGAAATAGGTATGAACTATGGATAGTGGAAATGGTGCATGTCTAGATTAGCCAATACTTATCTATGTGATACTTGACATTTCTTTCGCACTTCACTCATGTTTGACATGTTAAATTGGTGATCAAGTTCATAATTAAAGGAGATTTGAACATGATCGATTACACCTCTATTGTGCTTAATGATATTCCATTATTTTAGTAGTTTGGAGATGGATTAGTTATTGCAAAGGAGCATTGAGATGATTGGGGATTCCATGCATGAAAAGTATGTTGTGTGGATTGGTTAGACCAACGGGATGAAGATGAGGTGAAAGTCTTAAGTTAGAGGTTGGTTTTCGAAACTAAGCGTCTAGAAAAATAGGGGCCTGACAAAAATTTACGTGAGGAAAACACTCTTTTCAAGTTTTATGACTCGAGCAAGTAAGCTTATAAGGGTGAATAAAAATCTGGTGCCCTAAAATCAACTGATTTGGGAGTCATCGGCCTAAAATTTACTATAGGGGTTATATAGAAAGTAAGAGGGAAAGAGTCAAAAGAAAGGAGAGAAAACACATTTCTCGAGCCTTTATAACTTGAGCAAGTAAACTTGTAAGGGTGAATACAAACCTGATACCCTAAAGTCAATTGACTTGTGAGTCATCGGTCTAAAACTTGATATATGAGTTATATAGAAAGCAAATGAGAATGTGTTGAAACAAAGAAAAAGAATTGAGTGAGAAAAGAGCATTATGACATTCAGTTGATAGAATTGTACATATAATGCAAGACAAGTAACTTAGTTTAGTCTTAGGTGTTGAAACAATCAAAGAAATATGAGAATCCCTGCTTGTTGAAGTGTAAACTTGTGATTGCAAAACCTATCCAAACTAAGAGAGGGTAAGAACTTAAATTAACCTAATCTCAACTGTAAAACACACCCCGGGATAAGTGAGTAAAATAATAAGTTTGGGGGTGTGTATCTCTCGAGCGAAGAAAGAAAAAAATTGACTATTACAGGTCGGGATTTGAAACCATCATGAACTGTGCATGTTTGCATGAGTATACACACACACACACGTCAGGTTATGCATATGATAAGTGATGTTGCACTGTTGATACTGTTCATTATATTGATTATCGACTTCTAATTCTGAGACACGACAGGTTGTTAAACCATGCTTTGTTTAGAGTTAAGTCACCATCTTGTTTGAGGACAAACAATAGTTCAAGTTTAGGGTGTTTGATAAATGCGTTTTATGCACTTATTTAGATCACAAAACATGGACAATTGATTGTAATTATGTTGAAATATGACTTAATTCTATATAAATTGTGTTTGTAGGACTATATCGATGGAAAATAACGAAAAGTGAATGAAAACGAGCAAGAAAAGACCAAAATGGAAGAAAGCCAAAGTTCAGGGACTAAGATGAAATTATTCAAAAGTTGATCCGAAACCCAAATCAAGAATGAAAACGTACCAAGTACAAATTGCTGATATAATGGAATGCTAGAAGAAGGAGAAAGAAGAAATGATGTCAAGATGGGAGAAAATAAACACGTGAGGACCAAAACGAATGAATTTGAAGATGCAATCGCATGGAAGCATTTCCACGCGGTCGCCCATACTAAACAGGGAGTTCAAGATGCCCCAAACTTTGTTCCACGCAATCGCCCAGGTTTTAACCACGAGTCTGGGCGTGCGATTTTTCAGTTTCCTTTACCGACTAAAACACATATAGAAAGAGATTCTTTACTCTTATATAACCTTAAATTCGACTAGAAACAAGAGTTATGCATTATTAGAGATATTTTCACATTGGAGAGCAAGAAGAAGGTGAATAATGAGAAGATTGATTCAAAGATTCGAGATTTCACTTCAAGAATTGATAGGGTGATGTCTTCTCTTATTTATTTATTTTGCTTTTCTTTCTTTAGCATGTTAGGCTAGTTTTTCTTGTATTAGGAGATCGATGGACCTTAAAACATGATATTTTAATCTTTAGTTTTATATTTTTGGCACTATAAAGGCGTTTTGAATTATTGAATGATTTATATGCAATTTAATTTCTCCATAATTATGTGCACATGATTGTGTGAGTTTAGTGATTTAGTTCATGTATTTAAAAGAAGGGAAATAGATTTGATAATGTATAAATTATCATAGGGTCCGATAGATGTTAGAAATACACCATTATGCTCTATGTGAATCTTTAAGTGTTTGCAAAACTTCATGTATTCTTTTATGGTGTATTCGTCATAGAAATATAGTCGGATCGCATGATAGGATATGTTTAACATTACTCGAAAGAGATTGTTAAATTCAATAGGAACATTGATTCTTCAATATTCAATCGTGTTGTCAAATTGTAAAATTAGGATTGAAATGGATTGTTGCATAGGGATTTGTGATCCTAGTGCGTTTTTCTATTGTTAAAGTAAATCAATTTGTATTCGAATTTCATATTGCATTTTGGTATAAATTGCATATAATTTAGTCAATTCATTCGTAGTAGAATTTACAATCTAGTTCGGTTATAATTTAGTATAAAACACATCAAAAACACATTTAGCTTTGGTTAAGGTCGAGATAATTATCATTAAACTACTCAATCTGTGTGAGATTGACAATCCGGACTCTAAAAGTCCACTTTATTACTTGTAACGAGCCGTACACTTGCGGTGATTTGAAATCGAACGTATTTTCGTGAACAACATACATAGGTCACAATATTTGTGTGCATAGGTCATAGATTACAAATTTCTATGCACGTTGCTGGTTACATATTTGTGCGCAGAGGTCGCAGGTCGCAGATTTGTGTGCTCAATCACATGTCAAAAGTCATATATCTGTGCGCATAGGTCACATGTCACATATTTCTGTGCACATGTTATATAGTTGTGTCATGGGTCACATTTTTGTGTGCCCAAACCACAAATTTGTGCATTGATCACACGTCACCAGTCACATAGCTATGCGCATGAGTAATAGATCACAAATTTCTGTGCACAAATCACATGTCACATTTTCGTGTGCACAAGTCAGAAATTTGTGTGCACATGTCACATGCCATAGATTTGTGCATGTCACATGTCACCAGTCACATAGATGTGCGTACGAGTAATATGTGCACTATACTCCTAAATTTTTTTAAAAACAAATTCAAATAAATAATTAAAAAATAAAGTGATTTTTATTTATTTATTATTTATTTATTTAAAATTTATTTGCATTTTTTGAAAAATTTAGGAGTATAATTGCAATTTGTTCTTTTCTTTATTTTTCTTTTATTTAAATAGGAATGTATATTCACAATTTTACAATTATTAATTGAAAAAATTGATGAAAATGATGATTTTCGCAATAAAATATGAAAATAAGGGTAAAAATGCCAAAAAAAAGTAAGGTATGAACGTTTTGTACTAATTACTCTTTTAATAATTTATTTGGACTCATTGACAATTTTTTTAAAAGTTCGGGAGTATAATTACAACGTGTTCTTTAATTTTTCTTTTCTTTTTGTTTTATTTAAATATGAGGGTATATTTGTCATTTTATATTTTTTATATTGAGAAAATGACATTTCCACAATGAAATGTGAAAATAAGGGTGAAAATGCCAAAAATGAAATGTAAGGATGTTTTGCATGATAATATTGAGAGGTAAGAACAATTTGCGCTAATTATCATTTAAATAAAAAGAAAAGAAAAATTAAAGAACAAGTTGCAATTATACTCCCAAATTTTTTAAAAAACTACAAATGAGTCCAAATAGATTATTAAAATGGTAAATAGCATAAAATGTCCTTACTTTTGATAATTATTGTGTAAAACGTCCATACATTACATTTTTTTTTTAGTATTTTCACCCTTTATTTTCACATTTCATTGTGAAAATCATTATTTTCATCCATTTTTCAATTTAAAGCTATAAAATGACGAATATACACTCTTATATAAGTAAAAGAAAAATAAAGAAAAGAAAAATGAAGACCAAATTGCAATTATATTCCCAAATTTTTCAAAAAAGTACAAATAAATTTCAAATAAATAATTAAAAACAAAAATTAAAAAAAATCACTTTCTTTTTTTAATTATTTATTTGAAATATATATATATTTATTTTAAATGGGAGTATAGTTGTAATTTGTTCTTTATTTTTATTTTATTTAAACATGAGGGTATATTCGTGCGAGAGACAGGCGACAGGTAAGCGATGCGGTTTTTCTTTTTTGTCGTTCGAGCAATATCCAAGCGATAGACTAGCGAAATTGCCTAACCCTAACCTATATTACTCAACTATATAATATTGCAACTAACTCCTTAACCTACAACATATTTATTTTAGTCATTTTGTTTACAAAATTGCCAGTTATATAAAGCCTAACAAACTCGTCCTTTAACATTCTGTGACAAAAATATACAATTAAAGTCAATGTAGTAAAAACACAAAAATCTAATCTACCCAAGCTTTGTTTCTTGCATTCATTGTTGAACCTGTTTCCTGAGTTAACAACTCAAATATCAAGTGTAAAAGCACGTGATATAGGAAATATTGCAATATAAGCACATGGTCATAAATAAGCATGCTAGAATGAGAAGTAATACTAATGTCAATTAAAACACCAATTGAAATATTAATATTACAAAACATTAAAAACTCAAATAATTATTCATTATGATATGGAATGCAATATGATATAGAATGCAATGAAAATAATCAATCTTACCCTTATTGCAAACTCTCATCATATTTCTCTCCCTTAAAATGCAATTCTCTTAAAAAAAATATATGATGATATAGTCTCTATCTCTTTATATCTCTCTCCCTCAATATAAAGCACTCTCCTCCTTTTTGTCACAAATGACGAATGGATCAATATCAAAACCAATTTTAAATCAATTTACAATAATTTAAAGATGCAGTTAGCATCAAGCACAAGCATAATCAATGTTCAATAAACCTTCACACATACACAGTTCAAGTTAATATGGAGTAAATTGTAACACGTGTGTGTAAAGTGTCACTAATCCTTTGTAAACAAGATTCCAAATCTTAATTTTGTGAGAATGCGTATGATAAACATCACTAATAATAAGTTTATTCATCTACTTATAAAAGTAAACCATTTAAAGGACATTAGGACCTTTAAATAAAAGCTCATTTTGTACGGATATTTTTTTTCTCCCACTAACTTTGAGTATACATAAATTTTTCCTATCTTTCAATATTTTTAAGCTTATCATTTTTTTTACATCTTAGTGTAGGTCCTTCTTCATTAAGTGACTAAGATGACTCATGTAGCGAGATTTAAAATGGTTAACACAAGTCAATTGACCATAGGCACCAAATTTTGAGACACCCCGTATGTTTAATTGCTTAAGTCAAATAGGCTCCGAAGAAGAACATAATATATTGAGCTTTTTATATAACCGGGGAATATAGTTGAGCTAAGGACTAATAAATTTAGTCAACTCATGTTCAAAGTCACCTTACTAACATGTGACTGTCATCTCAAACCTCACACACGCGGTTAAGTCTCATTAACAATATCATAGTGCACAGTGCAAATGGTACATAAAGACACATATACTAAGTACTCCATAATAACCTAAGCAAGTAATGAAACCTATGTTACAACTCATCTATTATACCTATACTTGATCACAACAAATACATTCAAGTATATTATATATCATGCTGCAAGAACAAGTTCCCTTCCCTCTTTTTTTTTTCATTTTTCAAATTTTCAAATTTTTGTTGTTTTTTTTTTTTTTAAACATGAATGCTCTAAACACAAAAAAAAAAAAAAAAAAAAAAAAAAAAAAAAAAAAAATCATACACAAGACAAAAGAAATATTCATGTGCTAATGCATACATAATGAAGATGCACATGCATGAAACTACCTAGAAAATACAAATACACAAATGTGATGCATGCATAAATCAATGACTCAACTGATTAAGTACAAGCATGTACCAGAAATACCTAATCAGTTAGGAATACAAATACTCGTACCTTTAAGAGCACCGTGATCTATTTCAAGTTGTTTTACATCACTTGTTTTCACCCAAACCTGCCTAATAATAGGAATATTTCCACTCATCTATGTCATTAGCTTGGCCAATTGACTCACCTAACTAATAAGGAAGTCACTTTGACCAACATAATCCCGATTCTTATTTCTGTTAAAGTTCCAATTTCTATTTATGTTCAGTAATTGACGACACCTAGGCCTTATGTGTCCTAACTCATCGCAATGAAAACAAATAAGAATAAACCTATGACCAAAGTTATGAGATCGCTGATTTCTATTCCTAGGTTGACAGGTCTTACGCTGTCTAGTGGGCATATGTTTTTCAAATCCCTATTCTCAGGTTGGGGGTTAGGAACATGTTTAGACTGGTCAGTAGTAGGGACAAACGTAGTCTTGAATGTACTAGCAAAATTATGATTTTTCTCCTTATATCCTAGACCTCCCTTATTACCATTAGACTTGCTCATTCCTAGGATGTTATCTAGCTTCATAGAACCACTAGAAAATGCAAGAAGTTAAAACTTGGAATACTCTAGTTCGCTCAAAAGATTTTTGACCTGGATTTCTAAGGTTTCCTTTTCAATGGTCAGCTCACTAGATCTCCTAGAGGTCTTCTCAAGCTCACTTGTGAGATTCTTAACCCGAGTATCTAAAGATTCATTAATGGATTTCAACTCACTCAGGGTTGAGGTAGATTCTTGAAGGTAAGTTAACAATTTCTCATTCTCCAACTCAAGTTTATTGACCTTCTTACCCGAGGCTTTAATCGTAGTTAGAATTTTAATGCTCTCCTCAAAGATTCTATCATAAGCCTCATGAATATCTCCCTTACTATTTGAATCTTCCTCTTATTCCTCACCACTATCTATGTTCCCAGCCTTGTCGATCCCTTTGTCAAATTCACTCCTAATCCTAGCAGTGCGGTAATGTATTTCCCACTTTTCTCATGAGTGAATTTCTCACTCTGATTGTCTGAGCTAGATTGGTCATCAGTTAGCATTCATAGCCTTATCAGGATTTCTCCTACTGCTAGGGCACTCATTCCTAATATGACCAAAACTTCAACAATTATGACATATTACCAATTTGTAACTCTTCCTAGACTCACTAGGGCCATTTTTATGTTTCTCTTGAGGTTTCTTTTTATTCCTAAACATTTTCGAATTTTTTTGACAAAGTATGCTAATTCCTCTTCATTTGGAGAATTTGAATCTGAAAACTTTCTACGATTATTCCTCACAACATTTAAGGCTAAAGACTTATCGTTTGCAAGTCTCGCTAAAGTCAGTTCATAAGTTTAGAGAGATCCAACCAGCTCTTCCACCTTAATCAAGTCTACATCCTTACTTTCCTCAATAGCAATGATTTTAGGCTTAAATTACTCAGATAAGGATCTAAGGATTTTTCTAACTATCTCAAACTCCGGGATTCTCTCACCTAGGTTAAAGCTATAATTAACTATGTCATTTAGGCTCACATAGAATTCGTCAAAGGTCTTGTCCTTTTCATCCTAATCTCTTCAAACTCAGTGGTCAATATCTGCAACTTAAAATTTTTCACAACCCGTGTTCCCTCATGCGTGGTCTGTAAGATATCCAAAACCTCTTTAATTATCTCGCACATGAACACTCTCCTAAATTCCACAGGTGACATCCATATACAAAGCATGCAAAGGTTTACTGTTCCACTTACATTCATCTAGGTTAGCATTTGACCACTTTTCTATACGGGTGGGAGTGACAACATTATTAATGGTGCTAGAAGGGGTAACCCAACCATTTACAGCACTTAACCATATACGTTCATCCATTGATTTTTAAAAATCTCTCATTCTAACCTTTCAATAGGTATAATTGCTGCAATCAAAATATGACAGGACAATCAATGAACTACTCATCTAGACAAATTAAGGTTAAAATACGAAATTATGCTCTGATACTACTTGAAAAGCTTTAGATACCACTTGACAATTTCTGAATACTGCTAGAATGTTCTAGATTATAGATTAGTTTGAGCGTACGTGCGGAATTACTCTATTAAAAACAACAAGTCACTTTTTAATAGTTTCTAGATTGTTAAACATACAAGTCAAATTTGTGTTAATGTTTAAATGTCACAGTCAATAATTAAAGTAATAAACAACACTAGTATTGTTGACGGAGAAACCTAACTGGGTAAAAACTCTAAGACCAAGCCAGTTACCTCCACTATAAATAATATGAATTTATAGTCAGATGCTGTCTAACCAACTACACTAGATTTCCTGATCTACTTTCCGTACTCTCCAAGATCTGCCGACTTTACCAGCTTCCCGATCTTCTGCAATTGTCTCTTCCAAGTGGAACTCCAAGAATATCAAATTCTTGTAATTTTCATGCCCTTGTAGTCTAACATCTCTCAATCTCCAGCAGCCTATGAAGTTCAGTTGAAAAAGTTCATTCCTTGTTGTATTAAGGAAGTCGATGTTTTGAATTTAATAACATTGATGATTTCCCCAATACGTGGTTGTAGGATCTCAAGGATAAAAAAATTGATTTAATGCATGAATGAGCTCTTGAATTTTCAAAGGATGTTATGAATGTATTATAAAGAAGATGCACAATAAACAACCACACAAAATTCGTACTAGGCATTGGGTATTTATAGGTAAAGGCGATTAGGTAGTTTGAGTCGTGTAAATCTCTGTTAAAACGCGAAATAGGATTTTACACGTAAAATTGTCGCTTGACCAAGGAACTAGTGACAGGCGAGCGACGGAGTTTCTGTTTTTGCCGCTCAAGCAACGTCCAGACGATGGGCTAACGAAATTGCAGCACTCTTCTTTATTTATTCCGAACTCGAACCCTAGCCTACCTAACTCAACTAACACGATCTTTACAATTTAGTCTTTCACAATGATACGTAATTGA
The DNA here is from genome assembly GCA_019395295.1 of Osmanthus fragrans. Taxonomy (NCBI): domain Eukaryota; kingdom Viridiplantae; phylum Streptophyta; class Magnoliopsida; order Lamiales; family Oleaceae; genus Osmanthus; species Osmanthus fragrans. Next base: position 15,328,489 of record CM033355.1, on the reverse strand, counting down.
TCGGATGTAACTTCGATATGTGAGAGTTCAAACATCAGTTTGTAACGGAGATGAAACTTCAATTTGTAATGGAGATGAAACTTCAGTTTGCAATTTTCAGTTGTGGAATCTGTAATGATTTTTTTCGAATTTGAATTGTAAACATAGAGGATTTTCCAAGAGGTTTAATTTTCAAATCTAAATTTGTTATTTATTGAACCTCTCTTTCAAAACTAGTAAAAAATGAAGACTAAAAAAAAATAAAAAAAAATTGAGCGTATAAATCTAAAGACTTTTATATTAAACCGCCCATTTATTCCGGTAAATTGATATAAAATTGCATTGTTTCCGGTAAATTTTTATTATAAATTATTTTGAAGACTTTCTACTTTTGTCACTTAATTTCGATATTTTCAACATATTTTGGGAAAAAAAAAATAATAAAAAAATTCTTGCGTGAGCCTCTATCATGTTCTTGCTTTACTATTCGATCAATCCATATTATCTTAATTTTTGTTTGGGCACACTGATATTGTGAATATTTACACACTTTTAAAATATATATGTATTAATGTTTCAAGTCATCAATATTTAATTTTTCTTAATAGATTATTTATATTAATAAAATTAATATGTAATCCAAGTCGAAAATGTGTCCAATTTTAAAAATACAAATATGTCACATTAAAGAAATAAAACAATAGCACTATTTAATATTGTTAAAAGTTGATAAAAGCTTATAGATTCCATAAAATATGTGGTGAAAGCGATTTCATGAAATGTGGATATAATTTAAGTATGACAAACTTTTTTAAAAAATAAAAAATATACTAAACAAGCACTAAATTCAATGATGTTGCTAATAAATATGATCTCAACTAATGTATGAATGTACAATTCATTGTTTTCCCTTACTAGTCAAGTGGTAAGATGGGTCTCTATCTGAAGAAAACAGGTTTTAGGGAAGTGGTTCAAATAGCCCAGTTGGTTAAAGTATGGGTAATTAACCATGGGTAAATGGTTACGTTTTTTCCGAAAAAACATACATGATTCTAACAAAATGGCAGCGAATGATGAATTTATAGATGATACATTTATGAAAAGATTCATAACAATTAAATTTTGGGGAATTTTCTTAATTGTCACAAATTTTGAAAATCCCTCAAAATTTTTCATTTCTATTAAAATTGTTCAAAAATGTGTTTGTGAAAGGTTCAAATTACCCTTGCAAAAACCTTTTGGAGCATTTATTATATGAGTTGAATGTCATGAATGAGGTTGATGTGATGATTTAATTTCCATATTTTATACTAATATATATATATATTATATTCAAAAATTTGTAATTTTCGTAATAAAAAAAATTGAAATTTTATACTAATATATATGTATATTATATTCAAAAATTTGTAATTTTCGTAATAAAAAAAAATGAAAGCACACGAATGAATGATTGTCCTCAGGAGGGACGTCGACGAAGGAACTGATCGTCCTCATGTTTTCAGGTTTTTCGACGACGGACAATGTATCATCTTCTTCGACGACTCCCGACAGTTGAAATGTCGAACTAGACATTTCGAAACCTTCGAAAACGACATTTGCACTGTCGAAACCCGACATTTTGAAACTGGAGTAAAGAATTGTTCAACAATATCATACTTTCCCTCCAAAAAATAAGTGGGTCACTTGTCACGTGTGAAAATCACATGCTAAAAAAATCTGACATTTTCAGAATTTCCGTAGAATTGTTGGAGGATATGGATGATATTAAAAATTTTGCGAGGGATAAAAATGTACAAAATTGACATTTTTTATATGTCAAAAAAAAAAGTGACATTTTTTTAATTAGATACAATAAAATTGACACCTACTGTAATTTTCTCTTAAATTTTTAGTAACCATATATCATATATTAATTTTTTAATTCACTTTCTTTTAATGTGTTATATGCTACATCACCTCAAATGTCTAAACCTCGATTCATGGAAAAAAAATGTAGTTGGTTCTAATTTATTGTCTCAATAATAAATCCCGTTTGACCACATTCTTTAAAAACTCTTTTTTTCGAAATTTTTTAACCACAGGAGTGGCAAAAAGGGCCGAATAGTTTGTCGGCCCGTCGGCTCGTCAAAACTCGGGCCATGGACGGTTAGGGCTCGTGTCAGGACGAGCCCGAGCCAAGTGGGAGGATCATACGACGAAGGCTCGGCTTGTCGAACTCGCACATGGCCCACGAGTCTAAAATTCACGAGCCCATGAGGGCTCATAAAAAATGTGAACAAAAGAGTAAAAAAATAAATTAAAAATTAAAAAAATAAATACAAAAATTGAGCTTGTGGGCTAAGCTTGACCCTTGAGCACAAGCCGAGCTTGTGGATAAATGGGCCGAGCCGAGCCACTAACCACACATTGTTTTTATAAAATATTTTTCAAATAAACCCAATTTTTTCCTACTATAGTCACATATTTTTTAAAAAGTCATTATTTTAAAATCTATTAACCCAAAAATGACGTCAAACTGGGTTAAGTTAGTTCTTAATGACCAAAAAAAAAAACCATAAAATTGTAATTAAATGCTCAACTATCTCGAAAAATTTTAGATAAAAGCATAATCCTAATTCCTAGTTTCATAGAAGTTAAAAATGACATTTTTCGTATGAAACATGAAAATGGTATGAAAATTGATATGAGCCAGGATGTGGGAGTACCCATAGCAAGCTCAAGTCGAGACCCGTTGAGTATCGAGGAAGGGACAATGACGCGATCGAGAGCAAAATGAGTCAAAAAGACATTGGGGATGCTCGTCAAAGCTACTATTGATGAAACTATGTTTGTCACGCAAAATGAAGCAAGTTTCATGTTGGAGTCGAGGCCGAAAACCAAGTGGATCAATACGATACAAACAACCGAAGAAAGGGTCCTGTCGGAACAACCAAGCGACCGCTCAGGCTAAATGGGCAAGCGATCGCTCAGTCCTTACCGAAACTCCAAGGAGGCGAAACAGACCTTCCAAGCGACCGCTTGGTTATAAAAATCAGCGAGAATTTTAATTTTGGCAAGAGACCAATTTCACTTAGAATTCTATTTTATTTCCCTATTTTGACAATATTTATTGCCTTGTGCACGTTTTTTTACTAGATTTAGGGTTCTAGTATAAATACCTAAACACTTTGTTATTTTGGGACTTTTGACATATTGAATAAAAATTGAAAGCTTTGTTTTTCCTCTGTTCTTCATTGAACAACAAATCGATCTTCCAAGATCTCTTCTTTTGTGTTTAAAATCGGCACGCGAGTTCTTCATATGTGTAATCAAGGGGTTCAACGCATCATCGTTATCGTTGGATTTTTTGGTTCACTTTGTTGTGTTTAAGTCCAACCCGGGTTTTATTGGCATTCTTGGGTTTCGCATCAATCTCGTTGTAGATTTCGTAGTCACCGTTGCTACGGAGTTCGCATCAGTTGGTATCAGAGCAAAGGCTCCAATCTAATCAGGTTCTATCTTTTAATTCTTGTTGAGTCTTTGTTTTCCTTCTTAGGTGTTTTTCGTGTTCTTGTGTCCATTAAGTTATTTTGAGTCTTTAATCCAAAAATTCTCAAAAAAATATTCAAAAGTTATTGTTTTTGTACTCAATTTGAGCCCAAATCAACTTCCGTCTTCTTTGTCCTTCTCGTAATCGAACTCTTGAGTTGGTAAAAAATAAAATAAAAAAAATACTGTTCATCAGTGCGGTACTATTCATCCGTACCAGTATAAAAAAAATTTGAATTGATTGATTGAGTTGCTACCAACAACTTCTATTGGTTACACACTTTGAGTCACTATCTAAATCTTTCATCTAGTTTCTTAAATTCTTCAATCCAAACTATAGTTCCATATTACCTTTGTTTCACATTCCTTTTCGTATTTGTTTTGAATTCACAAATTTGGTTCGGCAAATTCTTTGTTGATTTTGCAAGCACTTTGGAAGAGCAATTGAGTGGTAAAAGGTAGAGAGTGAGCTTATTAGAGGGTAAAAGCCAAATTGAGTGTTTTTCGAGCGAAAATTGGTGAGGCAGAAATCGAGAGAATGTCTGATATGGAAGGTTCAAATTCCACCATGTATGGTAATCAAACCAATAAACAGAATGATAGGATGGATAGGTTTGAGCAATTATTGATGGAGATGGGGAAAGAGATGAAGAAATTGAGAACTTTGATGGTAAATAATAATAGGGAACAACCCGTGGAAGTACCTCCTACCAGGGGAATATGTAGGCGGGATCCTAGGAAAGATGAACATAAGTTAGGTAGCGAATGGGGAGAAGATGAGGGCGAAGGAGTTGATATGTGACGAATAAGACATAGAGGAGATATGTTTGAACGACGGGGTAGGAATGATTATGGAGGTGAAGTTGATGGAGGTTTGGGAAATGTAAAAATTGTTATTCCACAATTTAAGGGTAGAAGTGACCCCGAGGCGTATTTAGATTGGGAGAAGAAGTTAGAGTTGATCTTTGAATGCCATAACTATTCTGAGGATAAGAAGGTGAAGGTTGCTGTGTTGGAATTCACCGACTACGCAATCACTTGGTAGGATCAAATAGTTACTTCACGGCGTCGGAATCGGGAGAATCCTATAAATACTTGGGATGAACTAAAGTCAGTAATGAGGAAAACGGTTTGTGTCTAGTCATTATTACCGAGAAGTCTACCAGAAACTGCAAAGTCTATATCAAGGGACGAAGAGTGTTGAAGATTACCATAAAGAGATGGAGACCTTGATGATTACAGCAAATGTAGAGGAAGACCGAGAAGCTACTATGGCTAGGTTTTTGAATGGGTTGCACAGAGAGATTACTAACGTAGTGGAATTACAGCATTATGTAGAGCTGGATGACATGTTGCATGCAGCCATGAAAATTGAGAAACAGTTGAAGAGGAAGGGAACAACTAAACAAGCATTCGGTAATTCGGGTTCCCACTCAAACTGGAAATCAAGGTGGGATAACAAAGGGGATGGGGCTGAGTCGAAAGGAAAAACTGAAGGTACTAGTAGGACAACACCAAAGGCAGACTCACAGCCAACCAGAAATCGAGATATCCAGTATTTCAGGTGTTTGGAAAAATGACACATCTCATCTCAATGCCCAAACAAAAGGACCATGATTCTACACGATGGGGAAGTAGAGACTGACGGGAGGATGAATTTGAAGACATGCCACCATTGGAAGATGTTAGTGAACATGGGGATACAGTGGAATTTGCTTCTGCTGTGAAGTTAATGGTCACCATGAGAGCTCTCAACACTCAAATCAAAGCGGATGATACAGAGCAGCAGAGGGAGAACATTTTTCATACACGATGCCACATCCATGATAAGGTATGTAGTATGATCATTGATGGAGGTAGTTGTACCAATGTAGCTAGCACAACCTTAGTTGAGAAATTGGGGTTACTACTAATTAAACACCCTAGGCCTTATAAGTTACAATGGTTGAATGATAGTAGAGAAGTTAGGGTGAATAGACAAGTGTTGATTCCTTTCTCAATTGGGAGCTATAGTGACAAGGTTGTATGCGATGTGGTACCTATGCAGGCAGGTCATATTTTGTTGGGTAGGCCAAGGCAGTATGATAGAAAGGTTATCCATGATGGATATAAAAATAGGTACAGATTTGTCAAGGAGGGTAGGTCTGTTACTCTTGCGCCATTAACACCGGCTCAAGTTTATGAAAACCAAATTCAATTGAGAGAATCTGACGAGAAACGAGCAAGAGAGTTGGAAAAAGGAGAGAAAACAGTGGGTTAGTGAGTAAGAGAAAAAATGGAGAGGTGGCCGAAAGTGGGGAGAGAGAGAGAGAGGCCACATGAGGAGAGAGAAAATGAGTCAGTTGAGAGGAGAGAAAAGTCGAAAGTGAACTGATTTGCGAGTGGGAGTGAGTTGCAAAAGGCTATAAATGATAAAAGAACCGTGTTGTTGTTGATGTATAGGGAATCACTCATCAACTTTGAGGAATCTAACACACCCCTCCCTAGTTTGGTTGAATCTTTGTTACAGGAATTCGAAGATGTATTTCCAGAGGACATGTCAAGTGGATTGCCACCAATTCGAGGTATCGAACACCAGATTGACTTTATACCAGGAGCTGCCCTTCCGAACCGACCCGCTTACCGAAGTAATCCCGAGGAGACAAAGGAGTTTCAAAAGCAAGTGGAGGAGTTGATGAGCAAAAGATATGTGAGGGAGAGCATGAGTCCATGTGCTTTACCTGTTCTATTGGTGCCAAAAAAGGATGGGACTTGGAGGATGTGTGTAGAATGCAGGGCTATCAACAACATAACGATAAAGTATTTTCACCCTATACCTAGGTTAGATGATATGCTTGATGAATTACATGGTGCTTGTATTTTTAGTAAGATAGATCTTAAAAGTGGGTACCATCAAATTCGTATGCGGGAGGGTGATGAATGGAAAACTGCGTTTAAAACTAAATATGGGTTGTATGAGTGGTTGGTCATGCCATTTGGTCTCACTAATGCACCGAGCACGTTTATGCGTTTGATGAATCATGTTTTACGTGCTTTTATAGGGAAGTTTGTTGTTGTGTATTTTGATGATATCTTAATCTATAGCACAAACTTAGATGTGCATTTGGAAAATTTGAATTATGTGCTTGTGGTACTTAGGAAGGAACAATTATATGCTAATTTAAAAAAGTGTACATTTTGCATGCCAAAATTTGTCTTTCTAGGATTTGTGGTGGGTGTTAATGGGGTAGAAGTAGATGAAGAGAAGATTAAGGTTATTAGGGATTGGCCAACGCCTAAAAGTATAACTGAATTTAGGAGTTTCCATGGCTTGGCTAGTTTTTATAGGCGTTTTGTGAAGGATTTGAGCACAATCACTACACCACTCACTGAGATTGTTAAGAAGAGCGTAGGTTTTCAATGGGGTGATGCACAAGAACATGCATTTAATACCATTAAGAATAGATTGTGTAAAGCACCTGTTTTGGCATTACCTAACTTTGACAAAACCTTCGAGATTGAGTGTGATGCATCAGGAATAGGTATTGGAGCTGTGCTAATGCAGGAATGCAGGCCCATTGCTTATTTCAGTGAGAAGTTTAGTGGAGCTACCTTAAACTATCCTACATATGACAAGGAATTGTATTCGCTTGTCGGGCATTGGAAAATTGGCAGCACTACTTGTGGCCCAAGGAGTTGGTGATACACACTGATCATGAGTCGTTGAAACACTTATGGGGTCAAGGTAAGTTGAACAAAAGACACGCAAGGTGGGTGGAATTCATATAGTCATTTTCCTACGTTATCAGGTATAAACAAGGTAAGGAAAATGTGGTTGCGGATGCATTGTCACGAAGATACGTATTGTTAAATTCCCTCCATGCACGGTTACTTGGCTTTGAACACATTAAGAGCATGTATGTAAGTGACCCTGCTTTCTCTGACATTTATGAATCATGCAGTAAAGGTGCTATTGATAAGTTTTATAAGCATGAAGATTATTTGTTTAAGGAAAATAAGTTGTGTGTTTCTAATTGCTCTATACGCGAATTGTTGGTAAGGGAAGCACATAGTGGGGGTCTAATGGAACATTTTGGGGTACAAAAGACTTTAGATATGTTAGGGGAATATTTTTACTGGCCTAAAATGAGAAGTGATGTAGAACAAATTTGTGGGAAGTGCATAACTTGTAAAAAGGCTAAGTCTAAGGTTCTACCTAATGGTTTGTATATTCCTTTACCTGTACCTAGTGAACCTTGGGTGGATATTTCTATGAATTTCGTGTTAGGTTTACCTATGACAAAACGGGGGCGGGATTCTATATTTGTTGTGGTAGATAGGTTTAGTAAAATGACACACTTTATACCATGTCACAAAATCGATGATGCCACTAATATTGCAGATTTATTCTTTAGGAAATAGTCCGTTTGCATGGGGTCCCTAAGAGTATAGTGTCAGATCGGGATGTTAAGTTCTTGAGTCAATTTTGGCGAGTCCTGTGGAATAAGTTAGGCACTAAACTGTTGTATTCTACGACTTGTCACCCACAAACTGATGGACAAACTGAAGTAATCAGTAGAACCATGACTCAATTACTTCGTACGGTGATAAATAAGAACTTAAAGAGTTGGAAGGATTGTTTACCCTTTATTGAATTTGCTTATAATAGGACAGTACACTCTACTACTACATTTTCACCGTTTGAAATTGTTTATGGGTTTTATCCACTAACACCCTTAGATTTGTTACCGTTGCCTGTGAATGAACAGGGTAGCTTGGATGGTACAAGGAATGCTGAATTGGTCAAGTCACAGCATTAAAAAGTCAAGAAGCATATTGAAAAGAAAGGGAAGCTTGTGGCACAGAAAGTGAACAAATGACGGAGGCGCGTGATCTTTGAACCAGGAGATTGGGTTTGCGTACACCTCAGAAAGGAGCATTTTTCGGAGCAGAGGAAGTCTAAGTTGCAGCCACGTGGAGATGGCTATATCAAGTCCTCAAGCGGGTCAATGACAATGCATACCAAGTGGATCTCCCAGGTGAGTATAATGTGTCAGCTACATTTAATGTTGCTGATCTCTCTCTGTTTGATGCAGATACAGATTCGAGGTCGAATCCTTTTGAAGAGGGAGGGGATGATATGAGCCGAGATGCGGGAGTACCCATAGCAAGCTCAAGCTGAGACCTGTTGAATATCGAGGAATGGGCAATGACGCGATTGAGAGCAAAACGAGTCAAAGAGGCGTTGGGGATGCTCGTCAAAACTACTATTGATGAAACTATGTTCGGCACACAAAATGGAGCAAGTTTCATGTTGGAGTCGAGGTCGGGAACCAAGTGGATCAACACAATACAAGCAACCGAAAAAAGGGTCCTACCGAAACAACCAAGCGACCGCTCAGGCTAAATGGGCAAGCGATCGCTCAGTCCTCATCGAAACTCCAAAGAAGCGAAACAGACCTTCCAAACGACCGCTTGGAATATAACCAAGCAATCGCTTGGTTATAAAAATCAGCGAGAATTTTAATTTTGGCAAGTGACCAATTTCACTTAGAATTCTATTTTATTTCCCTATTTTGACAATATTTATTGTCTTGTGCACGTTTTTTTATTAAATTTAGGGTTCTAGTATAAATACCTAAACACTTTGTTATTTTGAGACTTTTGGCATATTGAATAAAAATTGAAAGCTTTGCTTTTTCCTTATTGTTCATTGAACAATAAATCGAACTTTCAATATCTCTTCTTGTGTGTTCAAAATCGATACGCGAGTTCTTCATATTTGTAATCAAGGGGTTCAACGCATCATCGTTATCGTTGGATTTTTTGGTTCACTTTGTTGGGTTTAAGTACAACTCAGAATTTTATTGACATTTTTGGATTCTGTATCAATTTTATTGTAAATTTTATAATCACTATTGTTACGAGGTTCGCATAAAAAATGGTAAAAAATTAAAATGGAAAAACAGTTTTGCACACTATAAAATAAAAATAGTGGCGTTTTGTACTATTAAATCAAGTTGAAAATTTAAACCTGAGAAGTGAGGACATCATGCATTATGCTGAAACTTTTAGAACAGTAAAAAGAAAAGGCCAGAGACAAGACAAGCCAGTGCGTGTATGGTTCAATCAAACACTAATGATATGATTAAATGGTTATGATCACGCCACGTATAGAATCGACACTGACAGAGATACTCACGTGGGCTTTTGGGCCCACTGACTAACTTTATGTCAAATCAGAGTCCAACTGAAGTCGACATATGGCCCATTTCAGAGGGATTCTCGTACCCATTTCGTCATAGGCACCCAAAATAATTTTGGATTTTTTTATTTATTTTTTTTTAGTATGTTAAAAGGTTAAAAGTTTGTGAAAATGACAGTTTCACAAGGCTGGTCAGCTAATATTGGGAGTTGTTTTATGGATTTCCTTTTTATTTGACAAATTTTATTGAAAGATTCTTGGGTTGGCCAAGTTAGGGAAGAAAATGGTCTTCAACTCAAATTCATCCAACTCTTATTTTTCATTTTTATGTTTAAAATTACTTACCCAAAAAAAAAAAAATGTCTTATAGAGAAGCATTTGAACCCTTGCTCCACCTTCCAGAAATCCCTAGTGGGGAAGGGAACGAGGATGGTCCCTCGATTATGTCCTAATGTCATCCGTAAGTAAACTCATAAGTTGTTGAGCTCATTAGGCTAGGTTAGCTAGTGTGAAAACGAAGAGGCTTTTGAGACTAATCCATATGTTTAGTAAGAAACGATGAAATAATTTTGACAATATTAACTAAGAAAAAAATTATAATGAATTTAATATATCGTTTAATCCTATTTGATATCGTATACCAAACATGAACTAACTGTTAATCACATTCTAAAATTATAAATTACAATAGAATTTTTTTTTCCATATAATTGTTGTCTTAACTTGCAACTATTTAGCAAAGAATTTAGGTTTTTTTATACTATTATATTTATGTCATAATTTTCTCGAAGAGTTCAAAGATAGTTGTTAGTTCTTTTAGCACCTTACCGGTTTTTTTTAAAATCTTATAAATAAACATTGCCACCTTTAATTTAATATACTTGCCATTTGTCTACAGCTCTCGACCTTTTGGTTATTTCATTTTATTACAATTTATTTATTTGTGGTGTTGGGGTTGCAAAGGGGAGAAAATTTTAACTAGAAGCCACCTTACTTATAGGTAGGGGCGGACTCAGACGATTTAGGTTAAGGGTCACAATCAAAATTTGTAGTTATCTTCTACTAAAAAAAAAAAAAAAAACACTAAGCAAAAATTGTTTTTTTTAAAAAAAGGAAGAAAGTGGGGGTCCCTTGACCCTGGGACACCCGCTTATAGGTGTCTTTCATGTCGATCATCAAATAATGGTTCCTTTCATTTTACTCAATTTATATTTCATTTTAACCATTCCATCGGTATTCTGACCTGACAAACAACCACTACAACATGGTTGGTGGAATACACGCCTTGACACTTTGACATTAAGCCCGTGTTCGATATATATTAAAATTAAATTTTAATAAAATATGTAACTCTAAATTTGCCTTGGTACAATCTCCCGACTCCTAGGTTACTCATTTTGTTAGTCATGTAAGATTTGAAGCTAAAAGGATTTTATAATTTAGGCAAGCTCTATTGGAATTCTTTTTGTATAGGTAAGAACCCTAACTATCCAAGCTTAATTTATAATATTAGCCAATGAAATATATTTTTATTTACATATTTTACAGGATTCACAATTTATTATTCATACGTTTCGTAGGACTCAGATTTTATAAGCACCGCTAAACAAACACTAAAGAAGTAATGGAAATTTTAACAAAATATCTATTATTATCTTATTTTATTTGTAGACGGAAATTACAAATTAATACAAATAGTACGTTTCTATTAAATAAAATATAAATGCCTCAACCTAGCATAGAGTATAGCATCTTAATTATATAAATCCGTACATCAATGAGCTTGCCTAATAAAAAAATTTCGTATTTGTGTGCGGAAGACCATTAATTTTGGGATTTGCCTATGTCTAGATTCGCTGACAGATCCTTTGCTAAAAAAAATCGAGAATAATGGAGAATAATAATAGATATAAAAGAACTACTTGGCCCTAAAACCACATACATAGACTGTATTTTATTGAAAATTAATGCCTCATAAATTACAATTAAGATGCAGGAATATAATCGTAATTCACAAATAATACTTTATTTACAACTGAAATTACATTACAATCATACATTTCTCTCATAGTCAAATTCCAAGTACACCTCACATACTGACCAATACAAACTAGTTTCGATAAATAGATTAATCTACTTTGACACTTTGTTTGACCACTTGGATGATCTCGGTCCCACTACTTTCTTCACATGGGGTCAGGTCCCACCTCATTAAATTTAATATTTTTGTCCCCCATGTGAGGGGAGTGGTGGGGTCGAGGTCATCCAAGTGGTCAAGCAAAGTAGTAAGGTAGCATGGTTGTTCGAGAAATAGGATCGAAAATTATTTTATTGCAATTCTAAATCAGCCCGAGGCTTGTTCTTATAATACGGGTCAAACTAATTAAACTACAATTTTAATCCCATATTTATAGGATTCACATCTACTGATTACTTATCTATTAATTTATAATTTCAGAAACTTATAATTTCTTCCAAACAAGAACAGTCAACCCTAGATAGGTTCTTGCCCTGGTCACAACTTTTTTTGTCAGCATTTTCATGCACAATTTCTTGTCAAAGATCAAGATTTTCTTCAACCTTCTCACACTTGTACATTTTACTTAGACAAAACTTCAACAAGCTACGTTAGGCCTCATTCTCTTCGCAATTGGCTCATCCGCCCAAGGGGGTTCCCAAAAATGTTGGTGCAATTACTCTCTTGTTGCTGTTCTTCGTGAATATTTATATGAAACGATCATCAAGTTCGTGTGTAGAGCAACAAGATTCAAGGTTCAAGGAACAATATGTTAAGCTTATTCATGTTTTTACAAAGTTGAACTTAGCAAGATTTCCTGTTCGCTTAAGAAAAAATTTCCACAATGGGCTTGTTTAATTTTGTTCACCTTAGCCAGAGGAGAGTTTCGCAGCTTTCGGTTTCGCTTAAGCAGACTCTGTGGCAAAGTATAAAGAGAGTTTTTGGTAAAGTTTGCTTAAGCAAAAGCACAATTCCGCTATTAAGACTTGTATTTAATCTTCATATGTCTCTACATTATTAAGAAAAGTATCATAAACATTAACATTGTTTATTTGTTTCATCATATTTATGTTAACATACCATCATAAGATGATGGCTTGTTTGAAGCAAGAATAACAAGCGATATAATGTGTTTCAACCTCATCGTAAGAGCTATTGCACCAAGTGCCGCTGCCAAATCACACTATATCGAAGAAGAGAATTACAACGTTCTTTGCATTTTGTTCTCCCTCTACTACAAGAAAAAAAATTGTACAATATATTAGGCTCAACATATCCAATAATTAAGATTTGAAGTTCCATCTTAAAAGTTCTATTTTTTTTATAGGAATAACCCAAACCCTTATATATTGTTTATTTTGATGTCTAAAGAGGGTAGTTCTTTTACATATGGATCCCTCAATCAAGAGTCAGGAGGAATAGAGGAGGAAGAAATGTACAATAATCTAGGCGCACAAGGTTTGGGAACATGAAAATTGATGCTTGTACAGCAGCTGTGCACAATGCAGAAATGTACAATAATCTAGGCGCACAAGGTTTGGGAACATGAAAATTGCTGCTTGTACAGCAGCTGTGCACAGCTGTCTCACAGCGGCCCTACATGTGAGGTAGCTGTGTACCGTATTGTATTTGTAGCTTTTCTCTTGGGAACATAAAAGTAACAGTGATTTGAATTTTTGGTGAGCTAACAATTATTTAGCATTATTGTATTGATGAGGAGGGAGGGAGGGAGGGAGGGAGGGAGAGAGAGAGAGAGAGAGAGAGAGAGAGAGAGAGAGAGAAGGGGAAAGAGAAGAAAGAAAAAGGAAAGGAAAAGAAAAGAAAAGAAAGTCCTTAAGATTAAAAATTCTTGTGAATGGATCTCGAACGCGCTGAAAAATATTTTCTTTTCTTTTCCTTTTTCTTTCTTCTCTCTCCCCCTTTTTTTTCCCCTTCTGCCCGTCTCTCTCTCTCACACACACACACACTCTCTTTCTCTCTCCTCTCTTTTCTCTCTCTCAATAAATAATTGTTAGCTCAGCAAAAATTCAAATCCTTGTTACTTATCTGTTCCCAAATCCTGTGCGTCTAGCATTATTGAGAAATGTATGGCTCCTTGAAAATGGAGATAAAAGATTGGCCCCATGCCGTCGTGGATGGAGTGGTGGTGGAAGGGAGGTAGTGGTGGCAGCGAGGTGGAAGTGGGATGACATATCTAGTGGTTTAGAGGGTTGGACTCCCTCACACGAGAAAGAGAGATTATATAAAAGTCAGAATTTTTTTAGTCAATTTCTAGTGCATCAATAGATCTTCTAAACTGGGGGAGGAATTAGAAACAGATATAGCTAAAAGTACAAATAAATTTGAACACATTTCAAACTTACAAAATGTACTATTTTCATAAAAATACCATAGGCAAACAGTCATTCAATGTTCATGAACATTAACGAGAAAACCATTGACACACATAGTTCCAATTACTAGCTAGTTTCAGTTCGAAATCCATATTTTTCCCTCTGCTTTATGCAAAAATATTAAAGAAACCATCGTCCGATCTCATCTGCACACAAATGTACAAAATACATCTGTCTTTGTAATTAATATCGACGGCCACGACAATAATTGAAGAAGAAGGGAAGCTTTATGCATGATCGTGGCATATTATGTCTGTGTTTGTACATACATAGTAGTTAAGCATCTAATTTAATCCTTGATAAGCATTGATTATATATAAAGCAGCTCCTAATCCTGTGGACATATAGCATAGATTCTTATTTAGGTGTTTCTTTTTCAACCTATATAGCTATAAATACATATTGATGTGATCCAAGTAACGGAGTCCAAAGAGGGTGTCATTGACAAGCTGAAGACCAAGTTGCAAGTCGGGCATGGAAGACGACACGAAACAGAACAATTTGGTTCAAGCAATGAACAGAGAGATGGATCTTTTCTACTATGCGACCGCATAGATGTCCCATATATACGACCATATAGAAGAAGGCAAAAAGTTCAGGTCGCCTAATGACATAAACTATGCGATCACATAGTTTAGTATTATGCGGCCGCACAGTATAATTTAGGGGAGCGAATTTTCCAAAATCCTTGAATTTCCTAATTTTGTTAAAACATTTTTTTTTTTGGTAACATTTGTAATCTTTTAGGATTCTTTACGTTTTTAACTAGCGTTACATGAGTTCCATATAAATAGGACTCATTATTTCATTGTAAATGGTCATTCATTTATATCAATAGAGAGATTATTTTGTGAGCAATTTTGCTTTCAATTCATTGTTCTTCATTGAACAAATTTTACGAACTTACCAAGATTTTTTTTCTGGCATTCGAACAATCCAGGTGAGATTCCTAAGTGTTGTAATCAAGATGTCAACATATTGTCGGCGATTGTGTTAGTTGCTTATTCAATATTTTTGGGTCAAACTCAAAACTTGGATTTATTGATTTTCTTGGATTGTGATTCAATCTCGTGTGGGTTTCGTAGTTACAACTGTTACGTGAGTTTCCATCAATTGGTATGAGAGTTTGGGCTCAAAATAATCAAGGTTATATCATTTTCCTTTGTTTAAGTCTTTTGTCTTTTGATCTTTTCATTCTTCTCGTTTTTTGTGTTCTTCGTTTTGAGTCTTTAATCCACAAAAGTCCAAAAAAAATTCAAATGTTGTTTTTATGTTAATTTAGCGCCCAAATTAGTTTCTGTTTCTTCTACTAACATAGTAGTCGAATTTTCGAATTAAAAAAAAAAAATTTAAAAACCCTATTTTTTTTCGAAAAAATAAAATAAAAATTATTTATTTTGAAAATTACCAGCAACATACCATTCATTCTTTTGAGTTAAGTTAAGAAATTATATATATAAATCAGTCTGATCTAACCCAAAATTCAAGAACTACTTTTTTGAATTAATATAGTTCACATTCAAATTGTTCAATTTTTTTTTTTTTTTATTTCTTCTTGAGTCTTCAAAGTTATAATTTTTACTCACATTCCAATTTGAATTCTACAAGAATAAGACTTGTTTGAGTCTGAATTAATTCTTTGAAGCATTTGGACGAAATCATTGAGTAGAAAAATGCAATAGTTATGAGATTATTAGAGAAAAAAGCCAATTTGAGTGAAATACGAGCGTAAACACGTGAGGTACATATTACATTAGATTTAAGATGTTAGACAGAGATGATTCTACATCAAGTAGGAACAATAATCAAGTCAACATGTCGGAGTTGATACGACGGTTTGAAAAGTTGTTTGAAAATGTGAGGGACATGTTGGATAGACAAGAGGTGTGGATGGAAAGACAAGACCTATTGTTTGTCAATTTACATAGGGGAGTTCTCAATGTAAGAAGGCAAAATAGGCAGTAGCCTAGGATGGAAAATCGTGTAGAATATGAAGCAAACAGTCACATTGATGATGGTACATTGGTGGATATTGAGATAGGAAGAATGCGGGATAGAGGAGTTAGACATGAAATGAGAGATAGAGAACCTATTGGAGATAGAGTTGACGGTAGTATGTGAAACATCAAAATGATCATTCCTTCATTCAAAGGAATAAGTGATTCGGAAGCCTACTTTGAATGGGAAAAGAAAGTTGAATTGATCTTTGATTGCCACAACTACTCGGAGGGGAAAAAGGTTAAAATTGTAGTGCTTGAATTTACTGATTATGCTATTACTTGGTGGGATCAAGCAGTGACATCTAGGGTGATGAATTGTGAGAGGTGTATTAGTACTTGGGAAGAATTGAAGGCTATCATGAGGAAGATGTTCGTTGTAGTGCTTGAATTTACTGATTATACTATTACTTGGTGGGATCAAGTAGTGACATCTAGGGTGATGAATTGTGAGGGGTCTATTAGTACTTGGAAAGAATTGAAGGCTATCATGAAGAAGATGTTCGTGACGAATCATTACTATATAGAGCTTCATCAAAAATTGCAAAACATCTACCAGGGTCTAGAAGTGTGGAGGACTACCATAAGGAGATGAAAATAATCATGATTAGAGCGAATGTAGGAGGATAGGGAGGCCACTATGGCTCGATTTTTAAATAGGTTGAATAAGGAAATAGGCAATGTAGTGGAGTTGCAACATTATGTGAAATTGAAGGATATGCTACATGCGGTCATGAAGGTGGAGTGACAATTGAAGAGGAAGGGAACAGCTAGGTATCTATCGGGTTCTTTGGGTTCTAATCCATCTAAGAAACTGAAGTGGGACAACCACAGAGGAAATATGGTTATTTTGAAGGGGAAAGCTGAATATCAAAAGGAAAAGATGAAGGTGCTAGTAAGGTTACATCCAAAGTAGAATCACAACCATCTAGGAGTCAATACACCAAATGATTTAGGTGCTTGGGGTCGGGACACATTGTTTCTCAATGCTCAAACAAAAGGGCAATAATTTTGCGGAACAATTGAGAAGTAGTGAGTAAAGTGAGGGTGACTATGATGACATGTCGGGATCGGAAGAAGCTAGTGATGGAAAAAGTGTGGAATATATAGTAAGCGAGCTATTGGTCATGAGGGGAGCTCTTAGTGCTCAAATTAAGGCAGATGACTTGGAACAACAAATGGAGAACATATTTCATACTCGATGTCAAATCAATAATAAGGTATGTAGCATGATTATTGATGTGGGTAATTACACTAATGTGGCTAGTGCTACACTTGTTGAAAAGTTGGGGTTAACTTTATTAAAACATCTTAAACCTTATAGGGTTCAATGATTGAACGAATGTAGAGAGATTAAGGTGAATATGAGAGTGTTGGTGAGCTTTTCAATTGTTGGATATCATGATGAAGTGATGTGTGATGTAGTTCCTATGCATGTCGGGTACATTTTATTGGGAAGACCATAACAATATGACAAAAAGGTGAAACATGATGGATTCGAAAATAGGTACAACTTTGTAAAAGATGGGAGAGTTGTTACGCTTGTACCCTTAACACCACAACAGGTCTACGATGACCAAGTGAGAATGAGAGGTGAGGAAGGTAAAATGAGAGTAGGAGACAAAATAGTGATGTGGCTACTTATGAGAAAAATAGAGTAGAGCCACAAAAGAAAAAGAAATAAAGTCTTTTGAGATGAGAGAAAAATTCAATGTGAGCTTCTACACAAAAAAGAGTGAGATTGACAATGATTTAGTGAGAACTAACAAAACTCTCCCCAATTAGGATATTTCTTTATTACAAGAATTCAAAGGCTTATTCCATGAAGGCTTAATTAGTGGGATACCACCCATTAATGTTCAATTGATTAGATGCAAGTGGAGAACCTGATAAGCATTGAAGGATGAGCATTTAACGATGACATGGTAAAGTATCAACACCCATACATATGTTAGATGATGAACTAGCTTATGTAAGAATAGTTTCCCACATGGGACATGTACTTTTACACATATTAATGTGCCTAAAATTTCTATAAGAATAATAAATCATTTGTCACATGCATTCATAGACAATTGTTTACTAGTTTATGATATTCTAATAAGTTGCAAAAATTTAATTGAGCATGATAAATAATTGGGGTGCATTGTTGGTGATTTAAGACATGAGAATTTGTATTTCAATCTTGAAGTCCTTAACTGTTTTGGTTTGAATCTTTGGAATAGGTTGGAAACAAATTTAGTAGCCTCTAATACCTCTACTACATGTTTTGTATGGATTATAGTTTAAATCCACTAACTTTGTGTGATTTAATTCCTTTAACTATTGTTGTGAGTGGTAATTTAGATGAGAGGAAATTGAATTATATGCATATCAAGGTAGCAAACGGAAAAAAGGTAAAGTATTCAAACCAGGTGATTGGGCTTTGGTGCTTAAGCAAAAGACACGTGTCTAAATGCAAAGAAGGTCAAGGTTTCATCCTAGAGGAGATGAATCATTCCACGTCATCGCCATGATTGAAAACAATAACTATAACTTGAATCTTCAAGGTAAGATTGTGATTACTAACATTTTCAATGTTTTTTTTTTTTTTTTTTTTATCTTTCTCGCCTTTATACAGTACAAATTCAAGGTCGAATCCTTTCGAAAAGAGAGGGGATGATGTGATCCAAGTTCCAGAATCCAAAGAGGGTGTCATTAACAAGCTAGAAGACGACACGAAGCAGAACAACTTGGTTCAAGCAATGAATGGAGGAATGAATCTATTCTACTATGTGATCGCATAGATGTCTCATATATGCGACGGCATAGAAGAAGGCAAAAAGTTCACGTCGCCTAATGACATGAATTATGCGACTGCATACTTCAATACTATGCCGCCACATAGTATAATTTAGGAAGCAAATTTTCCAAATTCCATGAATATCCTAATTTTGTTAAAACACTATTTTGTTTGGCTAACTTTGTAATCTTTTAGAATTCTTTTCCTTTTTAACTAGAGTTACATGAATTACATATAAATATCACTCATTATTTCATTATAAAGGGACATTCATTCATAACAATAGAGATTATTTTGTGACCAATTTTTCTTTCATTCCCCTTTTTCTTCATTGAACAAATTTTACGAACTTATCAAGAATTATTTTCTTGTGACGTTCAAACAATCCAGGAGAGATTCTTGAGTATTGTAATCAAGATGTCAACATATTGTCAGCAATTATATTGATTGTTTGATTCAATATTTTTTGGTCAAATTCAAAATTTTGATTTATTGATTTTCTTGGGTTGTGATTTAATCTCATGTGAGTTTCGTAACTACAACACATCACATATTATAACCAAGCACATGCATGACCTAAATTACAGAAGTCTCCCAAGATCAATAATAATATGAAAGAAAAAAAAAAATTAAGAAATTTCATATAGAGATAAAACAACAAACCAAGGGAGGCATACATCAGAACAATAAACTTTGAGATGGGTGATAGAAATTCAAAAGAATTTTTCATGATACAAAGATAGAGATGTTTTACTGTGCTTAGACTTTGTTTGGGTTTCATTCACTTTTGCTTAAATTTTTCTTTTCAAAGTTAAATATTAATTTTAATCCAGACATTTTATAGAATCATGAAGTGCTACCCATTCATCCACTACTCATTTCTTGAAAAGTAAAATTGAAGCTAAAGAGAATGAAACCTAAAGTATATATGTTGTGCAAAAAACGAAATAGTTAAACAAGTTCATTTTTAAGCACAACCAAACACGCTATAAGTTCTTAGATCCATTGTTAATGTACAATCAACCTATATATATTGGAATCAGAACTTTAACTACAGAAATTAACAACCCCTATGTTCAATGATATTGCAACCCCATCAAGGACCATGCCGATTAGCTTGAAAAATATTACATACGACTCAATTTGATTCGTTTACAACTTTTGATTAAACAAAATAAACTTCATAGATTCAATTTCTCTACACCTAGTGAAAAAATAGCTCTAGGATTGCTAGATGCATATGAAATCTTTTGATGGAAGAATCAAGAATTTTTAAACATATGATGGATCATGATAAAAAAAAATGAAATAAAATCATATCCCTATCAAAAAGATACATATCTTATTGATAGGCACAGTAAGCCACTACCAATAATTTATATAAATAATGTTAAAAAATAATAATTTTTCCCTTTTTTCTTCAAGATGGGTCCCGGTATTGATTCAATTAATTAAGTCTAGTAATTTCTGGTAGTGGAAGTTGATACAAAACATTGGCTTCTCTCTAGTACACATACAAACAAAAAGTGCCTGATCTACGGCCATCCTCACCTCGTATTCTTTTTAATCTCAAAGAATCCGATCTTGAGGTCTATTCTAGTCATCCATCACTTATTCGGTGCTATAAGTGATGAAAATATTTCGATCTTTTTTAATCCCACCATAGTTTTCTAGCGCAAAAAACAGTGTTAGTGTAGCATCAGGAAATCTGCACGACGGATTATTAAAATGCCTTGTAAATCTTGATATGTATCCAGGCCACATATTTGTTGGATGGATACCGGCAAAATGAAAGGGATTTTACTTTGTTTTCCATATATAGATATCAAGAAATAGCCTTTAATGAGTACCTACCTAAATTATACTGTTCAAATAGTGTGCAGAGTGGATCTGACTAATTTTAATGCGAGAGTCTCCTTGGGGAACATACCCGAGTGATTTGACAATTGGAAAATGGGCAATGGATTTGCATAGAACATTTCATGTGCCAGCCACCCTTATGCCTCCTCCACACACGCCCACACACAAGACTCAGGTTTTTTCTTCTTTTTTTTCCCGGATGAACCTAGGCCCCTAATGAAGAGAGGAAAGGTGCATCTACATTTTAAGATTTAAAGTTTCAACCCAAGATATCAACCTTATTAAGAGTAATAATCTAAATCTTTACAAATTGAGTTATATTTTTATCTTTATTCAATGTGAAATTTATATCTTAACATGTCCCACAAGATCGTAACTTGTCCAAACAAATCAATTTTGAAATTCGTGTTATCCTTCTTTTTTTTTTTTTTAATTTAATCTGATCGAATTACTGAAATACCATATTAAAATTTGAGATTCCATAATAAAAAGTTATCATTATTAAGAGAAACATCCCAATTTTTTATAAATTGACTTGTATTTTCATCTCCATTCAATGTGAAATTTATCCACAAAGAATGACCAAAAGAATATTTTTAAACGAAGAAAAACTACAGAAGAATGTATACTACTCATAAGGGCTACAGAAGAAGCCTATTAATTTAGTCTAAGGGTGCAAATTACAATGGTTTTGTGAAAGTTTACGTACAGAAGCCACGCTCATTAGTTGATAATTTCAGTTTCAAGATTAGCAAATGCACAGAATGCAAAAAGGTAAAAAAATGAAACTCATTCCTTTTTATACATTTGCTGAACCAATGACAAAACCCCATTGCAAAACCAGAAAATAATGGAAATAAAGACAGAAACATGATACTTGAAATCTATTATTTGTCATAAATGGGTTTGGAAACATAATAATCCATGACAATATGGTCACACAGTCTTATAATCTGCCACTAGAACAAAACTGTCACTTGCAACACGAAATTAAAATTATTGCAGAAAGCTCAACAGTATTCATAAAATATGAACATAGTTTTTGCAGAAAGACAATAACAAAAGCTTACACATAAAGGGCAATATTAGGTACCTTTTTTTCATAATGTCTCATAGGTGATGCAGTAGCTAAGATTGCTAGTAGATAAGACATAAGAAGTAATATTTTGATAGTTGGCAACAAATTTCATGCAGATGTTGGCCATATTAGCTTGAATTTGGTGGTGGTAAAGCCTGTTGCTGCTGTGGCAATGGCCTCTTTCGCTTCTTCTTCTCGTAGCTGATTCCCCGAGCTTTTGACTGCGAATCACGAATTTCACGTAAATAAAGCCTCACTGCTCTGGCCCCAAAAGGGTTTGCTTCAGGCTTGCCTCCATTTTCTTCATAGGCGGCCCGGAGGCGGCCTATAAGGGCATCAAGGCTTCCCCAGGCTTGGCAGGGGGCAAGGGCATGGTGCAGGGGGGTCTGGGTGCCCAAAGAAGGGACAGAGCTGAGTGTGAACCTTAGTTTTTCCAAACTGATCTAAGTATCTGAGGAATTCAAGGACATGGGCGCCACTGCAGTGAGAGAGGGAGAGTGGCGGCCTGTGGTTTCGAAGGTACTGGCCAAAGGTGTTCCAGTCTCGACGCTTCTGGTTCTCGTATCGGCTTAGTGTTGTCGGAGATGTGGCGGCGGTGGAGGAGCCAGAAGGGTGAACCCACCATTGAGTTATTGCTTGGTGGGGTGTTAATGGTGAAAGTGGTTATTTCTGTGCTTGAAGAGTCCATTTCTCGAGTTGGGTTCATGACTGATCGTCTGATCTAGGCTCAAATGGAGAAGAAAGAGAGGTTCAGTTAGCCTCTAGGGCATCCAACCCAAACATAAATTCCTGATCAAGAAATTAAACAAAAATACATCAATTAGGGTTCAGTTTTCGCCATTTTTGAAAGGGTTTAGAGGTATGGACTGAGATTCAAAAAAGATAATTCTAGGATGACAAGAAATAGGAGGAGACAGAGGGCACAGTATTAACAGTTACAAGAGATTTATGCTTTTTTTCTTCTATATTATTAAAATCTATCTATGATGTTTGATCAATCCCAGGAAACCATGAAAGTTCTATTATGTTTGGTTAGCTTTTTCGGCTTTATTTTCTACAAAAATTTGTAGAGAGATTGGCTGAAATTTTCCCTAAAGGAGGGGGCAACTGTAGTTATACTCTGTATGTATATGTACTGTGTACACAATGAGAGAGAGAGAGAGAGAGAGAGAGAGAGAGAGTAGTGTACCGGAGGGACCTGATTAGGGCTTTTGTGGAAATGAAAAGAGGTTTGACAGTAGGGTAGAGGTGATAGATTGAGACAGGAGAAAATTATGGAGTTAAAATATTAGGGAATATTATGATTTTGTTTTCAACCTTTTGCATTGATTGACAACACCTTTCCTAATGACCAAAATGCCCTCTCTCTCTCTCTCTCTCTCTATATATATATATATATAACTCCACTCACCAATTTTTTTTTTTTTTTTTATACTCAGATTTCCCAACTTATGTCAAACTATATCCTGGACCACCAGTCATAGATCCCTCAGTAACTAGCGGAAGTAAACCGCGAGTTATGCCCAAGTTGACCAGGATCCGTGCACCCTTTATACTCTTGACCCCAAAGAAGTCTCGTCCATGATTATTACATCACTAAACTGCTCCAACTAATAAATGGTTATTACATCACTCAGCTGTTCCAACCAGGAATCGAACTCTCCATGCTGAAATTGCAAGCCCCGCAATGTCCGTCCTTTGCCAACTTGAATATGCCCCCGGGGAGCTCCACTCACCAATTTCTTGTGTGATGTAAGGAAGACAATAGATTGGATTCGAGGTGAGGCGAGGCGGGGGTTTGCCTCGTTTGCTGCCCTTTTTTCTTTTTCTTTTTTATTTACATTTTCAATATTTTGAGTTATGTTATTATTCAAAGTTTAACTCTTAATTCAAAACTTATATGTCTTTTCATATATATTTATATTTTTTAGTTTTTTCGTTCAAAATATTATAAACTTGTTTTGATTAATTTGTATAAATCTTTCAAAAGTAAATAATATTTATTTAATTATCATGACTTAGAACTTTAGATTATATAATTTAATTATAATAAAAAGATTGGAAGACCAGATTTATAAATTATATAAAATAATTGTTAGTTAGGTAAAATTTTAAATTTACAATTGTATAATATAATTGTTTGATTAGAAACAAGTTATAAAATTGTAAATACATTCAATAATAATTTAAAACTAATCATTCATCATAATTCTATTTTTTTCTTCTTCACGGGGCGGCGGCTTATGCCTCGCCCTGTCGGGGTGAATTTTTTTGACCCTATTCAGGACAGGGTGGGATGAATTTTTCTGTCATCTCTAGTATGATGTGGTTCTTAATCCTCAGCCACTAAAAGTGTGATCTTATGTTTTCTAACAACACACTTTCTGTATAAAATAATTTTACACATAATTCAAATTTTTTTTTTTTTTTTTTTTTTTTTTTTTACATTTTCATTATATATTCTTCAAAAAATTATTATTACAAAATTTATTTTTCAACAAAAATGAAACTCAAATAAACTAATATATTTTGTATTGAAGTGCGACCCAAAATCTATTAGGTATTGGTGTTTTGGTTGAATATGACTTGAAGAGATCAAATTATGGACCAATGAGAAAATCTTTGTGCATTCCTGGTCTGTTCGCTGAGCGCCTATATCTCGCTCAAGCTCGCAAAGCAGGGAGCTGGAGCCCGCTTGACGCTAGCCTAGCACTTATCCGACGAATCGTTTGGCCTAAGGCCCGTTTCACATTTTAACGCATTTTCAGCACTTCAATTCTTCTATAACTTCATTTTTTGGATTTATATGCAACATCCATGACTTGTAAACATAATGCAACATTGATATAGTCTTGAAAGCTTTTAGAATTTGATTGAGAGTAGTAAGATCTTGTATTAACAATATTCATTACTGATTATAGTGAAAAACTCCTACTCTACCTGTATTTTTTTCCATATTGAGTTTCCACTTAAGATCTTGGTATTTTATGTCTATTTTTTTCATTTTATCTTTCCAATTATCTTACTTTATTTATAAAAAATAATAATATCAAAGCGAGGTTGATCTTTAGCACAGCAACGATAAAATATGACATTCCATTATTGGATCGCAACACGAGGTTTCTCTATGGCAGTTGAAGATACAAGTTGTTCTAGCGCAAATGAATTTGGATGATGTCTTGTTAGGTTTTCATAAAATGCATTCAACTTGGACACAAGATGAAAAATAACGTAGGGATCGAAAAGTCCTATCACAAATCCATCTCCATCTATTAAATAACATACTTCAGAATGTTCTAAAAAAGAAGAATGTCACTACGTTGTGGTTGAAATTGAAGTAACTTTGTATGACAATGAATTTATAAATATTGGAAGTTAAGTATGATGAGGAGGATCTTGCGTTGATATTGTGTTCATTGCAGTTTTCGAATTTGACTTTTAGAGATACTATTATTTACAATCGTGATATTTTTACTGTGGATGAGGTTTATAATGCTTTATTGTCAAAGGAAAAGATGAAGCATCTTGTAGTTGGATGTGCGAGTCATGTTGAAGTCCTGATTGTTTGGGAGGAACCAGGATAGGAATTTTGGTGAAAATATGAGGGACAGATCGAAGTCTAGACATACAGAGAATGTATATCACTTTTGTAAAAAGGATAAACACTTTAGAGCTAATGGATACAAATTGAGAAATAGAAATAGAATAGTTGTCTCTACTGTAGATAATGAAAAGCAACTTGAAAATAAAGGAAAAGATGACGTCTTCAGAATAGGCAAAGTGGAGGAGAACTTCTTGTGATGTTTGATGGGGATTCCAAACCTTGTGATTATTAGGTTCTTGACCCGACTTATCGTTTCATATGTATCCAAATAGGAGGTTGGTCTTCAACATATGAAATGTTTTTGAGATATGTTATGATTATGAAAAATAATGCGCCTTGTAAAATTGCTGAGATTGGTACAATCAGGATCAAAATGTTTGGTAGAATTATTAGGACACTCACTCATGTAAGACATGTTCCAAAACTGAAGAAGAATATCATGTCTTTAAGTATCCTTAATTCGGAAGGGTATAGATATACTGGTGAATGTAGAGTTTTGATTGTAAGCAGAGGTGCTCTTGTTGTCATGAAAGGACATAAAAGTTCCATATAGTCGTACATTTTGTAGGGTTCCATAGTTATAGAGGATAAATCAGTTACTACTCTTTCCTTGGCAGAGGAAGAAGTTATAAAACTTTGATATATGCCGTTTGAACACATGAGTGAGTGAGACTGGTGTAACATAATTGAGCAGGATAAGATTTCTTGATGAGCATATGACTAGTAAGTTGAAGTTCTGTGAACATTGTATTTTTGGAAAATAGAACATGGTCAGATTGACCTAAGGGAGACACAACATGAAGTAAACATCTTAGTGTCTCCATTTAGATTTTTGGGGACTGGCGAGGGTGCCTTCTAAAGAAAGTGTTTATTTCTTGTTGACAGTAATTGATGATTTCTCTAGAAAGAGTTGGGTATTCTTCTTGAAACAAAGAGTAATGTATTTGTTACCTTCAAAAAGCAGAAAAAATTATTGAGAAGCAGATCGGGAAGTAGGTAAAACCTCTACGCACAGATAATGAATATGAGTTTTATTTAGATAAATTTAATAGCTTCTTTAAAACAGAAGGGATCTTAACATATTTGACAGTGCCTGAAACTCCTCAGCAGAATGTTATGGCATAATAGATAAATAGAACCCTGATAGAAAAGGTTTGTTGCGTGCTTTCAAATTCTGAGTTGCCTAAAACTTTTTAGGTTGAAGCTGCGATTACAACTCGTTTTCTCATTAATCATTCACACTTAGTTTCTATTGAGAAAAAGATACCATAAAATGTATGGTCTGATAATCCTTCAAGTTATTCTGATTTAAAAATAATTAGGTACCCCACTTATGCTCATGTGAATAATGATAAGTTGGAGTCAAGATGTAGAAAATGTATCTTTCTTAGTTGTAAATCGATGTGAAGTGATATAAATTGTGGTGTTCAAAAATAGAAAATGTGGTGGTTAATAAAGATGTAGAGTTTGATAAACTCGCAATGAGTCAAAATTTGCTTCATAAAAATTCTGGTAAAACTAAGTAACCGAATCAAAATACTCAAGTAGAGTTGGAAATTAGTTCAAAAGAGAAATCAGAGGCTTAAGATCAGTATAGTTCAGAGCTGAATGAGAGTAACACTTTGCCTACTTTGAGATAGACCTCACAGAAAGATTATACCTCCGCAAAAAATATAGAGAAGTAGACCTAGTAACTTATGAGTTGAATGTGGCTGGCAATATTCATTCCAATTAAGAGCCGGTTACATACACAAAAGCAGTCAGTTGTAGTAATTCTAGGAAATGTTTGATTGCTATGCAGAAAGAGATATGGTCACTTAATAAAAGTAGCACATGGGACTTGGTAAAATTACCCAAGAAGGAGAATGTTGTTCGCTGCAAGTGGGTGTTCAAAAGAAAGGAAGGTATATCAGGAGTTGAAGAGGCTAGGTATAATGCCAGTTTGGTAGAAAATGGTTACAATTAGATTCCGGCTGTAGACTTCATATAAGTGTTTTTTCCAGTTGTAAAGGATAGCTCAATTTGAGCTTTGCTTATGGTTGTAGCTAAGGATGACTCGGAGTTTGAGCAGATGAATGTCAAGATAGTGTTCTTATATGTAGAACTTGAGAAGAACATTTATATGCAACAACTAGAGGAATTCATAGTTATTGAAAAAGATAACTAGTGTGATTGTTGAAAAAGCCCTTGTATGGAATGAAGCAATCATCGAGACAGCGATAGAAGATGTTCAATTCATACATGACTAATTATAACTTTATTAGAATCAGTTATGAGAGTTGTGTGTACTTCAAAAAGTATGATGACGGCTCGTTATATATCTATTGTTGTATGTTGATGACATGTTGATATCAGCCCAAGATAAAGATGTTAGAAAGGTAAAAGCTCCGCTCGGTGAAGAGTTTGAGATGAAAGATTTGGGTACAATAAGAAATATTCTTTGTATGGAGATATTGAGGGATATGAAACTTGGCAAATTATATTTGAGTTATAAGGGGTATATTGAGAAGGTACTTATAGGTTCAATATGCCGAATGTAAAGACTGTCAGTATTCCTTTCAATACCCACTTTAAATTATCATCTGACTATGGACATTGATTATATGTCTCAAGTTCCTTATTCAAGTGCAGTGAGATCGTTTATGCATGCTATGATTTGTACACATTCAAATTTGGCACATACAGTCAGTGCAATTATTAGATACATGACAAATCCTGACAAGAAACATTGGAAACCAATGTAGTAGATATTAAGATACTTGAGAAGCTATAGTAATGTTTGTTTGCATTTTGGTAGGAATACAAATGAAGTTATTGGGTATGTAAATTTAGATTATGCATGAAATTTTGATAAGAGAAGATCTCTCATAGAGTATGTGTTTACTATTGGAGGTTGCGCTATTAGTTGGGAAACTATTTTGCAGAATTCAGTAACATTGTCTACAACAAATGTAGAGTACATGGTTATTACAGAAGAATGTAAGGAGGTTACATGGTTGAGGGCTTTGATTGGTGAAATCATGGAATATTTACAAATTTCTACAATTTATTGTGATTGTCAGAGTGCTATCTTTCTGACAAATGATCAGATGTTTCACAAGAGGACAAAACACATTGATGTGAGGTGTCACTTTTTGCTTGAAGCAATTGCTTGTGGTGATATTATGTGAGCAATGTTGATACAAAGGAGAATTCCGCTGATATGATGACAAAATCACTTCATATTGCTAAGTTTGAGCATTGCTTAAACTTAGTTGATATGTGTTATTAATTTAGCCTATTGGGAGTTGTGTTGAAAATGTATAGTAGTTGTTTAGGCTACGTTCTCTTCGTGTTTCTGTTTTGCGTTTTGAGTTTTGAATTCATTTTGTATTTTGTGTTTTGAGTGTCTGTTTTGAAATTGTTAAAAATGGGTTCTTTTTGTCATTTTGGAAAATCGTTTCTCAAAACATAAAACTGAAAAAAAACATTTACTATCATGCCAAACCCCAATCTCATATCTCCACCACGACCGAAACTAACACCACCACCTATGACTGCATGTTCCATCAGTGTCAAATCACGGCCAAAGCTAACATCATCGCCATTATGGATCAAATTTTTGACAACTTTCGATACCAAGACCACCGGTATTGGTACCATCGGAAAGCCTTTAACCTCATCTTTAGTTATGAACCTACTTCTCCCCATAACTCCACTGGATTCGGCCAGAATCAATCCACAAAGTAGGCTGTTCGAAAATCTGAAAATTGCCGGCAATTCCACCTCCTACCACCAACTTGATCGGAGCCCACCACCGATCGATTGCCTACCACAAACCGACCCTAACCATGGCCCCAATTAACCACAAACAACAATTCAAAAATTTGAATTCAATCCAAAATTTTGTCCAACCATGGGTCAACCCTAATTTCACCTAGAACTTGATGAATTTATGGGTGCAATTTGATGACTTGTGCGGAAACATCTTCTTATTTTGGGTGGTCCACTAGCCACCCTCGCCCAAGTGTGACTCCGCCACTGGGAGAGGTGCTGGGGTTCAAGTGGTGGTGAAATCTTGTGGTCTATATGGCGGGTGGTGGTCGGTTTGACGAGGAAGAAGGCGGGGCTTGTGAAGGAAGAATGCCGGTGGAAAATATTTTGTGTTTTGACTCGTGAAAGAAGAAGCAACATTCTGTTTCTCGTGTTTTGGCTGTTTTTGAAATTTTGACTTGAAAATGCCCAAAATGTGAAGTTTTGGGTTTCTTTCAATTTTTTTTTGTTTTCAAAAATTCATTTTCGAAAATGAGAAAGAGAACGCAGTTTTCACTGTTTTGAAAAATCGAAAACAGAAAACAGTTTGAAAACGGCAAAGAGAACGGGGCCTTAATGATTTACTAAAGAGCGTGGTGTAATTCTTTGCATTGAAATTTGGTTCAAGGTGGAGAATTGTTAAAGTGTGATCCAAATTCTATTGGATATTGGTATTTTGGTTGAAGACGACTTCAAGAGGTCAAACTATGGATCAAGGAGAAAATCTTGAAGCACCCCCGTTCGCTGAGTACTGTTTCTCGCTCGAACATTTAAAGTAGGGTGCTGACGCCCATGTTTATATGCAACATCCACCACTTATAAGCATAATACAACATTGATATAATCTTGAGAGAGTTTTAAATCTTGACTGAGAGTATTGAGATCTTATATTAACAACATTCATTATTGATTACAGTGAAAAATTCGTCATCTTCCGTGATTTTTTCTCGTCTTGAATTTTAATGTAAACTTTTGATGTTTGTGTGTGTGTTTGTTTGTTTTATTTTATCTTGTCAATTATCTTGCTTTATTTATAACATTTTTTCGTTTCCTTTTACTCTTTATGGGTTACTTTTTGCATGTTAGTTTCACACCTAAAGTGTCAACAAGACTGATTTCATTGCACAGCCCTCACTAGGGACAAAGCACATGCAATGCTTCATCCAAACACCATTCATTCATTCACAGTACAGTACTTATTTTATCAATTCCAATTAGCTGATTACACTTGTTTAGAGCATGTTTTGCTAAACTTCTTAATTTTAACAATAAAAGCTGATTTAATTGGAAAATAATTTTCACAATAAATCCATGTTTTGAAAGTGTTTATAAACCTTTATAAATTATAAATAGATAATAATGAGCGATAAATAAGAGGATAATATTTGTGAATTCATTGAAATGTGTATATAAAAAGTGGTTTAAGTGTTTATAAACATGAGCCAAATATTGTTTCTAGTTCTTATAATTAAACAATATTTGGCTCATGTGTCGAAAGTGTTATTAAACGGTTATATTATAAATAGATAATAATAAGCGATGAATAAGTAGATAATATTTGTGAATTCCTTGAAATGTGTACATAAAAAAGTGGTTTAAGTGTTTATAAACATGAGCCAAATATTGTTTCCAGTTCTTATGGATGAAATTAAGTAATTATATTAATTTTAATTATAAGAAATGGGCCTATAAGTAAACTTATGTGGGTTTTATTCAAGGACTCATTGAATGCATGATATAAAAATGAGCAGTGCGGTACAACCATACTGTCCTTCAAAGAAAGCAAATGAATCAAGTAAAAGTCATAAAAACATAAACTAATTCAATAAATTTGTTAGACAAAAATTAGGTAACATTGAAGGATGGAGTTTAAGAAAAAGAAAGACTTAGTCAAGAATTTCACTTGAAAATGATCAAATATGTAATGTGACAGGTTGGTCAGTGAGGTCGACCACCTTCAAAATGGTAAATGTGTAGGTCGATTCAATTCCTACGATTAAATTAGAAAGTTTTGAGAAAGCTTGGCAGAATATAAATAAGAAACATGCTTACGTAGAAAGAAATCAATGTATTTATGGAAGTTTTTATTTGTGTTCTTCTTGACAAATAATAAATTTTGTGAATAATCACATTATTCCTTCTTGATTGATCAATAATCTTTAATCCAATATGAATGAAGAAAGAAAACAAAATTGACAAAATAAACGAAGTAAGACTTAGCATTTTTTTCCTCCATGTTTATACATACTCATGTCACTTTTTATTCACGTATTTCGTGAAATTCACAAGTAGTATATACTTATTTATCACTAATTTCTATCTATTTGTAGTATAAAGTGTTTATAAACACTTTTGAGATTGTGAGGAAATCCAATCGATATCTACAAATCCAGGCAGCACCAATGAAGAAGGTTTAAAGGGATAATATAGTCAACTATAAATTACAACATTATAGTGTAAAGAAAGTCCAAACTCGTAGTCACACAACTGACCATACAATTATGTGACATTCTGATTTAATATGATGAGATATGTTGCCACTTACTAAAAAGTTATTTGTGAATAATATTCAGTACAAATGATGAGTTTGGAATTGATAAATAAAAATACAATACTTGTAGAGTTTGAGTTTAACTAAAAAGAAGTTCGACTCACCATTAGTTTTGAGCTAACTTCAAGTACAATAAATGTCATCGTGATTAAGTACAAAGCTCGACTGAATCCTAATTATGATAAATCTAGGTATCTAACATGAGAAAAGTGTTCAGAACGTAGAGAGTGAAGTAAGGTAAGAAATGTACACTACTAGAACACAAGGTAATAGTAACGAAAAAATTAATGACACATGTATTTTGTTCCTATTAATATATTAGGAATGGATTAGCAACCATTAAACTTTTTATTAATTTTAAATAACAAAGAGTGAGTTATCGTAGGAACTAACTGTTGAATTACTGGCGTAAAATATTCGTTGTTAAAATGTATCAAGGGAAATTCTTCATAGGTAAAAGGTGTTTTCGACAGAAATTAGAGTATTAACGATAAAAAATTTCGTCATTAATGCCACATTTCTTGGTAGTGGATAACCTCCATATGTATTTGCTTTAGATAATATACACTCAATTTTTTACTATCCAAAATAAACTCTTTTCTATTTATTTAATAATAGATCACCAATAATTGGAGAAGAGTAATTTCTTTTATTTCTTAAAGCATAATCTTTATTGATTTTATAAAAGAAAGTCCAACACAATTCTCTGAACATCCAATGGCTATGTACACAACAGACAAGTGTACGAATATGAAAGGCCCAATGCAAGGTTCGTATAACATATAAGAATCTTGTTTTTATCAATCTGAATAAAATTAATAATCTCGCACGTTTATCATCAATAAGGGAAAACAATTGTACGTAAGTTTGTCACTATGCTGAACTATAAGTGACACAAACGATAACATATGGAAATGAGAGAAAGAAATACTAAGATCAAGAGATAAAAGAAAAAAAGAAAAAAGGAAAAAAGAAAGAAAGAGGTTTGTACTTGTGGTTCTATTTTAAAATGTCAACCATATTAAAAGGAATAGTCAAAACCCTTATAAATCAGTCTATATTTTCATCTTTATTCGATGTGAGATTTTATTCCTTAACATGCACTCACAAGATGTTAGCTCATTTGAGCAGATCAATATTGAAATCAGCGTGCTCATTTTTTGAGCCTTAATCCTATCAAATTTCTCGTTTGAATATAATGAGCTCTGATACTATATTATGATTTGTGATTTCATCTTAAAAGATCAACCTTATTAAGAGTAGTAATACAATCTCTTATAAATTGGTATGTATTTTATCTTTATTCAATGTGAAATTTTATCTGTGAACAGTTTGTAAAAAGAATATTCGTGGAATTCTACACACTTGAAAGAAAATTTATGTGATTATTAATTAAGATGACATTAGATTTATCTTTTATGATACGAACTTATAAAAAGTTGTTCATAGTTGTTAGTTGGGAAGCCCACATATACATTGTTAGTTTTACATTAACATTTGACTTTTTATAAATAGATGTGGAAATGAAAAAGCAATGCTCCGTAAATAACCCTTGTCTTTGAGAGCAAGCAAGTCTAATGGTTACAAGAAATGAACAATCTTAGCTCCAGTTTCCCTTTCTCCGTGACTGAGAATGTACTTTTTGAATTGGATAGCTAGTGGAGGAAGAACTCCCAATTATAAAGAGGCACAATGCTAAAGAGAGAGCCAAAAAAGGATATTACGTGTATAATCCTACATAATCTTAAATCTTATCAGTTCTCTTTTTTTACTATCTCTGTATTCTTGTAAAGCAACGAGTTTGTGTTGCTTATTTTTGTATTTGACAATCAAATCAACAAAATATTACAAATTGACGCGCTACCAGATACTCGACTTTTAATTAAAGATCATCTTTCATATTCACGCATGTGGAAAAGTCGACATTTTCTCGGCCTAGCCTTCAAAGAATGTATCAATCATATTTGGTACTAGAAAATACACGGATCAAAATGGTCTGACTTTGAATAGTAACACTAAATAATGGGGTGTTGTTGGGTTGCTTTCACTTCAATGGATGAAATTAGTTCGTCTTTAGCAATGAAAAAGACCTCTTTTTTTATTTTGAAAAAAGAAAAAATGTGATCCAATAAATGCAACGTAAGATGCTATTATTGCAGCTTGCTGAGTTGGTTCGAACAATTATTAAGAATTGACTCGGTAGAATCTCAGATGAAATAAAAATCTAATTGCAATAAATTCTGTAAAGATTTTTATTTGACTTTCCAACATATTATGGACGAGACTTGAAATAAAGATGTACAAATTATGTAAATTATATCTTTTATATATGAATTATGCTATATGTATAATCGGGGTTGACAACTCGATTGACAATCTCTCATATTGATAGGGCCTACGATGAATAAAAAATTTGTAAGTTTTTCCATGTGAGGATGTTGTCAATCGGGATTATTAACCTCGATTGTACAAATAACAAAAAATTTTATATATTGAAACCAATCAAGAAAACAACTATGAGATCAACAAGACTCAATGATCCCCCAAAAGTTTGAATCAATATTCTTATGAAACTATCAAAGAGAACTAACAATTATATTATTTTCTTCTTCTATCTAAATAAAGCTACCTAAAAAATACTGCCAGCTGCTTCTTCATGAGCACCCACCAAACCAAATTTCTAATTCTAAAAATTGCAACGTTAGTCCCTATACTTCTAAAAGAGATCCATTAGTAAATAATAAATTGAAAAAAAAAAAACATTCCCTTTTCCTTTTTTGGTCACATTTGGAGATCAAATTTTGGAGGTGGAGACACTGTTTGATAGTAACAAAACTTTCACATATAAAATGAATTTATACAATCCATGATTTTGTTTTGGTCCAATTTAAAAGATTTTTACTTGCATTCTCGTGTTCTTTATTTATATTTCTATGTTCTTGAAGATATTATTTTAAAGGAAGATTTCGGAAATAATAAAGACAAGTGAAGTGAAAACAATAAAGAAGTTGGTTCGAGAGAGAAGCATTTTAAATATGAAAAAGCGAAGAATTCATGTCCTTGAATGAAACATTGCAGTAGAATAAATAAATTTTTTATTTCTTTTTATAATTAAATAAATGAAAAGATTGTTAACTTAAAAAAGTGAAGTCAACAAGACCCTTAATAACTTAGGATGCGTTCTCTTCGTATTTCTATTTTGTGTTTTGTGTTTTGAAATTCCTTTTTTGTTTTGTGTTCTGGATGTTTATTTTGAAATTATTGAAAATGCATCTCTTTGTCATTTTGAAAAGTAGTTTCTCAAAACAGAAAATAGAAAACGCGTTCTCTTTTCAATTTTTTAGAATATTATTTGATAATATTTTATTCAAGAAATATGATTATTCAATTAACGTTAATTGTTTAATGTTAATATATTATTAAATATATTATAAACCTGAATTTTTTTTTAAAGTTTGAAATATCTTTGAATCATGAAATATTTTTTCATATATTAAAATAACATATATTCTTTTTTAAATTTTTATTAATATGATTTTATTTTAGAAATCTGAATATTCAATTAATTTTAATAGTTTAATGTTAATGTAGTATAAAATAACATATAAATGTGAAATATTTATGCATTTTAAAAAAAAATTCAACTTTTAATAAAATAACATATATATTTCGATAATAAGCACTTGTATAATATTTTATTCAATAAATTCGATTATTCAATTAATTTTAATAATTTACTGTTAATATAATATTAAATAATATATACATTTTGAAGTTTGCATATGTTGATATTTTTTTAAAAAAAATATAAAAATACAACCTAAATTAAATTTAGCAACACATTTGAAAAGATACAGTTACAAGTTTTGTGTCATGACAAAACAAATAAGCACTAAACAAAATATAATATTAATCTCATGACTCATGTACGACGTCTCAAGTAGTCATTCCACATTTGTATAGCAATTTGATATCTTGACTTGTCCCATTTGAGTTGTTTGATTAGCATCAAAATGTATGATTTCTTGATTTTGACTTGACTCCGGTATATCATGAAATATCATATTCTCCTCTGAATACTCAGCGAACAACCTATCTAAAACGTGCTCTTGACGAATAAAATTGTTTATGCACAACATGCAGTAGAGATTTGTCTTTGCCTACTTAGTGGATAATTGGTAATTAATTTGAAAATAGGAAATATCGCCTTTAAAACTCCAATGCTACGTTCTATAATGTTACGGCACGAGGAATGTCTATAGTTGAATAATTATTCCTTTCCACGTAGTCTTCCCTGCCTAATATAGTCACACAGATGATATCTTCGACCTCGATACGGGGCAAGAAATTCAGGCATATTTGGATAGCCAGAATTGACAAGGTAATATTTATCTACAACATAAAAAAAAAACTTACACGATGTGACATTAAACATATATTCGCATTCATTATTTTAAATGTAATAAAATACTTCTTCGTGGCATTGGAAAGTTATTCGTTGGTCATGTAACTACGTCAACGAATACACGCAAATCATTTGCCGTACCTTCCCAGCCAGAATACACAAATGTAAATCTCATATCAAAATCACATGTCACCATCACATTTTGTGTCACAGTGGTTTTCCTTCCACGAAAAGATGTTGTCTTGAAGTAGGTGTCCGAGCTGCAACATGTGTTCCATCAATTGCACCTATACAATCCTTAAAAAAAGGATATTTGTGTAAAATTCTCTCATGGGTAATGTCTTGATTTGGCGAACATATTAGCTCAGTGCCAAATGAACAAACAACTCTTACAACTCATTTAAACCATTTGTGTATCGTGTTGTTTGAATGCTGAAACCTATCACCAATAATACTATAACGTGTAGTGTGCCCTACAATCATTAGAAACATAGCAACGCCCTCCTCTACGGTAAC
The DNA here is from genome assembly GCA_019395295.1 of Osmanthus fragrans. Lineage (NCBI taxonomy): Eukaryota > Viridiplantae > Streptophyta > Magnoliopsida > Lamiales > Oleaceae > Osmanthus > Osmanthus fragrans. The sequence goes on along the minus strand of CM033355.1, from coordinate 15,291,800 downwards.
TTTTTTTCCATTTTGCAAGAGCCCTTTCTGTTTCAAAATATCACAGAAATTGATGAACACATGTTGCTGCATACGAAAATTCTGATAGCACACGTCTGGATGTCCATTCAGAATTTCATGCACATACATATGTTCTGTAAGCTGTGATGTTCTACAAGGTGTCCTGCCAATGGAATTTTCTTTGTAGGCAATAAAGCAATTAAGTAACAATACATCATCATTAGTTGTGTCACAATCATCCGAAAATAACAAATCCTCATCATCAGAATCGTCATACAAATCCAAATTTGAAGAACTTACCATATTCTGAACAAAAACAAAAAAAATAAATATTTGACATCATTTTGTGTTAATAAAAAACCTAAAAGCCAATCTTTCATAAATTAAAATAACATTCAAACATCAATTCTACATCCAACATCACGAAGTACGAACTTCGAAAACCATTACAGCATCAACAATGCACGAAAAAAGTAATTAAAGCTATGAAACATAAAAAAGTATGTCGAATTGTCACCCTAATTAAAACAAAACACATGGAAATTACACAAATAAACTTAATTCAAAGTAGCATCAAAATAGGTCCTCTCCTTGCTTTAGGCATCTCCACAAATGACACCCTGAAATCAAAATTTTTAAAAGACGTTATTGCTTTCACATAAGCCTCATCGGAAAATCCATCTATACGGTCCAAAATGGCCATGCAACACTTAGTTGAATAAGGATCCAGACTGTTAACTTCATGATCAGATTGAGCAGCTGATTTTTCTTGGATCTTTGCAAGCTTTTCTTTTAAGTACTATTTTCGGATTTCTATTTCTTCATTCCTACTGCTAACATTCTCCGACCACTGTGCCATGCAGGCCTCAAGTTTGTCAGTTTCTGATCTTAGGTTCCTTTCGTCGGCTTCCACCAGATGTACCAATTTCTTCACGCCGACGAGTATGTGAAATCTCATGGACGTCATCATCATTTTTCACCCTTACATGCACCCCCTATTCAAAAAGTCATCTTCTATCTACCTTTCCTCCTCTGATGTGTTTGGAAGTTGAGTGGAGGCAGCTCTTAATCCTCTAGTAGCGGTCGTCCCGCTAAATATTTCCCCAAGAGTATGGTTGTGCTTACATCCTTCATTCCTTAACAATTTGTACTCCGACTTGTTGATCTGCCATTTTAAAAATAAGGGACATTATTATAGTTGTCAACGAAAAGTGGAAGAACTAATTACTGAATACATTATTTATAACATGTACGTACCATATAATAGTGTTGCCAAACTTCTTCTGGTGCATTAATTTTTTTGATATTTGGATCCCATGTAACACCTGTATGTCCCAAAAGCTCAAAGAACATACGATGAATTTTACATAAGCGGTTCCACTTTCCCTTTAATCTATCTATGCCATAATTCATCTTTGTTGAAACTTTCATGGTTTCATTGATCATGCCCCATTCGTCTTTCGTGAATGTAGAATATTGCAATGCGTTTGATTTTACTCTCTCGTAAAGAATGTCGATAAAAATACGTTCATTATCATTCGACCATGACATTGGGACGTTATTCCTAACTCTGTGACCACTCATGTTGAAGCTATATTGAATATAAATGAAATGATCAAGAAAATATATTTGACAATATTTAACAATAATAGATGAATTCTTGCATATATAAAGGATGTCGATGACAAGAAATTTCTACAATGTTATGGACAACCTATTGCAACACTGATGAGACTAAAACTCCAAATCCATATATACTTATAGAGCTGACCAAGAAGGATTTCAGTTGAGTTACTTTATTTCTCCTTTATATGCATATGTATTCACTTAACCATCCTTATCACATGCACAAAAGTAATGAAGGTTTGATTTCTTCATAAAGCTAGTGTTACTCTCATCATTTAATCAATGATTTCAGATTTTTGCAATGCAGTTCACGGTCTTGTCTAATTACTTTGAATCTTATCCTATTCAAGAGATAACTATAATATTTAGACAAGGTTTCAGTATTTAACAGGTGCTATATGCATTGTTTTTAAGGAAAGGATTCATCATTTTCTGTTTAGTTACCGTTTCTCATGATAAAATCATGTTAAAAAAAATTATAAAATTAAAATATTTTGCCTGAAATCTTTTGGCATGCTAGATTGTTGACATTACAACATTCTTACTATGAAGAACAAATGGGAGATGTGATTGAGAATATGCTTCTGCAAGTGCATGTATTTGGTGGAGGGTTAGCCCATAATATTGTTCCATCTCGTTGAACCACTATAAATCTGTGTTTGTAACTTTGTATTTGTATTTTTTTCTAATTTCATTTCATCTACTTTTGCTCCCGTATTTTGGAATTAGGGCTTAATCCTTAATCCATTCGAGAGGGCTAAGAATGATATATATTTGTCTTATACAGGGTAGTTGGCCAAGCAGCATTCACTAAATCCCACAGATGGATATTCTCAGATGCCCATCATGAAAGGCAAAATTCTTTAGGATTGATTGGGAGTCCTGAGATTTTCTAGGTGCTATCTATTTCTTAAATTTTTTTCTCATTTTTATTTTCATTGCTTTATAAATTATTAGCAAGTTGCAAAGGTTTTGCTCTAGTTGTCTTTTAGAAAATTAACTTGTACTAAAACAGCAGAGTAAAAAGTTCCTGTCGACTGATTTGAAATTGCGAATGTCATTTCTACAGGATGATTCGGAATTCTATTCCCAATTCTCTACTGGAATAAAGGTACTCAAATGGTAGTAAGCCATGGAAGTAAGCCAAATGATAGAACTAATTACGTGCTGGATAGTGATATTGTGAGGGTTGGTGAAGAAGTTAGTGTGCATGTAACCCTTGAACGAGATCTTGAAGGGATGACAGAGCCAAATTCAGAAGGGTGGTGGCTTATGGTCGGTGATACTAAAAGTAATCAGTTGATTGGTCAAAAAAGATCAAAATTTTTTAAATGGTCAACTAACGATCGAAATGGATGTTTGGATTCAAGATGCGAATTTTTAAAGGGTTTGATATTGTGGTTGGCACAAATGAAATGTTTAGATCTAGTCTGCAATAAAGTGAAAGATTTGGTATTGTGACTGCAATTTTTCCAATTTATAATGAAATAGTAAAGGCTAAGAATGTGAAAGGAATAATTTGACTAAGGGTCCGTTTGATTGCAAGACTGAAATTTGAGTGAAAAGGAAATGAATTCTAGGAAATTGAATTGCTTAGAATTGTTTTACCGGAATTGTCAATTAATTGTGTTTGATTGGTATAATTTTTCATCTAGTCCGTTTGACTTTATTTTTCATGCAAATTATTATTTTTTTAGATAAATTTTTTTACAATGTATTTGTTTGGATTGCCAAAAAGTAAAAAAAAAAAAAAATATTTTGAAATTTTTTTTGTGTTCGTTATGTTTCGTTTTTCATGCAAATTGTCAATTAAATGATTTTTTTTTACCATTGAGTCTAGAATTTGTTCCCATTGCCAAAAAAAAAAAACAAAAAAAAAAAAAAAAGATGGAAAACCAAAAATCACCTAATAGGTGGGAAAACATTTCTAAGCAAAACGTGCATTGGTGGGTTGTACCTAGAAAAATGTGAGAATTCAATTACATAGAAAATTTGGTGTATCGAACACCAAAAATTTGGAAAATTCTGAAATTCAATTTCCAGTTCTATGAAAAAGGTCTGTATCAAACATACCCGAAGATATTTTTTTTTATTACATTTAATCCCTTTTTAAAATTCCGGACCATTTATAAATTTTCAAGAGTAGCTTTCTAGTATCTTAATACTCTTTCGACACATGTCGCTTGATTAGTGGTGAGGCCATAACAAACTACAATTCTAGATGATTTTTGTACACGTCTGATTGATTAGCGGGTGGGTTATCATGTCCACAAGACTCTAATTAGAGCCATAAATATTTGGAAATTTTGCACTTTTCGTTCTCAATCTTTACGAAATATAACAAATCTACCATCAAATTATTTTTAGGATAATTTAACCCCACCTTTCAATTATGTAGAAAAATTCATCATTTCCTCCATTTTGACCATTAAATGTTGGATTTACTCTATGTTTTAAATAATAAAAAATAAAAGAAAGTAATATAACAACAAAAAATAAGCAAAAATTGTAAACAGAGTCCCATAATTTTTTAAAAGTACAATAAATCATGCTTAAAATAATTGGATACTTAACCCTAATTATGAACATTATCGTACTTTCACTAGTAAGACAAGAACTAGAACACTTATACCACCAGAAAAACCAGATTGGCATTGAGACTAATTAGTATCCAAAGCTCAATGTTTGACTATTTTTTGTAGTGCCTGTTTAGGTGGATCATTCCAGTACCCTTTGTCAAGCTAATATTTTCTTTACAACACTTGCATTGTGCTTTGTAATTTGACTTTCCATCTACCGCAACAGCAAACTAGTTTGAAGTGTTCTCAACACTTGGTACGTAGTTTGTTTCTTCGTTAGTCATCTACTGCTTGAAACTATTGCATGCGTTTCATCTTCTTCAATGTCATTCAAATCAATTGAATCCGTGATCTCATGGGCTTATCACCCAAATAATCAAAAATCAACAATAAGGCCACTAAAATTGGGATCTAACGTCGAATCCAAAGCGAGAGAAGGAAAACATTATGGTATGTTAAGAAGCACCAAATACTTCGTTGAACTAATAAGTCTCCAATAATCTGTTATACTGCATTTGGAATTAGAATAATATATCAAAGAACTAGAAAGAGGTAAAAATAGAATAATCTAATTTATTGTAGAAATAATGTAGAGATCATTTAGAGATAATGTAACTCAAAATTGCATAATAAAAGAACTAATCGGTAATAGGAAGATTGGATTGCAAGACTAATTGTATTATATAAAATTAGAATTGTTATGAAATAAGCGCAAGATAAAGGCTATAATAAAATAAATGCAACAAGACAAAAACTCCAAGATTTTACGTGAAAATTCAGTGCAGGAAAAATTCATGGGTAGAAGAGGAGTATTTCACTATACTAATGATTGTTGTTTATACAAGATCTCAATGCTCTCAATCAAGATCTAAAACTCTCTCAATGTTATATCGATGCTATGTTATGTTTACAAGTCGTGGATGCTTTATATAAACCTTTAAAAATAAAGTTATAGAAGGATTGGAGTGCTGAAAATACGTTAAAATGTGAAATGGGCTTTGGACCGATCGAATCGTTGCTCAAGCGCCAGGTAATCTCTAAGCGAGCAGTAACTTCACAGCTCAAGAGGCAGGCTAGAGCCAATTGAGCGTCAGCACCCTATTTTGAGTGCTCGAGCGGGAGACGAGCACTCAACGTGCGAGAATGAGTCGAGATTTTATCCTTGGTCCATAATTTGACATCTTCAAGTCATCTTCAACCAAAACACTAACATCCATTTAGAATTTGGATCACACTTCAACAAAAATTGAATTAAAAATTTAGAATGTAGAGAGAATTATGATGTTGAAAAAAAAAATGAAGTGTGAGGAGTTATTTATAGGATAAAAAATCTTTACAAAATTAAAAACAAAAAAGGGCCAAATTATGAATGTTGACCAAAGATCTTATTCTTTAGAATGTGACCTTTGGAAGTCACATGGTTGCTCACGAATCGAGTAGGCTCATGAGGTTTTCATGAGCTAGATCCACAATTCTTTTAAACGAGTGGTTCATGATTTTCTATACGAGCCCAAGCGACTCGTGCCGAATTCGGACAAGTCGCGCCCGCTAATTTTTATTATCATTGCATACCTAATTCTTCCCTATAAATATAGATTTTGGTTCTCAATAAAATACAACAAATTATATTGACTTCTCCGACTTCCTCTTTTCTCTCTCTAGTTTATAACACGATAATTAATTTAATAAAATATGTTACTATATTTAATAACACATGAATTTAATTTTGCCATTAACTTTGGTATATAAAGAATTTCTGCCTAATGCATGTTTTGTAATAAATATGTATATATGATTTACATTATGTTTGTATGGTAATTAATATTTTTTCCTGATTAAATAACTTTAGATTTAAAAAAAAAAAAAATTAATTTATCTCATTATTGCTCCAGAAGAAGCACAATCCTTAAATAATTAATATTCTACTATAAAACATACTCTTGAAGAGATAACATTTCTAAATAATAGTTTGTCGTTGTTTCTGAAATAACATAATATTATAATTAATATTTCAAAAGATTATTACTTGCTTATGAAGAGCATGAATTATAATATATGATGTTCCAAAAAATATTGATCTATTGCTCTTGAAAATGCAATAATAAAATATATCGTACTCTCGAAGTAACACACATCTCGAATAATATATATCTCGTTGTGTTCCTGAATAAACACAAATTAAACAATTCAATATTGAATTGTAATTTTTAAAGCAAAATACGTTTCTATATTATTAATATTCATAAAGAATATTAATTCATCACTCCTGAAAAGCATAACATTCAATTTTTTAATATTCTTGATGAATATTATATTATTGCTTCTGAAAAAAACATAAATCTTGACATACTAATGAGATAAGATCGATTATCAGATATATGTTTAGTAGATAGAGCAAGTACACACAGTTTTTTAAGAAATAATATTTATTGAAATTAACATTAGCAAAAAATAATGTTATTACGATATCAGGTGCATAGAATATCGTTGAAAACTTTGTAAGAGCTTATATTATTTTATCAAATAATATAATATTATATACTGACGATGCACTTTATTCTAACAAGTTCAGAAGAGATTTGCTTAATTTTAAAGATATTCGATGCAATTGATATTATATCGAGAAGATACAAGAGAATAATATAGAATATCTTAGCATAACTTTTTTTATATATGGCTAGAAGTAGATAAAAGAAAAATTATTGGCACTCTCTTCTAGCATGTACTATACATTCATAAAAATGATTGAATAAAATATTATCACGAATACGAAGTTCGTCGACCCTATAGTAACTCTGTATACTATGGAAGAATTGTATTATTATTTGGGAATCGATAGTGTAGTGATTCACAAAATCTAGACAGCTAGCTTGTACAATTGTGACAAAAATGTTGATATTTTAGTGTGTCATGGTCCGATTGTCTTGAAATTTGGACATGACATTCACAACTCATTTTGCTTCAAAACCAATGGTTCCTTTCAAATTCAGTGGTTCTATTGTAAGAAATAGTTACGTGAAGAGTAGCAAATTTCTAAGTTCTATAATTTTTTTAAAAAAAAATTTGTCTTTGAAGAATATGAATTTTGTCAACTGTTCAAAACTTTCTAAAGCTCTCAAATTTAAGTATATTCTTTAAAAATATTTTTGTTTTTATTATATATTATATTTGTGAATTTTTAGATGATTAAATATTTTGATTGTATTTCTGAAGAAGCACAAATAGAAATTATATTTTTGTACTAAATAAATATGATGTCGATGCCCTAGAAGACATACAACCCACATTATATAAATGTTTCAGAAAGAATTATCTACCCGTAAAGTATATGTCATAGAAATATAAATATTTCAGAAGAATATTGATATATTACTCCTGAAGAAGAAGAAGAAGAAGAAGAAAATTCATATTAGGATTCTTGAAGAATAATGTATTGTGTTCTTGAACAAACACAAATTTATACGTATTAATATTTTAGAAGAATGTTATGATTAATTTAAATATATCAATATTTTTGAAAAATATTGTTTGATTTTTTGTGAGTAATCATAACCAAATATATATCAATATTTCAAAAGAATATTGTTTTGATACTATAGAAGAATACTGAGTTATATGGGAGAATAAAACTTTACTATTAGTAGTAATTTATTCTCTACTAAAATAAAAGGGAAACATAATAAGTTTCTAAAATTTGTGATACAATTAAAACAAACATTATATTGAACTAGAAGTTCATTTGATTCTTTAGCATGACTAGTTGGATCATCACTGGATCAATACTAATGCAAACTTAAAAAATCAAATGGACATTCAATGAAAAACCTGAAAATTTTTCAATCTAATAAATTCTCATATGTTATTTGTTCTCTTTATCGAAAATTGATAATTAAATACCATTAGCTAAAATAGAAACTGAATTCCCTGTATTTCTGAATATTAATTAGGGTCATAAATGGGGCCCCATAATCATCCACAATAATCATCTAGATATTATTTGTATCTAATAAATTTATAAATTTACTCGAGATGCAAGATATTTGCAACTTGAAGTTCGTGAAATTGCTACTCAAATTTTAAATTATGTACATAATTTTCAGATTACACAATTAAGATGATGTTTTATTGTTAATGCTAATAAGCTTAAATCTCAGCATTTTAATAACTTTTGTTGGGATATCGATAAATAGTTTAACACTACTGTTTGTTAAATACTTCCAATTAATTTAATTGAGAACAAAGTCCTTCCCATTTATGTTTAGGGAATGATATTATGCATCTTGTCAACATCAAGTTCTTCTTAGGATTAATAGCAGAATACCCCCTGTAAACGTTTTCATGTGTGATATATTCCCTAACTATTGGAAATCATAGATTACCCTCCTATTTCAAACGTTTTGTGTGAAAAAATTCCTATCGTCAACATTCATCTTGTATGCCGTTAAATCTCAGGAAAATTGAGGAAAATAGATAAATAAGGAATGACAAATGCGTCAATTCATATTTTCGTCTTTAATAAAATCTACCCAACATGAGGAGGGGTTTTATGCAAAACAAATGTTCACATTCTTTCGATTGCTAACCTACATTGTACCATCAGTTCCTTCTTCACCCATAATAGTAGAGGTTTCCTTGACCACTTCTGAAATTCTAACAACTACCATTTTTTAGTGAAGGAACAATAGTAAGTTGTAGAAGTGGATTTTTATTTTTAAAAAAATACGCACGTAAAATATGTGAAATTGTGGAATGGGGCATTGAAATTAGTTGCTTTTTGATATGTTTACAATTTGATTGTGATTATCGAGAATGGAGGCTCCAAGACTCGGAGGGTTCGAAGAAGCTCCTGTCTATGGTAAGTTGCTTTGTTATTGAGGTTTAAGAAATAAAGTATTTTGATTCAGATTTTTTACGTGTTTTGTTGGAATTTTATTGTTAAAATGGTGTGCATGTTGTTTGCTATGGGTCTTGAACCGATTCCTATACTAACCCTTGTTGACATTATCATTCGGTCGGATACATAGACTATTTCGCAATGGCTATATACACTGGTGGTGTCTTCATCGACAAGCCGAATAATGTCAAGTATAACATAGTACTGTTATGTTTGTGGACTTTGTGAGGGCTAATTACTTCAACAGGGAATGGTTCCATGCTCTTGAGTATGTTTGTGGTGACTATGGACCTTTAGAATTTTACTTTAGAATGTAGAAAGGTAATTTGGGTATTGTTTTTAAGAGGTTGCATAGTGAATCTAATGTGAATGAAATGTTAAAGGACTTTAAAGGACATAGGTTGCTTGAGATTTATGTAGTTGTGCCTAGCCATACAATAACTTGACCTCGAGAACCATACCAAGAATCAGTGCATGAGGTCCTAGAAAGTAGTGCTCGTAATGAAAGGGGGTGAAAATACCACAGAAGGTTTCTACATCCTGGTGTTTGAAGCGGATGAAGGTGGTTTGGGTGAAGTGAACATTGGTGATTGCGTGTCTGAAAATGTGGAGGAGTCGTGGTTGCAATTTGAGGAAACACTCGCGTATGAAGTTGGAGCTAGTATTCACAACTGAATCAGCATGAAGAGAACCCATAGATGGGTGAGGAAAAACCAAACGATATAATGGAAGATGAAACTGAAGGCTTTGTGGAAAGTGATTATGAAGTTGGGGAGCAACCTGAAGCTGGTGACGAGGTTGAGGAGCAAGCTAATTTTAGTTCTGATTTTGGTTTTGTACGATGGAGAAGAATCTAGAGATACTGACACTGATTATGGGGAGTTGGATGAGTTACAAAGTTGGGATAGCGAAGAAGATGAAGAAAAAAATCCAGAAAGAAGGACAAACAGATAAATTCAATCCTTTAATCGATATGGAGCAACCAAATTTTCGAAAAGATTATCAAATCCCTAGAACATTTGAGCAATCCCTCTTATGCATTCAATACGTTTTGTAATTCCCCCAGATAAAATGGTTCTGTTGTAAAATCCCCTTAAAGAAATATGTTTTGTATTTTACGTCTCCCACTTTTACGTTTTGTACGCTACATGTATGATTTTCGAGACAAAAGTAGTTTTGAAATGTGCCTTAACTGAACAATCTATAACATCAAATTGGGAGATCAAGTACATCAATGACGAAGGTATAGATTGCGAGCAGTATGCAAGGAAAAATCTTGTGGATGACTATTGTACGCAAGCAATGTGAAAGATGAAAACAATTTTGTGGTAAAGACTTACAATGGTGACCACAGTTGTACATTGGTCTATTGGAAGTTGGAACATGCGGCTAACTCCAAAGTACTTATCCTATAGATGTTTGTCTTCATAGAAAATAAGCCTAATATTTCTGTAAGCAAATTTTTTGATAAAGTTAAAAGTTATAATTTGGGACACGTGACTAGGTGCTAGTATTACCAAACCAAAGACTTGGTAATGAAGATATTACATGGCGCACCGTAGTTGACCGCTACAAAATTTTGTGGGATTATTGCGAGCACCTAAACACATACAAATGTTGGTACAACTATGTAGTTGGAGGGTCGTGTTGGGGAGTTTAAAAGATTGTACATATGTCTGGGAGCACTTAAGATGGGATTCATGAGTGGATGCAGAATGGTGATGGGGTTGGACGACTATTTTTTGAAAATGACCCAGGAGACCAGTTATTGCCTAGAGTAGGTGTATATGGTAATAATGGGGTTTATCTTATAGTGTATACCATGGTGGAGGTTGAGAACGATGAAAATTGGAGGTGATTTTTGGAGTTGTTGAAAGATGATTTAGGCATAGTTAATAGCCACTAGTGGGTTTTCATATCTGATAAGTAGAAGGGGTTTGTATAAGCTCCTAAATAGATATTTGAACATGTTTACAATAACTTCAGTGTAACATACAAGGGCCTTGGATTGAAGAATTTACTCTGGGTAGAAACAAGAGCTATAACTGATTTTGCATAGGTAACATAGATGAATAAGATTTGTGATTTGGACTTGCATACAACCAATTGTAGTTGAAGCTGACAGAGCATTGGAGTATATCGTATTTCAAAGTAGGAATAATTGTGATATGCTCCTGGACAATTTATCGAAGTCCTTCAATATGACCATCTTGAGTGCACGGGAGAAGCACATCTTATCAATGTTAGAGGAGATCCGAATGTACTTGATACGACGAATCGTGACAATGATGGAAGCATACGACAAATGGAGGGGAGTTGTGGGCCTCAGAATAATAAAAATCATTTAGAAAAATACAACTCTTTTGCGGTCTAAATATGCTGACTATTCAAGAAACCAAAAGTTTCAAACACGACACCATGAAACTCAAACTTTGGTAGCAGTTGGCCTGACTGCTAGGACTTGTTCACGTCGACTGTGGCAGTTAACTGGTATACCATACAGCTACGTCATTGCTGCACTACCATTACGAGACATGTAGAATGTAACTGACTACGTAGATGATGTATATAAGAAAGAAGCGTATATTTAGATGTATACACCGACAATATCCCTAGTTACAAGGCCGAATCCCGGACTCAATCCCTTGACACCTTCTGTATACACTAAGAAGGCTTAGCGAAGAAGAAACGTTCACACCGTCCAAACAATGGCAACTACTGATGCACCTTCATCAAGGAAATGGATGATGATGATATGTTCTTTAAGTGGTGCTTCCAGGCACAACAGGAGGAAGTGCAAAGGAAGGAAACCACCAGCTACAAACTGAAGTCGATATTTTGGGTTCATTAGTTTGTCATTGTTTTTAGGCCTGGGCACGGGTCGGTTCGGTTCGGTTCGGTTCTGAAGAGAATCGAACCGAACCGAACCAAAAATTTTCGGGTAGTTAGTAAACGGAACCGTCGAGTCCAAATATAACTTTGGAACCGTTCGGGTTCGGTTCAGTTCGGTTCTTTTCGGTTCCATACTATAATTACTTTTTTTTTTTAACATTTATAATAACACTACAGTCTGATTTGTTTAGCTTTTACAAATTAATGTATTTCAATTTAATAACAAATAAATAACAAGTTGTCCAACAAGATTAATTTATCAATGTATACAAATTACAAAAAGTAGATAGCAAATAGTAATACTAAAATATCGATAATCCATATAAATTAAAAGTCATAGAGATAAAATATTTTAAATCATTGCTAATACAATAGTACTTACCAACTATTTGATTTAACCATCAAATGCTTGAGTTTCCATACTATATACTAAGAAACTCTACAAGAAAAAAATTGAAAAATCACAATTAACAAATATAAATAACTAAAAATTGTTCAACTAATAAGATTTAATAAGAAAAAAATATAATATGTATTTTATTACCTGTCTCAATATCCTCGTAAAACTCAGTCTCCTCGATGCAAACTCTATCTTCGGAAACTCTCAAAAGTCTAGATTCTTCCCTTAGCCAATTTGTGTACAAATCAAGGCTTCAACTGTTTGAGGAGTTAAAGAACTCCTAAATGGATCAAGAATGCGCCCTCCAGTACTAAATGCTGACTCAGAAGCAACTGTAGATACAGGAATGGCAAGAACATCCCTTGCAACCCAGATAAAAATTCAAATCTTGACTTATTGATCTTCCACCAATTTAAAATGTCAAAATTTCCATCACTAGCATCTTCAGTTGGTTCCATTAGATATCGTAGCACCTCATCTTTTCTAGAAAAATCCATTTTAGTAGTTTTCAATTTCTTGTACCCAAAATCAAAATTACAAGCATCCCAATCATCATCATCATTCGAATCATCCAACAAAGTGACTCGATCATTAGATTCATCGCCCCCACTCCCACTTCCACTAGCTCCATTGTTTGAAGTATGACATCCCTTGTATTGGTTATACAAAGCATACAATAATTTCATGACCTCATTTTTTGTGGCTTCAACCTTTACACAGTCATACAAGATACCTATACAATGCACGAGAAACTCCAACTTATACCTAGGATCAAGCACAACTGCTACAATCAAAATCTTGTTCATTTTATCAACTTTACCCCAATACTTGTCAAATTTAAGCTTCATGTTATTTGCTAAACTACTTAGCATATAATCTTGCTTGTCACCCATTTTTCAAAATTTGCTCAATTTTACAAACTTCATGGAAGTAAATATTGGAAGTAACATTTGATGAAGCACTAAACTTCAATGTGACATCATAAAAGGTTCTTAGAAACTTGGAAAATTTTCTAGCTTTCTCCCAATCATAACGATTAGGTGGCCCCTCTTTTTCTTTTCCACCTTCATTCTCATCAAAATATTTACAATAAAATCCATCCTCTTCCTCCATTCTTTCAAAAGTTTTTTCAAAATTCAAAGCACTTTCCAACATTAAAAATGTTGAATTCCATCTAGTAGGAACATCTAAAACAGCAAGTTTTTTGCATGTAATATTTTCCCTTTCAATACAACATTTAAATTTACTCAATCGGGAAGGAGATGATCGAAAATATTTGACCGCATTGCGAATACTTTCTATAGCTGGATTAAACTCTTTCAACCCTTCTTTAACAATCAAATTGACTATGTGTGCTGAGCAACGTACATGCAGGTAAGAGCCACCTACAATCATAGTATCATCAGGTTTCCAATTCTTCAACTTGCTTTTCACATAAATGATTGCTGCATCATTTGTGTTTGCATTGTCTACAGTAATGGTACCTACACACTCTATTCCCCAATCAAGCAAACACTTTTCAATAAACTTCCCAATTGTCTCCCCTTTATGATTTGGAACAACAGAAAAACTCATTATCTTCTTATGTAGTTTCCAACTTCTATCAATAAAGTGTGTTGTGACCACCATATAATTGATGTTTTGAATTGATGTCCAACAATCAGTGATTAAAGAAATCCTTTGCCTATCATTAATAAATTTAATCCTCAATGATTCCTTTGTTTCATGGTAGAGATGGAGCACATCTCTAGTAATTGTTGTTCGAGAAGGAACCTCAAATCTAGGGCAAAGTTGATGCACAAAATCCTTAAAACTCACACCTTCGACAAAGGAAAAAGTCAATTCATCAATAATAATCATCTTAACCAATGTTTTTCTACACTTTTCTTTATCAAACACCATAGCCATAACACCGCCATCATTGTTTTCTCGAGTCAGTATTTTTTGATTTTCATCAACTTTAGTGTTCTTATATGCATAACAAGATTTTAAATGCTTCCACATGCTAGAAGTTCCAGTGTTAGTATCAACTTTAAATGTTTTCCCACAATAATTACATTTTGCTCTTTCTCCACCAAGTATCTTAGTAAAATGATTCCATATTCCTGACCTCTCATTTGGTTGTTTTTTGTCTTCCATTTGAGCAGGCAAATTTGATATCACCTCAACTGGTAACTAGATTAAATCCTGCAAATTGTTCAAATTTAGTATAAATTCAGAAATGAATAGGAAAAAAACTATACACACACTATAATTAGTGAATACTTTCACAGAAATTATGTGAAAAAATCATTCTTTATGCAATAGGAAAACAAGATCAATAATATTAGTATCAGTTAAGATAATTTGAAAGAAGTAAGAACAACAATTTGGACACAGTAGGCTGACAAATTAATGAAAAAAGAGAACTGTGCACCATTTACCAGGTTTATTAATTGGGTCCAACCTAACGACAGTAATGTTAAAATGAAGATGTTGCCTTTAACTCTCCCAAAAAATTAATAGAGAACATCCAGATTATGCTTCTTGAATATTTGACTTCATCAACAACTAAAGACAGTTGAGCAGTTAAATCAAATTAAGCATTATTTAGAAAGACTCCAAAATAACCCAAAAACTAGCATTATTTAGAAAGACTCCAAAATAAAACTTCATAAAATGTACTTGACCAGAAATGTGCTTCACAGAGGCACCAATTCCTATTCAACACAGCACATAAAAACTACAAGTCTACAACCGCCAGGTTCGATAAGCAATAACCAAAAGATTTGCTAGTTTTGGCTTCCAATAACAAAGTGGCAGAGTAAATATCAGTAAGTAATCATAAATTACAGTTTATATAAGCATCTTACTAGAAATGTAAAGAAATATGCACCGTGCTAATATTTATACTGTGCATACATTACCTCAACAAGGAGTAAGATATATTCTCAGGTAGGAGAGTTCGGAGGTCGGAGGTCGCAGCTTCGACTGGGTCGACGATGGAGGCTTCAACCTTTGTGTGTGTTGTGTGTGTCTGCGTGAAATCTGGAGTGGAGAGTTAGTGGAGTGAGGGTAGGTTTTCAATTTACAAATGAAAGTAATAAATTGGGTTAAATGAAAGGTTGTCTTGGGCTACAAATAAAATTAATAATTGGGCCCAATAAAAAATTGTCTTGGGCTACAAATGAACGGAAAATTTGTTAATTTATTTTAAACAAATTTTGAAAAAATTAAAAAATTTGATTTATTCTATATATAAAAAATTTAAAAAATTTAAAAAATTCGATTCTTATTCGGTTCTTCGGTTCTGGGTCTAGAACCGAGAACCGAACCGTACCCGTTGGTTCTCGACTCAAATACCCGTTCGGGTATTTCACATACGAAGAACAACTCGGTTCAATTCGGTTCGGTTCGGTTTTGTTCGGTTCGGTTCAGTTCGGTTCGGGAGATATGCCCAACCCTAATTGTTTTTATCCTGTTTTTTTCTAGTTGTAATTCCATGGTAATGTGAACAATTGTTATTATCGACTGGTAATATTTGGTGTCAATAATGAATTGGTTCAATATTATAGGGTTGTAATTCCCAATCTTTATCAGTCCAGGGTTGATTTTGTGCAAACGCACGTTAAAAATAGGGTTTAAATGTCTAGTAATACATGTTTGTATATCACATTGTTATATGTTTCTAGGGTTATATTATGAAACCTATTCAATGTTTAGGGAGTTTATCGCAATCAATTTAGATCAAATGATGTGTCATACAATCATTACCATTGAATAAGCAGTTAAGAAGAAGTGAAATAGAGTAGAAAATTGGAACATTACATTGAACATCTAACTTACAGAACTTGAACACAAAAGTAAAACATTCACTAATATCTATTCAGTGCACACATCTACAAGGTGATCGAAGCTATATTTTCCACCAAAAACCCACATTACTACACACCCACACAAAAACCTAAGACCTAAATCTAAAATCACTGCTCTGCCTCTGCAGTTCCAACATTTGTTGTTTGAGTGCATTCTTGGATCTCATAGCCTAGGTATGATTTCCATATATCTACTATACATAGGCGGGTCAAACCACGAGAAGTACCCACAACCTCATTTTTATTGTAGAAAGCCAAAAAAATATTAGAGCTTGAGCATACTTAGTAAGAAAATGGTTCAAAAAATGTGTTTAGGTTTCCTTTACCAGCCATCATCTACATGTGAAGAACCTTCTTTTCGTGTTCGTTTTCGTCCATAAGTCTTCTGCTCAATCTCCATTATGCATCTGCATAGACGGGAGTCCATCGGAGTTAAGGGTGAAGTGGTTGCAGCTACGTACGAAAGAAACGAAGTGGTGTCAAGTAATGAAATGAAGAAAATAAAGAAAATATTGGCATTGGGTGAGTTTTAATAAAGATGAAAATACGAATTGAAACATTCGTCCTTCCTTAATTATCCATTTCCCTCCTTTTTTTTCCTGGAATTTAAAGGCACACCAAACGAATGTTGACAACGGGGGTGTTTTTCGCACAAAACGTTTGAAACAATGTGTTTTCTGTGACTTACAATATGTAGGGGTATATCACACATGTAAACGTTTACATGGGGTATTCTCCTATTAATCCTTTTTCTTATTATGATGACTTATAGCAAGATCTTGATTTCTTCATTTAATTATTTGATAGTGCAATATATGTAAAATCAATCCATCACATTGTACTAAGATGAAAATTAAATAATGCTAAGAATAAATGCGTAATTTGAACCCTTATTACAAACGTGTGATATTTTATAATGTAGTTATTGTTTGTCAATTTGATTGAACTATTTTTCAGCATTAAGGAAAGAAATTAAGAAGTTGAAAATAATGTACAAATACATTATTATATTATGTAGATCTTAGCAAAAGATAATTCGAACTAGAAGTTCGAAAAATAATTCACTTAGATACATTTATTAACCAAAGAAATTAACAATATCACACACACCATCTTTAAAATGCTTCAACTCGAATTGACGTCATAGGAGAACAATTAGTTAAAATTATATCCGAAATATCTTTGGCACGCTTGAAATGTGAAGATATTCGATTCTAATAAAAAAATTCTTCAAAAGAGAAATGAAGCATATAAGGAAGATGTTTCTATTTAGGATGCATATACTTTTGGAAAATATATAAACATAACAAAATGTAAAACCTGTAAGAGGTTCAGGTACCTGAAAATTTTGAAAATTGAGATATCTCAATAAGTTTTATTGTTATGAGAAAAGAAATACAATCAAAAAAAGAAAACGTTGTCGATAATACTTTTGCACATAGTGTATTGCATCATATAGCGAGGAATTGAAATATATTGACCGAAGTAATGATTGGCCAAATAAATAATGGCAATTATAATAAATTAAATTTATTAGAGAAACTTGAAATTTCTAGATTTACAGTCCAGACGCCTAAAGGTGTATATTAATTTTATTACAATCGTATCATTAATTTTTTCCTATGAATATAGGACTTTGGTTCTCAATATAGTACATACAATTTTGTTAACTTCTCTTTTCCTCTAGTTTATAATAATAGGCAAATTATTGACTAGCATTAACAAAATTTATTTATTACGAGAACATGAATTGGAGGCATTCTGGCATTGGAACTCAAATGCATAAAGATAAAATTTCAAAATTACATAAAATCATCTGTAATTCTAATATCAAGCCTAGTTCCGTGTTATCTTATTTATTTATTTTCCTTCAATTTTAGGGGAAAAAAGCAAATAGGGTATTATAAGAAGATTATTGTAAGATTCAATTATCACTCCATGTTTTAATTATTATTTAACGCAGCTTAAGCATATAAGTCAGTCAAATTTACTAATGATTTTTAAAAAAAAATTATCACTCCATGCCACTTAGAGTGTGTTTGATTTTATTTTCCACGAAAAATGTCATTTTTTCACATAATTTCCTACTTTTGGGATATTTGATTGAAATTTTTTTTTAAACTTTTGGTCACCTAACCATATTTTTCTCAAAACAATGAAAACATTTTTTTTAGGGAGTTGTGATTTTTATTTTTCAGCTAATTCACTATCTTATTTCTCATCTATCTTCCTCTCTTTTATCCACCAATAAAACATGACAAGTATAATATTTTTAAAATTGAAAATTAAATCAATCAAAGATATTTAATTAATAATTTTCAATTGGAGAAAATACCTATAAATAGCTCTTTGAAGTAGGTGATTTGTGAAAATAGACCCCAAAAAATTAGATATTTGAAGAATAACCTTTGACTAATAATTCTTCCAAAAATACCCTTTCACAAGAAATTGCAACCAAAGCTATAATAATGTATAAGAAACTCCAATTAAGTCCCCAAGAATTTATGATTCAAAAATCTTTGATAAATTTAACTCCTAATATTATACAAAATTTTATTGATCTAAGAACTGCAACAAATAATAAACTAAATTATTTAAAACAAGATTTAAAAAATTTATTTACAAAATATTTAGATCCAAAATTAAAATACAAAAATGATTATATGGATAATAGAGCAATCAAAATTGAAAATGATTTACTTAAAAGAATTCTTAATCTAGAAAGAAGAATTTGCAAGTTAAATATAATTACTAAAGAAAATGTTTTAACAAAAGATAGTAAATTTTATGAATTCTATTATAATCTTTTAAATACTTATGAAGATTTTAATTGGATTCAAAATCTTAAACCATCCGCTGCACACTCTGGTAAAATGGTATCAGAGTCAAGTTACGAACCTAAAATAATGATGAACATAATAAATGAAGAAAATATAATTGAAGAATTTTTGAAAAAAGTTGAAAAGCATAAAAAATCAAGTTATCCTTATTTATCTAAGAATAATACAAATGTAAGTTTTGAGGATATACATAAAAAAATAGAAAATTTAGAACATAATATACAAATATGAAATGCCATTCTAGTTAAAAATCTTAAGCGAAAAGATAAGATTATAATTAATCTACCTCAAGATTTTAGAATAATACAAAAAGATACCAATAAAGGAAAAAAATCATGACATAAAACAATATATGATTACAGAGGTAGAAGAATCAGAACAAAAATTCTTAGAATCTACTGGTGAAGAATATGAAGAATATAAAAAACAGTTAAAAGAATTAACTGAAAAAAATGGAAAATATAAAGATGAATACTAATCCATCATCTAGTTATAATATGAAAACAAAATTTAGTAGTGATGAAGAATATGATTATCCTTATGGTACACCAATACCAAATAAGGATGATACTAATCAATATAGAAAAAGACAGAAGAGATACACTGAAAATATAAGGAAACAGTCCATAAAAGAAATAAATCCAATGAAATCTTATAATGAACATATCCACACAACAAGGATATGGTTAGATCTAGACCGTATAGATAAAAATAAGGCCATAGAAACATGGGTAACTAGTACAGACTTAACCATACAATTTAACAAATGGAAAACATATACAACTTTTGGATTTATAGAACATACATTCAGAGGAATTGTATCTGAATGGCGGAGGAAATTACCAGAAACTGTAAAAAGAAGAATAAAGTATGGAGAGAATAAGATTGAAGACTTAGATAATAAGAATACTTTGAATGAGCAAAATATACAAGAAATATTAAAGAGATTTGAAAGAGCTTTAAGAACAGAGTTTTTAGGAAATAGGTACACTTCAAATGAAGAAACTAGGAAACAAGAAAAATATAATGAAGGGATTATAGCTATGGAAAACTTAAGAATATGTGATATGTGTGAATTAGAAAGATACACATGTAAGTTTGAAGAGATATTATATATTAAATCAAGAAGATTATCAAGAAAATAAGCCTATGTTAAGATCTTATTTTACAAAGTTACCATTCCTATGGGGAATGAAGTTATTAAAAGAATATGAAAAAACATTACCTATTGGTCAAGAAGAGGGTATAAGATAGATAGTCTTGGAAGTAGGATTGAATTTACAAGAAGAATGGTAGACATCTGGTGCAGAGAAGCTTTAGAAAACAAGAAAGCATATAAGATAAGAAGAAATTCTTTGTACTGTTACAAATATTTAGGCCAAATTAAGCAATTTGGATATCATAAGAAGAAATATAAATCATTTAAGAAATACAGAAGAAAGTTCAAAAATTATAAGAAGTTTAAGAAAAGGAATTTTATACTACATAAAAAAATTTCAAGAAAAAAGATTGGAATAAAAAACCTAAAATAAGAAATATTTAGAAATGTAGATGTTTCATCTGCAATGAAGAAGGACATATTGCCCCTCAATGTCCTAAGAAGAAAGATAAACAAAATATAAAAACTTTTAGAATTTATGAAGAATTCCAAGATGATAGTGATATAGAACCAATTGAATACTTTGAAAATCTAAGCAGGGAATGTAGTAGCATTATGAATTAGATCCATCATCATCAGAAGAAGATTATGAAGAAATAGTGTATATGAATCAAGACATAGAACAAACAGACCAAAAAATAGAAATAGAAAGAACTAAGGAGGTAGAATATTCAATAGAAGATATAAGCCAAGAAATTACCTTTGATATTAAAAGATACAAATGAATAACTAAAAAAAATATTAGATTTACAAGAAAAAGACGTATTCCATCAAGGATTCTTAGGAATACTGCCAAGAGTAAATAAAATAATTGTAAGTATGAATTATAAAGAAATGTCTATCAATATAGAAGATACTATAGGAAAAGCAAGATTTCCTATAATCACAAAAGAATGGGTAAAACAAAAGTTATCCAAAATTCTAGAAAATATAAGAAACAAGTTGAAATGTATTGAAATAGGAGGAGTTCAAATAATGGTAAAATGATTCTTTAAAGAAGGAATGAATATACCAATAGAAATATATTGCACGGATAATAGAATCTTACAAGATCCTATAGACGTTCAATTAGGAACGATTGTAGGAAACCTAGTCTACCAGAAGATAATATTCACAGTAAAACCAAACTATGCAATATCACTAATTGATGAAAATATTGATCAAAGTTTCAATTTATATTATAGAATCGGAAACCTAAAGATGTTATGAAAAAGTAAGGCTATTAGTATTAGCATAAAATCAATTTTTGCATTTAGGACTAACCACCATAACAATCTAAGGAAGATAACTGATAATATTATCATACATAAATTTTTTGAAGAATTAGCTGAATATATACCTCCTAGAAAATACCAAGAACATGAAGTTACTATACCAGAACAAATAAAACTTGATTTTCACACACAAGCAAGAGAAATCAATTCTGGAGGAAAACTAATAAGAAGAAATAGTGTCAGTCTAGAAGGAGAAAATCTTATTGCAAGATTCCTCTCCAGACAAGACTCTAGGATAAGCCAACTCAAAAAACTAAGTATTGCTGGACCATCAAGTTTGCAATATTATATA
This sequence comes from Osmanthus fragrans, assembly GCA_019395295.1. Lineage (NCBI taxonomy): Eukaryota > Viridiplantae > Streptophyta > Magnoliopsida > Lamiales > Oleaceae > Osmanthus > Osmanthus fragrans. The sequence continues at coordinate 15,269,990 of CM033355.1, read as the reverse complement.
AAAACAAGATATATAAATAAAAAAGAATGTAAGAAAAATCTTTTTGTCCTCATAGATACTGGAGCAAATAAAAGTCATGTAAATGCTAAATTTGTTAGCCATTTAATAGATTTTGAATTATTAGAACCATACATCTTCAAAGATTATTTGGGAAATAATCTTGAAATAAGAAAATATGTGAAATTCCCTGTTATATTTATAGGAGAGGATCAGAAAGAATATACTAAAGAAATAATTTTATACAAAGATGAATTATATGGAGTCGAACGTTCACCTATACTATTAGGGATGAACTTCCTTGAAAAATTTAATCGTTATAAACTCTGTCAAGGATATTTGAAGATAACAATTGATAACAATCCAATTATCATATCAAGAATAGATGAATATATGAAATCATTGTTATCATGGAAAAAGTAATTAGTACTAATCCCATGAGTCCATATATTGAAATTAAACTTAATATAAAAAGTTATTGTAAAATTAAATTTCATGATTATCTAGATACAAGAAGTACAATAAGCTTATGCTTACCAAATGTACTGTCATCTGAATACTAAAAATATAATTCAAAGACGGTTGTCAACGCTACAACAACAGGTGGAAATAAGGTAATATATAGCAAATATGCTACACAAGTACCTTTTCTAATATCCTTTAGAGAAATATTTGTAGATACAATATATATGTCAACCACAATTGGATGTGATATTTTATTAGGACAAAATTTCCTATTAAAATATGCACCATTTACACAATATATTGATAAATATATGTTCACAACTCGTTGTGCACATAAAATATTTACACCAAAAATAGTTAAAGCTGTTAGTATAGCATATAGAGAAATTAACCATCAAAACTCCTCAGTCCAGTGTGGTGGATGCTGGAGTACAGAGAAATTTAAACCAATTACAGTTTTAAAAATGACAACAGAAAATAGGTTAGAAAAATTGAAAAAAGAATTTCTGAAACCTATTCTGAAAATCCATTAGAAAAATAGAATACAGAAAAAATAAAGGCAAAAATAGAACTAATCAATCCATACACTATAGGAAGAGTCAAACCCATGAAATATAGTGTGGAAGACCAAAAAGAATTTAAGGACCAAATAAAAGAATTACTAGAAGCCAAATTAATTAAGCCTAGTAAAAGCCCACCTAGCTGCCCAACCTTTATGGTTAGAAAACATAGTGAAATTAAAAGAAGAAAAGCCAGAATGATAATAAATTATAAAAAGTTAAATGGAGTTACTAAATTTGATAGATATTACTTGCCTAATAAGGATGCCCTTATTAAACAAGTATAAAATAAAAAGATATTTCAAAATTCGACTGTAAGTTAGGTTTTTGACAAATCGTACTTACAGAAGAAAGTAAACCGCTAACTGCATTTAGTACCCCCAGTCCTCTAGGACAATATGAATGGAATGTAATGTCATTTGGGTTGAAAAATGCACCATAGATATTTCAAAGAAGAATGGATGCGGTAATTAAACTTATCTCTCATTTCTGCATTTTTTATATAGATGATTTACTTATTCATTCAAACGATATAAATAAACATATAGAACATCTTGAGAAATTCTGTTATATTATGAATAATATGGTATTACACTTTCTCAAAAGAAAGTCGAGATAGCTAAAACAGAAATAGAATTTTTAGGATTATTTATAAAAGGAGAATTGCAACTGCAATATCATATTGGTGAAAAATTTTAAGAATTTCCTAAAAAAATTAAAGATAAAAAACAATTGCAAAACTTCATTGGTATATTAAATTATGCTGAAGGATTCATTGAGAATTGTGCTGAGTTAAAAAATTATTTTCTTCCAAAACTAAGAAAATGTAATGCGGTCTTGGGAGGAACAAGATTGTGAAAATATAAGAAATGTAAAAGAAGAATTAAAAGTTTTGCCTAAACTGATAATTCTACAAGAAGATGATTTATTTATCCTTGAAACTGATATTTCAGATAATTACTGGGGAACAGTATTAAAGGTCAAAAAGAATATCAATGTGAAAAGAATTGTTCTTGTCCTGAGATATTTGCAGGTTATACATCAGCAACATTCAAAGAAATTGAAACTAGATATGAGATGAACAGAAAAGAACTCATTTCCGTAAAGCGAGGAGTACAAAAATATGAAGATTATTTATTGCCAAAAATGTTCTTAATTAGAACAGATAATACTCAAGTTAAAGCCTTTTTAAAAAATAATGTTGATCCACCCATTGCTAATAAATATATTATCAGGATTCAGATTTGGTTCACTTATTTCAAATTTATATTGAATATATAAAGGGTGAAACTAACTTTCTTCCTATTATCTCAGCAGGGATGAAGCTAGAACAATTAAAAGCTAAAGTGTAGATACTTGAGATAAAAGTTTCCTACTTGGAAACACAAATCCAAAAGGCAAAACAAATATAGCCCTTGAGGCAGAAGCAACTTGTACCAAGTCTAGTATCTTTTCACAGGGATCAGTAAATACTAGCGCTCTTCTCGAGGATAAAGGGAAAGACAAGAATGTAGTAGAAAACCCTTCACAGGGAATACTTAAACCTATTACTGGTAAAAAAAAATAGTGAACTTCCTAACAGGGAAAATACTCAAAATATCAAAATTAACAAATGTAGCTCTTCATTGAGCCAAACCCTACCTAGGCTAACTATTGAAGATATTCATCCAAAGGATAATGTCAAAATATGTCATAAGGAAAAATTTCCTAAAATTGATAACTATGAAGAAGTCATAGTTTTTATTGTTATTTTTAATATCTTGTTCGATTGGTACTTGAAGATAGGAAAGTGGATGAAAACTCTCCACTACGAAAAATACATTAAGATAAATTTTTATCCAGGAGCACCAGTCAACTGGGTACAAAATTGCTTTGAGATAGGAAATATATTTTGTATATATCTCAGCAAAGATCTCAGAGGAATAGCTAACTTCCAATCAATGTTAGGAAAGCTGTAAAGAGATATACTGAAGTTGTCAAAACAACAAGCATATATATCAGGTTCCACTCATCAACTATGGAATGGGATCCTGTTCTTGAATATATGCATCCAGCGTTCCATGTTATCAAGATGGGACTCAAACTAACATTTTTTACCAACCAGTCAAAAGGTTGTTAAAAATATCCCCCAAGATATTATAAATATGATGGCATATAAAAGAGCAAAAGGATATAAGGAAATATTTAAACATGTAACTTAGATTATTACCGAGAAAGAAAAGATATGGATTTATCCATCTGAAGACCATTTAATCTATTCCGATGCAAGGATTGCTATAAAGGAAGAAGATATATGTTATCTTGATCATTTACTATCCAGTATAATATCAAACCAAGTAAATGGATAAGAAGATATGGGAAAAGAATTATGCCAGATACTTTGGAACTATAGTGACCACCACTGTGAGTACAGCGTAATTGAAGATATGAGTCAAGCATCTCTCAACAGTGAAGAATTCCCCACGGAGTTCTTTGATTCAAAAATGAAAAAGTGATGTAGACAAAAGAAAGTAACCCTTTATCACTACTTTAATAAAGCAATTTATTAAAGACAAATGTGATCACTAGAAGACAGAAGATAGTACAAAGAAAATCTCTATGATTGTAACCACTCACCCACTTGTGGTTAAAGATGGAGGACAAATTCAAAAAGAGAAGGCCCTCAACAAAAGATATTGGAAAAATCGGTGGAGATAAGACTTTTTAGCTACCCAACAAAAGAAGATGGAATACACATGTCAAGATAAGATTCCTAAAGGCTTCCATAAAAGGAGGCATGAGGAAGAAGGAAGGCATCGAATCTGGGAATTAGTTCATAATACTTCGAATATCAGACAATCTCTTTGTAATCTGTATACACCACTTGTATTCAGAAATATATAGTCAGAAGATAGCAAAGCTTGTAATAAGGTACTCACTTATGGAGTTCTAAACTTCATAAGGTGAGTACCAAAGTATGTAAATATAGTTTGTAAGTATGTACTATTTCAGTTTATGAATATTAAGATAAAATTTGTTATGTTCAACAAAGTTTTCATAAAAGGATTTCGTTAAATTTCTCATGATTCCTCAACAGTGCAGATAGAGATTTTAAAGGATTTTCAAAATATTGATTTTGAATGTATATTAGTCATGCCAAAGTACCCGTCTTTGATGAATGGTTTAGGGGGAAAAAAAAGGCTGTTTTCTAACAAAATTGAAGCACCTTGTGTGTGAGTTCATCTTTTAAAATTTCGTTTTAAGTAAGAACTTGATTCTGAAAAAAGTTTGAATAGAGGTGAAAACAGAGACTCTGGATACTGTGAGATAGCGTCTGTGGAAACACGGCTATTTCTCTAGAGTGAGAAATGCAACCTTAATTGAAAAGCCTTTTGCGGAAGCAGTCGTAGACCCAAATGATTTAAAAACATTTTAAACTTTTATCTGATTCAGAAGATTGATTAAGTACATGCAAAACAACTATAAGAGCATACTGGAGGAAAAGTCTGTCTACTTCTATTGATTATTGCAAGTTATTTACATGCTTTTACATGCTCATGCTTTAATTAATGAACACTTCACAAACATCAACATCCACTTCTAATGATGATCGTCTTAAATTATATTTAGATGATAAAGATATTTCATTTTTACTTAAATTAGCTAAAAAATATGAAGATATACTTCTTGTTGGCCAATAAAAACTTAAAGAAATATAACTCGATATAGATCATTTTTGTAAGCATAATATAAGATTCGAACATGTATGAACTAGTAAAGAGATAAAAAAAGGTTGAAGATATTATATCTAAATATAAAGATATAGAAGAAAAAATTTCAGAATGAATCATTTTAGGATATATAACTAAGAAAGATCAACCTAGAATCTTTTAAGAATTATCAAGATGCAGAGAATTTTTAGAACAATTTGAAAGACTAAAAAATATAAATATAAGCCCTGATTGATAACACAAAGAAAGAAAAAATATTGGAAAGTCCAAAACTTTGGACATAACTTGCAAATATTGAAAGTAAGGGTAAATTAATATTTTTAATAGTATAGGCTATTGAAGAAAATAGCATTAGTTATCCGGCTATTTAAACAAATGCCCCTTTCAATTGTCTAAAATTTATTTATTTTTTCATGCAAATTTCATTCTCGCAATCAAACGCATCCTAATATTATGTAAACAAAGAAAATAAAATTCAAAAAGTATTTAAATGGGAAGATTCAACAGAAGTCTACTTCCAAATGATTTGAAAATATTCCATTAGGAAACAAATTGAATAAAATTTGTGCCAAAGAGAGAGAGAGAGATTACCTTTTAATAAAGCAATAATGATGCGGTTTAATGTTATACTAATCCCTTTAATTATGAGTTTATCTCATAATTTAACATGAAGAAATGCCTCACAAGATCCCAAAAAAGGCCAGATTAAACCGTACCCCTTTTAGTCAAAGTAAACAAGTGGCTTATAGCTTGTAAGGAATATTAGTTTCGTAAAGGACTTCTTATTTTAAAATAATTTTAAAGTAATCTTAACAATGAAATGAAAGCTATGTAAAATTTAAAGTTTTGCTTTCAATTATGTCTATATGTTCATTTGTTTTACCTTGTTCAGCATATTTCTTAACGAACAACTCAATCAGTTAAGAAAGAATCAAGTTTCTTCTCCTCCTCCTTTTTGGCTATAACATATCGACAAACTCACTTGACCATTTTACTTCAAATTGACCAAGGTCGAGTAAGCCTTCTTCCGCATGTCCATTCAAACCCAATCTTTACCACTTCACGATGGTCTTGTGACCACATTACCCCCCCCCCCCCCCCCCCCCCCCCAAGTGTAGAACGACTATTTACTCACCTAATTTCAGTAATCCAGAAAGTGAAGGATAAACTCAAAATCACAACACATGACAAACTTAATATAAACATCTTCAATCTGCACACAAGCTTTAATATCTAGTGTTTAACACAATCTCTTTATAAACAAAATCGCATCACTGGCCTTGTACCATTTCAAGGAAAGATCATGATACTGATTCCAAACTTTAAACAAGTTCGATTCCAAGTGTTTTCTCATATTATGCTACATATTAGGATACTATATTGCAGTTGGCCATCTGCTCTCGATATAATTACAATCTGCAGGGAAAAGAAGAATTAATATCAAGAACATTTTTTGAATATTAATGGATGTGATGGAACGAGACTTTTTCACTATCCAAATATAACAGAAACTAGTTCAAGTTCAATCAGGATTTGATCAAGCAAAAGAACTGAAGTTCCAAAACTCATAGCAAGTGGTTAATTCAACTCGAGAAAAGTGTAAGTTGGCAATGGTGAACTAGAGGCTAGCAAGGAACTCGATCAAACTTCAGGTAAGCAGCACAATCTGAGATATACCTAACATGTATATGCAATGAAAAGTAAAAGACTAGTTAGAGGTGTACTGAACTCACCAGTAACAGCTCATCTCCTCCAACAATTAAACAGCATATATGCGTATCACCTGATCAATATTGGCACGACATACAGGGCAACCCCACTTCTTGGCCTTGATTTCATTCAAACATGACATGCATCCAGCCATGTGGCCACATGGGATACAAGCTCCCTCTACTAAAGCATCCAGGCATATCGTACAAGATGAAGCAGCATTATCTTCAATCTTCCCATCAAGACTAGTAAGCAAGGCATCTACAGCGGCAGAAGACAAATCAACAGGGTTCAAATCAATTGATGGATAGTGGATCGGGCCATCGTCAATAACTGCATCTGCAACGAGTGGAGCTGATGGGACGGAGACGGTGGATGGGTTTTCGAGAGTTGATTGAACAGATGGAATGATATTTTGTGTCTGTATATGCTGAGGTTGGCTGACACTTGGTCCTGCTTCCTGAAGAGTCCCATCACTTCCCTTGTGGGTGGTAGATGCCCCCCAATTCGAGCTATCAGTAGTGTTGGCCGAACTCGTGGATGCAACTGGATGAGAATCAATAACTGGTGGTCCTTCGTGTGCAGCAGCCTGGAGGGAGGCATTGATTGCCATAGCTACTTCTTCATCTTCGGAAGCTGGTGGTGCAGTTGCTTGAACAGCAGGCAATTGGGTATTGACAGGAAAGGTTGGGTGTATCACCTGAATTTTCAAAATTTTAAGCTCTAAATACTGGAAAGAATTGTTAGGCATTATCAATTCCTTTCTATCGTTGCCCACACCCACCTCTACCAAAAAGAAAAAAAGTCTCTCGTCCTCAGATGGAAACTGAAAAAAGAACATAAAAAACAATGGCAGGTACAGTGTATAATGCAATTTTAAAATTATCATCCTGCAGCTTTTCTGAAGTAGTGACAAACTTGCCTATTGAATGACTTGACACATAAAAATATGAGAAAAGTAAACTTTATCAAGATGTAAATAAGAGATTTTGATGGTGGTTAACAACTGAGGCTCTAGCATTATAAAAATGAATGCGTGCCTTCTAGTGCTTGAAGCACTAGTGGTCGTCAAAATAAAATTAGCAGAAAAAGTGTATTCCACCTGAGGAATTCCTTTGCATGCATTGCAGAAACGCTGCAATTGTTGTTTGTCACTTTCATTGGCATGTGCAAGTTTAACTCGTGTCTCTGTAAATGAAGAAAACAAAGAGTAACTCATGTGTTGCACACAGTTAAATGCTGGAAGTAACTATCAAATTATAGTACAAGTCTCTTCATCTGTACATATAATGGAACATCACCATTTCTCCTCTTATCATTATCAACCATAGAAGTAAATATTGGGAAAAATATTCTGTTTTAGTACTGTTTTAGATCAAGAGCACGTTTGGCTAAGTTTAAATACGTTTATTTATAAGTAATCAAAATTAAAATAAAGTTACTTATTTCGAAGGTAAGCTAAGAGATACTTCCAAAAAGTAGTTTACCAAAACATGTTTGGATAAATAGTTACTCAAGTAACTTTTTACTAATTTTTAAGCTTAGGCAAACATGCTCTAAAATGTAGTTCAGAATACAATTTTATCATTAGAGCATAAAATAGTTGCACGATTAGAATCAGTTTAATCCATTCCCGTATCAGATCCCATTGTACATCAATTGAGGCTTAAAATTCCATATGCCTAAAGTTGAACTAAAGAATATCGTCAGATGCCAAACTGAAGAATAGTTTACATCTACCCATAAAGATTCAATTTGCCATGTCACATTACATCTGTGACAACTTTTAGATAAAAAAATCTCTAGCTCTCCATGTCCAGGGCATCTTTCCCCCCACCCCCACCACCGGGGTTCTCATTTTTCCCACATGGAGAAGCACTGTGTACAAGGCAACTTTAAGCTATGATTTCTCCATGCCTAACTATCAAAGAAAGAAATTTAACGAAAATTAAAAAGAATCACTCTTAAAGTTTAATATCTTGTGTTCCCCTAAACTCCTCGTTCTAGTTTCATTTAGCCAGTTCAAAACTCAATATACTTACTCCATGCCTGTTAGGAGGTCTTAATACCTCGCCTTTGCCTCCAGTGTCTCAGGACTATTCGTAAAGATAAAAAATTGATCACCTATACCCATGAACCCAGAAAATGGTATAAAATGGAAGTTAAGTAGAGAAATTACTGGTTGCAATATCAGACACGATAGCTGCTGGATCAGTCAGATTGAAGTCCGGTTCCTCTAGATTGGCCTTCCACAGTGGAATAATTAATCGTGGTTGGGCATTCTGATCGCACAACATATACAAGTTTAAAAAGGGGATCATCTGGTAGATGTGGATACGAAGCAAAAAAAGGCACAATATGTTCCTATGTAAACATACAGCAATAAAGCCCTGACAATTCTCTGTCCATGTGTGTGTGTTATAAAGAAAGAGATTAAATAGAGATATTGCTTAGTACTTGAAAACAGGTAGTGTAAAGAGATATCAAACTTATGCGAAGATATTTGAGAAATATCTAGATAACACCAAGGTCAAACTGTAGGCAGACTACATCTACAAGCAGTGCACTCAAAATGCTTGAATGATACTAGTTACTAATTTGACTGAGATGGCAAAGCAAAAATAACTTCATTTGAGCTTCAAATGAAGACAGACATAAAAATACCTGTGCACTGGCATATATAGCAAGCTCCAACTTAAAAGGCTTTCTAAGATTTCGAGAACCACAAGGTAAAACAACAACCCAACTGCACAGTATTAACGAGACCTCTTGTAATCATAAAGAGTAAAATAATGTTAACAAAAGGAGAATGACAACACAGATACAAAATGAATAAACAAGATAAGAGGAAGTGAAACTCAAGAAACAAGTTACTATATTATGAAGGGGGGGACCATGAATAAGGAATACCCACACTTTTCTTGAAAGCAGTTGAGGAGCAAGAAGTTCAAGAAAGCCGGGCCCATAAAGCTCTCGCAACCAGCCAGAGAATAAGCACACATGTCCCTAATAAGCATAATAGGAAAAGGTCATTCCTTGCATGGTCTCCATCAGGGGCGGACACAGGGGTGGTCATGTGATCCCCCCCAAATTTAGAGGCTTTTTCCCCCTTATGTTTTTCTTTCAGTTTTCGAAATCATTATGAGATGTCAAACGAAGTCGAAATATTGCATTCTTAGTATCATTTTGAAGTGCTTGCGGCCTAGTTTTTTACGTTGTTAAATGGCCAACCGTAACAAATGTTACGGCTTATCAAAGTAGGTCATTCTAAACTAATATTTCGAAAATTTCGATAACATGCTAACTTTAAAAATCTCCAACTATAGTAAGCTAGCCCAATCCACAAATCACCCATGTCATCTCGAAGCTCATTTCGAGAAGTACATCATAGGCATATCGAATTGTCCAAATAGATATAAAAAATAGTTAAAGATGCATCAAACGTGCATCTTAAAAAGAAGTGTATAATTTGTATTTTCTTTAAAAATTTTCAATTATTATTATTTTTGTGATACAAATTTTAAATATAATTTACATCATTCTATTAGGAAATTTTACATGGGATGTGACGTCAAAAAATTTCGAAATTTTACATCCTAGAAAGTCATACCCATGTAAATTTTTGGATGTAAAATTACATGGAGTATTTTTTTTTGGATGTAAATTTTTTAATGAAAACCTCACAACTTTTTTGCAAGTTTAATTGTGCCCCTTAACTCAAAATGACTGTGTCCGCTCCTAATCTCCATGTAAAGCATTTATAAATCAGAACTGATGCACTAAAATGATGGTAAGAAGAGAAAAAGTACCTCTATAGTGCGAACAACATTGCTGTACCCTTTGCCTCTGGCCATATCAAGTGGAGTTTGGCAATCATCATTCATCACTAACACATTTGCTGAAATTTGAACCAGAAATTATAAATTTGACAAATATAGATGGTATACACGAGATCCTATTTGCCGCTGAAACATCATGACCTAAATTATGGAGAATGCAACAATAGACAGAAATTGTATACACACCTCCATGTGAAAGAAGCAACTTCACAGTCTGATCAAGGCCTCTTTTTGCAGCATGATGTAAAGGAGTCCCTGCATGGCGACCTTCAAGGGGGGAAAAAAATAAATAAATAAATTCTTATGAAGTGGATTAAAGCAGAAATAAAGAAAAACTAAGTGAACATAAACTAGAAAATGCTTAGACTGATGATTATATTTAATGATGCACGTAAAAATGAGAGGGGCTGCAGCAAAATTTCAATTTGTCGAAAAAGAAACGCCCAAAATAGTCAAGAATGTAACTGAAATGACATAAACTCAACCCTCTCCAGTGGGTTCACTCAAAATATTGAAATTTTGAAGGGAAAACTAAAATTGAAATGAAAAAGAAAACATCTTAAGACAAGCGAGGAGTTCATTCCCCTTCAGGATTTAAATATACCTTTATTGATTTTACATGTTAATATTATTACAAATACCTAAGATCATTTTACACCCCACTGCAGCGACCAAATTTCATAACCATTTCTACAACTACAGGATAACAGAACAAAACGATTTTATCATAACAGTCTTCGATCTAAATTTTCTTTCCTTTCCTTCCCCTTTTATTTCCACTTAATAAAGAATTACTCAACTTGTGTTGAGCTGGAAATTATGAAACATAAAGCATTGAAAGCACCATATTTGCTTACCTGGACGGTAAGCATTGACATTGGCACCAAGTTCAATCAAAGTTTTCGCAACATTGTAAAGCTCTGGATTCATGCAAGCGAGAATAAGTGGAGTCTTCCCTTCACGATCAATCCACTGCCACCACAACCACCACTTTAGCACACATCAAAAATCTCGGTGCATAAAAGTATATTATACAGGCAGCTCTACCATTACACTACATAATTGATACTGCTGTAACTGCTCTATACAGTAACTCCGGCACCTACTACGTACATTACCATTTACCACTCAAAAAGAATTAAACTGGCATACACAAACACATACAATTCTTCTCTTAAAATTACTATTGTCTGCATTTTGCTCTACCAAATAATCGCACAAAACTTGAAGGCCAACGGAAAATATAAAAACATAATCCAATCAAAAAGAGCACATCTTCTATGACTAATTTAACATCCGCAAATCACAAAAACCCAGCAAATTATATGTGCAAGTCTGATATACCACTAACGAGTCTTTCACCATAAATTCAAAGAAAATGAACCGTGCATCAACTGAAAATGACAAATTCTTCCAATAGAAACAGAAATAACAACTAACAATTTTATTTAAAGCATCCACGAACCCACCCCTCAAAAATATGAATTAGATTTTTAGGGCAAGATTCTTGAGGGAATACCTCAAGCCCAGCGCCTTCACTTCGAAGCGATTTAATGCCATCAATGTTTCCGTAATTCACTTGATGATACAACAATTCGTCTTTCGATTGCTGCTGCCCCATTCTTCAAGAAAAAAATTATTTTCTTAAAAAGGCAAATGCAAAATATAAAGTTCCTTAATTTGGTGAGAAACCCAGAATGAATTTATTACGGAAACATTAAAATTGCAAGGTAAAAATACAAGGGAAATTGACGAGTGATCTGTAGAACGTAGGACTAAGAAAACGTGTGGCTGAAAATACTATAATAATGGGAAATTTGAGATGTTGCTTAATAATGAAGGAAATTACGGTCATGTAGTCAGTCATCCAAGTCTTCTATATTTTCATGAATATATTGATAAAAAATTATGTATAAGAACATCGAGTATACCCAAACAGTATAGAATATCGAGTATACCTAGACAATCAAAGATCAAGTTTAAATATAAGTAAACTGGATAAGCAAAGATCGAGTACACAAATAAGTATACCGAACATATTCGAGCAAACAAAAGAAAAGATGTACAAAAACGAAGATCTAGCGACCTATTGCCATAGACTCAAAGTGAATCAAAGCATACGGATACAAAGAAAACATAATTTTGTTTATGTATATTTTAATTCGTCTAACAATTCTATCCACCTACAGTCTAAGGTCCTAAAAAATCTTCATAAGTGGTAAACGATGCTAGCAAGAGCAATTTTCTTAGTTTTACAATGTCAAGTTGTCCCCTAAGTCTCATTTTTAATCCACTTCTATGCACTAGGGATCGTAGACATAAAGTCTCTAATGCCAAGCCATGCACGAATCTTCCCCCAAGCATGTGCACTAAACTGACAAGTGAAAAATAGATTTTGTTTCATCTCCGTCACAACTCCACAAAAATTGCAATTTTGATCTATCTCGAAGTGCCTTAGTTTGTCCTTAGTTAACAACTTGGACTTGACCCCAAGCCACGTGATATATGCATGCTTACGGGCGACGGAAGCATTCTAAACAGTTGCTGGTCAGGTTGCCTTCAGCTCCTTCGGTCTGAAAAAATCATTTGCGAGCTGTCCAATTTGACAACCTGTCCCTTGCGGCCTGAACAATTTGTTCAAGCAGTGTAACGTGGTTACTTATTTTCAGCAGCCTTTTAAACAGTGGAGAATCCTCTTTCTTCATAGTGTATTCCCAATTATCAGTCCCACGAAGAAAAATCTGATTTACCCACTTTACCCAAAGAGTGTCATTCTTACTATGAATGCTCCAAAGAGTTTTAGTAAGGAGCGTCGAGTTTCAACATTTGATATCTCTAAATCCAAGTCATTCCTCATGTTTCGGCAAGCAAATATTACTCCAAGCAACCAATGGTTTTTCATGAATCTTTCTTGGATTTATTATTGAAAAAATATGTTTTGCCATAAATGAAACGGACGTGAACGTGAGTTGAGATTTGCCGTCTAAAATTGATTGTCCAACGTGATGTTCATCCAATGATTCATTGATGTACCACTTGAAATTAACATGTTCAACTTTTTTCTGACTACCACTCGTACTTAAAATTAAGTGTAAAATGATGTGTCAATGAATTATTGATAGACTGCAATTTGGATAGTTAATTTTGGACAATAGATCTCAACTTCTTATTCGCGGGTTTTCATTGAGATTTCCTTGCCCTTGCATTTTTTAACAATTTCATCAGCACAAACACTAGGCCATCACATTTTATAAATTTAGTTAAAATTAATTATTAATTTCAATTACACTTTAATATCACCACATTTGATAGGATTCTTTATATTTTTATTTATATACCATTTATAACTTTGCAAGTTAAATAATTTCAGCTTATCGTTTTATTTATTCATTTATATATACCTCCATTTCCATCGTCTTTCATGCATACAAAAAGGATTGTAGAATGTTATCATTTTAATTTATATCATGAGGTATAAGATCTCGTGTTTATCATTAACGGGTAATTTGTAATTATATATATATATATTAAAAAGATAAGATTTTAATTTGAATAAAGTTTGTTTAGGGTGAAATTTATCTTGATTGATTGATTTAGTTTGCTTATTATATAATAGTAAAGATGGTGGATTAGTTGGAGGCGGTTGTTTTTTTTTTTTTTTTTTTTTTTGATACCCAGGTGTCCCAACTTCGCCAGACTAAATCCTGAACCTCGAGCCTTTGGCCCCTCTCCAGCCCGAGGAGGTAAACCGCGGGATATACCCTCCATAGCCAGTGTCCGTGCACCCTTCTACTTGTTGCCCCAAGAGACCTTCATCCATGGGTCTTACAACACCAAGCTGCTCTGCCCAAATGTTTTACATCACTTGGAGGCGGTTGTTCTTGTTCATGCATAATGATGGTGTTAGAACCACAACCAGAGAAGCTTTCGATGCTAGATTCCTCAGTGTAGCATAATTTTGGCGGTTTAATTTGAGCCATTGATTTGATATTTTTAAAATTATCCCCTTGTAATGGATGGTTTGGACGGTGTCCATTCTTCTTCCTTTCATTTCAATACATGTGACTTTTCTACTATTTCTTTACTTTTGCTCTCCAACTTCCTTTAATTTTCGAATTTTCTAAAGATTTTCATATAACAACCTTTCCGCTTTTTAAGATCGCCTATTAGAGTCCGTTTGATAGAAAGATAGAAAATGAATGACAAATAAAATGTTTGACAAGGAAGTGATTTGCCTAAAATTTGTTTGAGAGGTAAAGATGTTTGATTGGTATAATTTTTCACCTGACAAATTTTTCGTTTGACTTTATTTTTTACGCAAATTATTAATTAAATGGATAAATTTTTTTATCATTGACTTTGGAATGTGTTCCAATTGCTTAAAAAAAAATTTGGTCAAAAAGTTAGAAAATATTTTTCTACCATTTTGGTGGAAAAATATTTTCCAACTTTTGTGTATCAACAACTTGTACCTTTGGAAAAAATTTGCCCTAAAAAATTTCTGCAATCAAACAAGTTAATAGTAAAAAAATAGAAAAAAATTTCTTAATTCCATCGCAAATTTGTGCAATCAAACAAGGCCTTAGAGTTTTTCGGGTTCTCCCTCTTCATTTTCACATCACATCACCTCACCTCACTCTTTTTCCAAAAAATTTCCTCTGCAAATTCCTCATTTTTCTGAGTAAGTATACGTTCGACGAATGTAGATTGCATTCTTGGGATAATGGTCAGGAAGAATCTGTGGAGCATTCTGGTCATTGCATGAGAGATGAGTCCAGCTTGGACGACCAAGAGATTCTTAAACCCGTCCCAATTCCACTATGTCGTTGCTTGTGGAAACCGTAGCCCAACCCATAGAGGAGACATATCTCGAATTAGGCTAGGGGTTTGAGGGACTCTAGTTCAGTAGCGTTACTCGAAGGATATGAGCGCATCTGAGGTTTGCATGTCTATCTTCGTCTATACCAATTGGGTCATGATCTATATTGTATTGTGAACTATTATGTAGACTCTGAGGTCATGCCATCTAATATACTAAAAAGAAAACTGAAGCAATCTTCTAATCGTTGAGTTGAAAATGAGCCTCCATGTGGAGGAAAGGAAAATTGGAAAGAGGGTATGAGAGCTCTGCAGGATTATCTCCAGGAAGGGGCGAATCCAGCTAGTGGCGAGTTAGAGCAGTCGCTCTAGCTGGATTCACCGATGAACCGAGGTTTGTGAGTTTAGGGCAAAAATTGGGGATTTTGGGTTGGCAAAGAGGGCTCAGGGGAACGAGTAACGACTGAACGAGAAGAGGAAATTGGAGCCTTATTGGAGAGGCACTCCACGGTATTTGGCTCTCGAAGCTGTGGTGGATAATGTGTAGGAGTTTCCTTTTGATATTAGGGCATTTGGAATTAGGTGTATTGTTCTTGAGATGTTAACTGGGAAACCTCATTAGGATGGGGAAAAGAAATCAGATGCAGAGGATATTCTTCGTAAGATTAAAGAAGGGTTGCCAAAATTTCCAAATGATATATCAGAGGCAAGGGATTTCCTTAAAGGTTGTTTTGTGAAGAGACAAATGTTTAGATTGACAGGAGAAATGTTATTGAATCTTTCGTTTTTAGAAGGTTTGGAGGTCGTTGAGGATGGGGGATGAAGAATTCGAGGGGGTTGAAGATTTGAATGAGATTGCATCAATTTTGTTAGTATATGAAAGTGATGAGGAATTAAGTAGTAGCTCGTTTCAAGATTATTGTAGCATTGATCCGGGGGAGGATTTCTTCAATTATTTGTCTGAAGAAGATGTGGAGCAGTGGAGGAGAGGATGAAGTAGTATCCCATTTTAACAAAGGAAAATCAAAGGAAGAAGAAACTAAGGGTGTCACTAGCTCTATTGATGATTCTGGTTTTGATCAATCAATCAAAACATCGATATCATCAAGAAATGGACTACAATGTCTAGTTTCTCATACTGTTCCTACATGTGTCTAGCTGGATATTCAGTGAGAAATCCTTATTCAATTTTGCTTTGTTGCGTGTTCAGTAGATTATTGACTGGTTATACTACTTTACATTGATAATTTAATAAGAATTGATTTATAAATTTATTCTAGTTTCTGCTAACTTATGGTTGCATTTCTTCAATCATGGATTCATGATATTGTTCTGGTTTCCTTTTCATTGTTTCAATTTGTTTACAAAGGAATGCAATACTAAATCAAACTATGATTGCCAGAAAATTGCATTGCATTAGCAGGTGTTGGAATATGGGGAGCTTAATCATGAATCTACATATGAAAATGGAATGGTTGGTAGTTTTTCCCTTTTATGTGGTGTTGTGTTTTCTTAGGGTACAATGCTATTAATTTCTAAATTTAGAGATTTATCACCACCTCAGAAAGTATAGACATTTGGTTGAAATCTTGACAAAATATTTGTTTGGAATATCAGTGAGACCTTTTAGTTCTTGCTTGTTCCCTTGTGGAGACCGTCTATATACTATGATTCTCTCAATCTACAAATATATTATTCGTCCCATGAGTGAATGTAGAAGGTTCCTCATTTCTTTTCTGCTTTTTTTAGCGTCTCGAGGCTTATTCCTCTTTGATTGGATGCTAATAAATGTAATTAAATTGACAACTTAATCGTGTACTTTAGTTGGTTGATATTTGATTTGTACCGTCCATTGTTGGTTTACATGGAGAAAGATTTTTTTTTATAAAACTTGATAATGATGCAATATTGCAACGTTTTCAAAATATGAGGCCTTGTAGAATTCAATTGTTTAAGTTTACAATTACAGAGCAAGGTTGCATCGCACATTATTTTTAGTATTTTGGCCTTAGGCTATATTGAACTATATTTTTATATGTACATAATTTTTACATTTTAGTGTATCTACATATATATTGAATAATTTTTAATATTATTTAATCGAATTTTAATAAACGATCGATCGAATCAGGCTATTACAATCGTTGATAGTTGACAGTCAACGATCAAAGTCAACTTCCACTCTAGCTGAACATTCATGCTGGATTCGTCCTGTCTCTAGGCCAAGTAGGAGACTAAAGCTCAGATAAGAGAAGGCTCAAGAAGGCTGGGGGTTGAGCCTGAAGTGGAGAAAGCCCATGTGGAGAGGACAATTGAGGATTGGTAGGCTTCTCCGACTTTCAAGGCACAAGAGCAAGAGATTTATTAAGTACGCTTAGGAAGGGTCGTCAACTTTATAGAGAAGCAGAGGCTCGACATTGACATTGAGTTCCTTCACGAGGCCGTGAAGGAACATGTTGCTATCCCTGCTCCCAAGGTTAGACCTTCTAGTGACTTCCTTGATGAAGTCCTCGCTCTTAATAATTTATAGATAAATTTGTACTCTTTATTCTGCACTTTTGTAACCTACTATTTTAAGGGTGTGTTTGTTTCCCATTAAATTTGGTCAATAATTAATTTTTTTACCGTTGCCAACAATGTTGTCTGACAACCAAGCGAAATCAATTGATTGTGGGGCCGGTAGAATTCTCACGGCGGGTAGAGGAATAAATGGTCAACAATTGTGGCTTTGGGGTAAGGACAAGGGTAAAGATGAAATTGAATGTAAGTTGAATTCAAATGAAAATATATAAATAATTGTTTGGGTCCCACTTTAATGTGATGGAAAGAATGCATTTCGGCTTAAAATGAGGAACAAACGGGGGTTGAATTTGGCTTTATATATATATATATATATAATTCATGACTTGTTTAAAATTCTCTTTAGAAAAATTTGCTAATTGTTGCATCATATGCAACTTTAGTTTGGGTTTGCTTATAAGAAAACCTTTTCGATATGAAATCTTTTTTTAGAAATATTTACTAATTATTATAGTACATAAAATATTTGCTTTTTTTTTTTTTTTTTGGTAGAAGGAGGATGGTACCTCCGATAGTTTATTGATATGCCCTCATTTATGGTAGAGGAATACCGTGGTTACATGTGAGAGATACTGAAAACCATAAATGAGGAAGACTACTTCCTTTACAATAAAATTTTTTAAATAACAAAAACGAGAGAAATTCAACTCATAGCACATCAACATCTAAGATAAGGTAATTCCCAACTATCTATGTGCAAAATTCCTCGAAGTAGTGTCGGAAGCTTATCGCCAAACAACTGATTAATAGACGAACCACCGCATCCATTTTTTGCAAGGAAATATGTCGTCATATTAGCCTCTTGGAACACATGTTGCACCTGGGCATTTAATAGTCGAATCAGCTCCACTATTTCTTCCCAAAAATCCCAGAGCCACCATATTGTACAGGTGCCTCTGTTTATCCATTGTACCACGATCTTAGCGTCAATTTCAACAATTATATTTCTTATTCCTAGATCCTTGCACAAGTGAAGTCCATCAAGTATTGCCCGCGTTTCAGCCATCATGTTTGTGCAAGATCCGTAATGGCGAGAGAAACCAGCCAAACAAACTCCGTTGTTGTCCCGTATTATATCCCCACCGCCGCCTGGACCCGGGTTACCTTTAGAAGCGCCATCAATATATAATTTAAGTTGTTCACCCTCTGGTTTCTTCCAGCTGATCAATTTCACCTATGCTTGTTTAACGTCATTAATGGGACAATTTAAGGAGCGCAAACAAATAACATCCTGGTCTGAAATTTTTCTAGTTTTGGAAACCAGACCAGCAATCTGGGATAGCAAAGATTTAGTGTGCCAAACAACTTTCTGCCGTGACACGGGGTGTTCGTCCATTCTAGCTTCACATCTGGTTTTCCATAATTTCCAAGTGATAATAATTGGTGTAATGCCGCGAAGAATACCAGCCTGTGAAGCTTTAGAAATGTGTTTCCCCCATAGGTCCATCATTCATTTCCACGTGTTAACAACAGGTAGAGACATATTAAAATGTGCTGCAAAGTATGACCACGCCCTTTTAGCTAAATCTCCATTGCACAGAACGTGATCTATGTTTTCCACCGAGGGATTTGCACAGCAATTACATTTAGAGGCCAGTGGTATCCCAATGTTTTGGACCATCTCATCAACTGGTAAACATTTCCTCCGGGCTCTCCAGGAAACAAAAGAGATTCGTCGAGGGACATGGTAATTCCACAGCCAGCGTTTCCACGGACAGGGCTCTCCCCTTTTCCGGATTAAATCCCAAGCTGACTTGGTAGAGAAAGAGCCATCTTTACTAGGTTTCCATATATATTGATCTCGATCTGTGTATAGATTAATATGGACACATTCTATAGCAGCAGCTTGAGTCTCATCCAGTAACTCTC
This sequence comes from Osmanthus fragrans, assembly GCA_019395295.1. Taxonomy (NCBI): domain Eukaryota; kingdom Viridiplantae; phylum Streptophyta; class Magnoliopsida; order Lamiales; family Oleaceae; genus Osmanthus; species Osmanthus fragrans. The sequence continues at coordinate 15,250,442 of CM033355.1, read as the reverse complement.
AAAGCCGACCTCCATTCCACTTCTCATTAGTCATTAGCAAGTCCTTTATTTGTAATCCTGGTTCTTTTACTTCACAACTTCAATCGGACAGACTTTGACAACCTCTCCAGTTATCAAACCAAAAATTTGAAGATCCATCTCGAACACAGCAAAATGTGTTTTGTAGCACAAAGTACAATGCGAGATCAACCCCTTCCAAAAATGAGAATGTGTGGGAGAACTTTTCAACAAAGGAATAGGGATGTTTTTCGTGTATTTAGCTCGAAAGAATTCAGCCCAAATGGACTTTCCAACTAGTAGCTTCCATGCAAATCTCATAAATAAAGCTTGTTGAACTTCGCCGAAATCTTGAATGCCCAAGCCTCCCTCCTCCTCTGGATAGCAGACTTTTCTCCAGGAAACCCATTTTTGTCTCTTAGAACCATCATTTGTGTTCCAGAGGAAAGATGAAAAAATACGATTTAGCTCGTTGTGGATTCCTTTAGGCAAGTTCAGGACCGATAGTATATGAATAGGTATGCTGCTAAGAACATGTTTGATCAAGATGATTTTGCCTCCAAAAGATAGTAATCGACCTTTCCAGCCAGCTAGTTTCTTCTGTATTTTATCTAACATAGGTTCAAACATACTCTTCAATAGCCTACCTTTGTAAAGGGGTACACCCAGATAGGTACAAGGTAATACTCCTTCTTTAAACCCAGAAACATCCAACAATTTCCTTTTACGTGTCAGCGTAATGTGTTTGGAGAAAAACTTAGAAGATTTCTCAGGACTCACCCGTTGACCCGATATCCGTTCATACTTTTTTAATATATCAAGGAGATGGATGATCGATTTTTTCTTTTCATTAGCAAAAATAAGTAAATCATCGGCATATAATAAATGACTTACCATAGTTCCTCCAAGGTGAGAAGGTTGCACGCGGTTCCCTTCAAATGCCTGATTAATCATTTTTTACAAGAACTCTTGCGCCAAAATAAACAAGTATGGTGACAATGGATCTCCTTGGCGTAGACCTCTCGACGGCTTGAAGAAACCCCGTGTCTGACCATTAAGCATGACTGAGTAGTACGGAGAGGATATGCAATTAAAAACCAGATTTCTCCATTGGTCAGAAAAACCAAACCTCCTTAAGCTCCCCATAAGGAATCTCCAATTAACTCTATCATAGGCTTTGCCATATCTATCTTCAATAAAGTGTTTCCTCCTCTCACCTTCTTGTGAATACTATGCACCATCTCCTGAGCAATAGCTATATTATAAAAGATGCTCCTACCCTGAATAAAAGCTGATATACATAAAATATTAGCTTAAATTTACTTATGAGTAACCTTTGTGATATGGAATTCTTTTTTTGGGAATATTTGCTAGATGTTGCAGCACATGCGACCTTAGTTCAAATTTTGCTTATAAGAAAACCTTCTTGATACGAAATTCCTTTTTAAAAATATTTGCTAAGTATTACACCACATGCAATCTTAGCTCAAATTTGCTTATGATCAGACCTTTCCTAGAGCAATCACTTCATCATGCCTGCTTATTTAGGAAATCTTCGCTTTTGGGATTTCTTCTTTGAAGCTAGCCTTCCGGAATATTCAATTTTTATTAAGTCAAGAATTTCTTTTACATTTGATGATACAGGTATTTTAAGTATATGTGCTCTCTTAGCTACTAATGATAATATTTCTTGAGATGATATATCTTCCAAAGGCGTAGGAGAGGGTTTCCTTACATTTCTTCCAATTCGTAGGCCTTTGGAGAATCCTAATTATTTTGTAGGGACCTTCCCAATTTGGCCAAAGGGCGCCTGAGTTAGGTTTCTTGACGGTAAGTGATGAGTGTAATATATATTTATTTGGACTTCTATACTTGATTATTTAGGGCTAATTTAAGTGGATATCTACCTAATATATGTTTACATATTTTAAATTTAGTTAAATTCCCAATTTAAATGCATTTGCATGCAATTGGCATGAAAAAAGGCATTTTGGAGCTCAAATTGGAGTCAATTTAGGGCAACTGATGATCATCTAGATTGTATGTGATCAATGTGAAGCATTAACGGAGCACTCGAAGTTGATTCAAAAGTATCGAGAGCTAAATCCAACATTTGAAAAGTTTAGGGACTTATTGCAAACTTTCAAAACATGAAACTGGTCATAATGAACAATTGTGGAAAGTAGAGTACCAAATTATGAACATTTAAATATGACGGTTAAAGATGCAATAAAAAGGAAATCGAGCTGAGCGAAGAAAGAAATCCAATAACTAACTTGGTATCGGCTAAAACTGTGAGTCTTGCAATCACAAGCTTTGAGAGCTGCTATTTCAAACGTGGTGTTCTGAATTCCAAAAGAGTAAATTGCTATGCATGTGCAATTGCACAATGCATTCCGACAAAAAAGATTTGGTTTCCTCATTTTATTCAATCTCTTCTTGGAGTAAATTGGCACACGATTCTTGACCTAATTCTTGATCTATATACTTTTTTTTTTAATTTTTTTATCTATAATTCAAGGGGAGAAGCTAGGAGACTGTATACATATATTCCATATAATCAATAGATAAAAAAGGGCTACTGGATACAAAATTGAGATATTTTTTGTGAAGCTTTCAAGAAGCTTTTGATACAAGCACATCCATATCATCTTTTCATATATTATCATCTCAAGAAGAAGAAGACATCCAAGGAGATAACTCAAGAACCATTGAAGGAATTCAAGATTATTTTCATCTTTTTTCTCAAATCTTTAATTGCAGGATATGTTGTATATATTTATCCTGTTTTCTTGTAATTGTATAATACTTTTCTAGTTGTGTAGATGCTAGGATAATGTGAAACCCTATGTTTTGAGGTCTTTACATTATAATTATGTGTTATTCAATTAGACTCAAGTTAATTAAAAACTAGATTAAATATTACTCTCATCGGATCGATATTAGACTCCATATCCATTTTATTGCTTGTTTACGATCCATATGCTTATGGTATATAAAAATAAACAGCAAGTTTTTGGCACAATTGTCGAGTACTAAGTGTTCAGTTGGTATTTATTTGATTTTAGCTCCAGTTGATTTTTTCCCCCATTCATCTTTCTTTTTCCTTTTCTGTTTCTTTACTTGTTTTTCTTGATTTCATTGACAAGTAATGGAGAGAAGCAAAACAGTAGAAACCATTGCAACGATTAATCCAAACAGGAATTACAAAGACATGCTTGTTGGAGATGTCCTCAATGTGCAACAAGTTGTTAACTAAGACTGCTTATGAGAGATTTCTTCACTAAACAAGGATTTCAAGGACGGGATATGATGCATTTGTCGAGGTTGATGAAGATTATTTGACCTTGAGACTAATTTGGGAGTCATATCTACCGATCTTATAAAGATTAGGTGTGGATGAATTTGATGAGGGCACGAGATTAATTTGGGAATCAAATCTACAGATTTTTCAAGAATTGGGTGTAAACTAGGGTTGTACGCAAAAATCGACAAACCGAAAAATCGAATTGAAACCGCATTTTACCATTTTAGAAACTGTCAGTTTGGTGTCACATGGACCCGTCAACGAAATGGTTTTGAACCAAATCAAACCGGTCAAAAACGGTTTGGTTTAAGTTTGAGAATTTTAATTACGGTTTAAGACCAAATCGGACCAGCGAAAAAATATATAAAAATAAAAAATAAAAAAATGAAATTTTTTGAAAATTCATCCAAAATTTCAAATATGTAAAATTCAGTAGTTTTGTCATTTGTGGGTATTTTTTTCAATTTCTAATTTTCTACTACATATATATTATAATTATAATAATTATTATTATTCAATAATCCTAATTTATATTATATATATAAATTATAATAATATAAATTTTATGTTATTCAGCCCAATTAGAATATATAATTTTCTAGCTCAATTGTCCAACAACCCCAACCCATAACGGCATAACTCATAACCTATACATTTCTTATTTCAATTGAAAATCAAGGTATCAATTATCAAACTCAAAACCTAACTATTCACTTCCTGTCATTTAGTTCCAATTTTCACGGTTCCAGGCTTCCACCAGTGTCTTTTCCTCATACGCAACGCGACCTCTCCTCCGCTCCTCCTTCGCCCACCCAGTCTCGGCGCTTTCTCCTCCCGTGACTACTCTCAAGGTCTGAACTCTGTAATCTCAACAACTGGTGTCTCCCCCTTCGGTTCGAGGCTTCGAGCCGCCGATCAACTATTCATCTTTAAAATCAGTTAGGTTTAGATTTAAATGATATAAAAGTAGACAGACAAAAAAGTATACGGCAAAACCAGCGGTTTAAAACTGGACTAAACCGTTAGGTTTATGTTTGAGTTTTTTTTCAAACCGTTCAAAATGGTTTGGTTTAAAACTCAAACCGATTTAAACGATTTGGTTTGAAAATCTGTTAAAAATCGGTAAAATCGGATCGCTTACACCCCTAGGGTAAACGAGTAGATGAAGAAGTCTTGTCCTTGGTAGTTTTATTGGGATTAATAGGCCCTTAGTAAAAAAATTATAATAGTGGTAACTCCACTAACCATCAACAAGAAAGGGAGACGCTCTATGAATACTTTCTTGTGTAATTGCCCGAGGCTTTGGAGAGAAGACTTATCATTCGATCCGAGGAGACAATAACTAAATAAGAAGACTTCCATAGCATGAAAAATTAATCACCAATGGAGCTAAACAAAGCATTGACATTCAGTGAAGTTGAAACTATCATAGAATCACTTGTCTTTATTGTTTGCCCTAATATTGATTCTGTGATTCAGGCCGATAAGAAAGTACAAGTCTTCATAGTCAAGTCCAAGTTGGGTATAGGCAAGCAGGGGCGGAGTCCATTAAGGACCACTGCAGGCACAGGCCTGCACTGAGATTTTGAACCCAGCTCCCAGGCCCCGACCCAAATATGAAATAGGCCTGCACTCATTTTTTTTTTTTTTTTTAAATGTGTTTCCCCAGCCCAACTCAACGCCCCAGGCCCAATCCACTGACCCAGCCAAGAAAGAAATACCCAAATCTCTTCCATCTCTCAATCCCGACTCTCTTCCATCTCTCAATCCCGAATCGAAGTCGAACACGAACTCCTTCGCCTCATTCCGACTCCGATTATCTGCCAATCAATAACTCGACTTCTCAAATCTTAACCTCTTTTCAACTTTCAAATCTCAATCTCTCAGTGCTCTCACGAACTCTCAATCTCCGATTATCGACCATTCGATTTCTCACTTCTCAATCTCTAGTCTTGCCATTCCTTCTCATTTTCGAGCCCTAGACGGAGTGACGGAAGGCATTCGGCAGAGTCACGGTGAGAGTCTGAGATGCGGCGCCTTCGATTCCAATTTCCACGGGAATTCATGAGACAACACGGCAGAAGAAGTATTGCCCTCGCCCCTTTGTTTTTTCCCTTTTCAATTGCCCTATGCTTTCAATTTTTAATGTTTTTATCTTTGCCATTAATCTCAGTATATTCTCACCTGTTGGCTGTTGGAGTTATGCCTGTATTTTAAGTTTTTTATATTGGCCATTAATATCACGATTTTTGTATTTTCAGTTTTTAATGTTTCATGTTTGCCTCTGTGATGAATTGATTGCCTCTGTGATTTGTGAATCTTGAATGTTTTAATGTTAGCCTTAGGCGGCTTAGCCCTCTGTAAATCTGTCATCTGTGTTCTATGATGCATCGTGAAAGTTTGCCCTCTGCCTCTGCCTCTGTGGATTGTGAATCTGTTATGATTGATGAATGTTGCCCTCTGTGAATCTGTAAATTGTAAATTTGTAATGTTTGCCCTTCCAAGTTAATAGCATAACATTGATACTTGTTTTGCTTTATGCTTTAGGCATCCATCGAGCCTGATTTGGGATTCAATTGTAAGCAGTGAAGCCTGCTCAAGTCTCAACTCTATCTCTGTGACTGTGACAAAGACTCTGTGAGTTTGCTTACTTTTTGAATCTGTGAGCAAATTTCTCGTTGAGTACTTGAGTTTATCTCTTTTTTTCCAATATATCTTGTGTCATAATGTAGTAAATTGGTGTATTGATAGTGAACAACATCACACAGCAGCCATCAATTTGGTTGAAACAACTCTAGAAAAAGAATCTAATTGGAGATGAGTTCAAATGACATGATCTACTCATAACATGATCTTCAATGCACAATCTAAAATCAACCTATCAGAATAAACAAAATTTAATATGATAAATGTCAATTTTAGAGGATTATAAAATCAACCTGTGAATCTATGATACTTGCGAGCTGCACCACCAATCTGTTTTAGTTAGGAAGGCTGTTTTTCCATACCTACTCCACACAAGAATATAGATACATAGTGCCCTTCTTGTTCATCATCTCCTTTCGGATCCACACAAAGCTTCCTAAGTTAACCAACAAAATTGGAATCACAAGATCACTAAGGGGAAGAAAGGTTAAAGAGTTGTAGTAGAAAACCGTGAAACAAAATTGCTAATGCTACCTCTCTGTGACTGCCTGTGATTATGTGAAACGGTGAAAGTATTTTATATTTTTAACTATTGCTAATTTGCTATTTGGATTGCACTTTGAAATGAAAACATTCTTAATTAAAAATATTAATGCTTAATGACAATAATGTTTAAATACAGATATGAAATGAAGAGATTCTTTCAAAGAACATTGAATGTAGAAAATGTTGATGATATTGATGGGGAGATATCAAATAAGGTGGAATTTGATGTTACACAACTTCCCACTGATCCGGGACTAAGGATACCCATTTTGAATTATAATGCTAATATTCGAGATCAAGTTCGAAGATCATATATGTTAAAGGATCCTTGTCAGCCCCAAGATCATGACTTTCCTAAACGTCAATTTGGAGTGAAAGCTAGACGATTCAATCCTTCTTGGTTCCAAGAGTTCAATACATGGTTGGAGTACAGTGTAGAAAAAGATGCTGCTTATTGTTTGTATTGTTATCTTTTCAAATCAAGTTCTGGAAAGTAAAGAGGAGGTGATTGTTTTGTTGGTGAAGGTTTTACGTATTGGAAAGATAAAAAAAGACTTCACACTCATGTGGGAGTTCATGATAGTGCACATAATCTTTGCTCGCATTAAGTGTGAAAATTTGATGTGTCAAGAGCAACACATTCAATCAGTTTTCCACAAGCAGTCCGAACAATTGAGAAATGCATATGTTACCCGTCTTAATGCATCTATTGATTGTGTTCGAGTTCTATTGCGACAAGGACAATCATTTTGGGGTCATGATGAATCTACTGATTCTCTCAATCCTGGTAATTTCTTAGTCCAATTGCAATTTTTGTCTACTCATAACAAAGATATTAATGCCGTCACATTGGGAAATGCTCCAAAAAATTGCAAATTGATATCACCTGATGTGCAAAAGGATATAGTAAGTACTTGTGCTGTTGAGACGATCAATGTTATTATCAAAGATGTTGGCGATTCAGTATTTTCTATTCTAGTTGATGAATCTTGTGATGTGTCAATGAAGGAGCAAATGTCTATTGTATTGCGTTATTTAGACAAAAGTGGACATGTAAATGAACGCTTCATTGGGATTGAACATGTTACAAGTACCACAGCTCTATCATTAAGGCAGTAATTGATAAGGTCTTTTCTAGATATAACTTGAGCATGTCTAGATTCAGAGGACAAGGTTATGATGGGGCAAGTAATATGCAAGGTAAGTTTAATGGCCTGAAAGCACTCATTTTAAAGGAGAATCCATGTGCCTTTTACGTTCACTGTTTTGCTCATCAACTCCAACTCGCTCTTGTAGCTGTGGCAAAGAAGAATGTTCCCATTACTAATTTCTTTCGTGTGGTTGGTAATGTAGTAAATACTGTTGGAGCTTCTTCTAAACGTTGTGATCTTCTTCGAGAAAAACAATCAGACTTTATTGTTGAGGCATTGGAAACAGGTGAGATTTTAAGTGGACGAGGACTTAATCAAGAAACAACCCTTCAACGTCTAGTGATACACGATGGGGTTCACATTATAATTCTTTGGTCAGCATTCTTGCCATGTACTTTTTGGTTATTGAAGTACTTGAAATGATTGTTGAAGATGAATCTTCTTCCACTGATCAAAAGTGTGATGCAACAAATTTATTAGAGTGGATACAGAAATTTGATTTTGCATTTAATCTCCAGTTTATGAGAACTGTCTTGGAGATTTCAAATGAACTGTCAAAGGCATTGCAAAGGAAAGATCAAGATATTGTGAATGCAATGCAATTGGTGAAATTGTGCAAACGACGACTCCAAATAATGAGAGACGAAGGATGGGACTCTTTTTTGGAAGAAGTATGTTCTTTCTGTCAATGGCATTATATTTTTGTACCTGATATGGATGATATGTTTGTACGATGTACACTTCGTGGTCGCCCACAGCGTAATCCTCCAGAAATTACAAATTTACATCATTATCGGGTAGATTTGTTCTACTCTGTCATTGATTTACAACTTCAAGAATTGAATGATCGTTTCTCGGAAGCAAATACGGAGTTACTCCTTTGTGTAGCTTGTTTATGTCCACAAGATTCATTTTCTTCTTTTGACAAGAAAAGCTTGATTCGGCTTGCAGAGTTATATCCATTAGATTACTCTGTAGTAGATCTCATTTTACTTGATGATCAACTTGAGAGTTATATTTTTGACATGCGCTCTAACAAAGAATTTGAAGGGTTGAATGGCCTTGGTCCTCTTGTAGAGAAGTTAGTTCTGACAAAGAAAAATAAGGTATATCCATTGGTTTACAAACTTTTGACTTTGATATTGACTCTACCGGTTGCCACCGCTACTGTGGGGAGAGTCTTTTCTGCAATGAGCATTGTAAATGATAGATTAAGTAATCGGATGGGTGATGAGTGGATGAATGATAGCACAATTGTTTATGTAGAGAAATATATATTTCTGAAGCTCGATATGAAATTATTGTAAAATGATATTAAAGTATGAAAACTCGCAAGGAACAAGTGTAATATATAAACTATGACATTTTTAGTATTATCGTAATATTGTCTTACATTTTTATCATCATTACATCCCTGACTAAAAACTTGACGTTCGGCTTGGACCACAATGTGCCGCACTCATGGTCAATCCTGGCTCCGCCCCTGTAGGCAAGTCATACTATATTGAAAGAGGCAAATTTCAAGTTTGGAATAAACGAAGAGTGGGGACAAACTCAACCTAAGCAAACTAAGCAAGGCACAAAAAACACTTCAAAGTTCCTTAAAACGTCATTGCAAAAGTCAGTCTTAAGACTATAAATGAGCACTTATAAGAGACAATCCAATTTTCTAATCCTGTTATTTATTTTACTTTTATAAATGGTATTGCATGTATTGAATTAGGATTGCATTTAGTAATTAAACACATTTCAATTATTAGCTTATATTTTATGTTTAGGGTAGTATTACTAGTTCACAATCATGCCAAAATTTTGCTCATCCCACACTTAAAGTCAATATATGATTATCTTTAACTACTGTAATACTGTATGATTTCATTATTAATGAGTTGTCATTTTTTTAAGGCATGATTAAAACATGCTACAAAACGAACAAAGGAAAGGAAAGGGCAATAAAAGACCAATTGATCGGGAAGAACATCTTCATATACACAGCTAGGATAGCTGACCTTCTTAAACTTATTTTGTGCATGCATTGAGGATAGTGTGTATTTTACGTTTTGGGTTATAATAACTTTGTTATTTATGTATTTTCTTTTTTTGTGTGATTTACCATAAAAAAAATTTAAATATTTAAAATTTTAAAAAATTTATTTTATTGATTTATTTGTTCTTGTGTGAATTTGATAGTCTTGTCGGTTAATTGATGAGTACTTGAAATTGTTGATGATTCATTAACTATGACTAGTGATAGCCTAATAATTACTAACCAAAAGGACGGTGAATTAATTTTCAATTTTTTTTCAAAGAATAAACTTAAATCAAACAATTTAAGAACACGTTGATCAATTAAGTAATAGTCATAAGCATATAAAAATAAGTGAACCAATCAAATAATAAATGTAAACAAAATACCGATAAATAAAAGAATAGAGATGATTCAAATGATATAATTGTGGAGGTATGATCCAAAGCAATGATCTACATTCTCTGTTTTCAAGTTCTCTGGCACGAGCAAGGCCTTTTCAGTATATTGATTGAATTGTGGTGCAATTCAACTCTTTACAATACTTTTGATGACTTACAAACAATGAGCATCGATCTTTATACAATATTGAAGTTTACGAGACCTCAATATGACCTACATGGATGACTTACAATGAGGAGTACTTATCCTTATATTATTAAGCTTTACGGAACCTTAATATGACACGATGACTTACAATAAGAAAGTAAAATCTTTATACTATTGAGCTTTCCAGAACCTCAATATAACCTACAACTTTAGAACAATGATATTACAATGAAATTTCTCTTTTAATAAATGATAACAAATTACATTACGTACCAAGCGAGATTAATATGTCAATGAATAGTAATAAATGATAACTCAAGTGTTAGATGAAAAAATTGATAAATGTGATAATTAAAAATTAAATTTGATCTATCGAAGTTTTTTAATGAAAAGATGAAGGAGAATTAAATGCAATATAAATTCAAAAATCTTCTCAAAATATTTCTCTCGTTTAATGAATAATAACAATAAATTAAGTACCAAGAGATGTGAGAAACTTTTATGAATATAACGATTTTTTCAACTTTGATTCAATCAATTGAAGTTTTGATATAAAGAAATAGAAGAATTAGATGCAACATAAGTTTAAAGATTTTGTTCAAAATATATTTCTTTTTGTGAATGATAGAAATAAGTTAAATATCTAAATAGATATGAGAAACTTTGACGAAGATTGTAATTTTTAAGAAGTTTTGTTCAACAATCAAAGTGTTTGATATGAATAAAGAAATGAGATGAATGCATTGTAAGTCCAAAAATGTCCATTGAAATATATCTCTCTTTTATGAATAATAGAAATTAAACACAAAAAGAGATATAGAAAAACTTTGACGAAGATGATGATTAAAGAGTTTGAATCAATCAAAATTGTTTATATGAAAAAATAAATAAAATTTAAATTTAAGCTCAAATAATTCTCTCAAAATGTATCTCACTTTAATGCTATTGAAAGTCTTACAAAGAATAAAAAGAGTGAGGGTATTTATAGATTTAAAAAAGCAAAACACTTTGTCGAACATGACAACCAATTAGACGTCCGCCTTTATGTTAGGATGACCAAAATAGCCGTTATGCGTTTGAAATCACAATGGTTCAATTTGCAAAATAAAAGCTCAATTACTAAAATGATTACTAGTAGAAGTCCTATTACTTACACCTTTAGAAGGATCATCAATAATGAGTTCTTCCGGATAAGAAGGGACAAACCTTCATTCATTAGGTAGAGATGGATCATTTTGTTCTTCGAGAGATTTTTCTTCATCTTGTCGTACATTCGCTTCCTCCTTATGTTGATCTTCAAGATTTTTGGGATTTCTTTGTTTTGATTTGAATATTCATTTGCTCAAAAGAAATCTCCAAACTTATATCATTATCAATACCTTTCTCTTGATCAAGAGGACTAACTTCATCAAATATTACATGCATAGGTTCTTCAACAACTAATGTTCTTTTTTGAAGACTCGATAAGCTTTACTAGTAGATGAATATCAAAGAAAAACTCCAATATCAGACTTCGAATCAAATATTTCCAACTTTTCTTTTGTGTTGAAGATAAAATATTTACCACCAAATACTTTGAAATAACTAATATCGGGAACTCTATTTTTTCAAAGTTCATAAAAAGTTTTTGTTTTCTTTCTACTAACAAGGACTCTATTCACAATATGGAAAGAGTGTTAATGGTTTCGGTCCAAAAGTATTTTGGTAAACCATTTTTATTTAACATTGTTCGAGTCATTCCTTGTAATTTGCGATCCTTCATTTCTACTACATCATTTTGTTGAGGAGTTCCAAAAGTCAAGAAATTATGTTCATAGCCATTAAATTTGTGGAAAATTATCAAATGTAATATTATCAAATTTTTCACCATGATTACTCCAAATGGTATTAATAGTGTAAAGCTATTTATTTTGAACTTTTTACAAAAAAATGTTTAAATGCAGTCAAAGCTTCATACTTTAGGTTCAAAATTAGTACTCAAGTGAATCTAGAAAAACAATGACGAAAGTATAATATTTACCATTTAAGCTTGTGTTCTTAGATGGTCCAAAAAAATTCATGTGGAGAAGTTGACAAAGTTTTGTAGTTGAAAAATGTTGCTTTAATTTAAAAGGGCCCATCACTTGTTTTCCAAACTAACATGTATCACAAATTTTATCTTTCTCAAATTTGAAATTTGGCAAACCTATAACAAAATATTTTTTTAATTTTTTTTTAAAGTAGGTCTATTCTAACATGATGTGATATCCTTAATAAGACACTTCGAAGAATCAAATTTAATATGATAACCTTTATTACACAATTAACTAATATTAAGTAAATTATGTCTGAGATTATTAACTAAGAGAACATTTTTAATAGAGGAAAATGAATAATTTTCAATAATTCCAATGCCAATGATTTTCCTTTAGCATTATCTCCAAAAGTGAGATGACTAACATCTTTCTTTTGAAACTTGATAACAAAGTTGGACTTTGGTCATGTGATTTGAGTATCTACTATCCAAGAACCATCTGCTATTTGTTTTCTTTGGTACATCATTTTCAATAATTATGAAGCACTTGTTGGAAACTTGATCGTAACTTTCGTTTTCTTCATGGTTTTCATCAATTGCCGATTTCAATACAATTTGGCGATTAGGGAGCACCTTCATTTCCTCTTCTTTAATATTACTCATATACGAGTAACTTCTGAAGCATGCCAAATATCATAAGCAGAATCACATGTGCTAATATGGTTAAATTCTTTTTTTTTTTCCTTATCCAAAACACAATAGAGTAAATTGTTGGCTCTAGCATTTAAAGATATTTTTTTGTTTATCGTACTCCTCTCTAGATTTTGAAATTGTTTGGTCCAAATTACCATCAACCTTAATAATATTTATAGGCACATAATGATCAAATTCAATAACTCCTCAAATTTACAATCTATTGATTGAATATATATTTTCATTCTAACATTCCAATACTTATAGCCCTTGTTTGGTACTCCTTATTTTTAAAATATATTTTTCTCTCTCTTATTTTCAATCATATATTTTTCAATAAAATAATATTACACACAAATTTAAAAAAATTTCTTATTTTTTAATCACGCATTCTCCAACAAAATACTATTTCAAAATTCATTTTGGGCAAAAAAAAAAAAAAAAAAATGGGGTTCTAACAGGTTCATAATCAGTACTAGCAAAGATATGATGACGATTGTAGAATGTCCATTAAGATTTTGAAAGTTGGAGTCAATCATTGCTCAAAATTGTAAAATCTTAATTTTAACATGAGCACTTGACTCTGATACCAATTGATAGCTCAAGAATGACCAATCAAGAGGGTGTGAATTGTTTTTGAAACTTTTTCAATAAACTTGAATCAAACAAGTTAAGAACATGTTGATAAATTAAGTAATAATCGTGAGCAAAAAAAAAAAAAAGTAGACCAATCAAATAATAAATGTAAATGAAATAATAAGAAATAAAAGGGCATAGAAGATGCAAATGATATATTTGTAGATGTTCAATCTAAAGCAATTACTACATCTTTCATTACCGAGCTATTCAACGGAAGCAAAGTATTTTCACTATATTGATTGATTTGTTGTGCAATCCAACCCTTTGTAGCACATTCGATGACTTAGAAACGTCGACTCTTATATGATATTGAGTTGTACGGGACCTCAATATGATCACACAGTGACTTGCAAACAAGGGGTACTAATTCTTATATAATATTGAGCTTTACAAAAACTCAATATGACTCACATGATGACTAACAACAAGTAGTTTTGATCCTTATACTACTGAGATTTACGAGACCTTAATATGATCTACACGATGACTTACAACAAAGAGCATCTATCCTTATACTATTGAACTTTTTAGGACCCCAATATGACCTACAAGTTTAGAACAATGACATTATAATGAAATTTCTCCCTTAATAAATGATAACAACAAATTAAGTATCAAGAGAGACTAACACTTCAATGAATAGTAATAAATGATAACTCAAGTGTTAGATAAAAAATTTAATGAATGTGATAATTAAAAATTATATTTAATCAATCAAAAAATTTCAATGAGAATATGAAGAAGAATTAAATACAATATAAGTTCAAAAATCTTCTCAAAATATTTCTCTATTTTAATGAATAATAACAATAAATAAGTAACAAGAGAGAGATGAAAATTTTTGATGAAAATAATGATTTTTCAAGTTTAATTCAATCAATCAAAGTTTTGATATAAAAAGTAGAAGAATTAGATGCAATGTAAGTTCAAAGATTTTCTTCAAAATATATCTTCTTCTTTTTTTTGTGAACGATAGAAATAAGTTAAGTATCTAGAGAGAGATAAGAAACTTCAATAAAGATTGTAATTTGAGAAGTTTGATTCAACAATCAAAAAATTTTATATGAAAAAATAAATGAAATGAATGCAATTTAAGTTCAAAATTTTTCTTTGAAATATATCTATCTTTTATGAATAATATAAATAAGTTAAATACAAAAAGAGAGAGAGAAAAAACTTTGATGAAGATGATGATTAAAAAGTTTGAATCAATCAAAGTTTTTAATATGAAAAAATAAATGAAATGTAAATGTAAGCTCAAAGGATCCTCTTAAAATATATCTCACTTTGATGCTCTTGAAAGTCTTACAAAGAATGGAAAGAGTTATGGCTTTTATAGAGCTCAAAAAGCAACAATTTGTCAAACTGAACAACCAACTGGACGTTCACCCTTGTGTTTGGACAACCAAAATAGCCATTATACGTTTGAAATAACAACGGTAAAAAAAACTAACCATTGCATCAACCAGACATCCACATACCCCAACCAGACATTCGGCTGATTCTTCCATTTTTGACCCCGTTTGATCCGATTTGAATATTTTGACATATGTGACATTTGAAAGGTGTTTATTACTAGTTTTCAAGGTAAATGATGTTTTAAGAATATGATCTAAATTCAAAGGTTATTTTGAAAATTAATTTTACTTTTGATCAAAACATTTTATGTAATTGATAATCAAAATACCTTTTAGTGCATGAAATGATTTTTGAGCTTTTATCATTCATTGCTAAAGATCAAAGTATTAGTACCTTTATATTTGAATTAAGAAATCTAATCTTTGGTCTTACTTCGAAGTTTGGCTCTTAAGCTCTCGTCTTGATCTTTCTTTGAAGTTTGTATTTTAAGTTCTTTTCTTGAAGGACTTGTCTTCAATGCATGACTTTGATTTGGACCTTCTTCATGAGTCTGAATTGTGATAATCTTAATTTCGATCTTTTGACGATGATCGATCAATTTATCATTAGATGCTTTGAAGATTATAATCGCTTTGAATTCAATTATTAGAAAACAAGATTAATTTTTTTGTTATAATCAAAACTTTAAGATTATAATCAACCATAGGTCAACAACTAGATGATACAATTTTCTTCATGTTAGTTTGATATTTGTTCATGTGAGACTGTACTATATTGAGCAAAATAATTATGATAATTGTAATGTATTTTTGAATTGCTTATATTGATAGAATAGGTTGAATGGACTTAGGTCGATAAATAAAAAATCATATTATTCAACACAATCACTTAACCTAATAAAATGATTAGATTTTTGGGATGGTTGATGCAGTGTTGAGAGCTAATTAGATAGGTGTTAATTTCGTGTATTTGAAAATTTGTATGTGAGTGTTTCACAAACAGGTGGCTCCTTGGTAGTAACCAAACACTAGGGTTTGCCTAATTACTTTCCCAAAAAAAATAAAAAAGCATTGCACTAGCTGTGACACGTAGAAAAAGTTGCTTACATAGCAATGTGAAGCTAGTCTTAAGTAATGAGAACCTACTAATCTCCAATATATAAGATATGATCCAATGAGAAAAAAGGTTGTCTATAGTATAGACTAATAACTTTCTGATAACCAAAGAAAAGATATCAAAAATAGAAGAAAGGAATAAAATAAAAAAGTAAAATAAAAGAAAAACATATCAAGGTGTGTTGATGCAGTGATAAAATAATTTATAAGCATTGATTTTGTCTAACTATGTCTTGAATATTTAATTTGAGATTTAGATTTCTAGTGAGGTTATTGTCCTAGTTGAAGTTTGGAGTTAGGACACTCAAATTTAGGGAGAATCATCATATATCGAGGTAGTGATTTTCATTAGTGAAACCTCACTAACCTTGAACGGGAACTGAAAGAGTTTTATGAAATCAATCTTTATAATAAACACCTCGAATGAAATATTTAAGAATAAGCTTGAGAGTGTGCATCCTACGAAAGAGAAATGAGATATTTGACCGTTGAGTGTCGAAAAAGCAATCAACTTAATATGATTTGATCGACTATGTACATACTTATTGATCGAGCATTGAAAACGTGAAAAATAGTTTTGGTAGTATTACTTATGAACCTTTTTTTTGAATTTAAACAATTTTATTACTTGATGCTAGTTTGATAAAGCTATCTAATGAATTGATATGTATGTATGCTTGTTTGCTTGTATGTTTAGTAGATAGTATTGCTTGAGACGGCTAAAGGTTTAAGTTTAGGATTTGATAAATATATTTTATACACTTTTTTGAGCTTCTATACTTAATTCTTTATGATTAATTGAGTGAATATCCACATAATTTACATTTAAAATATATTAATTGTAGGTAAATCCCTGATTTGAATGCGTTTGAATATAATTGGAGTGAAAATGACATTTTTGAGTTTAAATTGGAGTTGATTCAAAGCAATTGACCATCAATCGGACTGCATGTAATCCATATGAAATATTAATGAAGTAGTCGGAGGTGATTCATAAGTTTCGAGATCTAAATCCATCATTTGGAAAGTTTGGAGACTTATTTCAAACTTTTGGACTTTCAATGGATCACTAACGAACAACTGTGGAATTTAGAGGGTCAAATTATGAAGATTTAAAGATGAAGCACTAAAGATGCAGTTAGAAAGTAAATCGAGCTGTATGAAGAAAGAATTCTAGAAATCAAAATTGGCCAAAACAACAAGGCTTGCAATCACAAGCCTTGTGAGATGCAGTCACAACTATGTTGTTTTGAATTTCAGAGAGCAAATTTTTATGCCTCTGCGGTTACGTAATGCATTCCAACAAAAAAAAATTGGTTTTCTTATTTTATTCAACATATTCTTGGAAGGCGATTAGGGCAGGATTTCTGACCTAATTCTTGGTATATAAAAACATTCTTTTATCAGCAATTCTAGGCGGAAAGCTAGGAGGCTCTTGTACATATATTACATATAATCAAAAAAAAAAAAAAATGCTATTGGATACAAATTGAGATATTATTTGCAAAGCTTTGAAGAATTGATATCCCATTACCTATTTTGGATATTCCACAAATATGTATTTATCATATTTAGTCTCAAATTTATCCGATTCAATGCACTTCATAAGCGTCACAGTATCAAACTTTAATATGAGACAAGTTGAGACTTCTACCTCTCCATAACTCGTATGGATTTTTTGTCAACCAACATAGATAGAACACAATTTAGTGTGTAGAACACTGCAATCAATGCATGACCCCAAAATATTTTTGGGAGGTTTGCATAACTTATTATTAATCGCACTATATCTAATAGTTTATAATTTCTCCTTTCAGATACACCATTATGTCGCAGTGTATGTGGGGAGTCCACTGCAAGATAATCTCATTCTCTTTTAAATAAACTAAAACTTCATATATCTCCACCTCTATCGGATCTTAGTGTGAGAATATATTTACTTAATTGTTTCTCTACTTCTAACTTGTATCCCTTGAACCTTTCAAAAGTTTCATGCTTGAGTTTCATCAAATATACATGACCATTTCTGAAATAATCAGTAGTAAATGTGATGAAATAAGAGAAACTCATCTAACATTAAGTGACATGAATCAACGTACATCATTATGTATTAGATCCAGTAATTGTGCAGATTTTTCACCTTTTAAGCAAAATGAGATTTGGTCATTTTGCCTAACAGGCATGATTCGCACTTGTCAAATGATTCAAAATCAATTGACCTAAAATATATATCTCTATGTAATTTTGAAATTACATTTTCATTTATGTGACCAAGTCTGGAATACTAGATTTAGATGTTATTTAGCATATCACTTTTATGCCTTTTCAATTTCTATACTCAAAGTGTGTTTGATGTTTATTTTAATAAGAATAAAATTTTTAGAATAGTGATTGATGGAAGAATGTGTGGTAGAAAAATGATGAAAAGTTTTAGATTTGTATGTAATATTATTTTATTTGAAAAATGTGTGGTTGAAATGAAGAAAGATAAAAAAAAAATGAGAATGAGAATGGAATGGGGGCAAACGGACTCTCATTATAGAATAATTAGTATTTAGAATATAAATATCATTTTGTAATTTACCATAGCCATTAAGATCTTATCAAGATAAAAAAGAACAACAATTTTCCTTAACATTAAAATAATTCATGTCCAAACATGAAATTCAAATAATATTCTGGTAATGGTGGGTACAAATTAACATTTTTCTAATTTCAATACTAAGCTTAAAGGCAACGGAAAAAAGTATGCTCCGACAGACAATGTAGCAATATTTGCTCATTTTCAACATGTAGGTCAACTTTTTCCTTTTGCAGTGGTCTACTTCCATTTAGTCTCTGCATATTTATACAAATATGATATCCTTATCTGGTATCTAATACCCAAGGAGCTAATGAAGTAAACATAAGTCTTGCAATCTTTCTTCCAGTGACCTTTCATTCTATAATGATAACAAGGGTCATTAAATTTAGTATTGTCCTTCTTCGATTTAACTATCTTAGCCATCTTGGATACTTTCCCAAAACCCCTCTTAATCCTCTTCTTAATACCCTTAGAGGAACCAATGGCTTACCCACTACTAAACTTGATATTGGGTTTCATAGTCTTAAATATGTTCAGCAACTCAATGAGTGTGCATTTGAGTTTATTCATATCAAAATTCATAATTAGATATGAATAACTCTTTGGCAGAGATTGCAGAACTAAGTCAATACTTAGTTCATGGTTCACGACTGTACCCAATTGAGACAATTTCTCAATGATAATTATCTTCAGTACATGAGCACTGACTGGAATTACTCATCATGCAACTCTTTGAAATGAAAAATCATTTGTTAGTATTTATACTCTAAAGTTGCTTTTGTAACTCATGTGACATAGCTGCAATCATCACATATGTTGCAATACTATCGTCATCACTGTGTTATTTTAGCAGCCACATCTTCCTTAGTCGAGTCATCAGCAGATGACTCTGGAAAGGGCTACTCAAAGACAACCAATTTTCTTATGCTTGAAAACAATTCTCAGATTGCGGTGACAATCAATAAGACGTGATTTGGTTGTTGGCATCCATTATGCCTCTCAAATACATATGGTTACTCATGGTTCAATAAATATAAATGACGAAAAGTAAAAGAATAATATATTAGATTCAATAATTAATTTAACATGGTCTTTTATCATATTAATTATGCTCCCACTGTTTAACTTAAATTTATGACCCTCTCGCACAAATTTATGGAATCCATACTTGACTCCTAGTGGGCTGTGATCCCATTTGTTATATTAAGACATTGAGTGTACTCAGCAAGCCTTAATAAAACATTTGGGTAGATACTGTTATCAATTGTATCTCCATACAACTCCAGATTATTAAACTGACAACTCTTCGTCTTCACACGTCTTATGTGTTAGTTTAACATGCCTCTAAATTTTATCTCATTGAGTGTACTCAACAAAAGATAAATTTTAATTAAATCAAACCCATCATTCCGAAACATATAATATTTTATAGTGTCAAACATATTCCTAATAGACCAGTCATGAGTGTACTCAACAAATTGAGACGAGTTAAGACTCTTGTTTTTCACTATAATGATGGAAGACGAATATAGAAATGACTTAATATTTTAATGAGAGTTTTATCATGCAAATGTTTCATCAATATATATATATATATATATATATATATATATATATATCATATATATATATATATATATATAATTATGCATCAAACATGCAAATAAACATACATATAATAGTTTGGATGATTATGGATTAATTCTATCTAACCTTCTCGAACCAAAAGGAAGACTAGTTGGTCAATTTCTAGGGGGTATAACATTGAATTAGCATCAATGCGTCATCTTCATGGTTTCCCCCTCTTCTTGTATCTTCAATTAGTCTAGTTACATGTATCCTATACTAGTTGGCGCGCAGCCTAAATGAAATTGGACTCGCAGGCCCGTAATAATAATAACAATAACAAACTCCAGGTCCAAAACAATTAAGAGCTCGCAGAGCAGACCCATAAAACAACAAGAATTAAACCAACCATTCAACATTTTCACATGATCGAGTCCATAATCATCCACTAATAAACATTTATCATATAAATACTTTCTTATATAATATCTAATATTATATACAAACGTGTTTCAAGAATTCAACAATTATGGTCGTCTAAAGCTATTTAGACAAATGGATCGAAATAATTAAATAATTGATTAATCATATTAATCATTTAATTTAATTAGCGGGTTTATTTAATTAAAAGAAAAATTTAATTATATACCAAATTATAGTCTAACTCTAATTCCACAATTATAGGACGACGCTTTTTAATTAAGATCAAATTTTAATTAAATATCAAATTAGAGTCCAACTCTAATTACAAGAAAGATTTTAGAGCAAGACAATTTAGTTAAAATCAAATTATAATTAAATGTCAAATTATAATCCAACTCTAATTTCAAGAATATATTAAGCTGTATAATTTAATTAAAATTATTTTTTAATTAAATACTAAATTAGAGTCCAACTCTAATTATAATTGAATTAATATTTTAAATTAGGATAAAACTCCTAAATAAAATAAAATTCAATTTAGGATCTAATTTGAATATTTAAGTTAAAATCTAATTTCAGCGAAAAATAAAAATTCGTCAATTTCAAATAAAAAAATTTTAATTGGGTCAAAATGAAATATAGGTCAAACACATTTGAAATGAAATTTAAAATAATTTTAAAATTCAAATTCAAACATCATTTTGAAATTGTAAATTTGACCTACCTTTAAAATTATGACCAAGACCTTCCTTCATTTAAAATTGTAAACTTGACCCTTGAAATATTATTGCAAGAAGGCCCCTACAATTTCATAAATTGCACTAGATCCCCTGTCTCCATTGACCTCGGATTTGAAAAACCTCATTTTCCTTTCTACCTTACTCCTGACCGCCAATGCCACATGCGCATCCAATGCGTCGTGTGGCAGCGTCACACACTACTGCTGATAGCTGCCAGCACTACAACAATGTGTAGCGGCATCATGCGCACAGTTGCGCGCAGCAACTCCACGGTTGCCGCCGCCAGCTGACAGGTGTGATCCATTTTTTTATTTTTTTTTTTGTGTTCAAAACTAGATTTTGAAAATAAAATAATTTTCTAATTGCTAAATTCAAGAACAACATGAATAATCAACTTTTGACTACATCAACATGTAAAATAATTTCTAACAAACACAAAGTAGGCTATGATGCCACTGTTGAAAATTTACTTAATCACGCACAGCGGAAAATAAAACAAGATTCGATTCACACTAAAGATCTGCTTTGTGTTTAGATAGAAAATGTGATATAAATTGTACATTTCTTGAAATTTGCAAACTCATTTGTTATTCCTTTTGTTCCAGTATTCCTGGTCTACCTCTCACAACTGTCAAATTGTCTAACCTCCAATGGAATTCACACATGGAACAAGATTGAGAGAGAACCAGTGTTTACTTTTCTTGTGCTAGCACGAATAATGAAATTCTCTACAATTTTCAAACCCGCTTAACCAGTCTTACAACTTAATCTGCCTCAATGTTTAATTAATCTAATTAATTAAATCTAGTTCGTGAATTAGTTAATCCAATTAATTAATTCGGACCTATTAATAAGCAGCCTAATTAATTAATTAATTATCCAACACTTGTCAATTAATTAATTGATAAATCTCATTATTCTAGTTTTTATTTTGTGTGTGACCCATTAGATACCTAATAACGATACCTAACGACATGAATTATTATTCTGATCTAATTAAAATTGATAAATCAAAATCAAAACACCCATTTTGATTTACCACTAATTCACATCTTTCGTTCCATATTGACATCTAACAATGTGTCTGTGACAACACATGTGATGAAAAATGTCACGTAGTATGACAAAATCAAAGTTGTTCATTTATTGTGAAAATATAATCCTTTCATCAATATGATCCGATCAATTAGGAGATATGAATATGTATCAATCTCGATTATCGATCATATATTTCATTTCACTATTAAGTCACTGTAAGTCAAAAACTCTTTTTTCGACTTATGAGTACACATTGACCAATGATTTCATTATCAACTCAATTGGATGAAATGTATATTATAATATCTTACTATCTAAGAGTGACGGATCCTCTATTAATCATTACAACCTTCATATGATTCTTGACATACCCGAACGATGTCGTAATAGCGATCCTTGACAGAGTAACATCCAACATCACCAAAGTATGACTGTTTTCATATAGGACACTATGATGACCTCAAGTCGAATGACCAATTCCATTACTGAACGTTAGAGATTAACCACTGACACTCAAATAGTTATCCTTACGAAATCTCCTCAGCGGGTCTTCAATGTTTTGTTCTATAACAAAACACCTATGTGTTCATTTAAGTGTCACCACATTTTAGTTTGTGGAGATCAACTACTTACTTTACAAGTAAGAAATGCTACATGTGATGGTCTATCCGTAATAACGATATTCGTATCTCGTTATTACTTACTACCACAGATGATATAAGATTCAATCATATGTAATTTATATCTCACAATCGCAACTCCTTTTGATTAGCAAATTACCAATATTTGAATTTACGGACTCTATTATTTAATTTAATTTAATTGAGTATTAATTAAATAATAGATCTACCATATAATTGCATCAATTATAAAAATGATTTATGCCCAAAGTTGATTGAAATTAGGACACAACACTTACATTTACCAGTAAACATTGGTCCGATCAAATCAATTCTCTATTTGCAAAGGCCCAAGGACTTATTGAGGTTAGCTCTTGAGGTGGAGCTCGAATTATTGGGCAAGACTTCAACATTTTTCACATCGTCTCACGAATTTCAAGGTATCTTTCTTCAGTTGGCGAGAACTAACCTTGCCTTGAGACCTTGTAGGTTAAAGACTGTGTACTATGGCATGATTGCAATAATCCAGTTCAAATATACAACATACTAGCACTACACGAGTTCAAAATTTTCATTTTGCCTTGAATAATTAACAATGCAGAAGCATGCTCACTGATACCACGTGGCGTATGGATTTGTATCAACATGTCTAACCAATTAAGAACCAGTGGTGGACATATCAAAAATTTTCCTGTCAATATCAAAACTCTACCTATAAATAAACCTCAGGCGCCCCACGCTCCCGTGTTGCTACTTTTTACTAGAATCTCAAAAACTCATCGATTCCCCGTATTCCAGATCTGATCTCATAAACAAATGGCGAAAGATCCAATCCGTGTTCTTGTCACCGGCGCCGCAGGTAAACCGGAAACTTGATTATGCTAAAGTTACCGTCCATTTCGAGATCTAACTTTAGTCTTCTAGTTATTTGTTACACATTACTTGATCATCGTTCTGTTTAATTGATGTGTAGATCTGATCTGATGTTATGATCGTCATTTTTGTATTAATATGGTTATTAGGATCCGAAGTAGTTATAGTAGTGCGTGGCTTTGTTTCAATTTGAACGTTGTGGTTGACTATTATACTGTTACATTTACAGTTTAATGAAGCCTTTTTTTATGTTTATTCTGATAGTTTCTGAGTATTGTTTCATGATATAATATTTTCTATTAATATTCTAAGTAGCTACAATAATGCTACGTAGCTTTGTTTCAATGTACATGTTTTTTACTACTACAGTTATATCTTATGTTGATGATATATTTAGAGCTTTAAATCTGAAAGTTTCTGAATATTGTTTTATGGATTTAATTTTTCTATTTGATATAGAATATGTCTATGTATAAAAATGGTTTTTAATGTAAAAGCCAGATCTTGAATTTGGTAGTGGAGTGCGATTTATCTAGAGTTTATTGGGGTATGAGTATCAAACTGGGTTTCTAGGAAATCCATTGAACTGTCTATATTATAATTTTGTTTCACACTGATGTTTGTTGATTATACCATTCTAAAGTAGTGACGTGTATTTGAAGTGTCTGTATGGACTTGTAAGTTGATTTGCAAATGGTAATGTGACCCTTATTTTTCCTTTCTTTTGTTTTGGATTAGTACTCCGTAGCATCAGAAGTGCTTGTTGAAGGTTTGAAGCCATTCAAGATGCTAAAAAATTGGACACATAACTTTATTTTTGGCTTTTATACAGTCTGAAATTTATCTCGGGGTATGAAATGAATTGGAAAATTTGAGTTGATTACAAGCTTATGTTAATCCTTTGATTTAAGAAACTAAATAAGAAACAAATAGAGCTGAGAGTAATGACAGGTCTACGGTGTCTCATGATTGGAGGGGCTGCGATGTTGGTGAAACATTTGGTGACGGACTTCTGTGAAGAGGAAATATGGGACCCATGACCCAAAATATGTATAGGTAAAAACTGAAAATGTGCTCTAGGCCAGTAGCTTATCTGAAAAACTGATCCTAGTGAAATTAAGCAACGTTTCAGGAAAGAGAGGGAGTTCTATGTATATGGTTGAGTGTCAGTGGTTTTTGTTTAAGTGTCTGAATCAAAATATTTAATTTTCTCAACTATTGTTTTCTAGCATTTTAAATCTATATTATCTCTAGAACTAGATTGATGGAAGCTTGCTAATTTTGCAGGACAAATCGGATATGCTCTTGTTCCTATGATTGCTAGGGGTGTGATGTTGGGCGCTGACCAACCTGTCATCCTACACATGCTCGATATTCCACCTGCTGCAGAGGCACTTAATGGAGTGAAAATGGAATTGGTTGATGCTGCTTTCCCTCTTCTCAAAGGTTAGTAATTTGCACCGGAGTAGTGAAAATAATTGTCAATAGTTTCATGTATTTTGACATTTTATATGCCAAATGGAATATGGGTTAAAAGTGGATAACTTGTATCTATCTACTATGATATTTGAATCAGGTGTCGTTGCAACAACTGATGTTGTTAAAGCATGCACTGGAGTCAACATTGCAGTGATGGTTGGTGGTTTCCCCAGGAAAGAAGGCATGGAGAGAAAAGATGTGATGTCAAAGAATGTCTCCATCTACAAGTCCCAGGCTTCAGCTCTTGAGAAGCATGCTGCTGCCAACTGCAAGGTGATCGGCTTATATTGCAGACTCCTTTCTTGATGACCTTTATTTGCAGCATAATGCTATTTAAATGGACTCATGATGACTAGGTGGCAATTAAGTGGCGCTAATTGATATGCAGTCTTAAATTTAGAGATGTGCCATCTTAAATTTAGGGATATGAATCCCATTTATGTTGGCAAGTCATTGACTGCCTCTCAATTGTCACCTAGATAAATAGCATCTCTCTTTTTTATAATCCTTACATTGACTTTGGTACATGAAATATAAAAGTCTCGTCCAATTTTAGAAACAAATACATTCTTCTATGGTCACATATTAGCAGAAAGAATGTGACTTTAACAAATGCAATGCTGACCAATATTATTCAGAGTATGAAGTATCAACATATTGTTCAAATGCTATGCTTGACCTCACTGAAGATTCCTGTTCAAGCCCAGAGATCTTTAGCAATTTAGTATTATGTAGCATGATGTTTTTTGTTTTTGCTTTTAGAAGTCCTAGTTTTCATTTTTCATTTTGTCTGTTTTGCTTCCAGGTTTTGGTCGTTGCTAACCCTGCCAACACCAATGCATTGATACTGAAGGAATTTGCACCATCTATCCCAGAGAAGAATATTACTTGTCTGACTAGATTGGATCACAACAGGGCTCTTGGACAAATTTCAGAGAGATTGAATGTTCAAGTCTCTTATGTTAAAAATGTCATTATTTGGGGAAATCACTCTTCAACACAGTATCCTGATGTCAACCATGCTACTGTCAATACTCCAGCGGGAGAGAAACCCGTTCGTGAGCTTGTTGCCGATGATGAATGGTATGAAGCTTTGGTTAAAACTTAGTTTTTATTGTTATGAATTTGTATTATTATGAATTACATATGAAATGCATTTTTATCTTTTATGAAATCTCACTTTTTATATTCTAAATTTTCTCTGCATCTATTTTGATTTTGTTGCTAGGTTGAATAGTGAATTCATTACTACTGTCCAGCAACGTGGTGCCGCAATCATCAAAGCTAGAAAACTTTCTAGTGCACTTTCTGCTGCTAGTTCTGCTTGTGACCATATTCGTGATTGGTTCCTTGGAACTACAGAGGTAGAGTTTCCACCTATAATTGTGATAGATCAAGATTTTATCAAATAGTCATACACCTTTTTCTAATATGTTCTGAAATATTTTAGGGTACTTGGGTTTCCATGGGTGTTTACTCTGATGGCTCGTACAATGTCCCGGGCGGGCTAATTTATTCCTTCCCAGTTACTTGCAAGAATGGAGAATGGTCTATTGTTCAAGGTGACGACATAAAAACTTAAGCCCCTGTTTGGTTTAGCTAAAATCAAATTATTAGTAAATTTTGATAAAAATTGATGAAATGTGTTATTGAAAAGTTGTAGATCCCATGAAATGTGTGGTTGAAAATGAGTTTGAAAAAAACAAGAGAAAATGGAGGGCGTGTGAACAGTTAAATAATGTTGAAATGCATAGTATAAGATTTTTTTTATTCTGCAATCTGTTTCTAGCATCGGTGGTGGTATGAATCCTCATTTTGTAAAACTCTTCTCTTACTTTTAAAATTGGTTGTCTTTACCTGGGGTCGTTTAGTAACTTTCCATAAATATTGTTATGGACATCTTTTTCCCAGCATCCTCAGTATGTGTGTTTTCTACATTACAGGACTTTCAATTGACAATTTTTCGAGGAATAAGTTGGACTTGACCGCTAAAGAACTCAGTGAGGAGAAAGATCTGGCATACTCATGTCTCTCTTAAGTTTCATCTCAAGGTGGGAAAATCAGAATCTTCTGCACTGTGTGGTGATTAAAGTAGCTATTGTTTTGAATAATTCCATTGTCAATCTTGTTAATTGATAAACGATGGAAGTCCTACTTTTATAGATCTCACTATGTACTTTGAATTTTGTTTGAGAATATTGAAAATTTCACACTTTCTGGTCCCGGCTGATTTAAAATTTCTAGTCGAGAAATGTTTTATTGTCAGTATCAAAGTTCTTGATTTTGAGTCCTTGCTTCTATATCCGCCTCATTTATTTCCAGGAAGAGATTTGCCTGTGAGAGCTGTCTAATGCAAATGAGTTTGTTCGACTGCTCGTTGGATTGCAGAGTTCTTTGCATGGATTTGTCTATGGCCTCTTGTACGTGAAAAAAAAAGACAACCCGGTACACCAAATAGGCTTAAGTGTGCTAATATCGTTAAACAAATGGCAGAACAATATTATTTCATAATATCAATATGAAAATCATATTCCTTAAGGAATATTAATATAATATATTTTTTAATTATTGGTTTGTCATTTTTCAGGATCTACAACTTATGCTTTTTTGGCGTCTCAACACAGTATTCTTAAAACATATTGACATGTAAAGATCTATACTTCTTCGGGAGAAATCATATAATATTTATAAATGTCAAAATATAAAATTGTGCATTCTTCCAGAATAAATATATATATTCTTTAGAACATTAACATAATATAAAATATTTTTTCTTTTAAGAGTAGCGGTAAAATGTTCTTAAAAGAATATATGCTTAGTTCGAGTTTTTTCAATAATGATAATATAATATTTTTCAAGAAAAGAATTATGCTTATTAAGAAGTCTTAACACAATATTCTTCCATAATCCTACATATATAAAAGAGAGAAGGAAGCGTTGGGACACGTGTTGCAAATATATATCGTCCTCCTTTTTTTTCCCTACATTTCCTGAAAACAATGCATTGTGTTGGACCCGCAAGTCTAAGACGTGAAGTATAGGATTCTTTCACCATTTCTTTACACAATCGATCATTCTGCGCTCTTCTCCTCCATCTTCTTTCTCTTCTCTTTTTTTTTTTTTTTTTTTTTTTCCTGAATTCGAGTTGCACACTTAAATTGTTGGGCGGGCTTGATCGGTTGGTTTTATGTAAGTTACGTGATACTTTCTTCTTCCTACATATCCTTTTTTTTTTCCCTATATTTCCTGAAAACAATATACGTGAAGTATAGGACATTTTTTTTCCATTTCTTCACACAATCCATCGTTCATGCACTCTTCTCCTTTATATTATTCTCTCTTCTTTTTTTTTTTTTTTTTTTGCTGAATTCGAGTTGCATGCTTAAATTGTTGGATGACTTGATTGGTTGGTTTTATGTATTTTTTTTTTTTGGGTGTAAAATCGATCGAATTTTGAAAAATTAAATTTAGTTGGATTTGAGTACGGCATGGGCACAGAGAAAAGTGCATAATGTGGTCTTTGCAATACGGGGAGAGTGGATGTGCGGGGACTCTCCGTGCACTGCGGAGACCAATCTCCGCACTGTGCGCACATCACGAAGACTCCAAACATTGCGGAGATGGTCTCTATGCAGCGCAAAGCCTCCGTGCACTGCGGAGACCTGTCTCGAACTAGTGAGGAGATTGCATTTGCAATCTCCGTGATCTCCTTGGCTGTGACTGGCTGTGAGTAACGGAATTTGTTTGTGTACTTGGTTAATTTCTAATTTTATTTTTAATAATTTGTTTTTTTTTTGTTCTGTTTAGTTCTTTGTATTATGGATTCTAGCGATGGTGGTTACAACTATGAGAATTGTGCTAGATCAAAACAATCTCCAAATTCATGATGTCGAGAACTATACGCCCATGCACGAGAATTATGAAAACAACGTCAATTGGAACTGTAGACGAGAGCAGTAAGATTTCAACGTTATTGGGATGCACAAAGAACGTGTAGGTTTTTGGTTCTTAAATCTATACACTTCGATTTTAATCCTTATATTTGGCTTCTTTAGGTGATCCCGTGTATGTTTGTGAATCTAAGGGATCTAGGAGTGTTCATGAAGAAACAGAAAAAGGTAACCATCACTTTATTTTTGCGTATTGTTGTCTCTCGCTAAAGTTTATAAATTGCATATTTATTAGGTATTGTTGTCTCGCCTAAAGAAAATAATTCAAATGTAGACATTTTACAACAGATTACAATGCATGTGGAGCAAAGAAATTTAAAAGAGAAAGTAAAGGTTTCTGTTGATCTGATGGAACCATTCAATTAAAAATCAATTATGTACTTTCAGAATTGTATGATTTATTTACATTCCCATTCTAGGAGTGTTCAATCAGAAAAAGTTCATCATTTAGGTATTATATCTCGCTAAAGTTATAAATTGCATATTTATTAGGTATTTTGTCTTACTTAATTTGGTATTTTACAACAGATTACAAATGTGGAGCAAAGAAATTTAAAAGAGAAAGTAAATAAAGGCAATTATTACTTTCAGAATTGCCGATTTATTTACAATGATGAATCAGTTCAATTTAGGACTTATATCCGAAGTTACAATTGTAATTTTTCATTTACTTCATTTGGTATCAAATATGATAAAGGCTTATGCCGAATGAAGAAAGGAATATATACTTTTAGAGTTAAGGGAAAGATATATCATTACCTAATGAACTTCTTCCAATAGATTTTAAGCCTTCTTATTTACAACTTCATTTTCACGACGCTGAAAATGAGATATGGAATTGATTAAAAATGTCGGATCAATTATCTCAATTAATTATTGAAAAATTAATTCGAATCTTAGAGATTAATCCTTAAGCAAAATTATTTCGAAGTTTAACTAATACTCCTGATTTACAAAGTCATCATATAAAAATTATATCCACTTTAGGTATCGATCAAAGAGTTTACAATGATCCAACAACATCACAAGTTGCTGCTATTTGGGTAGATGATGGAACATCAGTAAATGTTGGAATCCGTGATATATCTATTTATGCTCATTCTGCTAGCAAACATAAAGTACACTATTATTTTGGATGTTATGATCCTCTCCAATGTCGTTTGTTATTTCCCAATGGTGAGCATGGTTGACATCAGGGCATTCAAAGAGTTATAAATATGATGATACTTCTTGTATAGAACCGTTGATTGATGCACATTATGTTGATTCTCCACATGAATTATTGAACAATGAAATGACAGGTTTGAAAATCAGTTACTTCTTGTATAGAACTGTTGATTGATGCACATTATGTTGATTCTTCACATGAATTATTGAACAATGAAATGACAGGTTTGAAAATCAGTTATTCGTTTATCTTAAGATTTTTGATTACTTTACTTTTAATAACATTTAATTTCTTTAATGCAACTTTAATGTATCTTCAGTCATGTTTATTTTCTTTAGTACATGTTCAGTCGTGCAGAAGAAGCGGAAACGATGTCAGGTCTCCTGTCGTGAGTATTATTGCTATAAAATACAAGTAAAGTTGTTTGATAACTCCATCTCGTTACATGCTGGTCGACTTTTCCAACAATATGTAGTTGACATATATGTTAAAGTTGAATCTTCAAGGTTGGATTACTTCCGTAACAATTAGCCAAGAATACGTATTGAGCTTTATCAATGAATTGTTGATGGCATACAGAATGGTGAAACTAGAGGGTCAAATGTAGGTAGGAGGATCATTTTATCATCCTCATTTGTTGGTGGTCCTAGAGACTTGAATGAAAGATACATGGATGCGATGTCAATAGTTCAAAAATTTGGAAAGCTTGATAATTTTTTAACCATTACATGCAATTCGAATTGGCCTAAAATAAAGTGAGAATTAAAGTATTATGATGAAGTTCAAAACAAACATGATTTGGTCTCACGAATTTTTAGAGCAAAGTTAGAAGAGTTAAAAACAGATTTATTCAAGAAACATTTATTTGGACTTATATATATTTATACACACACACACACACACACACACGTTATAGAATTCCAAAAAAGAGGTTTACCACATGCTCACTTTCTTATTATACTTAAATCAAGTTCCAAAATTATTTCTCCTCAAAATGTGGACAAAATTGTATCTGCTGAAATCCCCAATAGTACAGAGTATCCTTATTTGCATTTCATTGTTGTTAAATATATGATGCATGGTTCTTGTGGTTCTTTAAATCCAAACAATGTGTGCATGCAAAATGGTAGAACATGTAGAAGTCATTATCCACATAGATATAATACACACTTTTTGGACGAAACTTCTTATCCTAAGTATAGAAGACATAATGATTGAAAGAAAGTTAAAGTTAGAAAACACTTCCTTGATAATACGTGGGTTATATCTTATAATTCTTATCTATTAGCTAAATATGACTGTCATATTAATGTAAAAATATGTTCAACAATGAAAGCTGTTAAATATTTGTACAAATATGTTGAGAAAGGACATGACAAAGTGAATTTCTCTTTGAAGAATTACAATGAATTTGATTGTATGGATGAAATACAAAAATTTCAGTCTGGTAGATGGATCTCTCCTCCTTGAAGTGATGTGGAAGATATATTAGATTTACTATGTATGAAATGTATCCAGTTGTTATTTCATTACAGGTACATCTAGAAAATTAGCTACTAATTATATATAAAAATACTAATGATCTTCCTCGAGTCATCAAACAATCTTTTTTTTTTTTTTTTCAAAAAATGATGTTAACTGGATTTTTTTTACAATGAATGCTACAAATGAAGAAGCAAGAAAACTGTTATATAGATAATTTCCTGAACATTTTGTGTGGGATGGACAACGTAAATGTTCACTATTAGGGAAAAAAATAGTTGTTGTGGTTGGAAGGATTGTATAGGCAAGTCCAATTGAAGGTGGAAGATATTACTTACAAATATTGTTAAATCATGTTAGAGGACTTCTATCTTTTGAAGGGCTGAAATTCGTTAATAGCATTTCTATAAAGAATTTTCCTGAAGCTTGTACTTATTACAAGGTTTAGTTAGAGGGAATAATAATAATTGTGAATTGTGCTTACATGAAGCTTGTACTTATCAAATGGCAAATTCACTACGTCGCTTGTTTGCAACTATTTTAGCTCTCTATTGTCTCGATGATCCAAAAAAAATTATGGAATCGATTTAAAAAATCTATGTTTAAAGATTATTTACAGAAGAATGTGAGTTTACATGATGCGAAAGTAAAAACATTACAGTCTATAAATTCATTTTTAGAACCATTTGGAAAATCTTTAAACAATTATGGATTAGCTCTTTATGATATTAATCTCCAACAAGGGGAAATATTAGAAATGATGGTTAATGAAGAATTGGGAGCATTAATATTTGAAGCTGATCTTCTGTGTGTAGATAAGTTTAACCAAGAGCAAAGAGCTGCTTATGATGCAATGTTAAATAAATTTTTCCATAATATTGGTGATATGTTTTTTTATTGATGGTCCAGGTGAAACAAGGAAAAAAGTTTTGTATCATGCATTGCTTGCAGTTGTTAGATCAAGAAAATTTCATTGCTTTAGCAACTGTATCTTGAGGACTGGTAGTGTTTATTGCCGGGAACTCAAACAACACATTCAAATTTTAAAATTACACTTCATATTCATAATGACAGTATTTGTTCAGTAAATAAGCAATCTGCTTTAGCTGATCTACTTAGGATGACACGTTTAATTATTTGGGATGAAACTCCAATGATAAATTCTCAAGCCGTTGAAGCTTTAGACAAAATGTTAAGAGATATAACTGATTTTGAATTACCTTTTGGTGGAAATGTAATTGTTTTGGGTGTGAATTTTTCGCCAAATTTTACTTCTTGTTCAAAGAGGAGTAAAGAGGACATAATTGCATCAAACTTTGTTAACTCTTATCCATGGCCCCTTTCTACAAAAGTCAAACTACTTCAAAATATTAGATCCTCGTTTTTCAGAATATTTGCTTAGGACTGACAATGGAACAGAAAATAAGCACTACTGTGTTATGATTAAGCTTTGGTCTCATATGACTCTAGATTTTGAAGAAGACAACATTTCATTACATAAACTAATTGATCTTGTATTTCCTGAAATAATTGACTGTTCAAAAAACCTTCAGTGTATGATTAATCGTGTTATTTTAGCCCCAAAAAATGGGCATGTCGATGGCATCAATAATATTCTCATAAAACGTTTCCCAGGATTTCCATTCAAAAGAACACAATTTTCAGTACGTCCATGTTTTGCAATGACTATAAACAAATTCCAGGGACAAACTTTAGACTACATTGGAATATATCTTTCGCAACCAGTATTTTCACATGGACAATTATATATTGCATTATCAAAAGCAAAAACAGGTAGATGTATTAAAGTTATTACCAAACCAATACTTGACGATAAAATTCGTGTTAAATGTACCAAGAATGTTGTTTACGATGAAATTTTATCTTTAGTTTAGTTGTGTAATTGTTTCCTTACTCTTCGTTTATCTAACACTTACATATGAGATGACATCTTTAGAATAAACATTCATACACTTTAAGCTCTATCCATAAAACCAGTAATCTTTTTAAATAGTAGTGTTATCATGTTTAGACTAATTCATGCTACATTCGTTGTAAACTCTAAATCTATAAATCTTATTGCATTACTACAACTTTTCTCTTCTTATATACAAATTCTATAACTTATTCTTTATTTTCGTACTATTTAATTGTTTACTATGACAAGTCTAAAATTTCAAATTGTTGAACAATTTATCTTTGTTACTCTGTTGTTAGCCCAGAGGAGATTTTCTATAATAAAGATCCAGGAGAATAGCGATAAGTTACATAAGGTTAATTATTCTTGCATATTGTTTTTCATTTCAATTATATTTCGGTTGCTAATTTATTTTTTGTTCTTCTTTTTTTCATGTCCTCTATAATTATCATCTTTCTCAAATTATACATCTCCGTTGTAATAGCTCACATTAAATATATCTCTATTTGTTTTTCTTTATTTGCTCTTCACACTAATTGGTAGCCTTGCTTCATTTTATTTTGTACAAAACCAGCAATATAACAACATACCGAAAGGAGAGAAGAAAATAAAACCACATAACTTAATTATATTAAACCTGTTACATAACGTTTCTTCTAACAATGCTCGACACCAGAAGTTAGTGTACCTTGATTATCCAATACAATCATTCATTACAATTAGGGCAAATGCAGATGTAAAAAATATTCATTATAACAAATATTTACTGTAATCTTCCTTCTGTATATAGTCATCCTTTCTGGTGAAACGGATTCTATTAGATATCCTAAAATGAAGCATTCTATGTATTAAAGTACAAAAATTGCACAGTTTGGCCAACAAAATAAATAGATAGTTTTATGTTAGATTAAATTAGTATGTAAAATCAAATTAGATAGAAAATTTAATATTATAGTAAATAACAAAGAGTTTAAATACTTACCTATTGTTTGCCCAAGGTAGGTGAGGTATGATCTCCAAGTTGATTTGTTTGTTTTTGTGTTTCCTTAAATCTCGTCCGGCAGCTCCTGAAGACATCAATAATGTTTGGACCAAAATGTATGTTAGTTTTGCGTATGCTCTGACTTCTTCTGGTTTGTGAACATTGTGGTTGCAATCATATAGCTAGAATTTTCACTCACTAATATTAACAAGAAAAAGATACCAACTATTACTTGGATATGAACATGGAATTAATAAATAACTGCACCATATCCACAAACAACCAGCTATAGGCAATCCACCATTTATGTACTCTTGTAAAATAGTTAGATCCACTGGATCTCTGGTATTTCCTCTTTCTACATTTATTTGCCATGTCACCTGACGAGCACATTCAGTTTCGAATCCAAAATCCATAATTGCATATTCTTTAGAAACAAGGATGCAACCATCATTAACCAATGTCTCAATAGCTTTAACATTAGGATTGCTTGGTAATGAGTTGCTTGTGGTTTTGATTCCTCAGCAATATATGCATTAAACAAGCTCTCACACAAACTTGAAGTGTTGGCATAAGATTGCATACTAGAATCGCATATGATCTTCCTGCCATTTTTTATGTTGTTCAAATAGTGGTTTTTTATTTTCAAGAATTGCATGATAATGAGCTTCTTGTTTTCTCAATTCTTCAACATTTTGTGCTTTTAAGTTGTTGCACAAACTAGACACATCTGAGACTATATGTTGTATGTATGTACTCAACATTTCTTCCATTTTTTCTTTTGTCACGTAGTTGGAGCCATCAGAAGCAGAACTAGGTCCAACTCCAACTGAACTATATCTCATTGAAGTACCAGGAACGATCGTTTGTTGCACATGGATGTCATCTAGGATTTGTTGTTGTGCTACATTGTCAAATTCTCCATTCACGATACCATCTAATATGCTGTGTTCGTTGTCCTGCCGTAGTGAAAGAGTTGTGTACCATAATGTATGTAATTCTTCTTCTATAGGTTGTAACACTGAGATGACATGGATTTGTAATTGTAATGAAATATTGGAATGATTCTATTGAATTAATTTGTTAGATAATTAAATGCACATGTAATTGTGAATTCAAAAAATAAAAAATTATACCTCTTGAGTAGCCAAAAATTGTTTAATCGTTTTCTCTGTTAATATTTTTTTGCTTCCATTTGTGCATTCGTGGAGTCTGTAATGTTTTGTATCTGCGGCATCCAAATTTGTGTCCGATCTCTGGAACACTTCATATATCCAATACTGCCGCATAATTAAAAATAAATATTAGATGTGTACAATTTATTTATTATACACATATATTGTTCCACAGAGTTTAACAGGACAAAATATGCATTACGACACCATGGATACCCAAGAAACTCATCAAGGTGCTCAATCATGCCAAGGGTTCTATAATCAATATATCTTCGAGTTGGTTTCAAAAACACACTCCACCAGTATAACCAATTCCAACTTAAATTTATCTCCTTGATCTTCACATATGTGAAATGCTTCAAAAAGCATTCTTATACTAATTCTTTTGGTACCATTAAAGTATTGATTTCTAAAATTATCATTATTGAAATCAAGATTCATAGGTTCTTCGTGACAAGGTAATTCAGTAATGAGACAAAATTCTTGCACGCCAAACCGAGCAACATGATTATCTAACCACACCCAAACTTCATTTTTTTGGCCGCAATTCACAAGTCTCATTATAAATTCATATACTAATTTACTACTAAATTGTTGTTCTTCTCTCTATAAACAGTTCCATAAATATATCCATAAAAATTACTACACATTAAAGAAGCTTGTTCATCTGCATCTATAAGTTCCATAAAATCTTTAAGGTATTCATGATTTGAAAATTGAGTGATAGTAGCAGAAAACCACTGGTTCGGAGATAATGTGTATTCTAAAGACATCTACAAAATTTATTCAAATACATGTTTTTTACTATGAATATAAAAAACAATGGAATCGTGACTCCGTGCTGCACGAAAAATGGAGAAAATCTTCGCACTGTGTGGAACACAGAACTGAGTTACCTTTTCTGGTGGTTGTGACACTTCTTCTCGATGGAAAACTCAAATGGTCAGTGGAAAACTCAAATGGTGGAGTGGAGGAAGCCTTATTGGTAAAATTCCTTTAGAAAATGGTATTAAATAGTATTCTTAAAATTTTGCTCATAAACAAATTTTCTTATTTTAATTAATATAATAACAATATTTTCAATTATAAATATATTTTTATTTAAAATTTGTTAAAAACTTAAAATTTTTAAAAATATGATTCCTTCTTTCTTTCAATTTAAATAGAAAAAAAAAAACTTAATATTTTACTGCATTATATCCTATACTCGAGCAAAATCCTACCATTACCATAACTTATGTTAATAAATCGTTTAAGCCATATATAAATCCACTAACTTCTAACTTTCATGTACTGCCTATCAAAGAAGTTGTACTCATCATCAGACTGTCAAAAACCATACCCCTCTTTGCATCATCCTGAATTTTTAAATATTTCTTTAGCAATCCTTCAACTATATATTTGTATGTTTTGCAATCTTCTTCCATCATCAAACAAAATACTTCTACTCCTGTGCACTTCTAATCCTGCACTAGCTTAGCTTCACATAAATCTAAAGTATACATTTTTCCATTGCATTTTAAAAAAAAAAATTATAATAATAGTATATTCTCTATACTTACTTCTTCGCGTATATATGACTATAACAACTTAAATTTTATGCAAGAAAATGGCTGAAAACTACATGCTAATCCCAACTATCTATCTAGAGCAGAGTAACTAGATAGCCAAAGTCATCGTGGCTGAAAAAAGTGCTCCAAAATTGGCTCGAAATGGTGCTTCCAAATACTTAAAAATGACGCTAATTGACATAGAAGTATGTTTTTCACTTCTAAAACTTTGCCATCTACCAAATGTCTAAGATTAAACCTTTAAAACTTACTTCAATTCCTTCATTCCTCTGTTTTTTTAACTATGAGTACACTAATAATTTTTTTTTTTTTTTTTTTTTTTTTACTTTGCATCTAAACTCTGTTCCTTCATTCTTCTATTATTTAATAATTTTTACTTCACACCAACATTTTTTAACTCGACCTAAGCATTTGTTTAAATTCTCATTATATATAATCTAACATTTCATCTATTGATTTGTAGATTTTACTTTACATCTAAACTCCTATTCTCTTATTTGAAAAGGGACACAAGGTGCAAACTACAATTTTTGATTCCAACATAGTAGCTCTAGGAGACCGATTGCTCATGTCCAAAACAAACTTAATATCTAATGCAACTGTGAAATATACATCGCCTTAATTCCGAGAATCTATTGGTCAATTCCAATGGATTATTTCTGTAACAACCAGGCTACAAGAAATTTGAGAAGACCACAGTTAACTTCTATCTTCTACATATGTATTTACTCATTTCCATGAGCTGCATGAATGCATGGATTCAAACACAGACATATGTAATTTCTAGTTTCTTTCTTTAACTATTATTCCTTTCTCTCTTTAGAAGTATACAATTACTAATCATTTATTTTTTTCTTTTAGCTATCCTTGGAGCAGTTATTGATATTCAACCAAAAATATTAATTCAAACGTGCTTTGAATCACAATCTTGTGTTCAAGATGTCGTTCTTGTTGACAAGAAGTTTGCACTACCATTTCTCACTTTATTTTTTCTAAATTTGCAAAACCAACTGTTTTTAACGTCCAATATTTTTCACATTTTTAGGTTTGAAATAGTAGTTTTAACTATGTGGGATGGTTTCGTGGAAAATGAATGCACTCTTATTTCAAATAACTTGATTAAGAAACTCATTGTTGTTGGAAAGAACCTAAAAGTAACATCTTTCAACGGTAAGTTTTATATAATTATGTATATAAATATAGAATCGGCTTTTGCTTATTCACAATTTCATTTAAAAACAATTTCGTTGTGTATGCATTGTGTATGTGATAGGGCTTGTGATATCAACAAAACCTAACAGATCTTTCATCATTGATGCTCATTTCAAACAAGCTATTGACTTCAAGTCTTGGTAATTTCTCTTGAATGTTTTTTTTTTTTTTTTTTTTAAATTTTAGTCTACTTACTTATTCTTGAAGTATTTTATTTTTGAAGTATAAGTAGTCCAACAGATACTATTTACTTTCTTCAATGATATACATTTTTAATACTATATAAATCTACAAGTTGGTTTTAACTTCCAAATAAAATCATCTTTATTTCTTGTTTTAATATTTTAACCACATCTAATACAAGGGTGAATGTGAATCTCCAATAGCTCAATGAAATTGTGACGAAGAAACATTATTATGCGTTGATGTCTTCAAGAATATCTATTCCAAAAGAAGACAAAATCACTCAAACTAGAAATGTAGATGGACTTCTACATGTGGTCAGTAGCTTGTTTTCATATTTTATGTTTCTAAATTCTAAAATCATTCTCTTCATGTCGATTTTTATATTTACATATTTTAACTCATCCTTATTTTCTTATAACAGCAAAGTTACTATTGGTTAAAGGCAAAACCAATAATTACAGATGACGATCAATCTTTCTGGTACATGTCGTGCAATAACTGCAATAATCTACATAGGCTAAGTTTGATGAAATTCATTGTTGTTCATTCTGTAGATACTCTCAAGCTCGTGTTATTCCAAGGTACCAAATATAACTTAGTACATACAGATTAATACATATAGACTATATTTTCCAACTCTGATGTCATCTACCTATGTCATGTTTCCATAGAGCAAGAGTCTCTATCCGATTGCAAGATCCATCAGCACCTATTGATGCTACAATCATAGGAGAACCTGGTGAGAAGTTCTTACAGTGCTCCGCACTCACATAGCTTTGGTATGCACATCAAACATATATTTATATATCCATTTACATTGCCACATCTAATATTCCTATTTAACAGGAGAAGCCAAATTTTATAGAATAAAAAATTTTCTACATAAAAGTTGTAAAACAAAATAGAGGAGAGGAGTACAAGTACGATGTCATCTTCATCGTAGATACTTCTTTAGAAAAAGATCCACATGTGAGCAGTGATGGGAGCACATCTCTAAGTCCATTTGTTGGCGGTGGGAGCACATCTCTAACTCCAATTGCTGAATCAATTCGGTTAATAGAACATGATTCCAATGAATCATCAGCCAAAAGATTTTTATTCTTCACTTCCAATCCTCCAAATTCTGGAAATGTGAAAGGCAAAGGCATTGCATCCAATGAATCCATTGATGACAATGACAATCTTTAGTGATGACTGGTTTTTTCAGTTTGACAAGATGTAGCAAGAAATACAGTGGGTTTTTTTTTTTTTTTTTTTAAATAAAATTACAAATGTAACTGCTATGGTATTTCAGACTACTGATACAATAGTTTTGCAACCAAAGATTGTCTCTAATTTGGTTGTATAGCTATTCTTTTGGTTAATTATATAAAATTATATTTTTACTTGTTTTAAATCTCATCCTTCATAAGGTATAAAAGTAATGATAACACTTATAAACACCACTTAGTATTACAAAATTCAGATTTATATTTTAATAACAATTATTGTAATAAAAAAAACGTCTTCAAACACAAATCTATCACTTATTATTTTATATAATTTCAATCCACCATTTAACACTTATATATAAATAACACAAATTATTCAAAAACCACAGTTTATATTAATAATGAAATTTATTTATAAGCAAAGTAGAAAAAAAATCAAAATTCTAACACTTCACTACCCGGCGTTGTACGGAGAATTCCGCGCAATGAGGAGAATGTCTCTGTGCTATGAGGTATTCTCCGCGCAGCGCAAATAGAGTCTCCGCACAACGCGAAGTCTTCGCTTCTGCGCGGGCAATGCCCTTCGCACAACGCAGAGATTATTAGCCTTCGCACGCTGCGTGGAGACCCTCTCCGTGTAGTAGTGCGGATTCTGTCCCGCACCAAGAGATTTGTCGCATCTACAATAATTTCTTTTTTCCTCATATTTTTCTTTTTTGTGAAGAGTGACATCAGTCTCTTTTAGTAATAATTTGTCTGTTTCTACATTCCCGTGAACCTCTTGTCAAACCTACAAAAAAAGGTAGATTTTCTATTTAAACTAAATACTTTCTTGTGTTTTCATTACTAACTTTACATCATTCTTGAACTTACAATTTTGTGGAGTTGGTTACTTGCTGGTGTTTTACTCAAACAAAAATCAGGTGTTTATCCTTTTTTTTTTCCTTCCTTTTTGAACAATTTATTTCCATCTGAACTCTTTTAATTATTTTCCTAATTACTACAAAGGCAAACCAAAATGGGAAATTTTCAAGAATGTCACTAAATTTGAAAATCCACAAAAAAAAAAAAAAAAAAAAAAAAAAAAAAAAATTATTTTCCTTTTTGGTGTTAAAAAATGTTACTTTTTGCCTGTGAAAGGTCCAAATTACCCTTACTGACACCCTTTTTATGAGCATTTAATACTTGATTTGAATGTCATTAATGTTTTGATGTAATGATCTACTTTTTATATTATGAATATTGCAAATATGTAAATTATACTGAGTAATATTAATTTTGTGAAAACAAAAAAAGATACAAGAATTTGAAGATTTAACATAAACTATATCTTCTTACAATTAACAACCCCAATTTATACTCCATCTTCTTCATTTCTTGATCAAGAACACATTACTATTGGATTCATCATTTATTTTGAGAGGTTGTTAACCATTACAAGTTGTTTCTATTTTTATCTTATATTATAGCTTAGTATTTTTGAAATATTAAATACGACATGGTGAAATGCAATGGGTGAAATTTTTGAAACTATTATTCATTGATTTGTTTGGTTTTTGAAATATTTTTGAAGGGTCATGATACCAATATCCTTAACAAAATGTGAAGAATTTCATATTTAATGAAGCATTGAGTTATTTATTTATGGGAATATGTTGTCATGTTGTAGTTGAGAATTGATTATCACCATTAATGTTTTGAATAATTTCTTCCAATGTGTCAAATACATGTTTTCAAGCTTTCCAACGGTTCGTACAGTTCAAATGTTGAATAGTTTATTTCAAACCGTCTGAACAAACATGTGAATGGTTGAACCCAACATTTACAAATTGTCGAGATAGACAATTTAACTGTCGAATTCGACACTTGAAAATCGCTGAAACCCTTGATTTCGCCTTCCGCTCTTGCATAGATTTAAATATTCGAAAGTTCCGCTTTCATATTATTAAATATGGACGTATTTCTTGTGTAAAATTCTTACCGTTGCAATCCGAACATTTAAGGTATGAGTAATCATTTGAGATTTATCGTGTCGCATGGGGACAATTTGTTCATGTGGATGATGAATGGAAGTGGAGAGGGGATAGAACCACTTCTATTTTAGTGCCGACAAGTATTACCATAACCAGACTTGTGTTACGATAAAAGAACAAACTTGGTGTTCTTGATCCCCGCACTCGAATGAAATTGAAGTTCAAAGTCTCGAAATTGAATATACCTCCGGCCGAAATATGTGAAGACCAAGACTTAAATCGGTACATATCAATTCATAATGAAACTACTCTATGCGTTGCTGGTTTGGAAACCGAGCTCACAAGTGTTGACATGGGGAGCGAGACAAATTGGCCAGATCATGAGTTTGCCGTAGCGGATGTTCACCAAAACGTACAATATAAGGAGCTCAATCATTAACATAGTGTCTCAAACATTAATGCACCAGAAACTCCAAATGTTGATTTGGGGTTGCATATTTAGATGAGCACTTGGACAACTCGTTACATGGTATAGATGTCGATCATATTGCTGAACTACGCTCCAACTGAGCAAAAAAGTGTCACAACGTACATACAATCACATGAAATGATCGTATAACAAATTGAAATGCATATCCAACAATTGACCATATGAATCTGTCCGAAATTATCAAATTCAAAAGCATGTTTGATGATAATGTTATCAATTAACAAAAGTATCAGTTGTTCTGTGCGAATCAGTAATCGTTATCTACACTTGTCATTCATGTTCGATACCGATCCTTTGCACGTCCCTTTTCTTGTCCCGGAATGCCTCTTGTTGACAAACTTCTTCCTACCTTAATTTGTGGACATGTAAGCAGCAACATGCCCAAAATAAAAAAAGCTCCTCATTGCCAGTCTGCTCAAACATGAAAATGGCATAAATAAGCATATGTGATAATGTGATTACAGGGTAACAGTGAAGAAATGCAATAGAGTTCAAATTTGGTACAAGGACTTGAAAATGTATTTCACATGTAACGACTGCATACTCTTCCATACCGAACCTAGTGTAGTGGTCCTGCACGTTGAACCTCAATTCGTGGGCCTTATCAGTTCGTATCTCTCTGAAGACAAGTGCTTGGATTTAAGCGAAGAACTGGATGTTTGGAACCTCGGCCAGGAACCCGAGGCATGAGTTTCAGAAGTCATGACAACGTCGATCATCAAAGTGGTCCATGACTATTTTGATATACTTCAGATTGCTTCTCTGCGAGATGTGGGCATGCAAACGTACATTCTCGGAAACTAAAATTCGAAATCCATCTTTTTTGCAAGGTACATGTCGACAATAGGAATAATGTCAGATCGTAGTACAACAACAACTGTAAATATCATATAACGAAGTACTACGAAGATTGATAACAATACCATACAAAGAACATATAATACGAACATCGTGTAAATCTGAAAACAACATATCCCCACAAGGTACAACAATGAATAAAATGTTCAATGGGATACCTCATCTGTCAAGAATTACTGGGATTAACTGTCCGAAATGACATTTTATCTGTCAGGATCTACCCAACTGTCGAGACTACTGAGGCTAACTGTCGGGAACGATAGTTCACCACGATTCTGTTTCTCCAGTAAACTGAACTGATGGAAAATCCATTCATGACCTCTACGTGAATCGGTATTATGAAATAGTTAAAATAATGCAAATTTTAATTAAAACTATGCATATCAACCCATAACTACAGCACTAGATGAATTGATAATAAATAAAATGTAAAATTCTTCCATGCATAACATCCTCTAACCAGAACTTAAGCCCATCAAAAAATAAGGTAAACCAATTTCAAATGAGACTTTCAATTCAACCATGGTTATGTCCTTTCAATTATTTATCTCATAGCAAAGAAGGCATTTGGTCCATACAGATCTTAAAAAAGCTTAAAACATATCACCGACATTTGCTTCATAAAAATTAGCAAGTTGAACATGATATTATCAAAGGCTTAAAGTAGCGCTACAAGATAGCATTCATTATTTTCCTAGGATACTTGATCTATAAGCTATTCAAAATCAGAAG
This sequence comes from Osmanthus fragrans, assembly GCA_019395295.1. Taxonomy (NCBI): domain Eukaryota; kingdom Viridiplantae; phylum Streptophyta; class Magnoliopsida; order Lamiales; family Oleaceae; genus Osmanthus; species Osmanthus fragrans. Next base: position 15,206,169 of record CM033355.1, on the reverse strand, counting down.
GAGTTTTTGTAGTAAAAGTTCATTTCATGTCATGAACTTGAGTAGAAGTGTACAACTATGTATTCTTGGTGGATCACAGAGAATTGGAAAAGTGAATGATTTCTTTTGTCAAAACACTATAAAGTGAATATGATTTGATGCCTTGAGCTTACATTCCACATTGGTGCATCACAATCACAATAATGATCCACATTCTTAAGAGTTTCAAAATTTGCTTATATAGGCTTATTGGATATCAACATATCCTCTCTCATTTTATTGTTATCATTAATGCATTGTGGTTTATCATAAATAAGCCAATGAGCCGCACTACATATCTTCAAACACTACATTCCAACTGTCAAATAATGGTAGCAAAAAGCTACAGAAGCAAAATGAAACAGCAAAATGTTAGATTGCCAATCAAATAAGGATGCTTGCTCAATCAATCAGAGGCAATACCGGTATGAAATATCATCATGAGTTTCTCCAAGAACAAACATAAGTAGAAAATCTAGACCAAAAGGCACACATACAGGCACAAGAACACAAAAAAGGCAAGCTCTCCTAGAGTTTTATACTGTGTCATGTATGAATGTTCAATGTACACAAGTTTAGAAGATATATTCTTCACCTCAAGATACTAACGAGCACATGGTATCAGACAAGTGTAGTTGTTAGGTCAAAAAAAAAAAAAAAAAAAAAAAAGATTGAGGTCATTTGACCCCACATGACCCCTGAGGGTCCGCCCGTGTTCAAACATAGTATAAACGTAAATTTGCCAAATGAGTGGGAGGCTTGAAATGGAATGGTGATCATGTCTTATTCGAATTTACATTTGCACAAACACCTAATATTCATCTCTTTAATTGGTTACAATTTCAATTTTTTTACATACTAACTCCATTCAATTCATCCATTTTCACAAATGAATATTCACATCATATGTAGTAACATAAAAAGCTTTGAAATATCAAATTCATAATTACAAAATATAGTACCACTTCAAATATGTAGAAAACCTATAAACCACTAAATCAAGCCACAACATAGCTAATCTATTAATGAACCGTCAATGGGGAACCTCATAAACCAGTTATATGATTCCACCTCACAAAGATTCCATGTTGCAGTGTCGTGTCAACAATAAACATCCTTCAATGAGTATCTAGACCACATTGTGAACTACATTGTCTAGTAGAAATCTATTTGATATTGTAAAACCCAAAATATTTTATTACATTTTTGCAATAATACAACTAACAAAAACCTAGACTTCAAATGATTTCTCCACAATAATCTAAAGATAAACTTGACATTTTCAAAGATTACCAATTTCGCCTACTCCCACAAACTTTTAGCATCACAAAAAATGAGTGTACAACATTAACTCCACTTGAATAATATGCAATATAAAATAACTAACGCAAAATACACATGAGTGAGAGAGGTGAACGACGTACCTGAAATTGGAGCCGAAAACCCTAGTTGCGGCGACGACGGTGACTGGTTGACCGAGTTGACGCTGGAGATAGATGGTATGAGTGAGTGTGGACAATTCTATAGAAACTCATAAAATGCAAAAACAAGTAACGTTTTCACTGAACCTGAAGATATTAATGATGTTCTTCGTCGACGGTGGACTGATTGACTATGGTGGTGGTTGACGGTTGGAAGTTCAACGAGTCGATGCACATAGGGGAGTGAGTGCTCTGCTTGGGATGATTCAAATGACAGGGGAGATTGAGTTTAAGGTTAGTGAGTTTGAAAGATACCTTGAGTTCGTATTGTTGTTTTCGTCGTCAGTGGTGAACGTTCTTCAAGTGGCTGGATGGTGGGCGATTCCAATGACAGAGATGAGGGAGTTTAGGGTTGCTTTACTGTGATGATGAGTGGTTTTTTTTTTTCTTTTTGTTTTGTCGTTTGACCTTCTTTTCTTTTTTTATCATTTTAGTCAAATCCACCTAACAACAGTTTTAGTACGTTTTTCCATCAACTCATAGCTCAGTTAAGTACAGGACCTGTAAGGTATTAATATTATGCAAATGGGCAAAGATTTCCAAAAGTGACAATTTTGTAATGACTTTTAAAAAGTGACATTTTTGTAAATGCAAATCACCCAAAAATTGACACCTAGTGTAATTTCCTCAACTAAAAATATGCATTTTTATTGTTTTTTCCTTTCTTGCTCACCTTTCTCTAAAACGGAGCATTTTTTCCATTAGACTTCTATATCGTGCTTCTTTTTCACTCTTACATTTTCGCTGCAAAATTGTCCATAGAGCTTGCTTCTAATGTCCAAAATCCATGTCGTTTGTCCAAGAAATATCGAATGTGCATAGCATTCCAAAAAGTCTTCGATTATATAAAAAAAACGTACACATCGTTAATTCTTGTGGTAATCAATTCTTTTACCAGACTGCGTCATATTTTTCTATAAAAAAATTAACATTTTGCATGATGTATACTAATTCTTTTTACGTTATATATGCAACTTCCATTAACAAACCTTCTAATCCAGTTATACTTTTAAAATCTATCTCGCAAAACAGTAAAAAAAAAAATATTATTCTCACTTGCTTCTAACGATTTTCTCAGTGCAGTATATCAAGATGAAATGGATGTGCCACACCATTTCTTTAATTATCACTCATTCAATGAACCATAATACCCGTCTGGTTAGTTATACATCCTACATCTTTTATCAGTGATTTAGGACATGAATTTACTGATACACTACATCTAATTGGATATGATGGTATAATTGCTACCATACAATTAGAAAGGGTTTATGGAAGGATATATATTTAGCTGATGGATTGTACTGGTTTTTTTACCATTATAACTTACAAGAAAGTTATGTTCTGGTGTTTGAAAATAATGAAAATTCTACATTCAACGTTACCATATTTGACCATTCGGGGTTACGGGTAACGTATGACTCCAATGTTCTTGAAGAAGAAGAAGACACTTCTTCAACGTTACAATGAGATGTCTCTATAGTTTACACTCGGAAATAAATATAATTAGAATTATGTATGCATAGGATAAATATATCTTCTAAGAAAGTTCACTAGAGAAAGCTATAACAATATAACATATAGTCCCTGTTTGGCGTAAATTATATTAGATTTGTAGTAGATTTTGATAATAAAAAAAATGAAATATTTGGTTGAAAATTTGAGGTCAGGTTTTTATCAATTTTTAATATACATCAAACATAAATATAATGTCTCTTTTTTCTAATCAATATCAATTATATTCAATTCAATGTATTAAACATGTCTTACAATATCACATTGATCTAAGGGTCCGTTTGATTGCAAGGATATAATTTGGGTGGAAATAAAATGAATTATAGGGAATTGAATTGCCTAGAACTTGTTTTACCGGGAATTGTCGATTAATTGTGTTTGATTGGTATAATTTTTCACTTAGAAATAAAAGTAATTTTGGATCTTTTGGTATTCGTTTGACTTTATTTTTCATGAAAATTGTCCATTAAATGAATAATTTTTTTTACAATTGGCTCTACAATTTATTCCAATTGTCCCAAAAAAAATTGTATACCAAATACCACTAGTTTGACTTTGTTTTTCATGGAAATTGTCTAGTAAATGGATAATTTTTTTTATCATTGGGTCTGAAATTTGTTTTAATTGCCAAAAAAAGAAGAAGATTGAATTGATTTTCTCACCAAAGTGGTGGGAAAAACTTTTTATCCAAAAGAGAGAAAATGAGCGTGGGTGGGGGGGGGGGATTTTTTCATGCAAAATTTTTGGTATCAAACAAGTACAAATGAGTGAAGATGGAAAATAATTTTCATTTTCCATGAAAATATAAGGCTATCAAACAAGTCCTAAGAGATCCGTGCTACACTAAAATATGAACTAATGAACATAGATCGATTAGAGTCTATGATGGAATGTGAGCCATTACTTTATTCAAAGGAAAATATCTAAAGCTTAAAGGAAACAATTGACGCGAGACTTAATCGAAATCACAAAGAAAAGAGAAATTGGAATACTGACGAAAAAAACAATAAAGACTTGGGAAATTATGAGAGGACTTACAAAGCTAATTAAAGCCATTTTATGACCAAATACAATTATTCTCAAAAAGCTGATGTGAAATAAATTATTTTGAAAATTCTAATGTGAATGCTGTTATGGCTGCTTAATTTCATGCTTACTTTCTCGAAATTGACTAAGCAGCAGGGACTAAATTGAGAGAATTATAATAATGTTAATCACGTTCTTGTAAAAAGGTTATTGGGGGACCCAAAAAAAAAAAAGGCATCTCTTAATTTAAACCAATGATGTTATGTTGAGTGATTTCATGCTAACTTTCTTGAAATTGACTAAGCATTGTGTTAATTATTTAAAAGCTAATGCAGTGACTATACTGAAAGAATTATAATATTGTTAGTGTAATGTTATTGCGTGGAAAAAAAAGTTCTTGGTGATGATGTCAAATGCATTTTATTTCCAACTTTGGCTTTTAGGAGTTTGATTTTTCTTCGAAGCTACAAAGTATATACTTTATATATTCCAATGTGTATTTATTTATTTTCATCTAAAAGATATATAGTTTGTATCTTCACCACGTCTCTTCAGGCACAAATCAATTTTTTTTTCCTGATTTTTTTCATGAATATAGGTGTTGATTCGAGCCTTTACATATTTTTTTTTTTTTTGGATTACGCATCATTACTCGCGCCTACACCTGCCTATCCCTAGGCCTTGATGTGAGGTTAAATCGAGGGATATGCTCAAGTTGGCCAGGGTCTCAGTGCGTTTCCACTGAACTACCCAAGATTCTCCTCCTTAGAATTCGAACCCAAGACGTGCCAATTGCGTAATTTTTTTCTCCTCCATCATTTGCCAACTTGAATGTCCTCCTGGGGGCGAGCCTTTACATATGTTGCTATGATATTATGTTGAGTGACCACTTTTTCAAATAAGATAATTTCTTTATATTCATATTCAACTGTACAAGATTCATCTATATATTTATTTTGAAATTTACATATGAAGATGCATCGACACATCCAATTCGTACCTATACCATACAGTAGTTCATCAAAAGTTTTAAAATGAATTATTTTTTATTATCTAAAATCGAACGTAATTAAACTACTTGATTTGACAATAAGGCAAGATTTAAAAACAAACATTTATTTTACCTTTTTGTAAGCTTAGCCCATGAAAAAAGTTTAGAAACATGCTATGTAGTATGATGGGTGGCTTTACGATGACATTAAATGGTATCAAATATAAGGATATACATAAAAGTTGAAACTTATTTAATTAGACATAGCATTTATAGTCATTATATTGACACGTTTAAATGCCTATGATGCTGCAAGACATGACTTAAAAGTTAATAGCATATGGTAACAAGAAAAGCAATATTGCATCCCCAAATTTTCATAATCAAGATCATCATTTTCATCAAAGTTACACAATTGTCAACAAAGGCTAATCAAGAAACATTGAACTTCGCTTAAAAAACATGGGTTCGAAGGAAACTTACTAGGATTTTGTCTCTCCCTAGTCCACCCTTTTTTTTTTTTTTTTTTTTTTTCTTTTGCCCTACCGTTTTAATCCTCAAAATCTAAATTTTACAAACCAAATTTCTAAGTCAAATCCCTTTTTTCCTCTTTAAGTTTTCATGTCAACCTCCACTCTTTGTTTTTACTTTTCTTTATGTGACCAAAAACACACAAGAAAATCTTCACTACAATCTTAATTTTTGTTCAGTTTGTCAATGAAATGATTCCATTATTTGGCACCTTTGGAAAATCAGCATCCCATAATTGAAAATCCTGTCCTAAATATATATTATATCCAAAACAGCACTCAAAATTCTGGTAAATCAGGCATGTCTCCAGCTCTAATGAAAACATTGTACCAAAAGTCCAAGCTATCATCAACTTTTGAAATCCCGGCATCGATTTTCTCGGAAGACGAAGTGAATCCTAACTGAACTTCATCGTTTGCAGCTGGGAAGTTTGTGACATCGTCTGTGGATAAGTCATCGGACCAGAAGGTCTCATCGATCTGAGGGAAATACTCGGACGAATAGTCCATTTCTTCGTGCTTAGTAACCGTTTTTTCCGATAAATCTGTCACTGATGATATTTCACTAGAGCAATGCTGTGGACTATTAACAATTTGTTCACTAGGCGAATTGGGATTTTCAGGAGCTTTAGAATCACATTTTTGAATGATTGAGTGTCCCTTGGAGTCCTCAGAAGTCTCATTATTTTTGAGCTTTTTCTTCAAGTGTGTGTGCCAGACATTTTTTATCTCATTGTCTGTTCTACCAGGTAATCTTGCTGCAATAGCAGACCATCTGAAAAAACGCAATAAAAAAATTGAATCTGTCAATATTTGTGATTTTTTTTTATTAATTAATGCTGTTTATTGAAAAAAAATTAAAGTTTAATAGCAGTAGACATACATGAAATCTAGTGCCTAAGATTAAATATTCAGACAAGAAATCCTAAGGAGATACAGATCATGCCGTGCATAGATGTCTGAAAAGTCATTTAATGATTTTGTAGATTTAATTAAATTTAATGATTTTGTAGATCATGCCGTGCATATGCCGTGCATACGGATAATAAACATTTCTTTCATAACCGGGGTCGATTTTAATTTAATTTCTAATGTGAAATATAAGTTGATTAATACACACCTATTCCCAATCATTTCATGTAGCTTGATGATAGTTTCTTCTTCTTCTTTGCTGAAATTTCCTCTCTTTATGTCTGGCCTCAAATAATTTGTCCAACGCAATCTGCAACTTTTCCCGCACCTCAGTAGACCTACAAAATCAGTAACAAAAATTTTGATTCCATTTTTTGATATATTCTTCCCACTGGTTCGACATGCAGTACCGAACATGAATAGACGAGCAAAGAATACACCTAAAAGTGTAATTACCAGCTTGTTTGGGGAGTGCCCTCCAATTTCCATGGCCGTGCTGTTGAACGTAAGAGATCAAAATCAGATCTTCCTCAGGACTCCAAGGCCCTTTCTTTAGTCCCATCTTTTCACAGCAAGGAGCTCTCACCATTTTTGCTTATTTTTGTTTTGCTTATAATCGGATTATAAGTTTTTTTTTATCTCTTTAAATGTGGAATCCTAAAGGCTCAAGAGGGTTGCACATGCCAAGGGTGGGTATTTATGGTTGAGCTCATTCACACATGGTCCACGGGCAGCATCTAATTTCAAAAAGTCTGTTAGCAATTTCCAGGAAATTGGATCTCTCTTTCTCTCTCTCTCTCCTCGTTTTATTCATTTGTATAATATACTTTTAAGCAAACATAACGATAAGTGCTAGTTTAAATATTCATTCACAGTAAGAACTCGTGATTCAATGATTTGAAAATTTCATTACAGATGGGTCCATGCACCAAGTCTTTTGCAAGTCCGTGCCAGTAAGTTTTTCAAATTGTAATATTGTCTGCAGCTGTCATTCGTCAATTTTAACTACACCAAATTTCTAAAACAAAATAGAATTATGTTACTAGTACAATATTGATTGACAATAACTCACATGGAAGTGGGGCCCACAATAAATAAAAAAATCGTGAACCCCCCTTCATGTAAGATGATTGTCAACCAATATTGTCAACAAATATTGTACAAGTAGCAAAATTCAACAAAATATTATCCGACACTTTGTCATTAGTCAATTTGAACACGAGCATCACGCATAATTTAGTGACATGACAGAAGCTTATGTCGTTAGCATGCCACTTGTGAGATTCCGTTCACTATTGAAATCAAATTTTTGTAAGTTCAATGGTACTTCAAAACTTTTTTTATAGTTCATAATTGCTGGGTGACAATTCCTTTTTTTTTTTTTTTTTTTTTTTTTTTTTTTAAAGCTCGATGATAGTTGAAAACGTTTGAGATAGTCCAACGATATTTAGGATTCTAATATCCTAGTATTTTGGCCTTATCTTTTCAAAATAAAATTAAAATTTTAATAAACAGAAAAATAATAGAAATAAGAGTTAGGATGGACGGAACATTTTGATATGCCTAACTTATACTGTTCAGTATTGTTCGATAAATTATCAAATTGATTTATAGATTGTAATATCTAATTATGTGGATATATATTTATGTAAACGACAGTCGCAAGTTGCTGTTATAATATTATCCACTTCTGAAAATTCACATGGGATTTCTCAATTGATACCAACATAACTTGCCTTAATATATTGTGACAACCATCAACGCCCTTCTTTTTTTTTTTTTCTTTTTTTTTTCTCCTTTTAATTTACTACACATATTCATTTTTCGTTTTTTATAAAATCAAGTCGATCCAGTTGGTTCAATCGAAGAAATTAGGAATCGGTTCAATTATAACTTCACACGTTTGTTAAAAAAGTCACGATGAAATATGGTGAATTGATTGATTCAATAGTAAGTGTTATGTCCTTGGTCTAATCGATTTAGATTGTAAATACTTTTAATATGTTCAATGCATTTATTTTGAAAAGATCTATTATTTATTTGAATCACTATTCTAATAAATCGTATTAAATAATAGAATCCGTACATTTAAATTTTAGTGATTTGTTAATCACATGGAGTTGTGATTGTGAAATACAAATTACATATGACTGAAACTTAAATCATTCATGGTTGTAGGTAAGAAAACATATAGCATTTTAAGTTCTTGTTTGACTCCCTTTTCTCAAACTAATTTTTCTTCGAATTCATTTTTAACTACAGATTTTATGAGACTAACATTTTTTTTTCAACTTTCCAATCACAAATTCTTCAATTTTTTTTATCAAATTTTACTAAAAGTATTATTTTTAACTAGAATAAACTGGCCGTAAGACTTGTTCGAACTTGCTTAGATTAGATAATAAAATGATTTATCTATGTGTATATAGGTGTACACATAATAAATTCCGTATTAGAAAGGGCACGTGGTTGCTCTCGTGAGGACCGATGTAGTCACATTTAATCTAATTTGAATAAGCATACATGGAGTATGGATTTTACTATGAAATTTATTTATTTTTTTAAAAAAAAATTTGTATCTTATTCATTTACGTGTGTATAAAAAGATATGTTCACACTTGCACGTGTATGATAAAAGTCAATGGCAGTCAACACATGAGCGTTGATTTATATAGTCAAGCACCAAATGGTTGTTCCATTTTCAGGACACAAATACATGAAGAAGCTTTATAGTTTATACTTTTCAAAAAATACAAGCTTTATATTCATTAATGGTTTATTAATTTTAGAAATAATTAAATGAAAATGTTGATATGATTTATGGAATAGCCTTAGGGATGATAATTTGACTCATAGACTCGAACCGTCCGTAGCTTGGCTCGAAAAAAGTCCGAACCGACCCGACAATCTACCGAGCCCCATTTTGGGGTTTTGGGCCGAGCCCGAACAGGCCTGTTAATAAAAAAAAGGTTTGTAAAGGCAGCAAACTACTGCCTTAAAAATAAGCCAGTAACTTGCTACCTTTAAAAATAAAGGCAGCAATCTAGGAGGGAGGGGGGGGGGGGGGGGGGGGAAACAAGCCGAGCCTAAATTTTTTAGACGAGCTTTTGTTCGGCTCGATTCGGACCCGAAAAAAGCTTGAGTCAAGTTCGAACCTTGAGTTTTGGACTGACATCCCTAAATAGTCTTCAAATCGTATAAACTACATAAAAGAAGCATGGTAAAGGTAAGTCGTCAAAAGGATAAATTGTGCGTAAGTTAATAAACAAAGAAAAATGATGATGTTAAGATGTACATGTGATCATATTAAAATACGTAAGATTAAAAATATTAGAATGTACTTCAATGAGAGGGGATGACAACATAAATGGTTCGGATAGATTTAACCCCCTGTTTCGTTTAGTAAAAAATTAGATTGTTTTGAAAAGTTAATAAAACCTATAGGTCCCGTGAAATACGGTCGAAAATGAGTTTGTGGATAAATAATTTTAGAAAATAACGATCAAATAGGGACTTAGTTAGACTTAATGCAACTTTTATTCACAAGAATAACATAAGCTTAGAAAAAGCAATAATAATGAACCAATTGACGTGAATTCTCACAGCCAACTTTAAATTTATAATGAGTAAGACTTTTATTTATTATATGACTTATCATATTAAAAATATAAGAGCTCAACGTGTAATAATTTTCTTCGGAGAACTCATGCTGGAAATAATTTTGTTTTAAAAGGGAACTTGAAAAACTAAAGAAATGAAAAAGGTCAGAAAAAGGGAGCTTAATTGATTAGAATATCCTAAGAAAGCAAATAGAAAGACAGTACACATTTGTTGACTTCATTGCAACATTTGGTCATGATAAAAACTCTAAAATCTCCCTGCCACAAAATATCAAAGAAATCATTGAAAAGGACCTTATATTTTTATCCCAGAAAAAATAAAATGAATATATTAAAATTCTAATTTTCAAAAAAAAAAATATTAGATGATGTGATTTAACACGATAAAAATATATATATAATTCTCATTATTTTAGTAAAATTCTACATGTCTACTCGAAAAAGTGGAATAAAGGGTTAAGTCTACAAACAAAATTAAATTATTAATTTTTATAAATAATTTGGTAAAATTAACTCCAATCACCCAATTTTAAGTTTAGAACTGGCCGATTATTATTATTATTATTTTCATATGATTCAATTTAAGGATCCGTTTGATTGCAAGGGTAGAAAAAAAATGAATGACAGGGGATTGAATTGAATATAATTTGTTTTAGAGGGAATTGTAATTAATGGTGTTTGATTGATATAATTTTCCACCTAATCTGTTTGACTTTATTTTTCATGCAAATTGTTACCTTTTGGAATAAATTTTTTCATAATCTCTATTAAAATTTGTTTGGATTACAAAAAAGTAAAAAAGATAAAAATAAAAAAATAATTTTTGAAATTTTTTTTCTTCGTTTGACTTTATTTTTCATGTAAATTGTCAATTAAATGGATAAATTTTTTTTACCATTGGATTTACAATGTGTTTCCATTGCCAAAAGTAAAAAAAAAAAAAAAAAAAAAAAAAAAATGTATGGAAAATATTTTTCCACTATACCCATAGAAAAATAAAAGATGAAAAATGTGCTTTAAATGGTTGTACCTAGAAAATGGGTGAAAATGAATTTCATGAAAAAGTTATGCAATCAAACATCAAATTTAAGGGTAGAATTTTTTTATTTATTTATTTTTTCATCCGATTCCACTCCAATCAAACGGGCCTAAATTTTAAATGGATTCAAAGATTTTCGATGGAATTGACTTGTCCTGTCAAATTCTTATAATAATACTAGTATCAAACTTTTGACGAAACACGTTATTAGTATGGGTTAAATTTCTATTTACATTTCCAAATGAAGGTCACACTCATGGAAATTATGTCGAATCTCGATGACTTTTGCATCTAATTACATAGTTCACTTTACTTTACGTTATACAGTAACACCTAGATAAAATAATATTGAGATTGAGAAAAATTATTATTTTACAGCGGTTAACATTTTATCGATAACTAAATAATTTATTAATTTATCTATAAATGAATATTTATTAATTAATAGAATATTTTATACTTTTATAATTTGTATTATATTTTACCATAATACACGTGGGAAATTTTAAACAAAATTTTTTTTGAATATGATGAAATTCAAAATTTAATCTGTAAGTTCATAAAAAGGCACGCACATACATACATTATAGAGGAAACATTAATGTATATGCATTAACTTCAAAAGTTTAATATCTTAGAGGATTAATTGTTCAAGTTACTTCATGTACACATAAAACTAAATTTCTATAAACCATACTGTATGTACATAATGATATATACACAACCTTACACCCTTCCTCACATGGAAGGGGACCCATACATAATAAAATATTTGTGGGTTCCTCTCCATGTGAGATGGGTGTAATATATTTGATACACCATAGGGTGTACAAATAGATTAATCCAATTTCTATAGTCATCAGTCTTAACTTAAGACCCCTATTATTTAAGGAGTACTTAATACACCTACCAATGATAATCATGATTCATATGATAGTTGTGTTTTACAAACTATTTCTTTAAAAGAGACATTTCAAGCAGTCGTAATCTTAAATAATTACTTTTGTACAAAATGAAATAAACATGCGAAACGTAGTATGTGCATTTCAAAAAATTCGAGATGAAGTTGAGTTTGATTTGGATGCAAAGAAAAAGTAAAAGACTTTAAATGCATATGTTGAAAAAGACGCGAAATGAAGAAAATATCAAATTAGTATGAATTGAAGAAAAGTTTGTTCATTTATATTAGTATGAACTTTTATTTAAGCTATTATTATTTTATATATTCGTTAGGCCTTAAATGACTTGAAATAGGTAAATTATTATCTTATGTATCTAGAGAGATTATTAATTTAGTGCAATGGTCCAAATTAGGATTAAAATTTTATTATTTAAATGAGATTATTAATTTATTGAACATTCCTTTATTGAGATTTTACTGTATTATTTATGCCAATAAATTGCAACAATTCAGCTTATTGAGATAATGCTATTAATGTATGATCTCATTCAGTTGAAGATAATTTAGCGATTTTTATCAATTTAATTTCAAAAATTTCCAAAAAAAAAAGGCTAAATGTAAAACAAGAGTGAATTAAGTTTAAAATTTTCAGTATTCACATCGATTTCTTATCATTTATGTCAGCAACTCGATATGTTATGACTTATTTTGCGAAGTAGTTGTAAAGAATTGAATAATATCAAAGTCGCAAAAAAAAAAAATTAAAATCTTATTTGAAAAATTCACAATATTCATTCATGGATGTCACAAATATTTGAATAAAATAAAAATAAACTAACAAAAAATAATAATAATTCTTTTGAAAATTGGCAATTATGATTGAGGATTTCAATGAGTCGAGTCGAAACTTGAGACTCGGGTTCGATTCGAGTAAAAATGGTTCAAGTTTTTTTTTTTTTACTCGAGCCGAGCCAAGGTTTTTGCTCAACCAAACAATTTAGGTTCGACCCGAACTTTCGACTCGAGTCTTATCGAGCCGAGTTGGCTCGTGTTGTTATTATTATTATTTTTTTATAATAAAACAGAGGAAGCTTGTGCTACCTCAAAAGGTAACAAGCTTGTTGCCCTTTTGAAGGAATTTTTTTTTTTTTTTTTGCACGGGCGAAAATGGCCCTAGCTGACAAGCCACACGGGCTGGCTCGGACATTGGCCGATGCCTTAAAATAGATTTGAGTCAGATCGACTTGAGCTTCTTTCGAATCGAATCACGAACGACATGAGTCAGCAAGTCAAACCGACACCCGTAATTACGATTGGTTGCATTTCTTGAAACCTAAGTCAAATAATTGGAATTTTCTAAAATTGAGTGCCTACAAAAGATAGTGCATTTTTGGATGACTTATAGTCGTTTGTCACAAGTCAACATTTTGGGCTCCTTTTGCAATACATTTGTACCAAATTTTGGATGCATTTAATTATTTATGGCCCCACCTCTATACATAAAGTAAAAAAGGGGTGATGCAATTTGATGACTTTTCTATTTGGATAGGCTCCCCTCTATTGAGACTATTAAAATTTCCAATAATTAAGCCTGCTAGTAATTATTTGGATGATATTATTTGAAGTAGACAAATCCAATTAATGGGAAAAAACTAAAAAAAAATATATTTTTATTGTAAATCAAACGTAGAGAATATATTTTCGATTTTTATATTGCATGACAAAAAGGTTGGTACTAATTTTCCCTGGCAACATAGATATAAAAAAAAAAGGCTAATAGCCTGTTTGTTGCTCATTCTTGTAAAAATGAAAATGAGAAACAGAGTCGTTGGACACATTTTCCTAAGTCATTTGTGTGAGGTAAGTCAATATTGTCATGTCAGTGGACCCCCTACAATGGCTCTATTTCTTCTAAAAAGAGACAAAAATATGGTCCAAAAAAGGGCCCAGTCTAAAAGTTATTTTAAAGCAAATTTGTTTACTAAACAAGCAAGAAATAGAATAATTTTAGGCACAACTCGCAAGCCGGGACACTGGGGAGTGGGGATTCAGTAGAAAATCACCGAAATCCTTACAGGTGAACGGAAAATACATTTGAATTTAATAAAAAATAGTTTCTTACTTTTTTTCTTTTTAATTTTTAGCTTAAAAGTTTACATTATAAAAGTAGTACTTTTTGGAGAAGTAATTTTATTCTTTTCTTTTATGCTTACTTTAAATTAATAGTTTTTAGATATCATATTTTTATCTCATATATCAAAATTCTGGTAAATGCCTTTTTTAGTATGTAACTTATACAGAAAAAGTAATTTTTGTATGTTTAGATGACATGGTTAAATCACTAATGTCACCCAACTTCATACTTAGTGTCATATTGATTATCCAATTTGATTTTATTTCATCAGAATCCTCTAATTTCATACTTGGTATCAGTCAAGCCATCCGATAACATTATTTAACATAATCAAATTGGGAGGCCAATGTGACAATAAGCATGAAGTTAGATGACCATGATGAAACAAAATCAAATTGGATGACCATTGTGACACTAAATATAAACTTGAGTACTCATGATAAAGCAAAATCAAATTGCATGACCAATGTGATAAATATAAAGTTGGATTGTCATCTGTGAATTTTAACCTTTAGATGATATTTTTTTACTACGGGCACGAGCTCTCTCTCTCTCTCTCTCTCCCTCTCTCTCTCTCTCTCTCACACACAGTGCATGCTTTATAAAGTTTTGCTAAAGTTTTATCAATTAAATTTTAATTTTAACAACATATTTTATCAATTTTTACTAAAATTTGTTATTTTTTTAATGAAAAATGTTAGAATTAAAGTGTCACCCAAATTCTATTTAAACTATTATTTAAAATCTTATTTGAAGTTTATTTAATAAATTTTAGTTGAAATTATATTTGGAAGCGAGTTGAATTTTGTGTTGGACTTGAAGAGGTCAAGATATGGATTAGAGAGAAATTTTAGACGCTTTTCCACTAGCTAGCCGTTAGCTTACCGTTCGAGTGACATCGTTGAAATTCTAAGCAGAGAGTTGGTGCTCGCTTGACACTCAAGCGGTGCCAAAGCCGCCTGCTTAGTGCCCTCCTTGTGTTGAAACAGTAGCTTGTCGCGGTCCATGCCCGTTGACGCGTTTTAAGATTTTCTTTCTATTTATAACTCTATTTTTAGTGTTTTGGGCGTCCTCTATATATATTTAACTTTTCATTGTATTTTAGATTAAGTTAAACAAAGTTGTAAATACAAAATTTTTGTATTATTTCTCCATATTTTAGTGAAATCTCATTTACACTGCAAATTATTTTATTTTTGAGTTCTTGTGATCAGTTACTTCATATTGTGTCTATAATATCGTATTTCTTCAACAAATTGGTGTCAAAGCAATTTGATATTATTGACTCCAAAAGAAGTTTCCAACAGATGTCGATATCGGACTCGCGACACGTGGACGGAATCCGGTGAGATTCGGCCGGAGACGGTAAAATACGGCGAATTGGAATACCAACGGGTGATTATCGTGTCAAGAAGATAATAGATGATATTTTATAAGATATTAATCAAGATAAAGACTTGTTAATATTTGTAAAAATAAGATGAAAGATCTCCAAACAAATGTATATTTAGAGAGAGAATATTGTGTTAAGCACATATAATTTGTATGCATGTTTTTCTCCTCCCTCGAAAAGGTCCTTTATAATGATACAAGAGTGGATATTTATAGAGCTCTAGCTAAAGTGGTGACCATTGAATGAAGAAACAGGTGACTTCATCTCCTAGGTCCAAACATCACATCACTAGCCTGCTATGCATTTAATACATTGACAATGAGTCAGCCACCCTACAACCTAGGCTGACAGACTCGACAAATTCATCATTAGAAGCATCACATCAGTCATTCCTAAGGATTGTCTTTAGATCTTTTAAGAGATAATGAGAGCTTCAGCCAAAAGGAGCTCGGTTAGGGTAGGACCTCGTACTGAGGAGTCTCGGTTAGGCACTATGGCTGGACCTTTTGGGAGCTTCGGTAGGTACCTCGGCTAGCCACTTCTACTAACCTCTTGGGACCTCGGTTAGGCATTTCAACTAGTCACTTAGGGACCTCGGTTAGGTACCTGGCTAGCCATTTCGGTTAACCTCTTAGGACCTCGGTTAGATACCTCGTTAGGCACTTTGTTGGCACTTCGGCTAACCTCTTGGGACCTCGATTAGGCACCTCAGCTAGCCACTTAGGGACCTCGGTTAGATACCTTGGCAAGCCATTTTGGCTCATCTCTTGGGACCTCGGCTAGCCATTTAGGGACCTCGATTAGGCATCTTAATGCACCTCGTCTAGTCACTTAGGGACCTCAGTTAGGCACCTCAGCTTGGCTTCCACTTAGGCTTATATTGACCCTGCTCAAATTTTAACATCTTCTTTGATGTACTTTCACGTGGATTGCCACGTATGACTTTTTTGGAGGTCTCATTTTAATGGGACAATAGATATCATCTTCGTTTTCAACAAGAAACTTTGTCAAACAATCCCCAAATCTTCATTTTTAATGTTGTTATTACTCGTCATCAACAATTTAGTTGATAGATAAAAATAGCAAATACATAGGAAACTAAATTATTTGTACGATTATTTATTATATCACTTTCTATTATTCTCCCATATATAACACATTTTTTAATTGCAGTACAAAATATGCATGAATTATTATCTCGCTAATCACTAGCAAATTTGACTAAACGTCGTGCAATTTGTACGAAAAGGCATCTAATTTTTTGTCTCGAGGCAAAACAACAATGCTCTTGATGAAGCCTAATCTCTTTTCAAATGTATGGCCCCGTTTGTTTTTCATTATTTATTCGTAAAAATGAAAAATATGATCGTTATTCATTATATTCAGCCACCACTTTTTACTTTACATCGGGCCTATAATAACTATATTTTTCATTCTCATTCTACAAAGAATGAGAATCAAATGGGGTGTAGTTTTTTTTTCTTAATTTGAAATTGTTTAATCCCCAATCCTGATTTGACCATATTTATCCTTATAGTCAAACAAATACGAAAAGAAACATTAATATATAAATTACAATTTACAAAATTCTCGTATACAATGATATCGTCGGCGGAGACAACTACGGCCGACATCAAATTTGGTCAACATTTGTTTCACCTTTCTTAAGGTATTTTTGTGGAAAAAAAAAAAAAAAACATCACAGTTTATTTAATTAAATAATTGCACGAGTGTTTGAAATTTGATGTGAATTTTGATTTATTTTATAGAAAAATACAATTTTCCATTGAATACTTCAACTAATACTGCTAAACATTTGATTAAATATATTTAATTAAATAATTACACGAGTGTTTGATGATATTTTTTATTTATTTTTTTATTTATAGAAAGATAATTTTGCATGGAATATTTCAACTAATACAGCTATAAATTAGATTAAATATACTAAATAAATCCAAAAATGTGTTTGATATTATAAAATTAAAATCATCATTATTGACCAATCCACTTTAAAATTTATTCCAATTTGACTATTACAGTTGTTTTAGACTCCTCTCTCTAGTCTAAGATATTGTCAAATTATCTATAATTTAAAATTGTTAGTCATAATCAAAATGATTATTGATGGCTTATTAGCTTAATTTAATATTTTTCCTTAAATAAAATTCTTTAATTTTTTAAATTTTTTTTAAATTTTAAATTTTTATTTTTTGTAAGGGAAGTTTTTCCTTTAAAATCAGTATTGTAATTTAAAATTGTCCATCTTTTTAAAGATGAAAAAAAGTTCCTTTTATTCATAATCATTTTTTTTTGGCACAAAATATGTATTCTATTTAATATCTGAAAGAAAAAGAATGAAGAAATCGATCTTTTAAAATTTTAATTGTGCTCTTCTTTGAGTATATGTCTAACTAAATATAAAAGAGGCAGTTTCTAAGTTACTGTTCACAAGCCATTTTGGGTCGGCTAAGAAGCCAAAGTTGTGTTTGGCTTGTAGTCGGCTTAGTCATTGATTTTTTGGGTGGCGAGTGTTCTTTTGGTTTCTAGAATCTCCCTCCTACCTTCTTCCTCTCTCTATTTTCGTCTCTATGGTTTCTCAAATTTTCCTGAGTTTCTACACTCGTCGGCTTGTGGTAGAACCCGCCGTGAATCCGAACCACTGTAAGAAGCTGAAATCGTTGTTCCAAAATAGAAACCCACAAGAGCCCATAACCTATAAACCCAAACCAACAACCTGACTTTAACCCAGCTTTCCCAACAAATTCTGTTTGCTCACACAGACGATTCTGGCCGATTTTTCTCAATCTCATCACTTATCCAAAGTAGAGTCCAAACAGTGGAACGAAAGGGAGAAAAGATAGAGGTGATACATTTGTGGTCCACACCCAGGTCTCTCACTACAAGTCTTTTGAACTCTTATGCACATGTACTCCTCCTACCAATTTTTTGTACCATTTAACCATGCTTATAATTTTCCTTACCGATTTGTTTATTAATTTGATTTTATTTATTTATTTATTTTTTGAGGAAGTTGCATTAGATTGATTGAAGACTGAAAATATTTGGATTTGGGTGGAATTTGTGATGGGCCTTTTAGTTTCTTGCTATTTTTAAATTCAGAATACTAAACAAATATACATTTGTTTTTAGTTTACCATGTTACTTTGTTTTAAGTTTCAAGTGGAAAAATCCTTGGATCCCCATTTATGGCATGCTTGTGCTGGTGGGATGGTTCAGTTACCTCCTGTGAATTCCAAAATCTATTATTTTCTCAGGGACATTCTGAACATGCCCATAAAAATGTAGATTTATGGGGGTTATCGAGAATTTCACCATTTATCCTGTGTAGAGTTTCGTCTATTAAATACTTAGCTGATACAGAGACAAACGAGGTTTACTTGAAAATTAGATTAATCCCATTGAGAGGCAATAAAGGTTATGTCAATGATGAGTGTGGATTTCTAGGTTTTGACAAGAGTGATAAAAAGGAAAAATCCAATTCATTTGCCAAGACATTGACACAGTCTGATGCAAACAACGGTGGGTGATTCTCTGTTCCTAGGTATTGTGCTGAGACTATATTTTTGAGGTTGTATTATTCGGATGAGCCCTCTGTTCAGACAATTTTTGTTAAGGATGTTCACGGTAAGATTTGGAAATTCAGGCATATATATAGAGGGACACCCCGTTGACATCTTTTGACAATAGGGTGGAATAATTTGTGAATCAGAAGAAGCTCCTTGCTGGTGATTCGATTGTGTTCTATAGGGCAGAAAGTGGGGATTTACGTGTTGGGATTCACAGGGTAAAGAGGTGTACTGGCGGTGGACTTCTGGATGGAACACTGGAGATTCGAACTCTGCCTCTCGCCTACTACAATGAACAACACAACAGGGGTGGCGGAGAACAAGTAATTGAGACAGAATATGGGCAGATGAATAGGATTTTATTATAATCAGTCCTTTAAATTTCAAAGACAAAGATCCTATTTATAGTGTTAAAAAAAAAAAGTAGGAAAGTTAAAACCACCTTACATAATCTCCATTTTTCTCTATAAAGAGTAATCATCAAATTCAATGCATTCTCTCATAGCCTGTGTATAAAGCTTCTTATCACCACTTTTCACTTTAATGTACGATGAAAAGGAAACTAGATTATGAGCATGATTGGAAAGTGTTTATAGATGGTTACTAATCCTAGGCTTATACTTCATTGAATAACCTAAATGAATTTGCTTATTTGTGGCAGTTACATGTATTCAAATATCTTTTTGCTTGATTTTGCTTGTAGGAGTGTTGCTCATAGATATTTTGTTCTCCTTTTTATCTTTCTCTTTTTTTATCTTTTTTTTTTTTTTTTTTTGCCTCTAGGACTCCAATTTGAATATGGATGAACATTTTTTTGTTTTGCAATGTATATTATCTATAGGAGGAATTGTTCATAGGGCTCATGCCAAGGGCAATGAAAAATGATGTTAACATAAAGCAAGTTGCTGCATTCTCGAAGCGTTTGTTGCATGTTAGTGTTTAAATGTAATTTTTTTTTGTCAGGAACTCTTTTTTTTTTTTACTATATTAATAAGTTGCATGTTGCGCTTGTTTGGTAGTGCTTATAAGCTTTGAGTCCTATGGAATTCGTGAATAATAAGTGGTTAGTGAATTGTGTGTCCTATCCTATGAAATGTGTGGTATTGTTTTCGTTTAAATTATAATTTACGCTTGATCAGAATCATCTTAGGTTACAAACAAAATTGAATGAACATAAGACACGTATATACCCAAAAAAAGAAAAAAAAAAAAAAAAAAAGAATTGCAAATAGAAATGTGTCCAATTGCGTGTGTGAAATGTCTAAAAATGTTGTTTACGATGAAATTTTAGTAATGGTATTTTAATTTAAATTTGCCAATAATCATTACAAAGTACATTTTAGCTTTGTCATTTTTATTCTCATATAGAAAAATCTTTTATGATATTTTATACTTGTGTTTTTTTGTATTGTAGAATTTCATTGAATTCGTAATCAAAGTTTTATAGCATTCACTTATGGTATGTGATGATGCATTAGTTGAAGAATCCTTTTGCATACTTCAGAAAATGACAAATAATGAATATATGCTTATATGTCTATACAGATTCTTGGTTGTCTAATTTTTTTTCGATCAAACAACTATGAGTAGAGTAGTGTAATAAATTCGACACATAATTTCTTGGAAATATAGTCATCAAAAATGTCAAAAGTTGTGCACTAAAAAGTATAAAACGTTTAAATGAATACTATCCTTAATAAAGCAAGTGAGGTCATCTTTTGTGTGTTTCTGAATTCTGAATTCCTTTCTTTCTTTCTTGAATTGTTTTTTTTTTTTTTTTTTTGTGATGTTAATTTGTGAGCGAATTACATATGCAGTAAGATATAAAAACTTTCAGAACATGTTGATGGATTATACTTGCAACATATGGAAGATTGAAGACACATTTCCTAAGATCACGATAAAATTGATAGCTTTCACAAAACTATGGATCATTTTTTTGAATTAGAAGCATTTTGTTGTACCATATTTAGTTTAATTACATGTAGGATAGGACAACTATGTTTTAAAGATTCAGATCCTCGTGTAATTAAATGTAATTCTTCTATGCTAATATAATGGATTGGTTGTAACCAATAAAATAAGTTCTTTACAATATCAATTGGTGTGGACATTTTATCTTGCCTTCCAGTCAGTCATCAAATCCACACTGTATTTTGTTAGTGGGCCATTTGTCATGTTTAAGTGTATTTATTTCAATCTCCTCACCAGATCGGTATGATTTGATTCCCACTTTCATTGAATCAAAGCTTCTACCTTTTCAATGTGAAGGTGTTAGGTACGTAAGCACATTGTCTTAAAATGTGTTGATGCTTTCATTTGATGCATAATTGGATAATCTGGTCACCTAGACTTTTGGATTATCATGAACTGCTATTGCAATTTGAGCATTGATAATTTGGGCTTTTCCAGATTTATATTGCAGCGTGGAGTGCGTGTCCTGCTTGCTGATGAAATGGGACTGGGAAAGACTTTTCAGCTATTGAATCTTTTATAAAAATTGTAATACATGTCAACTCATCTCAAGAATACTATTGTTGACCCCAAAAAATGTTGTCAACAGAATCCCAACATCATTCCCTTCACGTGGATATCACCTGTACATGTAGCACCCCATTAGGAGGCAAATGCCGTCGGTCAAGAAAAAGGTCTGGTGACCATTTGCACTCCGACGGTCAAGTCAATGGCCGGACTAAAATATTAAGAGAGTGCAAGAGATGGAAGTGAGGGGATTTTGTTAGGTTTAGAATTGCTTCCCTTTGATTGTGAATGGATCCATACTGATAGAGATGACAATGTAGACGAGTCAAGTGGTTAATAGATCAAACCCAAGCCCAAGCCCAAAGGACTTCATTCTTGAGGAGCCTCGCCTAGGCTTCTTAGGAGCTTCGGCTAGGCTTCTTAGGAGCCTCAGTTTACGCCTTTGTAGGAACTTCGGCTTACCCTTGGAGAACCTCGGTTAGGCACCTCGACTAGCCACTTCGGCTAGCCTTTTGGGACCTCGGTTAGGCACATTTGCTAGGCACTTCGGCCAGCCGTTTGGGACCTCGGTTAGGTACATTTGCTAGGCACTTCGGCTAGCCTTTTGGGATCTCGGTTAGGCACCTTTGCTAGGCACTTCGGCTAGCCTTTTGGGATCTCGGTTAGGCACCTTTGCTAGGCACTTCGGCTAGCCTTTTGGGACTTTGGTTAGGCACCTTTGCTAGGCACTTCGGCTAGCCTTTTGGGACTTCGATTAGGCACTTTGGCTAGCCTTTTAGGACCTCAGTTAGGCACATTTGCTAGCCACTTCGACTAGCCTTTTGGGACCTCGGTTAGACACATTTGCTAGGCACTTCGGCTAGCCTTTTAGGACCTCGGTTAGGCACCTTTGCTAGGCACTTCGGCTAGCCTTTTGAGACTTCGGTTAGACACCTTTGCTAGGCACTTCGGCTAGCCTTTTGGGACTTCGGTTAGGCACTTTGGCTAGCTTTTTGGGACCTCGGTTAGACACATTTGCTAGGCACTTCGGCTAGCCTTTTGGGACTTCGGTTAGGCACTTTGGCTAGCTTTTTGGGACCTCGGTTAGGTACCTTAGGGATCTCGGCTAGGCACCTTAGGGACCTCGGTTAGACACCTTGACGTGACTGCCACTTGGGCTTATGTTGACCTTGGTCAAACTTTAACATCTTCTTTGACGTACTTCCATGTGAGTTGCCACCTAGGGCTCTTTTAGAGGTCACATTTTAATGGGACAACAATAGTCCCCCAAGTCTATGTATTAGTCATTTATGCAAATGCATGGACTTTGAGATATAAATAGTCAAAGAAGACGGGGTCTTGCAGATTGCCTCAGAAAATATGCGTGCTAACCGGAATAAGCGAGGGCATATGAATTGCCTCCAAAAATGTTACTTATAATTTTTCGAAATTTCGGCAGCATCTCCTCTGTAATATGGACTAAACCAATCCTGTAATAGAATATAATATATCCAATGCACATATACCAAATGAAATTGGGGTCCATTTGCCCCTCAAATTACTCATGATGGTAGAATGAATGATAACATATCAAATTTCTCTAAGATATAACACGGTAGCATACGCATTGGCAGCAACAACATAATGCATGTACTAGCAGTAATCACAAAATAAGTTGGTGAAAATTTGCATAAGCACTTATTGTGGATGTTGTCTGAAGCCCCGAAGTAGGGTAAGTCTTTTGCTTTATGATTTACTGGTACTTTGATGAAGGAACTAAAGTCCTTATGTACCGAAACTGTCTACTTTAAACATTTTACTGAAGTTCTATGAAGGGAGCCAAGGTCTCTGTTGTGTCGAAGCTTCCTGGGCATGGGGTTGTTAAAGTGCCCACGTTTTTAACTTGTAATTTTTTACATGCTTTCTTTTTCTTCACTGGGCATGGAGTTTGGGTTACCTCCTTATGCCGAGATCCCTTTACAAATCTTGTTTGTAAGGGAACGTTCTATTCACTTCGCGATAGGGAGGGGTCCTCTTAGGACATGTTCCTCATCGAAGTGCCGACGTTGTAACTAGTTTAATTATCTTCCCTGAGCATGGAGTTTGGGTTGCCTCCTCATGCCGATGCCCCTTTACAAATCTTGTTTGTAAAGGAATGTTCTATTCACTTCGCGATATGGAGGGGTCCTCTTAGGACAGGCTCCTCGTCGAAGTGCCGACGTTGTAACTAGTTTAATTATCTTCCCTGGGCATAGAGTTTGGGCTGCCTCCTCATGCCGAGGCCCCTATACAACTCTTAGTTGTAGAGGGAACGTTCTATTCACTTCAAGATAGGGAGGGGTCCTCTTAGGACAGGCTCCTCGTCGAAGTGCCGACATTATAACTAGTTTAATTATCTTCCCTGAGCTTGGAGTTTGGGCTGCCTCCTCATGCTGATGCCCCTATATAACTCTTAGTTGTGGAGGGAATGTTCTATTCACTTCACGATAGGGAGGGGTCCTCTTGGGACAGACTCCTCGTCGAAGTGCTGACGTTATAACTAGTTTAATTATCTTCCCAAGGCATGAAGTTTAGGTTGCTCTATCATGCCGAGGCCCCTAAACAACTCTTAGTTGTAGAGGGCTTCGCATAGGCGAAGATAAAGCATTCCACGGGTGCTTGTATGTATGACCCCTTTTCCAGGGGTCCTTCCTTTTATAGCTTCTTCTTAGAGGCCTCCCTTTTCAGGGGGTCTTCCTAGGCAAGGATGAGGCCTTGCATGCTGAAGTGCTTCATGCT
This sequence comes from Osmanthus fragrans, assembly GCA_019395295.1. Taxonomy (NCBI): domain Eukaryota; kingdom Viridiplantae; phylum Streptophyta; class Magnoliopsida; order Lamiales; family Oleaceae; genus Osmanthus; species Osmanthus fragrans. The sequence goes on along the minus strand of CM033355.1, from coordinate 15,181,781 downwards.
GAAGTGCTGAAGCGTAGGCTGAAGTGCTTCATGCTGAAGTGCTGAAGTTCTTCATGCTGAAGTGCTGAAGTTCTTCATACTGAAGTGCTGAAGCGTAGGCTGAAGTGCTTCATGCTGAAGTGCTTAAGTACTTCATGCTGAAGTGCAGGCTGAAGTGCTGAAGTGTAGGCAAGGATGAGGCCTTGCATGCTGAAGTGCTTCATGCTGAAGTGCCGAAGTGTAGGCAATGCAAATAATTACCTTCAAGTCCCTCAATAATTTAATTATAAGGTCCCTCAACTTTTCATCTTCAATATTTTGGTCCCCATATTTTGACTTTTATTTCGATCATACCCTTGATAAATTGCATCCAAAGTCCTTCAAATTTTTACACTTGTGCACTTTAGTCCCAAGTTCGCATTTTTGTACTCTTTTAGTACTCCAAGGATGAAACCTTTGAATCTTCAAGGGGCTCTTCTTCTTCATGACCTCTTTTTCCTTTTTTCTTTTTTAAAGGTGGGGCCTCATTAAATTTCACTTCAACCACCTCCTCATTTGCCGAGGGCTCTTCTTTTTAGGAGGTCTTTTTATTCAATGCAACTTCTTCAGTGGCCTCTCCTTTTTCAGGAGGTCTTCTTATTCATGGTTTCTTCGTTGGAGACCTCCCCCCTTTCAGGGCGTCTACTTATTCATTACCACTTCTTCAGGAGGCCTCTCTTTTTTCAGGAGGTGTTCTTATTTATGGCCTCTTCTTCAGAGACATCCCCATTTCAGGGGATCTTCCAAATGGATTTCTATATCAATATATTCTCCTTTCCATGGAATATCAACAATCCCAGTACTAATGGAAACTCTAAATTTTCTTTGGAACTTCTAGTTGTTCTTTCTTCAAGAATAAATTATTTTTCAAGGTGCATGCCTCTTCCTTATTTCAAGGAACGAGGTCTTAGGATTATCTCCTTTTCCTTTGTACAATGAATGATGTCTTAAGATTATCGCATCTTCTTTATTTCAAGGAATGAGGTCTTAAAATTATCGCATCTTCCTAATTTCAAGGAATGAGGTCTTAAAATTATCGCATCTTTCTTATTTCAAGGAATGATGTTTTAGGATTATCGCATCTTCCTTATTTCAAGGAATGAGGTCTTAAAATTATCGCATCTTCCTTATTTCAAGGAATGATGTTTTAGGATTATCGCATCTTCTTTATTTCAAGGAATGAGGTCTTAAAATTATCGCATCTTCCTTATTTCAAGGAATGATGTTTTAGGATTATCGCATCTTCATTATTTCAAGGAATGATGTCCTAGGATAATCGTCTCTTCCTTATTTCAAGGAACGAGGTCTTAAGATTATTGTCTCTCCCTTTGTACAAGGAATGAGGATTTAGGATAATCGCCTCTTCCTTATTTCAAGGAATGAGGTCTTTAAAATTATTGCCCCTCCCTTTGTACAAGGAATGAGGACTTAGGATAATCGCCTCTTCCTTATTTCAAGGAATGAGGTCTTTAAAATGTTACCTCTGATAATAATAAATCCATGAATTAGGGCTTAGCCTTAAATGATGCGATTAGGCATTTGGTCGAGCACCTTACGTGCACTTGCAAATATAATTCCTCTAGCACAAATAAAGTTTGTAGTCTATTCATGACATCACCAAGAATTACAGCAGTACAATATCCACATATTTTTCATAATTCATCATCTTGGACATTGATTTAATTTATATACAAATCAAATGGTCTAGTTGCTGTTGAATTATTAGGCAAATAAAAGAATTTTGCAACCTCATACTCAAATTTTGCCATTATCTATCTTCTTCAATTTTGAGGCTCCAGTAGAAAACAAGAAGCAAGAATTGAAAAATAGATACATGCATGCTCTAATTCACTTTAAATGAGGATTTTTAAAATAGCATGTAGCATTAATAAGGCAACAAATCTTTTCAAAACCTATTCAATTTTGAAGTAACAGCTGGAATACCTTAAAGCTTGCAAGGTGTTTGGAAGAAAAGATTGAAATTCTCATTTGTTTAGTCACCATTACAATTGCAAAAGAGACTTCTATTGTGGGTAGCATATTCCAGAAATTGTCTTTTCCAGGCCATCAAATTTATGATGCCAATTCAAAGTAGCTGATCAGGAAATTGACTTATTGAGCATTTCAGAAATTAATCACATATAATAAGTTTGATTTTCGCTGCTCTTGTTTGATTGTAGATTGAAGCTTTGTGCAATGACAATTTCAAATTTTGTTATGGAAAAGTTATAGCCATGTTGTGAGTGGCGAGGAAACCCAACTTCAGCCAGTTTTTTTTTTTTAAGGACACAATTAACATATATGTTGCTGGAGAAGAGTAAATATTGATTTTAAACACCAGAATTTACCTCATGAATCTGCCCGAGTTAATTGTATCAGCCAAGGTAGAAGAAACGTGTCCATCAGAAAATGAAAGCATCCAAGGATCCTTTGTAGTAGAAGATAATTACATGGCCCAAAAGTTAAATAAAAGATCCAATAGGCCCAAAAGCTTTTGGCATGTAGAAGAATTATAAGGCCCAACAAAAAATAATTCTTCTCATCCAAATTTTCATAATATAAAATAACAACCCATTATGCAAGTGAGCACCAAATAATTTGTACTAATGAAAATAAATTTTAGGCCCAATTATTTGAAGCCCATCAACTAGCCATTAATTCTTTCAAGAGGCCTAAGGGAATGAATTCATAGGCCCAATAATACATACCTTACGTGGAGCCCAATAAAATACCTTCTAATTGTATGAGAAAAGTCAACAAAATCAATCACTGTAGTAGCTTGATAGCCTGCAAACTGCTAAGAATAAACCCTCTGAACACGCCTCCATCAACATATTGTCACCATCACATTAAATGCTCTTTGATTTCTTCATTTTCTTTCCAGCTCCCACAAACATAATATCAAGAATCCATCATTTTCATGGTAATTGACTTTGAGGGTTCCAGAAGAATACTGCTTTTGGCAAATAGCTATATTATATTATATATAATATTTGGAGTGGTGAAATTTCATGTTTGGAATATTTATGGTGGGTTCAAAAAACATGATTTTGATCTCCTTTGCTTGTGATTTGTGTTTGATGACAAAGGCAGAAAGTTTAGTGTAGTGGTAGGAAGGTAAATGAGATGATCTTTTTTTTTTTTTTTTCAGTGGACATTACAAAACTCGTTCAAATATGGCTTCAAGCTGCTCCTCAATATTATCAGCCTCCAATAGCCATTTTCATGGCTGGATTTTTCAACTTGAATTCTTTCAACCCTCCTCCCATCACTATTTCTTCTTCATTTTTGGTAGCTGTCTTTGCTTTTTCTTTGGTAGAGAACTGCCGGAAAATACTAAATAGAATTTTCGGTGACCTTTTGGTATGTGGTTAAACATGGTTAATATACCGTTTCCCACAGACGACGCCAATCTGTCGACCCCAAAAAATGATGTCAACAGAATCCCAACATCATCCCCTTCACATGGATATCACCTGCACATGTAGCACCCCGTTAGGAGGCAAAGGCCGCCGGTCAAGAAAAAAGTCCGGCGACCGTTTGCACTCCGACGGTCAAGTGAATGGCCGGACTAAAATATTAAGAGAGTGCAAGAGATGGAAGAGAGAGGATTTTGTTAGGTTTATAATTGCTTTCCTTTGATTGTGAATGGATCCATACTTATAGAGATGACAATGTAGATGAGCCAAGTGGTTAATAGATCAAGCCCAAGCCCAAGCCCAAGCCCAAGCCCATAGGACTTCATTCTTGAGGAGCCTCGACTAGGCTACTTAGGAGCCTTGGCTAGGCTTCTTAGGAGCCTTGGTTTATGCCTTTGTAGGAACTTCGGCTTACCCTTGGAAAACTTCGGTTAGGCACCTCGACTAGCCACTTCGGCTAGCCTTTTGGGACCTCGGTTAGGCACATTTGCTAGGCACTTCGGCTAGCCTTTTGGGACCTCGGTTAGGCACCTTTTCTAGGCACTTCGGCTAGCCTTTTGGGACTTCGGGTAGGCACCTTTGCTAGTCACTTCGGCTAGCCTTTTGGGACTTCGGTTAGGCACTTTGGCTAGCCACTTCAGCTAGCCTTTTGGGACCTCGGTTAGGCACATTTGCTAGGCACTTCGGCTAGCCTTTTAGGACCTCGGTTAGGCACCTTTGCTAGGCACTTCGGCTAGCCTTTTAGGACTTCGGTTAGGCACCTTTGCTAGGCACTTCAGCTAGCCTTTTGGGACTTCGGTTAGGCACTTTGGCTAGCCACTTCGGCTAGCCTTTTGGGACCTCGGTTAGGCACATTTGCTAGGCACTTCGGCTAGCCTTTTAGGACCTCGGTTAGGCACCTTTGCTAGGCACTTCGGCTAGCCTTTTGGGACTTCGGTTAGGTACCTTTGCTAGGTACTTCGGCTAGCCTTTTGGGACTTCGGTTAGGCACTTTGGCTAGCTTTTTGGGACCTCGGTTAGACACATTTGTTAGGCACTTCGGCTAGCCTTTTGGGACCTCGGTTAGGCACTTTGGCTAGCTTTTTGGGACCTTGGTTAGGCACCTTAGGGATCTCGGCTAGGCACCTTAGGGACCTCGGCTAGACACCTTGACGTGACTGCCACTTGGGCTTATGTTGACCTTGGTCAAACTTTAACATCTTCTTTGACGTACTTCCATGTGAGTTGCCACATAGGGCTCTTTTAGATGTCACATTTTAATGGGACAACAACTATAGCCAAAAAAAAAAAAAAAAAAAAAAAAAAAAAAAAACTGAGTTTGAAATCTATCTATGTTGTATACTTAATTGTTTATTTCGTCTTCCATAATTTCAGGGATCTAAAGGAAATGGAAGAAAGTCCATCTACAAATTTTGATGCTAAGATAACATAAATCCGATTTGGACCATGGCAGAGCTTGCATTTATGGCCGATGACATGTTATGTATGAACTCTTTGACAATGTTCATTGAGGATGGAGGAATAATGTAGAGCTGGTATATGACATTGTTTAGCAAAGTAACTCGATGATACTAGAATGGGGCTTTATGGCTTTTAGCAAGTTGCTTGTGTGTTTATAGGATCTTAATGTACATTTGATATTTGATATTTATGCTTGAATTCGTAGATCTATTTTCGTTTGTATGTTTGTATAATTACAATTTTCTGAAACAGGAAGCAGGTGCTAAGGGGAAAGCATCGGGCACTCAAGTTGTACTGCAATTGTTGTTAAAAAAAATAAGTTCTTGCCATAGTTCAGAACTACATAGCTAGAAGACACTATTTATATAATTCAATGTAATTTTTGTTCAAAATAAGTTTTATTTTCCAAACAAATACATTATTACTTACACTACATCATCCACTACACGTGCAACGCACGTGCATTCACCAGTAGTAAAAAAACGAGTAAGAAGACATAGCGTGTCACACCTCTTCAACTTGGTTAGAAGTAGTGGACTATTGTTAATAAAGGTAAATAAATATATTTAAGTAAAGGTAAAACTACTTTTACCAAAAAATAATTTTATGTGTTTTCACAAGCATCTATGTGCTATTAAACTGGTCAAATAATTGTTAATTAGGCAGAATTCTACTTAATTTAGGGTAAATATGATAATTGTAGGTAAAACTCGGTTTTGGATGCATTTGGAGCAAAAATGGAGGTTTTTGAACTGGTTTAGAGTTGATTCCCAGCAATTGAAGACTTATGGCTTGTACGAGATTGATGAAAAGTATTAATAGGGTAATCGAAAGAAAATTACGAGTTTTGAGATTGAAATTCAACATTTAAAATGTTTGGAGGACTATATATTTCACAATTTCGGAACTTGGCGAGGACCAATTTCAGAAGATTATGGAGATTCGGGGATCAATATCTAAGCTTTTCGAAGTTGCGGACCAAAATTGAAGATTTGGACAAAAAATTATCAAAATCGAACAAAAACTTGATTTGGTGACCAAATTGCAAGTTTTTGAAAGTTCAGGGTTGACCACGGTCTAGGCTGAGCCCATGTTTGCCGTGGTTCAACTGTGGTGAAAACGGTTCTGTTTTGACTATTTTTCGAAGCACAAATCTGAATGCACTTATATAAGGACCTCGTTTATTTTTAAGTGTTCCAAAATATATATATATATATATATATATATATATATTAGAGAAAAATATCTAGGAAAAATGAAGGTTTTCAAAATTTAGAGTGGAAAAGGGTGATTCTTAGTGTAATATCATCAACTTTTTCTCATTTTTATTCATGTATTTTATTCTTCCATGATGTGCAACTAAATCTAAAGCTGGAGGAACGAATAATGCAACCTACTTTTCAATCTTTAATTTCAATTCTCAAGAGTTTTAAATTTGTTTGATTGTAAGTATGAAATTTACATGGAAAAAATTAAATTGTCTAGAACTTATTTGCATGAAATTTTCAATTAAATATTTTTTATTGATTAAATTTTCAACCTAGAAAAGTTATACTTATCCATTTTTAATTGATGAGTAGTTGAAAGAGAAATAAGATAGATGAGAGATAAAGAAAGAGAGTATTACTGGAAAATAAAAATTCACTCTCCATAAAGAAAATATTTTCCTTATTTTCAAGAAAAATATGACCACTTGACCAAAAGTAGGATAACATTTTTCATGGAAAAAATATTAATCAAATAGCAAAAAAGTAAAAATTTGGATGGGAAAATAATATTTTCCATGAAAAATATTGACAATCAAATGCACTTTCAATTTTTTTTATGTGTTGATTTTACTTCTATTCTTTAGTATCTATGAAGTAATTGGACAAAATTTCATTAGTTTGGGAATTTTTAACGAATTGAGGGGCGAGGCCACATAGTAAAACACGACAATTGAATAAAAGGTATACATACACCTTTATTATTGTTGCGGTCATTGCTTGAATTTTTAGGCTATTTATTGCGTTTAATTGAGACTTATTCTAACTCATGTAGAGATATAACGAGTAGAGTTATTTAGATATGACTTATTTGAACATGAGAGAGTTGATAGAGGTATTAATAAGTGAATTCAACCAAATGTAACTTTAAGAATCGAACATGAGATGCGAGGTTAAATGGATTACTACGGTTGAATCGTGAACCCTAACACTTTTCCTACCTAAGTTAAGATTATAATTGTTACTTGCGCACTTCTTTTTTTATTATTTATTTATTTTTTACTTTTTTCTTGGAGGTTCATAACTAGGTTAATAAATAAAATCAGTTTGAATTGTTTTTATCATTAGACGAATGAAAATTTCTTAACAAGATCAAGTTTGATCGAGTCCACTAATGATTAATAATGAACCACACAATAAAAGTATATAATCAAACAAGTTCTCGACCAATGTCCTAAGTCAAGAAACGTAGCCCTTGTTTAAGTTCCATTATTTGAAATTCATTTTTCATTGTCAACCACACATTCTTAAAATAAAATAATTTACACATAAATTTAAAACTTTCCATACCTCACTACAACATATTCAGTCATTTATAGCTTGCGAAAAATGCTATCTATCATGTACGATAGCATTTTTCGAAATGCTATCGTAGGTGGTGTTATTAAAAGTCATATATTTATTATAACGTTTTATAAATGTTATTATAAAATGCTATAAAAAAATTTTACATAGCATTTTATTATCGTAATGCTTTGAGTATTTATAGCATTTTTGTTGTGCAATCTTTTTTAATTTGATAGCATTTTTTTTTTTGCTATAATTTTGACTTTAATAACATTCTTTAATTGTCATGATTACATTTTCAATAGCATTCTTTTTCCATCATAACTTGTTAATATTTATAGCATTTATTGAATATAATGTATTATTTTTTATAGCATTTTTATTATTATAATGTATACATATTACATGTCATTCTTAATTCCTTAATTATCAAATGTAAACATTCAATACTTTTTTACTAAAAAATTTAAACAACAATAACCAAGTCAATAATAAATTCCAAACAACTATCAATATTATTTTGTAGAAATTCACAAATGTAGCTGTTCAATAAAGAAATCTAATTATGTTATATCTCACACTAAATACTAATAAAATATATGCTTGAAAATGATATAAACACAATTAAATTAAAATCATATTATTCTAGTTCTTCAAAAGAAAATTTCTTGAACTCTTGCAACTTGTTTGGAGAACACATCCATCAAATCAATGATGCATTCAAATCTGAAAATTAATAAAGCCATACAACTTGTTAGATTTTAAAATAACATAAAGTTAAAAAAAAAAAAAAAAATCCAAAACTCCAATTAGTGACCAAAGATAATAGGGTATAAAATTGACCTAGTTGTAGATGCTATTTACTCTATTACAACCTTATCACATGGCCATGCAACTGTGGTACCAACACATTCTTCAATACAAGTCATATCAAAAGTAGGCCTCCACAAAAATGCATCAAGTTTCATAGCTACATCAACCCAAACTCTCACAGCATTAGGTCCTAGAGGAATGTGATGAACCAATATTTTTGGATTATTTGAAGACCAACGTCCTTCTGCCACCACTTCTCCTGTTCCGGTCCAATCTAGTAGCTTACACTTACTGTTGATTGTATTAGTGTTTACACTCTTCAACAACACAAATTCAGGAGCCACGTTATAGTCAACTTTAAAAATACGTACAAATTATCAATGAAAAAAATGATAAATTTTACCAATGAAGATGGTAGTTGAATATTAGATACTTCTTCACTTTGATTTTCCTGAAACTACAAAGATAAAGAATTTCAAAAACTAGCTACTAAATCATGTGAAGTAAAAGTGTATATGAGTTATATTTCACTTAAATGAACTTATTAACCTGTTTTTCAATAAGTCATTGATTGTCCTCTCCATATCTGCTACTTGAACCTTTAGCTGATTTTGTTCTTCCTTCAAATGAGCTATATGAGACTCCCTTTGAGTTAATATGGAATGCTTTGTGTAGCAAACTCCACCTCCAATCCCTCGTAATCGTCCACTATTCTCCGGACCAAGTACTTTTGAAAGAGCATCTTCTTTTATATTTGTGTTAGAGTCATGCTGACTCGCATCTTTCAAATTTTCCTAAAAGACAGTATATAAGTGTATATATGTGTGCACACGCGTAGATATAAAAATATATACAAAACTTACAAAAATAAATTATTTATACTTACAAGCGTCTCTTCAACAAGTTTGCATATAGGTTCACCATTCTTTTTTATATGTGCTGCTGTCCAAACCTCTTTTCGACCTATAGAAAATGGATTGTTGCTCTTCTTTTGCTAAGAGAATGAAGAATAATATAATAAGAATCGAGTGCAAATGATTTACTTAGTCAAATTAAAGATGGCTTGTGAAATATTACCATATCTTCACGCAATCTAGCATATCCCTTGCGACTACATGTATGTGGAATTTGTTTTTCTTGAATTTCTCTAAACCTTTTGCTTTTAGTCTGATAATTAGATTTCCAAACTTATATCGAGTCATCAATAATTAATCATAGCTTAGTACAGAACTGTTATAGGCAAAAGAAAAATGAAGAATTTACCATACTGTACTTGTCTTTTCCTTCACAAATTTCTTCCATTGTTGGGGTTCAAGTATATTATCAAGTTTGAGTTTCATTCTTTCAGCTTCATTTGGTGCTTCTCTAATCTTTTTCACAAGTCGAGACTTTGATGCTCTCCAGAGTCTACCCATTTCTTTAAAAATGTAATCTTTTTGCCATTCTTCATCAACTTTAAACCTTTGCTGCAAGTTAAAAATTTTCAATTTCATGCAATATCAAATATATATTACATTTTATTGTATAAACATGAATTATTTTGAAGGATGTACCTGAATATCTTTCCACATAACAAGTTTCATATCATCTGAAAGATAAGATTGTAATATATAATCTAAAAATATAAAGTATATAAATTACATGACAAAATACAAATTACCTGTTAAGACGCACCCATTCTTTATCCATAATTTGAGGGAACCCAAATATTATTACAGTTGAACTAAAGTTATAAAAAAATCAAAACATTGTGAAAATAAGTTAAAGTTGTAGCATCCATGACACAATAAGTTGAAATCAATTTCAAAGGTCTTAATTAACACACCTCGTCTTGATGAGTTTCAATTAGCTCCAGTTGTCGCTCCAAACTACCTTGCTTCTCGACCACTTTGGCAACTTCACTCTGATCAAGAATGTAAGCATAATAATGTCAGCTAGCCAAAGAAATTATTTTTCCACATCTAGGAATGCCTATTTATATGTAAATGGATAGGAAGTGGTCATGATTCAGTAACCCAATATTACTTTGTTATAGGATAATTTTAGATTGAGAGGAAAACTCTGATCTTTCATTTAAGATTATACTTGTTAAGCATGCAAATTTAGAAGCCTATTTAGAGAAGTTAGATATGTTCAATAAGTGAATATGCACGTGTAATCCTGAAAACTCAAAGCTTGGAAATCTAGCCGATAGTGTCAAGCTAAAATAGAAGGATGACTACTCCGTAGTAGATTTCGCTAGCACTTTTAATTATCTCATTTTAATATAGGATAATCACCCTGTTAGGAGGAGATTTAGCAAGTCAGTTACCACTTTCCTCGTCAAATTAATGAAACCCTCCAGTGTGAACAGTTTTCACATGTAGAATCACTTTGCTCCTACAAGCAATATAAACACTCAGTTCCCCAGCTATCCTAAAGACAGTAGTTGCAGGCACTATTATACATAATGAACAAGCCATAAAGTCAGAATATCAGTACTCATATATAGCCCTCTTGGACTCCACTGTCACTTCATAAAACAAATATACCATAGGGTGCCTCAACTTACGCCCTTTAATAATTCATAGAATACCTAGACAAACCACAGACTAGTTAGATGGTAAAAATATAGTACCATTGTTGAAGTTATGTATTATGTATTTCCTAGTTGAAACTATTACAACTAGTTACAGTAGTGGTAAAAACTTAACTAACTCTCAATTATGAAAGCTAACACAAGAATTCCAATGGGGATTTTCATTTTGTTGTTGTTAGAAATGTAATATAGCCAGACGAAAAGAACAATAAACTCAGCTTCCCATGTTTCGACTGAAAAAAACTATAAACAATAAACACATGTCCATGCTTTGAAAGTGCAAATATTCACGTAGAGGAGAACAGAGTAAGTGGGCTATTTTTAAAAGACCAGAGTTTTTAAAAAAATCGTGTAACAGCTGAGATTCGGAAAAGGAACTTCAGTTTATTTTGCACAAACTTCTTCTATAATTAAATTATAATCCACAATTTTGAAAGTGGGATGCTAAACCATGGTTTAAAAAGGCGTGGTGAGGCGTGCCTCGAGGCGCGCCTCACCATGAGGCGTATGGTCCATGCCTTGAGGCGGTCTTGTGAGGCTAAACTACATGAGGCTCACGCCTCTGCGGCTGAGGCGCACGCCTCAAGACTAGCGCCTCACGGAGCATGAGGCGTGCGCCTCATTTAAAATTTGGGTTTTCAATTGATTGTGTTTAATTTGTTGAGATTTTGTTGGTGAAGGGGGATTTAAGAATTAGAGAGTGAACCAGCAGGAGACTGAAAGAAGAAACAAGTCAGAACCTCTGACCTTGTGTGAAGAAGAAGACCGGACCTGTGTGAAGAAGAAGGAGATGACCGAGAGAGAAGAAATGAAGAAAGTGAGCCCAAGAAGAAGACCGGACATGTGGTTGTATATAATATAAAATTATAAATATCTTTTTATTGAGCCCAATAACATCTTTGACTGAAAAATGAAAAGTGTATAATTTTTAGGAATTAAATATATGTTGTATTTTAATTTGTGTAATAATCTCTTTTGTATAATTTTACAAAAAATTAAATATATGCTATATTTTGTAAAATTTCTTTTACAGCATATATTTAATTTTTTTTACCAACTTTATTCTTTAACCAAAAAAAAAAATGTAAAATTTTATGTAAATTAATTATTTTACCATTTCACACTCCATTAAAAAATCAAACTTACTTATATATGTGATGCAATAATTTTTTGTATTTCTTTATAACTCTTTTACTTAAATTCTTTTACATAAATTAATTTAATTTAATTTTTTTGTATTATTTTATAATTTTTTTACTTCAATTTTTTGTTTTTTATGAGGCTTACGCCTTAATTCCCCTCGAGGCTTACGCCTCGCCTCATAACGAAAAACCGCCTCAGTACTAAGTTTCGCCTTTTTAAACTTTGGGCTAAACCATATTTTCCTTGAGGAGAAGAACGAAACAAAGTCATTATAACATCCAGTTATTGCTGCTCTAGGAAGGGCTACAGAATCAAATGCTGTAATAGTAATTTCATATCCAAAACCTTCTACCACATTCCAGTTTGAATTTGCAAGCATCGTTGACCAAACCTTTTTTAAAAGGGTGACAACCTTTCTTTAAATCTTTGTTAAGACCAAAATCCATATTGGAGAACAATAAGAAATAAACCATGTATCATTCTTCCCAGAACCTTTTCCCATATGCCCAAGTTCAGCAAAGAAAATCTTGAGTGAGACATAAACTAACAAGTTAGTGAATATAAAAAAAAAAAAAAATAATAATAATAATAATAATAAATTAAAATTCAAAAATAAAAATTATTACACATTTTCCACTTGATAAGCTATTATACCCTGGTATATCTATAAGATATATCGATCTCTAAGACTCAAATACAACCCAATGCCCCAATAAACCAGCAACCAAAACAACAACAAAAATGGAGGTGATTAGGTAAACACAATATATTGCTTAAGGAAGCTGAAAAGGTAACTAACAGGCACTAGATTCAGAATTTGCTTGAAGGATGGAGAATTAATTTTTGCTATCTGATGATTTTCAATAACTCTTCTACATTTACATACATCCACTTAGGTTTGCTCAGATACAAGAAATTTAAGATAACAGAAAATTCGTAGAAACCGCAAGCTGTAGAAACTGCAAAAAGAAGCAAAAATACCTTCGAAATTTGTGGATGAATTCGTTTCTATTTGGGGGGCGGATTTTCTGAAAAATTACAGAGGAGAGGCACAGAAGAGGCGAGTAGAGTGGAAGGCAGAGAGAGGAGAGGCGTGGAGAGAGGCCAGGAGAGGCGTGGAGAGAGGAAGGCATAGAGAAGAGAGACGTGGGGAAGGAGGGTAATGGAATGGAATGGAATGGAACGGAACAAATAATTAGGGTACGTGGAAATAAAGCGGGATATAATATTTTGGTAAAATATGGAGGGAAGGATTTTGAGCTTTTTAATTTGGTGGCCTTTAAAAAATGCTATTATATTATATTTAGATAAAATTCAATTATAATTTATAGCATTATCAATAAAATGCTATATTTAGATGTTATAAAATGTGTAAATTGTTGTAGTGCCTTTTAACAACATATTCTTCAAAAAAAATATAAATTTCACAAAATTTGTTTTAAAAAAAAAATTAGATAATTTGTTTGACTCTATCAATAGAAGAGTCAATCTCCATTCAAAAAAAAAAATTACCCACTCATTTGACGTTTCATATGCATTGACCTAATAACTTTCTTATTTAGCTCTTGTTTAGGTAAAATTAATTCAACCAAATGTAACTTTAAGAATCGAACATGAGATTCGAGGTTAAATGGATGACTACGGTTAAACCGTGAACCCTAACACTTTTCTTACTTAAGTTAAGATTATAATTGTTACTTGCACACTTCTTTCTTCATTATTTATTTATTTTTTACTTTTTTCGTGGAGGTTCATAATTAGGTTAATAAATAAAATCAGTTTGAATTGTTTTTATCATTAGACGATTGAAAATTTCTTAACAAGATCAAGTTTGATCGAGTCCACTAATGATTAATAATGAATCACACAATAATAGTATATAATCAAACAAGTCTTCGACCAATGTCCTAAGTCAAGAAACGTAGCCCTTGTTTAAGTTCCATTCTTTGAAATTCATTTTTTCTACAATTCATTGTTAGCCACACATCAAATAAAATAATTTTAAATGTAAATTCAAAACTTTCCATACTTTTTAACCACATATTCTTCAAAAAAATATAAATTTTACAAAATCTATTTTTTTTTAAATAGATAATTTGTATTTGTTTGACTCTATCAATAGAATAGTCAATCTCCATTCTAAAAAAAAAAAAATTACGCACTCGTTTGACATTTCATATGCATTGACCTAATAACTTTCTTATTTAGCTCATGTTTACATTAACAATTTTTCAATCATACATTTCGTCAACTTTTACCAAAAATGTCAACAAAGTAATATAAATCATATATTTTATGAGATTCAAAACTTTTTAATCATATATTTTGTTAATTTCTACCAAAATTTACTAAAAAATAAATTTTAATTCCTATCAAAAGGGAACTTAATCTCGGCACGTACTAAAATATAGTATTCTTAATTTGATCGGAAGTAAATGAAAAGTGCCCATCAAGTCATCATTCAACCCTAATAAATAAAATTTATTCTTACATTATAATCTTAGAGTAAGTATATATATATATATATATATATATATATATATATATATATATATATATATATTGAATAATGTTATTTTCAGTTGCTCCCTATCGCAATTGTTCTACCACATTAATGCATCAAATTACTAAACATTATATGTATGCCACGTAGGACGACTACGACAATTAGCGACTACAAACGACCTCTTTTAGAGTAAGTAATAAATTTGTTTAAACCAAATTATATTAGTCATTATTAATTAATTGCCTCGCATTCATCAACATGTAGTTGGTAAATAAACATAAGCTGCATTGCAATTAACTATATTGGATTGTTCTCTTTAACATTATCCAATATAAAACTCGAGTTTTTACTTCCATTCAAATGTCGTATTTCAATTTGACTTGATAATACACATACAAAGGATAAGATTATAAGCAAATAAGACTTGAAAATTTGCTCCGACAATTAATGCACATGAAAAGATGAGTCGGTAGTAAAATATAAATATTTTGACTCTTTAAAATCACAAGTTTCAACAATACGTACATCCCCGTAAACAAATTAATAACTAATACAATAGTAAATTATTAATTCATTTTCTTTTTACTTTTTAAAATATCATTTTATCAATATGCAATGTTTATACAAATATGAAATTATATTTCTTCTTGTATTTATTTGGAAATGTATATGGCTATTAAAGCCTCGGTTTTGCTTTCATTTCTTAAAATTTATTTTCAACCACAAATTTTATGAGATCCACAACTGTTACCAATTTTTCAATCAGAATTTTACCAACTTTTTTAAAAATTTACTAAAAATCTAATTTAAATAAAAACTAAATAGGATTTAAATTTAAATAAATTCATAATGATGAACAATATGAGGGATTGAATCCTGTAAAGTAAATGTGTGATCAACAAAGCTTAAAATTCTACTCAATAAGTTTACATATAATGTAATAATTAAATTTATAATATATTATTTTGTAGATAAAAATAGTAATAAGTGAGTTACATCCAGAAAACCAAAAGTTCAAATTATTTTTCTTTACAAACAAGAAAAAGTAATTATTTGGAAATATATTACGGGTCATCTTATTGCATTCATTAATACCTATTAAAATTTATGATGTGGAAGACGTGTAACATTTTAGATAACGGTATGTAACTCTCTAATGAAAAAGCTGTTGAAGAGTCCTAAATCACATAGTTAAAATGCAAGGCCATAAAAAATCAATATATATACTTTAATACCGGTCCCATCAGGATTATACTTTAATACCAATTTAATATTTCTAATTACTATTCGACAAAAGCAAACAAAGATTTGTGATTGTTGATATGATTAAATACTTGAAAATATCAAAATTACACACAAAAGTTGGTTGAAGATTCAAATATGAGACAATATTAGAACATAACAATTTCATCTATTGAATACATTTAAATCTTAATTCAAGATTCACATCTAATGTAGTGGTCGATTGAATTCTTCTATTATATTCTATTTACCTTTCTCGAGTTCTCATTGAGCCTATTTAACTAATTCAATTACATATCTCTATGCGAATCAAGTTTAATTAAACGAAAGTTCTAAGAATTTATCTAAGACCACAGTAATCAGTATAGGTGTCTTTACACATTATACTAATTTATCGAATTTTACTATATCGAATTTTACTATATAGTCTAAATCTCAAATTCACCTCTCAATTCGTAAAAGATTCACAAAATCATCAAATTAGTGATAATGTAATTCAACGCATCATTCTCATAGCAAAATCAATACATGTAAAATAAAGAAACAAGAATTTTGAATAGAAAAAATAATTGGTTTCAAAAGATTACATTGTTTGCGTTAATATTAAATTTAGCTATTCATGATAATGGAAGAAAAACTAAAGATTTGCATTGAGCACATCACCGGATTTTGAATTGAGATGTAGAAAAACGATGAATCTTGCACCATGTTCTCTTCTTGCCTCCAATCTTGATTTCAAAACCTAGATCTTGATTCTTGCTTTCCTTCCTTTTGATTTTCTCTCGAAATCTCGCGTTGTATATTGTGCATCTCAATGTGTGGAAAATCCCCCCCTTTTGAAGTCCTCCATCGTATTTATACTCTCATTCACGTGTTCTCAAAATTGGGATTTTTCTGAGCTTTTCACAGCCATAACGGTGCAACCCTAAATTAGGTAGTGCAGTGCCTAAGCGTCGCGATGAAACACAGTGCAACGCTTGGGCGTTATGAATGCAACACCTAAGTGCTAGGGGTAGCGTCTAGGCACTACATCTCTATCCAAATATGCTTCTTCTAGCTAATCGCAACGATTGGGGGCGCTGATTTGCTGTTCTAAATTCATTGATTTTGACTTCTTTGTTCACTTTAGCACCCTTTTTACACCGTCTTACCTAATTTTAAAACAACACTAACAAATACATCAAAAACGTTCTATACTTATAAGATCTAGCAAATAATAAAATTAAAATTGTGTAAAACTCGTGAGTAAAAACACACTCGTTAAATAACTAATATCCCAAAACATAAGCATTTGCTAGTCCTTGAGCAAACAAACACAACAAAAAAAATCACTGAAGAAAAATACACACAAACAATTAGTCATATAACTTGTCTTTTTGGCTCGGTATTGAGAACATTTTATCACATTTATAAACTGTGTAAAAATCATTACGAAATAACCAAACTTCTACTTATGCAATGCAAAGTGAATGTGTGTGCGTGTGTGTGTGAAAGAACGAGTGTAACGATGTACATTCACAAGTTGGTTCTCTTCGCAACCGTCAATGGTCAATTATTTCATTTCTTCGCTCATGAGATTCATACACCTCTAAACGTGTTTTCTTTCATTCTCTCACCATGATGTAATTTTAAAGTTTGGTTTTACTTATGAATTCCTCACACCACTCTAATTTGGTTTAGTTCAACCGACAATGTTAACGGTTTATTCATGTGATGATTCTCTCAATTTATGAATTTGATAATCTAATTTATAATAAGTGACTAAAACCCACTAGCCCTCAACAATTAGATCTTTGAGCACTCTCATCAATTTTATTTTTTTGTTTTTTTAGCTCATTTTGACTTCGCCATTTTGTCCTCTTCTTGACTCTTGTAGCAAGCTTTGAGTCGGTAATTCTCTGATTTTTTTTACCAAAGGGTATTTAGGTTTCAAAATGCATCTACGAACTTACTAACTCGAGTCAAAATGGTGTAGGTGTCAAGCATGGACTGGATTAGTGCCATGCTTATTTTCAATCAAAGAAATATACAATTTTCAAGGGTTAGATCCCTAGCAATCGATCATTCACCAAATTCATATTAGAAAATTATGGACACTCCACACAAGCTTTTTTACATGCACGAAATCACCACAGTTTTAAATTATTTCTTTCACCGATTAGAATGCCCCATATTATAATGTATATGATTAAATGATGTTGTGAATAATGAGTTACATGATTAAGCACCTAAGTCATCTATTTGGCCTATGCATATGAAATTTCATGTTTTTGTACGACGCTCAACTTAATAATCCTGCACAAATATTGTACCGCTTCACATAGATAAACAGAAAATTCAGTGAATACATATGATTCATCCACAGTCTACAAACTAATACATGCTCTCAAGGAAATTTATCATAGCCGACAAAACTATCTAACTCACACAAGCATGCAAAAATTTTTCCCCACTAAATATAATCATATCACACAAGCATACAAACAAAAAAGTACTAAACAACTGATAAAGGCAATTAACAACTGATAATTCACCCCAATATTTAGAATGTACATAGTCCCCAATGTGAAAATAAATACATATGAGGGTTAGGACTTCCCTAAGTACATCATTTTGTGTCATTGCCATCGCCCTGGTAAGATGAATATGGATGGACTTTCTAATCACGTTGTTGCCCACATACTTGAGAATTTTCCTACAAACAACAGAACGAGAATAGCACAACAATAAAATAAACAGTTCTAAAACTAAAAACTAAGCAATAAGAAAGGGACAGAGCTTGAGATGCCTCCCAAGAAGCACTTCTTTAAAGTCATTAACTTGACTTGTTGCCATGATTGATTATGGTGGCTCGAACCAAATTATGTCATCCTTGCACTTTGTGCAATTCTCATTTATGCACCCTTTCTTTGCTCTCCATATTTTGGTATTTTCATTTTCATATCTACTAAGAAGTCCACTAAAGTTTGATTTACTATCATGATAGCTTCGTTGATCAGGTAGCTATTCTTCATCAATTCTAAAACAAACTTTTATGTTGGGAGTTGATCATATGGGGTGTAAATATTGAATATATATATATTGTCCTCCACCTTCAATATTAGCTCACCCTTCTCCTTGTCAATCAGGGTTTGTCCCGTTGCTAAGAATGGCCGATCCAATATAACTGGAATATCTCAATCTTCTTGCATGTCTAACACTACGAGGTCACAGAAAGTATTAAATTTCCTATTTTTATGAGTACATTCTCAACCTTGCCACGTTGCCTTGAAATTGTTGTATCAGCTAGTCATAGTGTTATTGATGTTGATTTGACTTTACTTAATCCTAATTTCCTGTGAACAAAATATGAAATTAGTTTTATACTAGCACTTGTGTCACACAATGCATTAATAGAACGAGAATTTTCAATTGAAATTGGTAAAGTAAAATTTCATGGATCTTTCAACTATGTAGGCAATTTGTTTTGTATCCTTGCACTATTTCCTCCGTTAATGCCACAATTTCAAACTCTAGGAGTTTTTTTTTCTATCAACATCTCCTTCAAAATTTTTCTGTAACTTGAAATTTGTAATATTGCATTAATGAATGAAATATTGATCTGGAGTTTCTTGAGAACATTGATAAAAATTTTGAAAATTTGTGTCTTGTTTGTTCTTCTTGAGTCTTTGAGGAAAAGGAATGGGGGGGGGGGGAGGGAGGGGGCACGCGAGCTTTAACTGGACTTGGTGCTTTGATAGTAGATATTTTTATACTTTTTTCATAAACTTGTTACTTTTTTTTTCTATCGTAAGTGTAGAGGCCTAAATCTTTTCTATAAAGTTAGGCCCATAATTGTGTGATTAACTTCACATTAGGCCCAATAAAGGAAATATAAGCCCAAAAGATAGTCCAATACATGTTTAAAGGTAAAATGATGTTTATAAAGTATTTTCTTAAAAATGATTTGATGAAGATTGGACGGAATGCAAAGTATTTCATTTTATGGCTAAAGTATACTTCAAATATTTTTAGTCTCCTTTGAGACCCATTTTCGACATAGAAAACATTCGAATTTGAAAATGATATCTGACTAAAGGTTGTAGCTCTTTGAGTTAGCTTTCCAACACACTTTGAATCACCTAAATCAGATATCTGGAGAAAAAGTTATGATAAAAATACTGGAAGTTGTGCAGTGGAAATCGGACGACCGGATAAACTAACCGGTCGACCGGAAAACCCGAAACCCGCGAATTTTTGAGAATTAATGGCCACTGCTTGCACTACTTAATTACCCTATTTAATATGACCTTTCACCCACCCCAAATCTCACCTATAAATACCCTCTTCACTCATTTGATTTTTCACACCAAAAGCACTTTCAATTTGCTTTCAAAGTTGAGAGAAAAATAGAGAGTTTGGGAGAGAAAATGAAGGAGGTTTTCAAAGTATTTTTCAGAAGTTTTAGGTGTGGGCAAAAATATTCTGCAAGAAGATTTTTGTGATTTCAAAAGGTGTTTTCAAACAACAAAGGAAGGTCCAAACGTCCAAACTTCGTCAAAGTTTTGAAATTCATCCAAAGTTTTTCAAAGTTCTTTTCAAAGTTCATCAAGCATCAAATTGAGGTAGGTAGAGGTGCATAAAGTTGTTATACGTGTTTAAGTTATAATTTCTAGCAAGTAATGTTATATGTTAAAGGCTAATGTTGTGTGTCAAATGGTATCGTCGGTTCGGCATGTGCCTTTCATGTCAAATGGTTCCGTCGATGCGGCATACATTTAAAGGTTAATGTTGTGTGTCAAATGGTATCTTCGGTTCGGCATGCACCTTTCATGTCAAATGGTTCCGTTGGTACGGCATACATTTTCATGTCAAATGGTACCTCCGGGTACGGCATGTTTTATGGAAATTTTAATGTTAATTGTTATGAAATGCTTAGCTTAATCACGATTGCACCTATGACGCCTATTGAGTTTTCAACTTACGGGTTTCTACCCTATATCTATAGATTAAATGTTGATGCACCGGGTTGGATGATGGAAGAGTTTGAAGGAGATGCAATAAGCCTATGGGAACCCGGTGATCAAGTGATTTAGATTTAAAGTCTTTAACGTTTCAAATGTTATTTCCAACGTTATTTGTTTTGAGTATCTTGAACAAGTCATGATTTCATCAAATAAATTATATTTCGTTATTCTGGAAATTATAAAGTGTTCTAATTTAATATCCTTAAAAAAAAATGTTTGTTAAGATTTAAGCTTCCGCTAAGATATGTACACTTGTTGCTAAACCACCGGTTAAGTTAAGTAAAGTAAGTAGCGTCCCGGTCCACTAGGGGTTGGGGCGTTACAGTAAGTGTATGCTATCAAACAAGTAGTATAATTGATCTTTGAGTCCGGATTATCGTTCCCACGAGAACTATACTTTAATACCCAATTAAATATTTCTAACTACTATTCGACAAAAGCAAATAAAGATTTGTGATTGTTGATTTGATTAAATACTTGAAAATATCAAAATTACACACAAAGGTCAGTTGAAAATTCAAATATGAGATGGATATTAGAGCATAACAATTTCATCTATTGATAATTTTCAAATCTTAATTCAAGATTTAGATATAATGTAGTATTCGATCGAATTCTTCTATTGTATTCAATTTACCCCTCTCGAGTTCTCATTGAGTCTATTTAACTAATTCAATTTCATATCTTTATGCGAATCAAGTTTAGTTAAACGAAATATTAGTTCTAAGAATTTATCTAAGACAGTAGTAATCAGTATAGGCATCTGTACACATTATACTAATTTGCCGAATTTTACTACATGGTCTACATCTCAAACTCACCTCTCAATTCGTATAAGATTTAAAAAATCATCAAATTAGTAATCATTAATCTCATAGCAAAATCAACACATGTAAAATAAAAGAACAAGAATCTTAAATAAAAGAAATAAAAAGATTACATTGTTTGCCCTAATATTAAATTTAGCTATTCATGATAATTGAAGAAAAACTAAAGATTTGCATTGAGTACATCACCGGGTTTTGAATTAAGATATAGAAAAGATGATGAATCTTGCATTAAGTTCTTTTTTTTTTTAACCTCGAATCTTGATTTCAAAACCTAGATCTTGATTTCTTGCTTTCATTCCTTTTTAATTTTCTCTCGAAACCTCACATTGTATATTGTGATTCTCAATGTGTGGAAAATCCTCTCATTTGAAGTCTCTCATCCTTGTATTTATACTCCACTTCACGTGTTTCTCAAAATTGGGATTTTTCACGGGCCAAAACGGTGCAACCCTAAATCGGCGGCTCAGCACCTAAGTGTTGTGATGAAACACTGTGCAGCTCCTAGGCGCTATGAATGCATCCTCTAAGCGCTAGGGGTAGGGCCTGGCGCTACGAGTGCAGGGCCTGGGCCTTGCATCTCTGTCCAAATCTGCTTCTTCTAGTGAATCGCAGTGCCTGGAAGCTAACTTGCTGCTCTAAATTTATTGATTTTGACTTGTTTATTCACTTTAGTACTCCTTTTACACCGTCTCACCTAACCTTTAAAAAACACTAACAAAAACATAAAAAAACGTTCTATACTGATAAGATCAAGCAATAATCAAATTAAAATTGTGTAAAATTTGTGAGTAAAAACACACTCGTCAAAGAAATCCGAGCCCATTAAAACCAGTCTCCTAGACTATTTTGAATGGAAGGATTTCAAGCAATCATCTCTGAATATAGAATGGATATTTCGCTCCAAAGAAGTAGCCTCCCAATCTTTAGAACTGACTAACCAAACTTCAAATATCAAACCTAACGGTGAAGGAACTAGGCTGAATTTTCAATATAATGGAAGAAGATAATTATGCAAAAAAATATGTTTGAGAAAATATATTGTAAATCGTGTTTTAAAACAATCATAAGAGCACTATTTATAGCTTTTAGATGTGGTCATTCATAAAAAACCATGACTCTATATCGAATTGCAATGAAAGAAATAGAATAAAAAGATGGGATTAAAGAGAGAAAAAGGTGTAGAAGATGATAATTAGTGAAGAGATACCAAAAATTGGGTAGTATCAAATGTAAGAAATCAATATTTAGGGCTAGATCTTCCTCTAAAAGTCTTCCCAAAAAATCATGTGTTTGTTTTTAATTTTGCAAGTGAAAAAAATAACACAGGTTGTTATACTTTGTCATGTGATTCACATAGATTATGCGTACAACAGACTCTGTTTTATGTTTTCATCTTTCCACTTAAAAAGTCACACACTATTGAGAATTTACTTAATCATGCACAACGGAAATAAAATAATTTCAATTTCCACTAAAGATCTGTTTTGTCTTTATATGGAAACTGTGATAGGGATTATATTTTTTTGTAGATTCCGCAAGCTCTTTTGCTGATCTTGTACACGAACAATCACGATCGGCAATCTATAACTGTCCAATTATCATGTCTCCAATGAAAATCCATACAGGGAATAAGATTGAAAGAACTAATGTTTTTTCTTGTGCTAGAAAGAATAATTAACTAGCAACCCAATTAATTAATTATCCAACACTTGTCAATTAATTAATTGGTATATTTCATTTTTCTAGTTCTCCTTTTGTATGTGCCCCATTAAGTTCTCAATCATGATGCCTAACGACATGAATTATTATTTTGTTTTAGTCAAAATTAATAAATTAAAACACCCATTTTAATTTTCACTAATTCACACTTGTCCTCCAAGATTGACATCTAGCAATTGTCATGACAATACATGTGACGAGAAATGTCACGTGGTATGATAAAACCAATCTTGTTTGTTTAACTAATCAATTATGAGATATGGATATGTGTCAATTTCAATTATTGATCATATCTTTTATCCAACTATCAAGTCAATGTAAGTCAAAAACTCATTTTTGACTTATAAGTACACATTGGCAAAGCTTTCATTATCAACTTAAGTGGATGAAATGTAGATCATAATATCTTACTATACAAGAGTGATAAATCCTCTATTGATCATTCACAACCTTCATATGATTCTTGACATACCTGAATGATGTCGTATTAGCGGCCTTTGGTAGAGCAACATCCAACATAACCAAAGTATGACTGTCCTCATATAAGACACTATGATAACCTCAAGTCAAATGATCAATTCCACTACTGAACATTAGAGATTAACCACTGACACTCAGACATTTATCCATGTGGAATCCCTCCAGCTGGTCTCCAATGTTTCGTACTATAAAAAATCCATGCGTTCATTTAAGTATCACCACATTTTAGCTTATGAGATCAACTTCTTTACAAGTAAGAAATGCCACACATAATGGTCTATCTGTATTAACGATATCCGTATCTAATCATTACTTATGACTACTGATGATTTAAGATCAGTCATACGTAATATGTATTTCACAATCACCACTCTTCGTGATTAACAAATTACTAGAATTGGAATCTAAGAATTCTATTATTTAATTTAATTGAATATTAATTAAATAATAGATCTGTCATAAAATTGCTTCAATTATATATTAAAAGTGTTTATATCCAAAGTTGATTGGACTTAGGGCATAACACTTACACACACAACGTTATATTTGTGTTGTTATGCTAAAACGTAACATAGATTGTGTTTACCTCCAAATTTGGTTAGGACTCAGCATGTCAGCAGATCTTGTCTTCTCTCTCGTTCACACGTATGTTACCTACATACTTGGACAAGCACGTTAGAGGTGTAATATCAAGTCTCTCCAAACATATTAAAGGGTGGGAAGTCCACGATCGTACATGCTCTAATACTCAAGTCAAATATTAGATCGTTTGAATAATTGGGCACTGGAGTGACTAAAAGGGATGGGAGTTTGATTCATATCTACGAGAATTACCAAGATTGCAATTACCTTAAAGTATGAGAAATAGCACATGAATTGATCGGAGCATTTAATGGAATAGAGTATTTATAAGGAGAAAAGAGTAATGCTGCTCATATGATTGACACGTAACCTCATCACAACGATTCACTAGTCAAGCTCCACTACGTCACCATGTTGTGTCCTAGGCATCACTTGATCTATAAATTGACGCGCTTTTCTAGGCAAAAAAAGAAAGGATTTGACTCTCAGTCACCATCACGATAACATCACATCAATCGCTTCTCACGCAACTTCATATGTCAGAATCATCACTTGCTCAAGGCACTAAAGATTGGACTTCAGTTGCCTCTAAATCAAGAGGCCCAATGTGGCTATGAAGTGATATTCTAGTGATCGCCTCAAAGAACAATGGTGACAAACTTGCAAGTAATACTTCACCTTGGAGGTTTTTGTAGATGAGGCGTGTCATGTTTACAAAGCCTCAGGACCAATGGTAAATGAGGGGATGTGATGTGATATCATCGCCTCAAAGAAAAGTTCTTGCATAGCATCCCGCAAGTGTACAATTCATAATCAAGTAACAGAGTCCCACAGGACCAAGTACCTAATATGATTTTAATTAATGTTAACTCTAACTGAGTTGCACAATATGATTGGTTGGTTTTATAACTAATTATCGTAAAACTAAGCTAATGAACAACTAAGAGACATTTATAAATTCGATTAATGATAAGCACTAGAGTTTCAAATCTCTCTTTATTAATTCATTTCAACAATGTTTCAAGACAATGACAACACTTGTTTAATATTGACGATAAATTATATTTAGTAATTAATATCTCTTGCGAAATACTAAATATATCCTCTCATGTGAATGTACAATACCTCTATGAAGACTGTGAACATGTATAGATACATTTATTCACTTGACATTCAATTAAATCGTGCAAAGGATACAAGTAACTTTATCCCCCTATCAGATCCTATAATAAATATTATCACATGCTAAAATTTTTATTCTTTCTCTTGAATAAAAAATATCACAATTTAATTCAATTATTAGTTAAGTAATTGAAAGATTAATCATATTACACTCATCCAATATAAACATACATCTAACGTTAAAGTCTCAAAATTCAAATCAAAACACTGTAACAAAGGGTTCTTCTTCATCATAGTGAATAAAAATTTAGCTGATCATTATAAAGTAACAAAGATACATATTTGAATGTTGAAACATAACATGTATTTTAGTTCTAGAAAGAAAAAGAGAAAAGCCATGATTTTTTGAATTTCTTCTATCCGTCTTGAATAATCTCATTTTCCTTCTTCTTCACCCAAAATTCAATAAAATAAAAAAAACCTTCAATTTACGTCTAAGAATGAATATTCTTGTATCTTGCTCTCTCTCTCTCTCTCTCTCTCTCTCTCTCTCTCTCTCTCTCAAAAGCTTAGTTGTCCTTAATATTGGAATTTGATACGCGAAAATGTGTTCACTTATAATACCACAAGTACACGGTTCGTTTCAAGTAATAAAGTAGATTTTTAAGTCCAAATATCGTTCTCACATAGATTTAATAGCTTGACTTTACCTAATTCAACCTTAACTGAAACAAAAGTTGTGTTTTGAGTTTTATAACTAAATTTCAATTAAACTAAATGGTCTAATCATGCAAATGTGAATAAAATTATCGAGTTGAATGCGAATTATTCTAAATGCAACGATATAACTAAATGCAAGTTGAGATAACAATTAAATGAGGAATGTACTAAGTTCGTGAATCCCTATGCAATGATCTATTTCAATCCTACTTCTACAAATTGACAACACGTTTGATTAATGAATAATCAATGTCCTTATTTCATTCAAAACCCTCTCTCGATTAAGGTTGAATCTATTTTCATATATGACCTGACTATATCTCTATGACGGGAGCAAATATACAAAATTGCATGAATTTTCGTGAACAATTAAAGAATCACATAAGGTATAGCGGCATATCTATGTCCCCTATCGGACCTTATAATGATTTATACCCTATCGAGCCTATTTCCTCTCTCTCGAATGGATAAAATATGCCATCACACTCATACAACCATTGTACATATAATTGTAGAGAAAAAGTAAAGTATATAAATCATTCAATAATTCAAAACGCGTTTTAGTGTCAACAAAGTAAAACTGGAAATTAAAATATCACATCACATAGCATAATAAAATCTAGACTAGCATGGAAAAACTAAGAAAACAAATTGGAAAAGACATCACCCTTTTAATTTTTGAGGAAAATCTCGAATCTTGAAGTAATCTTCTCGTTTTCCCTTCTTCCTTACTCTTCAATATGTTAGAACTCAGTAATAATGTGTAACCTTTGTTTCTAGACGAGACTAGGGCTTTAAATGAGGTTAGGATATGTTTCCATAAGAGATTGATTCAAATAAGGAAACCAGAAAGATCGTGCCAAAAATACACCATGCGACCCCCTGGAACACTCGATTTGCCCTCTGGAATTCCCTTCATGGTCTCGTGTGATCGCATGGAAATTCTTCCATGCGACTGCATGGAAGAGTAAAACTCTCAATTATGCTGTTTTAGTCCTTGAACTTTATTTCTTCAAATCTTGGCCTTGTTTCCTCTTTCTCCTTCTTCTAGCATTCCATGACTTCACCAATTTATACTTAGCTCATTCTCATTCTTGATTTTCTCTTCGGGTAAACTTTTGAATAATTGCACTTAGGTCCCTACACTTTCATTTTCTTCTGTTTTGGCCCATTTTCTGCTCGTTTTCGCATACTTTTCATTCCATCCATCAATGAAGCCCTACAAACATAATTTGTATCGAATTAAGCCATATATATATATATATATCCACAATTGTCCATATTTTATGGCTTAAATAAATGCGCGAAACACACTTATCAGCCTTCAAAATAGGTTTAAAGCAAGTATGAATTGCATTCCTTAAAGAAATTAAGTCGAAAAATGAAATTAAATATTTTTTTTTCACTTTGAACCATGCGGTCTCACATGGACTTATAGCCATTGCGATCAATTGCTTTTCCAAGTTACTCGCAGGAATCCTATATAGGTACTTTGTGATCATAAGGTGTAAATTTTAGTTTTTCTTTACTTTGATCCCTGATTTTCTTCTTCTTTTCCTCTCAAGTCTCCTTCTGTAATTCACGGGTTCCTCAACTCCCAATTTTATCCAATTTGATCCACGTCCTATTTAATTTTCTACCCTTGGTACGATTAAGTTTTGAGAATTTGTGATTTGGTCACTAGACTTTTACAATTGTTCTTCTTTAGCCCATTTTTTTTTGGCCGATATTCACTTCTTTTCATCATTAGCCTTCCAACATTGTATTTATCCTACGACAATCAATATTCAACAAAATTAAATAATAATTCTACCAAAGTGACTTCTAAATATTCACTTTTGAATGCCGAATAAGTGTAAAGATGACACTTATCATGAAACAAACTAGAAGGAACAATTATGTATTCTGAATAGTAGTGGGGTGGGGGGCGTTAAGTTCACAAGTTAACATATACAAATATTACTTACAATGTGCACGTAATCCAAAATAAAACCATTTCCTTAAACTTTATCAATTACATTGGGATAGTAAACAAGGATAACCAAATTCATTTAAAATACTATTCCTGTAAAAATACTATTTCAAATCAAGGCAACATAAGATATTATTTTATCTCACAAAATTGAATTTGGCAAGGTTCTTACTGCTGCTGCTGATGATGATATTGTTCAAAAATGGGAAAATCAAGATGAATTATTGATTGGATTGGATGCATGGAATCACTCATTTCTTGTGCAAGAATTGCATCATGAACAGTTTGGACAATACATTAAATAACGCATTTAGTAACAAGAATCGGCAAAGGCCCTATGGGAGTTTCTTGAGAAAAAATACAAGAAGAAGGATGCATGGACGAAGAACTTCATAGTCGGCAAGATCTGAATATAAAATGATAGACTCTAAAACTGTGATAAGTTAGGTTGAAGATTGCAAGTTATCCTTCATGATATCCTAGCTGAGAGCAAGTCCCTCAGTGAGTCATTCCAAGTAGCGTCAATCAATGAAAAGCTTCCTCGGTTATGGAAAGACTTTAATAATTATCTCAAGCACGAACACAAGGAAATGAATGTTGACGAATCGATTGTGGATCTAAGGATTGAAGAATATATTAAATTGGAGTCATTCAATGGAGTCAAAAGCTAATGTGGTAAAGACAGGTTCAAAGACCAACAGGAAAAGGAACATTCAAGTGACAGTTCGAAGTACGAGAATAACAAACGTGCAAAGAAATTTAAAGGTGATTGCTACAACTAAGGGGAGCCGAAACATCGTTTGAAGGTGCGTGGTGAGCTAAAGAATTTTAGAAGCATAATGGTCAAGCTAATGTAATGGAAGTGGACAAAATATTTGAAGAAATGAATGACATGAACTTGTGTGCAATTTTATAACAATGCAAGTGTCAAAAAGCCTAATGAATGGTGGGTGAACACTCATGCAACTTGTTACATTTGTGTTGATTGATAAGTGCATTTTGCGCACTTATTTAGTCCACAAAATATGGACAATTATTGATAAATACATGAAAATATGACTTAATTCGATACAAATTGTGTTTGTAGGACAATATCAATGGATACAACGAGAAGTATGAGAAAATGAGCAAAAAAGGACCAAAATGGAAGAAAACGAAAGTTCAAGGACCAAAGTGCAATTATCCAAAAGTTGATGTGAAACTCAAAACGAGAATGAAAACGAACTAAGTACAAAATTGGTGAAATCAGGAGACGTTGGAATGAGGAGAAGGAAGAAACAAGGTCAAAATGCGAGAAGATAAAGTCCAAGGACCAAAATTACACACATTGAAAGTTTGTTCTGCCATGCGACATCATGGTACAAAATTTCATGCGGTCGCACAACTCCTACCTGAGAACCCAATGGCCAAAGTAGCTAAACCATGTGATATGAGCCAAGATGGGCCTCAGGCGATCAAAAGTGCAATGTTCATTGAGAAGAAGTTGATGGCTCGTTCGAAGGTGTTTAAGGCCGATAATGTGGTTAATGACGTCGTACAAAGTCATACAAATGCATGCTCGGGAAAGGGGACACATGGGTTTGAAGACAACATGCCAATGAACAAGTTTCATGTTCGCCGGAAACCAATTGGATCAACACGAAAGTTATGCAATTGTTTTCAGTCTCATATTGAAAACTATTTTGGACCTGGTAAGTGATCCAATTAGAGGATTATGTCTGAATCAAAGTTGTAGCTCATTGAGTTATCTTTCCAATACACTTTGAATAACTTTAATCGGATATCAGCAAAGAAAGTTATGACCAAAATACTGAAAATTGTTCAGCGGAGAAAAAGTTATTCCAAGCGGTCGCCCAAAACCATTCAGGGAATCCAGGAGGTGAATTTTACAAACCAAGCAGTCACTTGGCTTATAACCAAGCGGTAGCTTGGTACAAATCTGACGCAAATTTTCCTATCTTTGGCAAGATGTTTAGTTTGACCATAATTCTTATTTTTGGTAATTTCTATATTTTAGGACTCTAGAATTTCGTATTTTCCATATTTCCTAGGATTTATTGCTTTAGTATAAATATGATTTTTATTCTCATTGTATTAACAACTTTGATATTGAATTAAATTGAAAGACTTTTGTTTTCTACTTTATTCTTCCATGAACAATTTTATCGAACTTATCAAAGATGAATAATCTTTGTGGCGTTCAAACATCGGTACGAGAGTTCTTCAATTATGTAATCAAGGGGGTCAGCGCATTATCGTTATCATTGGGTTTTTTGGTTCACTTTGTTGGGTTCAAGTTCAACCCGGGTTTTATTAGTGTTTTTGGGTTCCGCATCAATCTCGTTGTGGGTTGCGTAGTCACCGTTGCTACGGAGTTCACATCACCATGCGGTCGCATGGTACAAAAAGTTGACGATTTTTCCAGTTTCCTTATCTGATGCAAATTCTTATGGAAACAAATCTCTTGGGTTCCATATAACTCGAAATCACGTCCAGAACAGTGGTTACACAGTTTTTGAGCAAAAAAGGTGATTTTGGGAGCAAAAATATGAGGAATAATGCGAAGAATCATCATGCACTCCAAGAAAATTAATTGAAGATTGACTCGGGTGATGACGTTTCTTCAACCATTATTTTGTTTTTATATTTTTAGCATGCTAGGCTAGTTTTTCTTGTACTAGGAGATCGATGAACCATGTGATATGATATTTTAGTCTTTAGTTTTATATATTTGACATTATAAACGCGTTTTTGTATATTGAATGATTTATACGTATTTCTTCTATATAATTATTGTGCACGTTAATTATATGAATGTGATTGCCTGTTTTATGCATTCAAAAGAAGAAAAATAGGTTCGACAAAATATAAATTGTCATAGGGTCCGATAGTGGATAAAAATATATCGTTGTGCCTTGTGTGAATCTTTAAGTATTCATAAAAGTTCATGCATTCTTTTATGTTGGCATTCATCATAGAAATATAATCGGTTCATATTTTAGAATATGTTTAACATTGCTCAAAAGAGATTGTTGAATATAGTAGGAACATTGATTCTTCATTATACAATCGTGTTGTCAAATTGTAAAATTAGGATTGAAATGGATTATTACATGGGGATTCGTGATCCTAGTTGTCATTTATAAATTACATCAAGTTTGCATAATTCATCAATTGCATTTAGTTTAGCTAATCTACTTATAATTTCATACGTATTTTAGTTTAGTAATAATTTTCACTACGAAAACACACAAATTCACTTTATTTCGGTTAAGGTCGAGATAAATATTATTAAATTACTCAGTCTCTATGAGACGATAATTCGGACTGTAAAAGTCCACTTTATTACTTGTAACGAACCGTATAGTTGCGATGTTTTTAAATCGAAACGTATTTTCATAAACAAATTTTTGGCGTCGTTACCGAGGACTAAGTATTAGTTTAATTTTAGATATTTTGACACTAATTCAAACATTTCTTTTTATTTTGTTTTGTTATTTAAGTTGTTAAATTTCGTTTCTTGTTACTTTTGTTTACTTTTGTGCAATTTTTACTCCTTGAGGTTTGCATGCTAAGATTAACTGGAGAAGAATTGATTCCAAGTGATCCAAAAATCAAGCGCACTTTTCATCAACTGCAAAGAAAAGCTAGAATAGCACAATAACAGCAAATGGGTAACGAACGGAATAACCTAATCATTTCGGCTAATGAAGAAGAAACAGTGGACGAAGAAAACATACTTGTAGGAGATTTCATGATCCCCCAAATCATTCAAAGTCAGTCTAGCATTGTGTATCCACCGTTTGGGCAACCAAATTACCAGCTGAAGATCAATGTGATACAATTGTTTCAAAATGGACACTAGTTTTATTGGAGGACTGAGGAAAACCCACATACATACGTCTCTCGATTCTTGGAGATGTGCCAACACTTCAGATATCATGGTATTTCAGATGACACCATTAGACTAAGGCTGTTTCCACACACATTGAGTGATAAAGCAATTGAATGGCTAGATTCTCAACCAATTGCCAGTATCACCACATGGAATGATCTTGCTCAAATTCTTCCCACCAGCCAAGATTGCCAAGATGAAGCATGATATATCTTTTTTCCGTCAAGCTGAGTCAGAATAATTTGATGAAGCTTGGAACAGATTCAAGAATATGCTAAGGAAGTGTCCACATCACGGCATCATTAAGGGACTTCAGGTTCAATATTTCTATGCGGGGCTACTTTCATCTTTCAAGAGCATGGTGGATTCATCATCGAATGATTCGTTGTCATCAAGGACCATAGACGATGCATTGAAGCTGTTTGAAACTGTAGCTACTACCTCAGCCATGTGGACATCTGAGCAAGCTATTTAGAAGAAGGCACCGAGTGTATATGAGGTGGATACCTATTCAGCCTTAGCTGCAAAGATTGATTCATTATTCCATAAGGTTGAAAACATGTCATAGACTGCCAATGCAGCAAATGTCAAGAAACCAAGTTGTGAAGAATGTGAAGCTGATCACAATACTGCAAATTGTCCACTTCTCACACAGGGGATAGAACAGGTGTATTTTGTTCAATGAGGTCAACGCTAGTAGAACAACCTACATTCTGAGTCATTTAATTCGGGGTGGAGAAAGAACCCACATTTCTTGTTGAGTAATAAGAATTAGAATCAGAACAGACCACAAGGTCAATTTCAGCAGCAAGAGAAAAAGCTACAGTTAGAAGAAATGTTTGGTCAATTCATGGAGAAGACTAATCAGTACATGGAAGCCAACAACCAGTTTACGAAGAAGATATAAGCCACTCTCTAAGATCAAAATGCTGCAATTAAAAAAACTTGGAGACTCGAATGGGGTAGATGACACTCTCTATGACATACAGGGCACCAATAACTTTACCTAGCAGCACATAGATCAATCCAAGAGAACATGCAAAGGCAATCACAATCAGAAGTGGAGTGCAATTACCGGAGATACATGCCAAAAGGCCGGTCAGTAATTAGGAAACAATACCTATTTCAGATGAGGAGCAAATGGAACAGACTGAACAACCAACAGAAGAAACTGTAAAGAAGAATTCAAGTACACCATGGGCTAAGGCAACCGTTCCTATCAATCCTTATGAACCTCCTATTCCATTTCCTCAAAGGTTGAAGAAGCACAAGTTGGATCAATAATATAGCAAATTTCTTAAGGTCTTTAAGAAGCTACACATCAACATTCCATTTTGATATGATCCAGGATATGGGAGTGACCAATGCAAGCTCAAACCGAGACCCGTTGATTATCGAAGAAGGGGCAGTGACGCGATCGAGAGCAAAACGAGTCAAAGAAGCATTGGGGATGCTCGTCAAAGCCACTATTGATGAAAATATGTTCGAGACGTAAAATGGAGCAAGTTTCATGTTGGGTTGAGGCCGGGAATGGATTGGATCAACACGATACAAGCAACCGAAGAAAGAGGCCAGCTGGAACCTCTAAGCGACCGCTTAGAGTAAAAGGACAAATGGTCGCCCAGTCGCTACCGAAACTCAAAAGGCGTGAAATGGTTCTTCTAAGCGATCGCTTGGAATATAACCAAGCGACCGCTTGGTTATAAAATCTGTCTGAATTTCCTAATTTTGGCGAAAGACCTAGTTTCCTTAGAATTCTATTTCTTTCTATATTTTGACATTATTTGTTGCCTTATGCACATTTTTTACTAGGTTTAGGTCTCTAGTATAAATATTTGACACTTTTATTACTATTACAGTTTTTGACATTATTGAATTAAATTGAAAGGCTTTGCTTTCTCCTTCGTTCTTCATTGAACAACAAATCGAACTTCCAATATCAATTTTTGTATGTTCAAACATCGGTAAGAGAGGTCTTCATTGTATAATCAAGGGGTTCAGCACATCTTGTTATCATTGGATTTTTTGTTTCAGTTCATTGGGTTTAAGTCCAAAACCGGGTTTCTTGGCATTCTTGGGTTCCATATCAATCTATTTGTGGGTTTCGTAGTCACCGTTGCTATGGGACTTGCATCAGTTGGTATAAGAGTTTTGGCTCCAATCTAATCAGGTCCTATCATTTATTTTTCTTTTTTGAGTAAAAAAAATTTATATTCAATTATTTTTCTTGTTCTTGACTCATTCTTCGTTTTTGGATTCTTAGATCCACTTTTGCTTTGTTGGTAGCCTAATATTGTGTTAAAAAAATCTACTATTCATCCGTACGGTATTGTTAATACCAGCTAAAAAAAGGTTGAGTTGTTTGTTTGAATTGCTACCAACACCTTTTACAAGTTTTGATTCACTATTTGAATCTTGTCATATAAGTGGTGGCCAAATTTAAAGTTAAACTTTCATCTAGTTTCTTAAATTCTTCATTCCAAATTTCAGTTTCTATATTACTCTTGAGTCACATTCCTTCTCATATTCGATTTGAATTCACAAGTTTGGTCCGATAAGTTCTTTGTTGACTTTGAAAGCACTTGGGAAAAGTAATTGAGTGGTAAAGGCAGAGAGTGAGCTTATTAGAGGATAAAAGCCAATTGAGTGATTCCGAGCGAAATTGGTGAGGCAGGAATTGAGAGAATGTCTGACATGGAAGGTTCAAATTCTAGCAGGTACGGTAATCAAACCAATAAACAGAATGATAGGATGGATCGATTTGAGCAATTATTGATGGATATGGGGAAAAAGATGGATAAATTGAGTACTTCGATGACGAATATTAATAGGGAACAGCAGGTGAGAGTACCTCCTGATAGGGGAACGGGTAGGCGAGTTCTTAGGATGGATGAACATGAGATAGGTAGTGAATGGGGATAAGATGGGTGGGAATGAGTTGAGATGGGACGGATAAGACATAGAGGAGATAGGTTTGAACGACGGGGTAAGAATGATTATGGAGGTGAAGTTGATGGAAATTTGGGTAATGTAAAAATGGTTATTCCACAATTTAAGGGTAGAAGTGATCCCGAGGCGTATTTAGATTGGGAGAAGAAGTTAGAGTTGATTTTTGAATGCCATAACTATTCTGAAGATAAGTAGGTGAAGGTTGCGGTGTTGGAATTCACTGATTACGCCATCACTTGGTGGGATCAAATGGTTACTTCACGGCATCGAAATCGGGAGAGTCCTATTAATACTTGGGATGAAATAAAGGCGGTAATGAGAAAATGGTTTGTGCCTAGTCATTACTATAGGGAACTCCATAAAAAACTGCAGAGTTTGTATCAAGGGTCTAGGAGCATGGAAGACTATCATAAAGAGATGAAGATTTTGATGATTAGGGCAAATGTAGAGGAAGATAGAGAAGCTACTAGGGCTAGGTTCTTGAATGGGTTACATAGGGAGATAGCTAATGTGGTGGAATTGCAACATTATGTGGAGTTGGAAGACATGTTGCATGTGGCCATGAAGGTGGAAAGACAGTTGAAGAGGAAGGGAACAACTAGGCCACCTTTGGGTAATTCGAGTTCTAACTCAAATTGGAAACCGAGATGGGAAAACAAAGGAGATGGAGCTTGTTGAAAAGGGAGAACTGAGGTACTGAAAGGAAAGGATGACACTACTAGTAGGACATCACCAAAGGCAGAATCACAAACACCTAGAAATCGGGATGTCCAGTGTTCTCAGTGCCTAAACAAAAGGACCATGATTCTGCGCAATGAGGAAGTGGTGACTGACAGTGAGGATGAATTTGAAGATATGCCAGCATTGGAAGAGGTTAGTGATCCTGGAGATACAATGGAATTTGCTCCTGTTGGGAAGTTGATGGTCATAATGAGAGCTCTTAACACTCAAATCAAGGCAGATGATACGGAGCTGCAATGGGAGAACATATTCCATACACAATGCCACATCAACGATAAGGTATGTAGTATGATAATTGATGGAGGTAGTTGTACAAATGTGGCTAGCACAACCTTAGTTGAGAAATTGGGATTAGTTTTACTTAAGCACCCTAGGTCTTATAAATTACAATGGCTAAATGATAGTGGGGAAGTTAAGGTGAATAAACAAGTGATGATTTCTTTCTCGATTAGGGGTTATAGTGACAAGGTTGTATACAATGTGGTACCTATGCAACCGGGTCATATTTTGTTGGGAAGGCCATAGCAGTATGATAAAAGGGTTAACCATGGTGGGTATAGAAATATGTATAGCTTTGTCCAGGAGGGAAGGTCTATTAATCTTGGGCCATTAACACCGACACAAGTTTATGAAGACCAAATTCAATTGAGAGATACTGAAGAGAAAAGAGTAAGAGAGTCTGAAAAAATAAGAGAAAACAGTGAGCTAGTGAGTAAGAGAGAAAATGGTGAGGTGGCCGAGAGTGGGGAAAAGAGAGAGGACACATAAGAGGAGAGAAAAAGTGTCAGTTGAGAGGAGAGAAAAGTCGAAAGCGAACTTCTTTGCTAGTGGGAGTGAGTTACAAAAGGCTATAATTGATAAAAAGAACGGTGTTGTTGTTGGTATACAAGGAATCACTCCTCAACTTTGAGGAATCTAACACACCCCTCCGTAGTTTGGTTGAGTCTTTGTTACAGGAATTCGAAGATGTGTTTTCGGAGGACATGCCAAGTATATTGCCACCAATTCGAGGCATCGAACATCAAATTGACTTCATACCAGGAGCTGCCCTTCCAAATCGCCTAGCTTACCGAAGCAATCCCGAGGAGACAAAGGAGCTTCAAAAGCAAGGCGAAGAGTTGATGAGCAAAGGCTATGTGAGGGAGAGCATGAGTCCATGTGATTTACCTGTCCTATTGGTACCGAAGAAGGATGGAGCGTAGAGGATGTGTGTGGACTGCAGGGCTATCAACAACGTAACGTTAAAGTATCGTCACCCCATCCCTAGATTAGATGATATGCTTGATGAATTGCATGGTGCTTGTATTTTGGGTAAGATTGATCTTAAAAGTGGGTACCATCAAATTCGTATGCTGGAGGGTGATAAATAGAAAACGGCGTTTAAAACTAAATATGGATTGTATAAATGGTAGGTTATGTCGTTTGGTCTAACTAATGCACCAAACACTTTTATGCGTCTGATGATTCATGTTTTGCTTGCTTTCATAGGAAAATTTATCGTAGTCTATTTTGATGATATCTTAATCTATAACACAACCCTAGTAGAGCATTTGGAACATTTGAATTATGTGCTTGTAGTACTTAGGAAAGAACAATTGTATGCTAATTTCAAGAAATGTACATTTTGCATGGAAAAACTTGTCTTTCTAGGATTTGTGGTTGGTGTTAATGGGGCAAAAGTGGATGAGGAGAAAATTAAGGCTATTAAGGATTGGCCAACACCTAAAAGCATAACTGAAGTTAGGAGTTTCCATGGATTGGCTAGTTTTTATAGGCATTTGTGAAGGATTTTAGCACAATCACTACACCACTCACTGAAATTGTTAAGAAGAGCGTAGGTTTTCATTGGGGTGATGCACAAAAACATGCATTTAATACTATTGAGGATAGATTGTGTAAAACACCTATTTTGGCATTACCTAACTTTGACGCAACCTTCGAGATTGAGTGTGATGCATCAGAAATAGGTATTGGAGCAATGTTGATGCAAGATCGCAGGCCCATAGCTTACTTAAATGAGAAGTTGAGTGGAGCTGCCTTAAACTATCCTGCATATGACAAGGAGCTGTATGCGCTTGTTCGGGCTTTGGAAACTTGACAACACTACTTGTGGCCTAATGAGTTCGTGATACACACAGCTCATGAGTCGTTGAAGTACTTACGGGGTCAAGGTAAGTTAAACAAAAGACATGCAAGGTGGGTGGAATTCATAGAGTCATTTTCGTACGTCATCAGGTATAAACAAGGTAAGAAAAATGTGGTTGCAGATGCGTTGTCACGACAATACGTACTGCTAAATTTCTTACATGTACGGTTACTTGGCTTTGAACACATTAAAAACATGTATGTGAATGATCCCGCTTTCTCTGACATTTACGAGTCATGCAATAAAGGAGCTATTGATAAATTTTATAAGCATGAAGACTATTTATTTAGGAAAAATAAGTTGTGTGTTCCTAATTGCTCTATACGTGAATTGTTGGTAAGGGAAGCACACAGTGGGTCTAATGGGTCATTTTGGGGTACAAAAGACTTTAGACATGTTAGGTGTAATGTCCCGAAATTTTTAGAATAAAAATTTATTTATTCTATATGTTATTTTTATTATTTTGAAAAGTTTATGGATTAAAGTGAAGCATATTTTAAATCTTTATATTTTTGGGCCAAATAATTAAATTTTGATAGGGAAAATATAAGCATGTCAATATTATACTCATTGGATAGCTCGTTTTAAATCATATATTTTAGGCCCAAGAAAAAGTCGATTCGGATATGTTAAACCCAAGTTATTGACATTTTAAGATTTTATCTCAAAAGTAATTTATAAGTTGGTTTTGGTTTTTAGTGTAAATTGTGGTTTTCACTAGGGTTGGATGATAAATAGGGTGATTTATTTTATTATTATTATATTCTAGTGTCAATTTTTCCTAGCATACCAAGTGTCCCATGTGGTGGTTGATTGAGATATATCATGATTTGTTTTACCAAAATATTCACTATCCAATTGATTTTACCACCACACATAGAGTACTAATTGTATTTCATATTTATTTTGATAAAAAGATTATTAGTTAATTGTAATTGTATTTTAAGTAGAATAATTGTTAACTGTTAATTTTGATTGGGTATATATTATTATGTTTATCTTTAAATTAAAAATGAAATTTGAAAGTTACATTTATCCACACTAGAATTTTATCCTCATGTAATTAGATATCTTTAAATTCGAAATTCTTGATAAGATGATTTATTTGTTAAGAGTCCAATTTAAATTTAAATTAAGAGTTTTATTTGGAGTCTATTAAGTCATCCCTATCAAATAACCACTATATAATAGCTTGTGGTTTGCATTATTTTTTTCACACAAATACACACATACGAAAGAGAAAGAGGAGAGATAGAAAGGGAAGAAGGGGAGAGAGAGAGAGAGAGAGAGGAAAGAGAAAAATGGTTGAAAAGTCAAAAAGTTGCTTACATCATTATTGTCAATCAAAGATCTATAATTCGAAACAGAAGATTTTTAACGTGTATTCATATTCTTTTGTATTTCAATAACAGGTAAGATACTTATGTGCAAAGTGATATGTTTTTTTACGCTTTTATGTTCAATTAAATATACATGATTTGCCGATGAACTTTTGAGTTTTTTCTTTAAAAAGAGAAATGAAATCCTACGGGATTATAAGAGGACCTAAGTGGGTGTTTCGTTTGGTCACCGATGTACTCCATAAAGAGAAGAGTGGTATGAAATGTTATTTTATTGCATATAATTGTGTGTAGAAACTGCACGTATCTTACTGGGTGTTTTTAAAATACTCACTCTTACAAATTTTACAGGCTAGTTCAGGTCGATGGGAACAGTGACGGGATGGTGCAGCGGACTGTCAAGGGATTCGAAGAAAAGGGATTTTCGACAAATAAAGTTTCTAGGTTTTAGTGCATTTTAAATTTATTATCATGTTGAGAATGTTTAAGTTTTTTTTTTTTTTAAAAAAACATGATTTTATGAATATTTACAAATCTTCTGTTTATTTGGAGAATAAAATGTTATCATTCCGCATTTAAGTAAATGAAATTATTCTTGGTAACACCTCAAAAGATGTATGAAAAATTGGGGCGTTACATTAGGGAAGCATTTTTACTGGCCTAAAATGAGAAGTGATGTAGAACAAATTTGTGGGAAGTGCATAACTTGTAAAAAGGCTAAGTCTAAGGTTTTACCCCATGGTTTGTATACTCCTCTACCTGTGCCTAGTGAACTCTGGGTGGATATTTCAATGGATTTTGTGTTGGGTTTAACCTGGGACTAAAAGGGGTCGGGATTCTATATTTGTTGTGGTAGATAGGTTTAATAAAATGGCACACTTTATACCATGTCACAAAACCGATGATGCCACCAATATTGCAGATTCATTTTTTAGGGAAATAGTCTGTTTGCATGTGGTCCCTAAGAGTATAGTGTCAGATCGGGATGTTAAGTTTTTGAGTCATTTTTGGCGTGTTCTGTGGAATAAGTTAGACATTAAATTTTTTGTATTTTACCTCCACAGACTAATGGGCAAACTAAAGTAGTCAATAGGACCATGACTCAATAACTTCGTACAGTGATAAATAAGAACTTAAATAGTTGGGAGGAGCGTTTACCCTTTATTGAATTTGCTTATAATAGAGCTGTACACTCTACTACTACATTTTCACCGTTTGAAATTGTTTATGGGTTGAATCCACTAACACCGTTGGATTTGTTACCGTTGCCTGTAAATGAACAGAGTAGCTTAGATGGTACAAGGAAAGCTGAATTGGTCAAGTCACTGCATGAGAAAGTTAAGGAGCAAATTGAAAAGAAAGGAAAACTTGTGGCACAGAAAGCGAACAAAGGAAGGAGACGCGTGATATTTGAACAGGAGATTGGGTCTCGATGTATCTCAGAAATGAGCATTTTTCGGAGCAGAGGAAATCTAAGTTGCAGCCACGTGGAGATGGTCTGTACCAAGTCCTCATAAGGGTCAATGACAATGCATACAAAGTGGATCTCCCAGGTGAGTATAATGTTTCAGCTACATTTAATGT
This sequence comes from Osmanthus fragrans, assembly GCA_019395295.1. Taxonomy (NCBI): domain Eukaryota; kingdom Viridiplantae; phylum Streptophyta; class Magnoliopsida; order Lamiales; family Oleaceae; genus Osmanthus; species Osmanthus fragrans. Next base: position 15,140,963 of record CM033355.1, on the reverse strand, counting down.
TGCTGATCTCTCTCTGTTTGATGCAGATATAGATGCGAGGACGCATCCTTTTGAAGAGAGAGGGGATGATATGATCCAGGATGCAGGAGTGACCAATGCAAGCTCAAACCGAGACCCGTTGATTATTGAAGAAGGGACAATGATACGATCGAGAGCAAAACGAGTCAAAGAGGCATTGGCGATGCTCGTCAAAGTCACTATTGATGAAACTATGTTCGGGACGCAAAATGGAGCAAGTTTCATGTTGGGGTTGAGTCGGGAAATGGATTGGATAAACACGATACAAGCAATCGAAGAAAGAGGCCAGCCGGAACCTCTAAGCGACTACTTAGAGTAAAAGGACAAGCGATCGCCCAGCCGCTACCAAAACTCAAAAGGCGTGAAACGTTTATTCTAAGCAATCGCCTGGAATATAACCAAGCGACCGCTTGGTTATAAAATCTATCAAAGTTTCCTAATTTTGGTGAAAGACCTAGTTTCCTTATAATTCTATTTCTTTATATATTTTGACATTATTTGTTGCCTTATGCACGTTTTTTTACTAGGTTTAGGGTTCTAGTATAAATATTTGACACTTTTGTTACTATTAAAGTTTTTGACATCATTGAATTAAATTGAAAGGTTTTGCTTTCTCCTTCGTTCTTCATTGAACAACAAATCGAACTTCCAAGATCAATTCTTGTTTGATCAAACATCGGTACGAGAGTTCTTTACTGTGAAAAATAATATGTGACTAATTAAATTGTGAATCTGTAATCGATGAATAAATTGTGACCTATAAATTTTTTGAATTGTGACGTAAAATAATTTTTGACATTTAAAAATTCTGATTTGTGATCGAAAATAATATGTGACTAGCTAAATTATGAATTTGTGATCAAATTATATAGATCTGTGACATTAATATATTTAATTAATTAAATATTAACTAAATTATAAATAAAAATTATAAAAATCTGATTTTTGAAAGTTGAAACTTATTTTCTTATTATTGAAATGGGCCAAAGTTATACTCTTACTTATGAAAATTTCCCTTTAATATATTAGAGACCATTAAGCTCGATCAACTTGATCCAACTAAAACTAAAAAACAAGCAAACAAATTCCTAGATTGATGTTCTCAAATGAGCCATAGACAAGATTTGTAGAAATACACGTAGGTTCAACGCTTTAAAACTTCACCTTGCCGTGCCATCCCATAGAAATGACAGATTAAGGAAGTTTAATTGATTAACAAGTATTGAGATTATCGATACTTATCTTCTTCTTTTTTTTCTCCCCCCTCCCTCCCCGGGTGAGTAAAGAGGAAAGGAACCAGATGATATCCACCTTTAATAATATGAACTTCCTTATAAACTAATGAATTTTGCTATACAACCAAGCCCAAAAAGCAGGGTTAAAAACAGGTATTTGAAACAATTTGAAGCAGCAATTAAAAACAACAATAAAAATTAAAACTAAATCAAACATTACGACACAAAATCCTGATTCCACATCCGCTTCTCCAATCCATCTCCAAACCCTCCCTCCCGCCGCCGCCGCCTTTGTCGACCGGAGCTAAGACGCCGACCATTGAACCTCCTTCGCAGACCGGATGCTCCAAACAAAACACCAAGAAATTCTCTTAACTCTCCGGAATCTAACCGACTGTTCCACGATCTTTTTCTCGCCGCTGACCAGGTATTCTAATTCTACATCAAGAAGATTTCAACATTCTGTTCCATTGAGGCTTGATTGTTGTTGGATATGTTGTAATGTTATGTAATTAATTTTTGAAAATTAATTGTTCTAGGAAGTTGTTTGTGTTGAAAAAGGAAATGAAATTGGGTCCTATTTGGCATTTGAAAACCAGTGATAGTTAAATGAATGGAGGGTTTATATTGATTAAACTCAGGTGATTGATTTCTATTTGGGTCCTAGCTATTTGGTTTCATTATTTTTATTTTAGTGAAAGTGTAGTTACTTTATTCCAAGCGCACAAAACTTTTAGTATGCACGAGAGATTCATTTGGGCATATACACAGAGAGATTGGTGAGGGCTTCTGCTTTGAACTTGTACTCACAAAAGTCGAGGAGGACAATGATGATAGTGATGAGGAGCTTATAACTTTTATGATGAAACGAATGATGACACGAAACATGGCAGGGCATATGAGACATAAAATTGATATCTTAATTATTTAGCTCTCAAACTTCAAAATTAGTTAAGTTTTCTATGTATTTTCATTGGTGGGAGGTCAGCTTGCACAATATCCTCTTAAATTCGTATTTTATATTTTGGTTTCATTAATAACATGGAGGTCTTATATTGATGAACCAATGATAGCAACTCAGGCCAAATAGGACCAGACTGCATTCACAATAGTTAAATGATGGAGGTTTTTTTTTTTGGTAGAAGGAGGGCGGCACCTCCGAGCATTTATTAATTTGCCCTCACGTGTGGCGGAGGAATACCGTGGTTACATGAGTGAAAAAATAAAGTAGTAAATGAGGAAGACTTCTTCCCTTACAAAAATTCATGCTTTTCACAATGTACTTATTTAGTTATTTAGTCCTAGAAATAAAAGATATATCAATGCCGAAAACTAGGTAACTCCCAACGGTCAGTATATAATATTCCTCTAAGAAAGCTCGGGACTTCGTCGCCAAAAAATAAATTTGTAGAGGATCCTCCACTGCCTGATTTTGCAAGGTAGTCTACTGCCATATTTGCCTCACGATATACATGGGAAAGCTGGGCATTCAGCAAGTGAAGCAACTCCTCAATATCATCCCAATATTCCCATAGCCACCATAAGGAACAAGCGTCTCTCTTTGCCCAATGAGCCACCACCTTTGAATCCGTCTCTACCATAATATTCTTTATACCCAAGTCTCTACACATGCATAGTCCATCAAGAAGAGCACGAGTTTCAGCCACCATATTAGTGCAAGAGCCGTAGTGATGCGAGAAACCAGCCAGGCAGGTTCCATTTGTATCCCGTAGAATTCCTCCTCCACCGGCTAGACCCGGATTTCCTTTAGACACGCCATCCACATTAAGCTTTACCCGTTCTCCCACGGGTTTCTGCCAACTGATTATATGTCTTTTTGGTTGCTTTATCTCATTTACAGGACAGTTCATGGATTTCAGACAGAGAACATCACGCTCCGAAAGTTTACTGATTTTGGTGATCTGACTGGCAATAAGGGATAATAGGGACTTAATCTGCCACACGATTTTCTTCCATACGATAGGGTACCCTGCCATTCGAGCCTCGTACCTGAGCTTCCAGAGCATCGAGGTGATGATGACCAGCGTAATGCCGTGGAGGACACCCACCTGTGAGGAGCTGGAAGCGTGTTTCCACTACAGGTTCATTCTACCTCTCCAAGTTGCAACGCCTGGTAAAGATAAGTTGAAGTGAGATGCAAAATAACCCAAACTTTTTAAGCCACCTACCCATTACACAGCACATGATCAATAGTTTCTGTATCAGGATTTTCACAGCATTCACATTTGGAGACTAACGGAATTCCAACTGCTTGGACGACCTCATCAACAGGGAGGCACTTTAAATGGGCTCTCCACGACACAAAAAACATTCTTTTAGGAATGTTTTTATGCCAGAGCCATCTTTTCCAGGTGTCGTCCTCCCCTTGTTTATGAATCAGCTCCCAGGCAGATCTTGTTGAGAACGAACCATCATTGTTTGGTTTCCAGATGTAGCGATCATGTGCATCACGTAATTTTAGTTGTACACATTCAATAGCTTTAGCGTGATTTTCAGCTACTAATTCTCGAAGCCAACTCTTATTCCACTCCCCGTTGCACATTAGCAGATCTTTGGTTTGTAAATGTGGGTCTGTCACTTCACAACCTATCTCAGCTAAGCTTTGAGATCCTGTCCACTTGTCATACCAGAAGTTGGATGTTTCATTTCTAACACGAAAATTTGAATTTTGCAAAACAATAGGCAGCACTGAGATCACTCCCTTCCAAAAGCGAGAATATGTAGTAGACACTTTCGCCAAAGCCACGTGTTTATTTTTCAAGTACTTAGACCCAAAAAATTCGAACCAGAAGGATCCCCCCACCAGCATCTTCCATGGAAACTTCACGAATAATGCTTTTTGAACTTCGCTAAAATCCTGAATGCCCAGACCACCCTCTTCTACAGGATAACAGATTTTCCTCCACGAAACCCATCTTTGTCTCTTTGATCTATCGCTTGCATTCTAGAGAAAGGAAGATAGTATACGGTTTAGTTCGTTATGCACTCCCTTAGGCAAGTTCAAGACTGAGAGCATATGAATAGGCATGCTGCAAAGGACGTGCATAATCAAAGTTATTTTCCCCCAAAAGAAAGTAGACAACCCTTGCAACCAGCCAACGTTTTTCGTATTTTATCCATCAATGGCTCAAACATGTATGTCCTTAGTCTACCAATATAGAGGGGAATGCCCAAATAGGTACAATGCCAAGTTCCTTCTTTAAAACCGGACAAGGCCAGAAGATTTCTCTTACGAGCAACAGAGATATGTTTGTATAAAAACATGGAAGATTTTGTAGGGCTCACCAGTTGGCCAGATATCATCTCATACTTTTTAACAATTTGAAGAAGATTAACAATCGACTTTTTTTGTCCATTAGCGAATAACAGTAGATCATCTGCATAAAATAAATGACTGACCACAATTCCTCCAGACTGAAATGGTTGAATAAGATTTTTCTCAAACGCTTGGTTGATCATTCTTGACAAGAGCTCTTGTGCCAAGATAAACAGATATGGTGACAATGAGTCTCCTTGACGCAGCCCTCTAGATGGTTTGAAGAATCCCCGAGTATTGCCATTGAGCATAATAGAGTAATACGGAGAAGAAACGCAATTGAAGATAAGATTTCGCCATTGGTCAGAAAATCCCAATCTCTTTAAGCTAGCGAGTAGGAGTCGCCAGTTCACTCTATCATACGCTTTCGCCATATCAATTTTCATTAAAATATTTCCACCCCTCACCTTGCAATAAAGTCTATGCACCATCTCCTGGGTGATAGATATGTTATCAAAAGTACTTTTTCTTTGAATAAACGCCGATTGTTCTCGAGAAATCAACTTTCCAAGCAAAGGCGTCATCCTAGCTACCATAATTTTGGACACAATCTTGTACACAACCCGGCAAAGGCTAATAGGCCTGAATTTATCGAAACTAGTTGGGGACTCCACCTTAGGGATCAAGACAATATTTGTAGCACCTAAGGCGCAAGTTAAAGGGCAGCCTCCAAAGAATTCTATCGTCATTGCAAGTAAATCCTCCTGAACAATATCCCAAGCATTAATAATTGTGCTGAATCCATCTGGTCCCAGGCTACTATCATTTGGGGTAGACCATAGAGCATCTTTAACTTCCTCCAATGTTGGAGGTTTGCACAATGCCAGATTATCCCCTTTTGTGATGACCGACGTCAATAGGTCCAAATCATTTTCATTTAAAGAGATTGGCGAGACTGAGTAGAGTCTCTTAAAAAATTGTACAGCACCCTCATGAATCTCTTCAGCTGAGTTAATCTCTGATCCGTCTTCCAGAGTCATGTGATCAATTATTTGGCTCTTCTTTTTATTGTTAATCGAAGCATGAAAAAATTTGGTGTTCTCGTCGTCCTCTTTAAGCCATTTGATGCGTGATTTCTGACACCATAATATTTCCTTTCTTTCGAGCCATTCAACATACTAATTTCGGCATTCTAGAAGTTGATTTTCCGTTTCTAGTGAGAACCTTTCAATCAAAGAGTTTTCAAGATGAGTCAATTTGTCTTCAAAGTATCCAATTTCTTGTTTTACTCATCCAAATACCTCTCCATTCTATGTCCTTAGCGCTGTCTTTAATGACCTCAACTTGCATCCCAAATAAACCATAGGCGAGCCTGTAACATTCATTCCCCAAATATGTTTCACCAGCGGAAGAAAGCCCTTATGAGTGCACCACATACGTAAGAATCGAAAGGGTCGAGGGCCTTGCAAGCTTGAGTTGTCCCTACATTGTAAGACCATTGTGCAGTGATTTGATGAGGTCCGTTCCAAATAAGATATTGAAGCTGATGTAAATTGGTCTTTAAAATTTTGATCAACCAATATGCGGTCTAGCCGCACCCATATACGACGATTACCTTGGCGGCCATTGTGCCATGATAATTTAGGGCCATCAAAAGGCATATCAATCAGTCCGGCATCATGAATAAAATTGTTAAACTCCCCTGTAGTCGATGGGGGTAAATACAGACCACCTAATTTTTCCTCATTGGAGCGAAGAACATTGAAGTCACCTCTGAGGAACCATCCAGATCCTCCATTGTCTAAAGTCATCAACTGATCCCATAATTCTCTTCTGCGCATTTGACTACAGCTAGCATATACAAAAGAGGTAAGCACTTTATCATTCCCAATCGAAAACCATCCAGAAATCATTTGCCCCGATATACTAACCAAAGAGAAAGTTAGCTCATTTATCCAAAACATCCAGATTTTACCTCCATTAGCGACATTTGAGGCATACTGAGGAAATCTCAACCGTCTGGCCCAACGCTCAATTTTTCCAACAGAAACAAAAGGTTCCATAAGTACTAGTATTGAAGGATTATATCTATTTCTTAGCTCCTTTAACCTACTCTTCGACGATACCATACCCCTAACGTTCCACACAATGATGTTAAACATTAATAAAAAAAATTAGATCTTGTGGTGATACCTAGGATCACCTTCTTTCGACTACTTCCCCTTCCTCATTTTGTTTGGCTTGAAATGATAGGGTATGTATCATAATTTAATACTTGTAATTCAGGTAGTTCGTCTTCCAACTCAACATTAGATATGGTCTGATCCTCCACCAATTGCCCCTCAATTCGTAGCCTTTTTGCGTTTTGATGAGCATGGGGAAAAGGCTCTCCTCGGATCACTAAGTCAGCAATCCTCTCCATTTCATTCATTACTAATGCTTCTTGAACAACATCAACATCCCCCTTCCTAATGGCTTTCTCCAGTACACAGTTTTTCGAGCCCATGTTTTTCCCCATAGAGTCCAGATTTTCGGCCAGTGTCACTATTTTATTCATTTTCAGCTCATTGCAGTTGGTCTCATTATTACTTGGATTAACTACAGAACTGGTGTTTTCCAGGTTGTCGTGTGATTCAGTTTGGGGATTTATCTTCAATGCTTGATCATCCACGTCTTCAATAGACGTGGCGATTTTTCCATCATTACGCACAAACATCGTTAAGGCCGATGGGATCAACATATCACGCTGTAGAATTTTCTGCCATTTGTCTACATCTCTGATTTCTCTCTATTCCACATTATCTTCCTTGCCCGGTGCCAATCCCATTCCTTCCTCTTTTTTCCTCCATGTTTGTTTAGGAGCCTTTGGAACGATTTCTGTTGTCTTTATTTCTGCTGCCTAATTCTTCTTTCTATAGGATCCCTCCTCGTGTCCATGGCTCTACACCATTGGCAGTACCTTGGGAATTTTTCATAGATAACTTGTTGATATCGACTAGATGGATGATGAGGAGCTCCCAACCAAAAGGACTCCACCGGGGGTTTTGAGATGTCCATTTCAACGCAAACCAGAGCCCCATCCGTCCAGGATGCACATGCTGTGAAGTTGTCCCTCTTCAAAAATCTGCCAAAGGCATCGGTAATAATACGTAAAATCGATTCGTGATAACAGTGAGGATTCGTGGTCTTCATCAAAATCTTGAGACCAAATTGAGAGTCTGTACGGCGCTCCATCCATGTCTGATGATTCTCTCCCGCACGCTATGTCGAAGTCCTCTTCAGTCATGAATCTAATGAAGACATTCCGCGGTCGTTGCATGGCACTCACTGCAAGGAAACCTTTGATTTCCCATCATGACTTTATGAAAATCCGAATTTGGTCTAGTGTAGGCCTTCTTCTCAAAAACTTCAGCACAACACAGAAACGGAAAGGAGTAGCCTTCTACTTCAACTCGACTTTTGTAAAATGAAACCATACAGATTCGTCCGTCTCTTTTGGTTGCCTCATCTCAAGTTTCACCTCCGAGATTGGTTGTGGCCGTGCCTACACCATGGACGCATAGGTTGCACCCCCGCCCCCGGCCGCCATCACCGGCTGGAGAAGAGGCGGCGCCCCCGCCATCAACAAACTTGGTAGGGTATTCACGATTTTGGGAGTTGGGTTTTTTCTGGGCTTTTTGGCGTAATGATGGAGGTTTTATATTGATTAAACTATATAATAGTTCATCATATTAAGATGTAAGAAAATTCCTCTTTTATTCACCATAGTATTTTGGTCCTAAAAATCTGTTACATTTGCTGGAAACCGTATTTTATTTTATTCTATTGTTCATTTGCTGGTGCCTTTTTGTTTTCTCTTCTAAACTAAGCATTTATTGTGGATTTTTGGGATAAAAAGTTAGTTATATTGTTAAATTAGAAAAGAAAAATGAATTTTATTTCTTCTGTTATGTCTAGCGGCAACATTTGAGTTGAAGTTGCTTAATCTAAATTTATTAGATTAAGTCGCTCGAATGATAGAAAAGAACAAACCTCGACCTAGTGAGATTATAAGAGAATCACAAACCGAAGGTATAAGATTCGAACGCCAATATATGTTTGCTCTTTCTCCCCTGATAAATTGCCTCGAAAATTCTTTTATTTGAGTTTAGGTCAACTATGAAGAAATATTTTTAAATTATATTCTCAATACTTAATTAGTTATTATACTGTTAACATGTACATCCACAATAATAAATAAAAAGTGTGGGTGTTGAAGAAATATTGTGCTTGCTCTTATCCTCGAAACTTATATGTATACTGAGCATGACCCTTTTCTTTTTTTCAACCAAAATAAAGTATGGACGACGTGCAAGATGAACATGATGATGTTTTGGTAGAATTTGAATGAGAATATTACGAAATCTGTGAACTTTGTTGAAGATGAAACAATAGGGGGAGATGGGTTAAATGTGCCTGAGGTGGGTATGCAATTTGCACATGAAAAAATATGTATGACTTCTCCAAAAAATATGCTTATGACGTTGGTTTTCTGGTTAAGAAAAGGAATTCAAAAAAGGGGGATGATGGAGTATTGAGATATGTGACGTTAACATGTAGTCGTGAAGGACGGCTAAGTAGTAATGCTAGCGATCTATTGAAGCTGCAACCAACAGTGAAGATGGATTGTAAAGTGAGGACATCTGTATCTTCCGATATTCTAGGAAATTGGAGAATTAACGCGGTCTACCTTGACCACAATCATGAAACAAGTCGATCTAAGGCTAGGTTATATAGATGCAACCAAACTTTGAGTGCACATGTGAAATAGAACCTTGAAGTGAATGATTTAGCAAGGATTTCATTGCATAAGAGTTACAACTCTGCAGTTGTGCAAGCCGGTGGATATGAGAACACGACTTGCATTGAAAATGATTGTCGGAACTATATCGAACAAGTTAGGCTATTACGACTTGGAGAAGGAGATGTTGCGGCAATAAAATCACACATTTCAAAAATGCAAGCAGAATGCTCAAGATTTTATTTCAACATGGATTTGGACGACGATTTGCGACTCAGAAATGTTTTTTGGGCAGATAATCGGTCTAGGTAGTTGTATAAGGAGTTTGGCAATGTGGTTACTTTTGATATCACTTATCTCATTAATAAGTATGACGTGCCTTTCGCCCCCTTTGTTGGCGTCAATCATTACTGACAATCAACATTACTTGGTTGTGGTTTGGTATCGAATGAAGACACTGGTACCTTTCATGGTTGTTCAGGACATAGCTTCAGTGTATGTACGGTAAAGCTCCACAGGGGATAATTATCGATCAAGATAGAGCTATGCAAAATGCAATTGTGATTGTCTTCCCAAATACGAAGTACAGATGGTGTTTGTGACATATTTTAAAGAAGCGTCCGAAAAAGTTTGGATACCATGTGGATAAGGGTTCGATATTTGGGGCTATACATAGATTAGTGTATATTCACAGTAGAAAGAAGAATTTGACGACGGTTGGAAGGCGATGATTGATACCTATAGCTTGCATGAAAATGGTTGGTTGTCGGGATTATATGAGAATAGAAGGCATTGGGTCCCTTGTTTTTTCAAAACCACGTTTTGGGTAGGAATGTCAACAACACAAAGAAGCGAAAGTATGAATGAGTTCTTCGATGGGTATGTGCATTCGAAGACATCGTTGAAACGGATTGTCGAACAGTACGAACATGCCCTTAGGAATAAAGTCGAGAAGGAGTTCCAAACTGATTTCAAATCGTTCTCCCAAATGGTACCGTGTGCAACACAGTTTGAAATGGATGAACAATATCGATCAGTATACACACTATCTAAATTCAGGGAAGTTCAAGAAGAGTTCATGGAGAAGGTCTATTGCGACGTCATATCTACATTGGAAAGATCACCAAATACGAAGTACGATGTACAATAGACGATTATGTACGACGACCATCGCAAGAGAAAAGTTTTGTTGGTCTCATTTGTGAGAGATTCATGTGAAGTTGTTTGCAGTTGCCACTTGTTTGAGTTTAGGGGAATATTTTGTAGGCATGCGATCACGGTTCTTATCTGGAATGACGTCACATTTATTTCGGAGAGGTACATTCTGCGTAGATGGAGGACGGATGTTCATAGAGAACACACGAGGGTTTCAGTAAACTACGATGGGTTAGTTAGCACTCCTACACAATTGAGATACGAAGAGATGTCTAAGGGATTGCGCAGGTGGTAGACCTTGCTTCAGACGATGAAATTCAGTCACATACCATAATGGAGTGGATAACATGTCAATATAAAGATCTTATGACCACAAAATCTGGTAGTGGGAGTAATTCCATTTCGCAACATACTACACAGGTATCCAATGATTGTGTGGACTTAACAAAATCTCCGAACGAAAGTGTACTCGATTTGAATTTGACGCGACGAAAGGGTGCGCCAAAGAATCTTAGGAGAAAAAGCCCATTGGAGAGGGCTTCGATGAAAGCAAAGGTATGCTCGAAAGATTTTAATTAGATTTGCAATTGTTTCAATTTATAACTAAGCGATTAACTGTGAATGCAGTCTGGTGCGACCTCAAGCACAAATATGCGACAACGAACTGGCAATGTTAATATCATTGATGATAGAATGAGTTATCAGTCAACTCAGGAGTAATACCATGTCGACCCCAATGTCGTATTTTCCCAACACCATGTTGACACCATTGTCCTTGTCACAATTGTCCATGCCCACACCATTCTCGCTTTCGTAGCATTTACCCTCTAGAAATTTGGTCCCTCCACCGACGACAAACACTACGTTTAGTTCTCAAGGTAGAAACATGTATTGCTAAATGATTTTACAAATATTGATTTTGTCGTGAACACTTGATTAACTATTTCTTATGGTATTTTATTGTAGGTGAACCATTGTCGAACTACTATCAAAATATATTGGATCACAGTGGCAGTGGCTTATGATGGTAGGAATGGGTCTGTTTTTTGTGTTCTCGCTGGTGTTTTTTTTTTGTGCTAGCTGTCATCATTTATGCACAATCAATTGTATTATTAACTTACATTTTAGTGATGTCAGTATTCTATTCAAATTTGTTGTTGGAAGGTCCGAGAATTATGTATTATGAATTAATCATTGTTCACATGGATTTTTTTGTGGGATTTATGAATTCATTTTCAGCCTTTCTTGGTTACATGTGTGTTATAAGTTGGGTGATATTTAATGATTCACGTTTCTACTTAAGAGTGTCTCTTTAATATTAACTGTTATTTCAGGTTATTGGATTGAACAAGATGTATGGCTTCTACTTTACATGTGTGTGAGTGATATATTAATTGTTTATGGTCCAGTATAGCACCTATAGTTGTTTATTTGCAACAACATGTTTGGTGCCAACATCTTGCAAATTTATACAGCCTCATTTTCACTAAAGGTTGTAATATCTATACAAATTTACACAGGCTAAAATTTAAAGATTCTTCTAGAATAGTTGATAATCCCTTTGTTCAGTTGCATCATTTGCTCAAATATTTATTCTGGACAATTAAGAGTCATTTTTTGAACACAAGGCTAGACCAGTTACATATATAAACATGTCATTTTTTGATAATCACGTTGGCCGGTTCCCTTTTGCATTCATTTCTACCATTCTTTTTTTTGTCCTAATGCTCACGTTCAACGAAATCTAGAGCTCCTCTTCGTCACTTATCTGTGCCCGAGATTTAACCACGCGGGATATTTCATCATCAGTGTCATTCACCACAGGGTTAAGGAACGTCGCGATACCGCGACTAGATTGATTGCTTGAGGCATCTTTCACAACCCACTCCAAAAATCCACAATTCCGACTGCAGCAAAGGAATAATTTCCCTTTATTTTCATTCTCCTTCTCCACCACAAAATATTTCTCAAATCCGTGCTTACATCGTGTGCAATGGTGTTTCATTTTGCATTCAGCAAACAAATGGTCTTTAGCTCTATAACTATGACATATTCCATAGTTCCTTCTAGACATTCCACAATGAGAATAAAAGATAATTAGGAGTAAGCAATTCAAAACAGCGAAGGTATCTGTTAAGGGATATAATCCCACATCGATTAAAGATGTAAATATAGGCCAATTTATAAGGCTTTGGGCTACTCCTCTTAACAAGGTTGACCTTTAAAGATGGACCCCCCAAGTCTTAACATGGTATCACAGCAGGCCCAATTTTGCAATGTTGGGTGCCTCCAATATCGATTTATTCACAGTTGTTTAGCATGATCCACGCTGTGCGTGAGAGGGCGTATTAAAGTCCCACATTGGCTGGTGATGAAAATTTAAACCAATTTATAAAGGATTTTAGGCCACTCCTCTTAATAAGATTGACCTTTTATGATGAACCCCCAAATCTTAACATGGTATCAGAGCCCATTAAACTCCAACGAGCGGTTCAATCATTGTAAGACTCAAAAAATATGAGCATATGAATTTCAAGATTGGTCTGCTCAAACGAGCCACCATCTTCCTGGGGCATGTTAAAGGATATAATCCCACATCAATTAAAGAAGTAAACATAGGCCAATTTATAAGACCTTGGTCTACTCCTTTTAACAAGGTTGACCTTTTAAGATGGACCCCCAAGTCTTAACATGATATCAGAGCAGACCTAATTTTGCAATGTTGGGTGCCTCCAATATCAATTTATTCACAATTGTTTGACATGATCCATGCTGTACGTGAGGGGGCGTATTAAAGTCCCACATTAGCTGGTGATGAAAATTTAAGCCAATTTATAAAGGATTTTGGGCTACTCCTCTTAATAAGATTGACCTTTTAAGATGAACCCCCAAATCTTAACAAACCTGGAACCAATTAATATAGTGTGGGCAAACCTCTCTTGACAAGCCAATTTTGTTGGGTTGAGTTAGGCCTAATATCATTAACATGGTATCAGAGTCAGGCCTAATTTCGGTATTGGACCCCCAATATCGGTTTCCACAGTCGTATGGCAAAGTCCACGCTGTGCGTGAGGGGGGTGTGTTAAATCCCACATCGCCTTTGGTAAGAACCTGGAACCAATTAATATAGTGTGGGCAAACCTCTCTTGACAAGCCGATTTTGTTGGGTTGAGTTAGGCCTAATTTCATTAACAGTATCATATGAACGAACAAATTGTAAACTCAGTCATTTTACAAATTTAAAACAATACACAAACTAAACATGACTAAATAAAATTTTAGCAACCTTTTCTTTTATAATACTGTCTATTCCACCTTACTAAACACAGTAAAAATTAAAAATCTTGGAACAAATTTTGGACTAATATAAGTATTTTAGCATTGGGGTTTCATGCAAAAGAACCTGCAAAAACAAACATTATCAAGAAAAGCTACACTAACAGAATTAATAGCATGTTTCACTCTACTTCTTTGCGAACAACATCAAGAACAGAGTCAATCAATTCAGCTCCTTCAGCCCAATTAGTTCCACCACCATTTTGCCCAAAAAAAAAAATTACCAGGCCTGCAAATTTGCCCATATGCACCGGTCCTTAAACTATCGATGGTTCCGGGTTCAAGATCCATAAGCGCAGCTCATTCAAATATCTCCCACCACTTGCGTCATTGTAATAAACGTTCATCATTCTCAAGTACAGTGCAATAGACAATTTCCCACATAATTTCGAGTGGGACAAATTCCTTGTTCAACATAAACAACTTCCTAGAACTTGCCCCCAATTTAAAAACCAAATCAGAACAATTAATTTTCAAAAATTAATTATACGACATTACAATATACCCAATAACAATCAAGCTTCAGTGGAGGAGAATGTTGAAATTTTCTTGATGTAGAATAAGAATACCTGGTCGGCGGCGGGAAAAAGCTCGTGGAGCAGCCGGTCGGATTCCGGAGAGAGAAGAGAAATTCCTTGTGTTTTGTTTGGAGCAGCCGGTCTGCGAAGGAGGTTCGATGGTCGGCGAAGGCGACGGTAGCGGCGAGATGGAGGGTTGGGAGACGAGTTGGAAAAGCAGATGTGTAATCGGGATTTTTGTGTCGTAATCTTTGGTTTAGTTTTAGTTTTTATTATTGTTTTTAATTGGTTTTTGTTTGCCAGGTTAGCAAATTCAAATACCGGTTTTTAACACTATTTTTGGGCATGGCTGTGTAGCCAAATTCTAAACTAATCAGATGATATCCACCTTTACTAGAAAGATTGAAAATCGAATAAGGAGTATAATTGCAGCATCTTACTGTTTCTCTTCCCTCTCAATCTTGTCTTGCCATCTGTACTTCAGTTCAGACAAGTCATAGTCTATATAAGATTTGTCCTTTGACGTTAAAGAGAAGGTTTCGGGAACAGAAAAAGAATTTCTACGGCTGGTCATCTATTTTTTAGGTGTGGAAGATTCAGCTGTAGAGCACTCGTTATCGTTATTGAGGTCTCGCCACCAATATTGCAACTATGTGAATTTGTTTTCAAGGGATCTCCTTCATATTCTGCGGACTTTGGCCTCTTTTTATTCAGTATTCGATTCTTTGCAACGATGGCACCCTTTAATTGTGAGACGAACTTGTAGGACAATTAGTCTTTTCCTTCAACACTAGCTTTAGGCTGGCTAAGTTCTCATATATCGGTATATGTCACAGTTATAAAAACAACTTCATGCACTTTGTGAGCATTTCCTCGCAGGGTCATTATGGCTTCAGTTAGTTGATCCCTTGCAAAATCAATGTCAATTATAGGTTTTGGATAGTTCATTCCCAGCTCCACTCCAGCAGATTTAGTACACTCAGCTGGCATCCTTGCCAACTCGGGCAACCACTGCCCCACGTATTCACCCTCTGGATCAAAGCTCAATCCCTAAACTTGGACCACCATTTGAGAAAAATGATTTAAGTATGAAATGTGAAGATTTGTCAACTATATAAAAATGGGTTACAGAAAATTCATATGGCACAAGAGAACACTGTCCCACCCCAAAAAAGAGAGAAAAAAAATCTGTATGTGTGATAGTTTTACTTTTCTAAAATGCAGAAAAAGATTCGCAGATGAAATGTGCCGAAGTCAATATATTGTAATACCTGTGGGCTATCCATGCGTTCAAGTTACTTCATCTCCCATTGCCAAGGCAGAAGAAGAAACTTCACAAAGAAACTCTGAAACAATTACTCTAATCCTATTGTGAAGCCCAAAACTCTCTCATTCCAGAATCAACTAATAGATAACCAGTTCGACCCAGTCGCCAAGCCTTCAAATGAGCATGGTTAGTTTTCCAAGGGAAAAATTTCATTGCTCGGCAATGATCTCTCATGAGTAAATGGGAAGTTAAAAGAAATGTAGCGAGAATACCCTCTTAGCCCAATAGCCCTAAGGGAAAGAGTTGCACTTTGTTCTCTAACAAAATTTCCCTCATTGCTCCTAAGTAATTGCTTCATGTGCCCACATTGGAAAACTGTCCTGATGATAAGTTCCCAAAAATGAAGATGGAGGGATGAGGGATGTTGTTGAAGTTGTGACATTTAGTTGTCACTCAAAAATATATTTTAAATTCGGTTACATATTTGGTTGATATCTAACTCCTTTGATAGATGAAAGTTAGACCTATTTTGTATACTAATATGGTAAAGTTTGCTCTCATATGGCAGTAAGCATTGTATTGTCTAAGTATGGTATGGTACTTATGTGTAAGAGTAGATAGTGTAGTTGATAGAAGTCTAGCAACTTGCTCTATATATGTAGCCCTTTGTATAACTCTTTTTTATTAAGAAAATACATCAAAATGTAGCCTCTAAGCTTGCTCTTATCCTCTGGTTTTCTACCAGAAAGCCAGAGTATATATGTATGTTTATATGCTTATTTTTGCTATGTAAAATCTAGTTTTCACCTTCCTTGACCATGAACTTAACAAATATTTTAGAGCTTTATTTGTAATGTTTTAGACCCAAAAACCCAACAGATGTCGAATCCCCACTGACGCAAAGCCTATCGTTCGAGTAGTTGGCCAGATAGTGTTCTACAAATTCTATGAGGGCATTAACCGTTAGAATTATTGTAAAACCTCCATGTTGAAATCATTGAGAATAATAAGCGGAAGTGTACCTTGATCCATAGATGTGATTGTTTGAATGGGTTATGATCTTCCAATTGATATGTGGTCTCCTCTTGAATTTTCTCCCTATTGATGGGGATGCAGAGATATGAAAAATCACATTCAATCAGGGACCATGACCCCATAATAAATAACTGAATTATAACAGTTATTATCTTTCAATTGTTTTAAATTGGCCCCTCATCAATTTAAAACAAACATTCCGGTCTCTACACTTTATTCCCATAACATTTAGTACACATTAGTCCAAAATCAACTTTAATGGATCACTTTATTGACTAACTATAAAGATAGTATCACACATTTTAATATATACACATGTGTGGCCCCATATGTTAGAATTTTTCCAACAATATCTCACTGGGTCATACATGTAATATTACAAATGTGCTTGTCTTATAAGCTCAAATTTTTGCTATCATCATTGAGGGTATTTTCAAACAATCTCGTCCATCAGTTATATTGATGTAGGATCAAAGCGATTTTCGTCACATTTAACATAACTAAATCTATCAATAGTCACGTACACCCATACAACCAGATTAATCATAGGAGTGTAGCATGGAAATGACATGTTATGTGATCCAAACATGTCTATTTCCAACTTATCCAACCTTATTTCTTAAGTGAGATCAATATTGAATATAATAACAGAGTGAAATGAACTGAATACTTTATTTTTGTACAGAAAAATATCCAAATACACAAATGTGTCCAATACATAAAGCAATGAAAATACAAATTTCCACTAAAATATGATGTCCTTATGATATACAACACCCATACGAGCAGTGTGCTCATGAAGAGTCCGCAATCATGGAGTTTCTCCCAATGTGCTCTATGAAAATCTGTCCACTCTGTACTCTTTCCTTCACAACCAGGAACTTAATGTCAATGTGTTTTGACTTAGATGAGCTCCTGTTGTTATTAGAATATAAAACTGCTGAGTTATTGTCACAATATAACTTTAGCGGTCTTTTTACGCCATTCAGAATGCGCAGCCCAGTGACAAAATTGCGTAGTCATATTCCATGGTTAGATACCTCATAGCATGCTACAAACTCTACTGCCATGGTAGAAGGAGCTATGAGTGTTTGCTTGGCACTCTTCCAAGAAATAGCTCCTTTAGCTAGCAGATAGATATAGTCTGGTGCGGATCTATTACTGTATTGGTATCCAACAAATTCAGAATCGGAGTACCTTATGACCTCTAACTGATCCGATCTGATGTATGTGAGCATGTAGTCCTTTGTTCTCTTTAAATACATCATAACCCTTTTGGCTGCTTTCCAATGATCCAACCCAGGGTTGCTCAAATATTTGCCAAGCATTCCAACAATGAATACTATGTCTAGACGTGTACAAACTTGAGCATACATAAGACTCCCAACAGCTGATGCATATGGAATCTTCTGCATTTCCTTAACTTCAAGGTAATTTTACGGGAATTATGTGAAACTAAATTTGTCTCCCTTAGCGACAGGGGTGTCACCTGATTTATAGTCTTACATGTCAAACCTCTTAAGTACTTTGTCGATATAGCTCTTTTGTGACAATCCAAGAATACCTCGAGAGCGATCCCGGTGTATCTGAATTCCTAATACAAAAGAGGTGTCACCAAGATCTTTCATCTCAAAATTCCTTGATAAAAATCTCTTGGTTTCGTGCAACATGCCTGTATCATTAGTGGCAAGCAGTATGTTATCAACATACAAAATCAGGAAAATATGCTTACTCTCACTGAACTTGTGATACACACAATCATCAACAACAACCATCTCAAAACCAAATGAGATAATTACTTGATGTAACTTGTTGTACCATTGACGGGAAGCTTGCTTGAGCCCACAGATAGATTTATTTAATTTGCAAACCATATTCTTTGAGTCTTTTGACACAAAGTTTTCTGGTTGCACCATATAGATTGTCTCATCCATGTCGCCATTGAAAAAATGTCGTCTTAACATCCATCTGATGTAGCTCAAGGTCAAAGTGTGCAACAAGTGCCATAATTGTCCTGAAAGAGTCTTTCGTTGAAACTGGAGAGAAAGTCTCTTTGAAGTCATTGCCTTCCTTTTGGGTAAAGTCTTTAGCTACAAGACGAGCCTTATATCTTTCCACATTACCTTTCGAATCCTTTTTTATTTTAAAAATTCATTTGCAACCAATTGGCTTCACACATTCTAGTAAAGGGACAAGATCCCAAACTTTATTGTCTTGCATAGACTTATACTCTTCATTCATGGCATCAATCCACTTTTGAGAGTTAAAACCCTACATGGCCTGATGGAATTTGATTGGATCATCTTCCATCACTCCATTATTTTCCTCGTGTTCTTGGGGAAATACTATAAAATAATCCGAAATAGCATTTTCCTTTCTCTCGTGGATCTCCTTAAAAGTATTAGTTCTTGAGGTTGTTGAGTTTGTACATCTGAAATAATTACTTCATTTTGGATGGGAGGTTCTTCAACATTTTCTTGTTGAGGTTCTAGAATTGCTTCTTGATTAATGACAGATATAGGAACCTGTACATTGTCAAAAGCAATAGTAGAAATCGAAATTGATCATTCCTCAACTTCTTCCTCAAAGACAATGTCTCTAACCTCATTTTCCTCCCCAAACTCAACATCCTCAAAAAATGTTGCAGTTCCCGTTTCAAAAATTGACTTAAGTGTGGGATTATAAAATTTATAGCCCATTGATCGCTCAGAGTAACCAATAAAGTAGCTACTCACTGTTTTGGAGTCCAAATTATTTTCATATGGCCTATAATGTGAAAATGCTTTAGACTAGGCTTTCTGCCTGTCCAAAGCTCATAAGGTGTTTTGGCAGCAGCCTTA
This sequence comes from Osmanthus fragrans, assembly GCA_019395295.1. Taxonomy (NCBI): domain Eukaryota; kingdom Viridiplantae; phylum Streptophyta; class Magnoliopsida; order Lamiales; family Oleaceae; genus Osmanthus; species Osmanthus fragrans. The sequence continues at coordinate 15,121,502 of CM033355.1, read as the reverse complement.
GTTGGTACTCTGTTTAGAATATAAGCGCTTATGCCATAATTTTGCTGAATTTTCTTTATTTAATTTGTGTTTAGTACCACGTGATTCCACATGCAGGGTTTCATTATATGATGCAATAGTATCGAGCAAATATAGGTTATCATATGCAGATAATAAACTAGTACCAATAACATTGGAATTTAATGAAAGACTAAACTGATTATTTCCAAATGAACAATAATATCTAGATTTGTCCAACATAGAAATATAAACCAAATTCCATCTAAAAGACGGTACAACGAAGGTGTCTTTCAAACCTAAATAATGACAAATTTCTAACAATAACCTAAAAGTGCCTATTACATCAACTTCCACCGTTTTGCCATCACCCACATAGATGTGTCTTTCACCATCATTTGGCTTTCGGTAGCTCAAACATCCCTGCATAGAAATACTTATATGAGTAGTAGCACCAGAATCTAATTACCAAGTGTTTCTAGGTACTGAAGCTAAATTAACCTCAGAACAGACTAAAGTAAGATTTGTACATTTCTTTGCATGCTAGACGTGATTTTTAGTACAATCCTTCTTTAATGTCCAGTCTTGCTGCAAAAGAAATAGGCCCATTTGTCCTCTTTCCGTTTGTTTTGTGCTGGACCTTTAGGAGCAGTTTCATATTCCTTCTTTCTTTTCTTGCCCTTATCCTTAGAAGTGATGGCCAAGTGAGCGCTAACAGCTCTTTCTTACTTCAACATTTCTTCCTCTTGCACACAATATGAAATGAGCTCATTTAGAGACGATTTCTCCTTCTGACAGTTATAACTGACCTTAAATTGACTGAATTGTGCAGGAAGCGAGATCAATACCAAATGCACAAGCAAGTCATTAGATAGCTCGAGCTTTAGTCCCTTAAGTTTAGAAGCAATATGAGACATCTCCATGATGTACCCTTATGTTTCCCTTGCCTTTATACCTCATTGAAATCAAGTTTGCAAAAGCGCGCTTATTTCAGCCTTATCATTTTTTGCAAAACGTTTCTCAATTTCGGCAAGAAAATCCTTGGCATTAGTTACTTATTCAGATACTGTGCTTCTAAAGGCTTCTGGAATGTTGCGGTTAATGATCATTAGACTCATGCGATTTGAGCGATCCCACTTCTCAAAGTTCATCTTTTCATCAGATGAACTTGTTTCCGTAAGAGGAGTGGGTTGCTCAATCTGGTGTGCAATATCTAGATCCATACAGCAAAGAACAATTAATACGTTCTGATATGATCCAGGATAGGCCCCAGGTGATCAAAAGTGCAATGTTCATTGAGAAGAAGTTGAGGGCTCGTTCGAAGGTGTTTAGGGTCGGCAATGTGGTTAATGACATCGCACAAAGCCATACAAATGCATGCTCAGGAAAGGAAGCACGTAGGATTGAAGACAACATGTCAATGAACAAGTTTCATGTTGGGATCGAAAATCGAAAAGATTTGGATCAACATGATAAAGCTAGCCGAAGAATTTTCTGCTCAACTAGACAAGCAATGGCCTACCAGAAGCATCCTACTGGACATCCAGTAGAATTCTCTGTGCATCCGAACGTACCGTATCGAACGTCCGGAAGGGTCTTCCGGTAAAACTGATTTTCACGCGATTTATTTCCTTTTTTCTAGATTTCCTATTTTTGGCAAGTTTGTTAGTTTATGACTCTTTGATTTCGTATTTTCCATAATTCATTGTATAATCAAAGGGTTCAACGCATCTTTGTTATCGTTGAATTTTTTGCTTCACTTCGTTAGGTTCAAGTCTAAAACCTAGAACTTATCAAAGGATTAGATAATTTTTGTGGCGTTCGCAAATCAAGGTTTGTTGGTTTTGTAATCAAGAGGTCTTTTAAGCTTCGTTCTTTTTTGGTTACTTAGTTCAATAATTTGCGGGTCGAAATCATATTGTCTACAACCTGAATTTAGGTTTCCCGACGTTTTTAATTCATTCCACGAGTTCCATGCGATTCCCCCAATTGGGATCTCATCAAGTGGTATCAGAGCTCTGGCTCCAGATTCAAGTTATATCTTTTTATTTTGTTTTTAGTCTTTTGTTATTGTTCTTGTGTCTAGTAAAATATTTGAGTCTTTGATCCAAAAAAATTTCAAAAGTTGTTTTTGGGCTAATCTAGCATCCAAATCAACTTCCTTTTGTTTCGTTGTTTTCGTAGTTGAATTCTTGAGTTTGTGTAAAAGAAAATCGACACAGTTCACGTGCAAAAAAAAATTTTAATTTCTTGAAAATTGTCCAAATATCCTACTTTCTTTTCTAAATTCAAAATCTATTTCCGTTCAGTCCAATTCAAATTCAAGAACCACTTTCTTGAATTAAATTCTCACTCATCCAATTCTTCAATTCTTTTCTTGAGTCTTCTTGATTAAGCCTATGTTAAAGATGGATTATGATTGAGGATTTATTTTCCAAACTCGATGTTTTGTGGGTAGGCGTTATGTAGTTTAGGTATTGATAATGAGCATGTTCATGAAAATACCGTTCGATTGAAAACCACAGCAAGTGTACGGTTCGTTACAAGTAATAAAGTGGACTTTTAGAATCCGGATTGTCGATCCCACAGAGATTGAGTAGTTTAATGCTAATTATCTTGACCTTAACCGAAACAAGATATGTTTTTGATGAGTTTTATACTAAATGCTAACCAAACTAAATTATGAAAGTTACGATGGATGAATTAGCTAAACTAAATGTAAATTATTCTAGAATGCAATATGAAAGCCAAATGCTAATTTATGAAATTAATATAATAAAAGCGCACTAGAATCCCGAATCACCAAACAAGTTCACTTTTAACCCTTATTTCACAAATTGATGACACGATGAATTGATTGAAGAATCAATGTTTCTAACTTATCCAACAATCTCTTTTGAGTAGAATTGAACCTATTCTAGCATACCATTTGACTATACAAGAATGCATGACGTTTTGTAAATACTTAGAGATTCATGCAAAGCATAGCGGTTTATTTCTTTTCTCTATTGGACCTTACGATGATTTATACCTTGTGAAATTTATTTCCCTTCTTTCGAATGCATAAAATAGACCACATAAACTCACATAATCACATGCATTTAATTATGGAGACAATGAATTGTATATAAATCATTCAACATCCATCAAACGTGTTTAAATATCAAATTTGAAAAATAGAAATTACAAGATCACATTGTGAGGTTCATCGTTCACCTAGTACATGGAAAACTAGTCTAACATGATAGAAGTAAGAAAACAAAAGAAATAGGTTGGAGACGACATCATCCTGTTAATTCTTGAGTTAAACCTTGAATCTTGGGATGAATCTTCTTCTCCTTCCTTATTGTCTTGCTCTCCAATGTGTAGAATATGTCAAAAATATGCGTAGCCCTCCTTTTCTGTCGAGTCTAGGGTTTTAAAAGAGGTCCCAAATTAGTTTTCATAAGAATTTAAGTTAAAAACGGAAACCAGAATTTTCAGGTCGGGATTATACCACGCGATCGCGTAGAACAAATATGGGCGATCGCATGGAGCAAATTGTGAGGGGTCTTGAATTCCCTGTGTAGCGTGGCGACCGCGTGCAAATCTCGAAAATCCATTGTTCCACGCGATCTTTGAATTCATTCATTTTGGTCCTAATGTTTTATTTTCTCCAATCTTGACTTCTTTTCTTCATTCTCTTCCTTCTAACACTTTTTGATTTCGTCAATTTTATACTTAGTTCGTTCTCATTCTTGACTTGGGTCTCGAGTCAACTTTCGAATAAGTGCATCTTAGTCCCTGAACTTTGCCTTTCTTCCATTCTCGTCCTTTCTTGCTCGTTTTCACTCACTTTTCGTTATTTCCATCGATATAGTCCTGAAAACACAATTTACATAGAATTAAGCCGTATTTCAACATAATTACAATCAATTATCTATGTTTTGTGATCTAAATAAGTACGTAAAACGCACATATCAAACCTCCCAAACTTGAACTATTGTTTGTCCTCAAACAAGATGGTGACTTAACTCTAAACAAAACATGGCTTAACAACCTACCGTGTCTCAGAATTAGAATTGAGTAATAACATAGTGAATAGCATCAACAGTGCACAGTCAAATCAACCTCAACTTATCATATGCAACCTAACGTGTGTATGTGTATACTCATGCAAACATGCTCAGTTTCTCGAGAGATACACGCCCCCCAAACTTATTCTTTTACCCACTTATCCGGGTGTGTGTTCTATACTTGAGATTTGGTTAACTTAAATTCTCACCCTCTCTTAGTTTGGATATGACTCACAATCACAAGTTTACACTTCAACAAGTAGAGATTCTTCTATTTCTTTGATTGTTTCAACCTCTAAGACTAGACTAAGTTACTTGCCTTACATCAAGGGTACAATTCTATCAACTAAATGTCATGGGGTACTTTTCTCACTCTATTCTTTTTCTTTACTTCAACACATTCTCATTTGCTTTCTATATAACCCATGTATCAAACTTTAGGCCGATGACTCCCAAATCAGTTGATTTTAGGGCACCAGATTTGTATTCACCCTTACAGGCTTACTTGCTCAAGTTATAAAGGCTCGAGAAATGTGTTTTCTCTCTTTTCTTTTGACTCTTTCCCTCTTACTTTCTATATGACCCCTGTATCGAGATTTAAGCCGATGACTCCCAAATCAGTTGATTTTAGAGTACCAGGTTTTTATTCACCCTTACAGGCTTACTTGTTCGAGTCATAAAGGCTTGAAAAGAGTGTTTTTCTCACAAAAATTTATGGAAGCCCCTAATTTTTTTTAGACACTTAGTTTCAAGAACCAACCCCTGATTTCAGATTTTCGCCTCATTTTTGTCTCGTCAGTCTACACAATCCACACAACTCAGTTTTCATGCATGAAATCCCCACTCATTTCAATGTTTCCTTGCAATAACTGATCATCCAAACCACTAAAACAATGGAATATCTTTAAACATAGTAGAGATAATTCAGGTGTAACCTATCATGTTCGAATCTCCTATAAAAATTGAACCCAATCATCAACTTAACATGCCAAACATGAGTCTCGTGCGCAAGATATATCAAGTATCACATAAATAAGCATTGGCCAATCTAAACATGTACCATTTTCACTATCCACAGTTCATACCTATTCCACTATTTACATCATTGTCGGCAAGGCTATTAAATCCACACAAGCACACAAATTGAACTAACTAAACAAATACTGAAACAAATGTCAAAAAACGAATTTTTTTTTAACAAACACACAAAAGCAGTAAACAAACAAACAAACCAGGCTAATATCGATGACCATCGAATAAGTAATGCATAATTCAATACAAGTACTGAATCCTTAAGCTTGTTCTACGAGTTCGACCACCCCCCCAAACTTATACAAAACATTGCCCCCAATGTGTAAAGTGTAAGATTGAATACAGAATTTGAAGGGCAAAGTTTATACAAAACAAAACATGGGGGTATAAAAACTCCCTTGATCAGAATGGAGGCGGTGGTAAAGATGGTGGAAGAAATTGAGTCTCGATATGCTATCTCCAAGTGATGGAGACAACATTTTTCCTTCCTTATGAATTTTTTATGGTGCAATCCTACAAAGGACGAAAGTTGTCCTGTATAATGGAAATTGATAGAATAAGTGAACGATGATCTAAAACTACTAAAAATGCATAAAATCATGAAAAAATTTCTAATCTAATCCATAAAACGAAATAAATAAAAGGGTAGAAACGCTGGGTTTCGTCCCAATAAGCGCTAGTTTATAGTCTGTAACTCAACTATACTGTGCTACTTTGATTCCGGTGGTGTGAGAGCAACATTTTCAATGACCATTTCTTTCTTACTGCAGCTTTCCTCCAGACTTTAACCGCATCTTTATCCATGTCTTTTGATTTCTCCTCATCTCCTGCCTCAAAATCCACATTGTAGGCTTCTTGCTTCTCATAATTTTGAGTAAGTTGAGTATGCACATTATGATCATTAGCAGTGTTTGAAGAGTCTTGAGAAACGGTGTTGTCCTGCTCCGCATCCTCTACCACATCAATTTGATAGCACTTATCTGACTTGGTATGGAAGTTCATGGCTTTGAACACGAGAAATGTGATCTGTTCTTCGCCAAGTCTCCGATTTAATTCTCCCTTTTGAACATCAATTAGAGCTCTGCTGGTAGCTAGGAATGGTCTGCCCAAAATAAGTGGAACATTCTTGTCTTTTTCCATATCCAGAATGAGGAAATCGGCTGGGAAAATGAATTTGTCCACCTTGATCAGTACGTCTTCAATTATCCCCCTCGAATATGCCAATGATCGATCAGCTAATTGCAGCGTAATCGTGGTTGCTCTGGCCTCGCCTAATCCAAGTTTTCTGAAAACAGAAAGAGGCATTAGATTAATACTGGCACCAAGATCACATAAAACTTTATCAAAGTGGCATTCACCAATAGTGCAAGGTACAATAAAACTCCGTGGATCTTTCAGTTTTGTGGGAGTTTGTTCTAAATAAGAGCACTGCACTCCTCTGTTAGCATCACTGTCTCATGTTCCTCTAGCTTTCGTTTCTTGGAGATAACGTCCTTCAGGAATTTGGCGTAGTTAGGCATTTTGAACAGTGTTTCCACGAATGTGATGTTGATATGTAGCTTTGTGAAAATTTCGAGAAATTTTTTGTATTGTTGCTCCCATTTATGCGTTTTTAACCTCTGAGAGAATGGAATTGGTGGCTCGTAAGGATTGATCGGGGAAGATGTTTTATTATGTGATGTATCTGAACCTTCTCTTGGAGATGCCTCTTTTGTCTGTTCAGCCTTTTCCTTCTCTGAAGACGATAGTGTATCTTTGTTTGCACCCAGTCTCTTTACAGTGATTTCTGGTAGTTGAACTCCACTTTTTGTAGTAATGGCTTGACATTGTTCCCTGGGATTCACTTCGGTATTGCTAGGTAGAGTTCTTGGTGCCCTGCTTGTCATAGCAAGTGCCATCTGCCCCATTTGAATCTCCAAATTTTTAATTGCAGAATTTTGTTCTTGGAGAGTGGCTTTGTCTTCTTCATAAATTGATTGTTGCATTCCATGTACTGATGAGTTGTTTTTATGAATTTTTCAAGCACTTCTTCCAACTGTGGCATCTTCTCCTGCTGCTGAAATTGACCTTGTGGTCTATTCTGGTTCTGATTTTGATTTTGATTCTATTACTCCATGAGAAATTTTGGATCTTTCTCCACCCCGGATTATATGTCTCAGAATTAGGGTTGTTCTACTGGCGTTGACCCCATTGCACATAATCCACATGCTCTACCTCCCGTGTGAGAATTAGACAGTTTGAAGTAGTGTGATCAGCTCCACACTCTCCGCAACTTGGTTTCTTGACGGTTGCTGCGTTGGCGGTTTGTGACATGCTTTCAACCTTATGGAATAGTGAATCAATCTTCGCTGATAAAGCTGAATAAGTATCCACCTCGAACAAATCCGGTGCCTTCTTCTGAACTGCTCGTTCTGAAGACCACATGGCTGAAGTAGTAGCCACAGTTTCAAATAGCTTCAGTGCATCATCAACTGTCCTAGTATACACCGACCCGTTATATGAAGAATCTATATTGCTTTCGAAAGACCGAAGCAGTCCCGTGTAGAAGTATTGGACCTGGAATTCCTTGCTGATATCGTGATGTGGACACTTCCGAAACATGTTCTTGAACCTGTTCCAAGCCTCATCAAATAATTCAGAATCCCCTTGATGGAAAATAGAGATATCATGCTTCAGTTTCACAATCTTGGCTGGTGGAAAGAACTTGGTACAGAACATTTGAGCAAGATCATTCCATGTGGTGATACTAGCAATCGATTGAGAATCTAGCCATTCAAGTACTTTGTCACACAATATGTATGGAAATAGCCTCAAACGGATGGCGTCATCTGAGATACCCTGATATCTGAAGTATTGGCACATCTCCATGAATCTAGAGACGTGTGTATGTGGGTTTTCCTCAACTCTCCCATAAAACTGATGCCCATTCTGAAACAAGTTTATGACGTTGGTCTTCAGTTGGAAATTTGGTTGCCCAAATAGTGGATACACGATGCTGGACTGACTTTGAATGATTTGGGGAATCATGAAATCCCCAACAAGCATGTTTCCTTCGTCCATTGCTTCCTCCTCGTTAGCCGGAATTATTGGATTTTGTCGTTCGTCAGTCATTTACTATTGTTGTGCTATTCTAGCTTCTCTTTGCAACTGGCGAAAAGTACTCTCGATTTCTGGATCAGCTGGAATCAAGTTCCCTCCAATCGATCTTAGCATGTAAATCTGAAATAGCCAAAATTGCCCAAAAATAAGCAAAAGTCGAAATAAAATTTTTTTACGGTCACAATTCAAAAATTTTAAAGGTCACAATTTTTTCCTTGGTCACAGATGAAAAATTTATATGTCACAACTTCTTTATCGGTCACAGGTCACAAACATTATAAGTCACAACTTATAATTGGTCGCAAATTAACAAATTTTAGGTCAAACGTAATTTCTTAGTCACAATTCATTTTTTCATTGGTCACATATTTTTTACTAGTCACAGATTATCCAATTTAATCATCACAGTCAGTCAAAAATTTGTCACACACCACGTCATCGCCACACACCACAGCAACACCATAGCAACACCACCACCACCACCACGCTACGTCATCGCCACACACCACGGTAACACCACCACAGCAACCAAGTCCAAAGTTACAGATCCACCACAAAATCGACACCACACAATTCACCGCCAACACCACCACCGCGATTGCTTGCAGAACCTGACAGCAACAACACCCATGAACAACCAAAAATTAGATCCAAACAACCAAATCCAAAATTATAGATCCACCACAAAATCGACACCACACAATTCAACAACTCCCGCATAGAGTCATTCCGCCGTCGCAGTGGGTCAGCTTCGCAAATACGGCTTCATCTCATCGCCACAACTCGCGGCGATTTGCACTCCTTCTGGCCAACGTGAACACGCCAGGCTTCAAGTAGCGGAGGTAAGCCTCCCTGTTTTTGGGCGACAAGTGTCTCCTGAGGCGGCGCTCCATTTTTGCGTAGTTACAACCATAAAACTATATGTATAGAGAGATGGAGAAGGAGATGGAGAGTTAGAGAGGAAGAGGGAAAGAGTTTAATAGGTGGGTAATAGGTGCTGGGACGTCGCCGGTGTCGTGGTGGTGGTCAGCGACGTCACCGGTGTTGTGGACTGATGGCCAGAGAGAGAGAAGGTTTGTGCTTTGTGGTGGAATGAATTAGGGTTAGAAAAATGAATGAATTAAATTTTCCAAATATTATTATTTAATATTAAAATATTTTATAATATTATTATTAGTATCTGATTTTAGTATAATCAAACCTTCCACCTTATTTTTGAAATTGGATCTTAAAATGTAGGGTAGAGTGTAATTTTCACTATATTAATACCCCCAAGATGGTGGCTCGATTTTGTATTTATGCTAAAATATATTAATCCTTTACTCTTATTATAGCATGATTGATAATTAAAAAAATTGTGCGTGTCAAAGTAGTTTGTGAACACTACTATTATAGTTTAAGATTGGATATTCTATTGAAATGCTCAAGATAATAAATTAATATTACGTTCAATTTCCCAATTTATATTATAAATTACTTATCTAATCAACATGTCTTGATCTAAGACAAATGATATATATTAATTAAGTATTGATTAGGCTATTGATCCCTATGATTTATTATCGTATGCATAAATAACTACCTCGTACTATTTTTTAGGGACCACTCTGATTTTGGTATTGGGTCCACCAAGTATATAATTATCTAAAGAATTAAATGTATTTAATTTAGAGTCGAATATGGTCACCTTTATTGATTTTAATTTCAACATAAAAAATTTATAGCCAAAATTCTGATCAAATTAGGTAAACAACGTAATCAATTAGTAAATATATTATCTCATCTCATGGATTATATATATATATATATATATATATATATATATATATCCCAAATCCTAGAACCACGATGATTGGGGTGGATTTTGTTTCGCGTAAACTTGTAGTTTGAATTTTGTTTAGCGTAAACATGTAGAGCAATTTTTAAAATCTGTTTTGTCATGTGTACGGGGTTTAAAAAACTTGTATGTAAAGACTACAAAGATATTTTTAACTTATAAAAGGAGATCGTGTGGTTGGTTTGAACAAGTTTGAACACCGACATAACTATTGAACTATATTTTAACTCAATTGATCAAGGATTATAAAAGCTCAATTAGAAGGTCCTTCTGGCTTTAGTTTTAAATAAGTTCAGTAGCGCGTCCTTTATTCAACTAGCTTCATCCTATCATTCATCTCTTTTTTCAAATGGGTATTTAGAGATCTCTCTTAGATCTTGAAACCAAATCAATATAAGAAAAATTAGATTTCTTTAAGGATTTATCTCCATATCTAAATATGGAAAAATCAAGTAATAAACACTTAAGGGCGTAACAAAAGTATGGTTCTCTCTTTATCCTCGACATTGAGAACATTGTGTATGGCAAGATCTTTGTATATCATGATATCAATATAAAAGGTCTGAAAAGTGCAATGATGCATTTGTGGATGCAGAAAATCTCAAATTCATTAAGTTGGGTCTTCTTATTTGATCTACGTTTGACAGTTGAGAGAAGACTGTTCATATCCTAGCTTGTAACTCAGACAGTTCACCTAGCAGGACAAGAAGCAAACTGGATCTAAGTGAATCAATCAAAAACTATACTACTTCACTTTGATTTTACAAAATGACTTTGATAGAGAGGCCATTAGTTTATATGCTTACCTAAGTTTGATTATGACTGATTAATAAAATTCATACAAGATTTAGAAATTTACAATGACAACTAAAAAGAATTTCATTATCTGTTTTTTTTTTTCCAAAATTAAAAATGTCTTGTTTTAAATCCATATTTATAGAAAATTGTAACTGTTTAGTTGACCATGTACAAAAATTTAAAGAAAATATATTTCATATTTTTCCAAATTGTTAAATGACTAATGTTTGTGCATGTTTAAGACCTTAAATGATGATATTTCGTTGTTCACATGATGAATTATGGTCTAAATTGGTGCATTTGGTGTTGAATAGGTATAACTCGATAAATGGAATTGGAATTAAAAGAAAGAAGCGGAAAATGGAAGAAAATGGCAAGATCCAAAGTTTGGGGGTTGAATTGTAAATATTCAAAAGTTGTGTCGAACCTCGTGATGAAGATTTGAGAATGATAGGAGTCAATTGGATGTAATTAGAGGTCAAAATGAATGAAATATGACCAAAACAAAACATTTTCACAAAATCAATTTTCAACCGCACCAAGACGCTCCAAATTTGTAGCTCAATATTGAAACCCAATTTTGACATAGTAAATATTCGAATTTGGAAAAGACTATTCAATAACAGTTGTAGCCATTTGAGTTAACTTTACAATCCAATTTGATTTGCCTCAATCAGATGTTGATAGAGAAAGTTATGATAAAAATATTGAAAGAGGCGCATGCTGAGCTTTTACCCCGAAAGGTGGCGCCGCGGCGCCACGAATCTGACCCTAAAACAGAGTCTTGGCACCGTGGCGCCGCCTAGACGTATCTAGGACGCGTTTTGTCCATTTTGAAGCCCATAAAAACTTTGTTTTTGATACTGACGTGGGAAGTAGTATAAAGAGAGATCTTTGACACTTTTTGAATGTCCACACATATTGAGAAAAAGGGGATACTACTTGGGAACTAAATAGAGAATTCAAAGAGAAAAAAACAAGGAATTGAAGGAATGAACATCAAGGAACTCACCATTGAATTATTGATTTGAAGATAAAGAAGATTTGGTGCAAGATCTACTTTGTTTTCTACATCTTACTACAATATTCGGCGATAAATTCAATGAAAATTGTTTATTTTTTCTTGTGTATTATGAGTAGTTAATTCCTTAATTAGGGCGAACATGTAAACTTATTTGGGATCATTTATGCTGTTAATTCAAGATTCTTGTTTTTCATTCATTTATGTGTTGATTTTTACTATGTGTTTAATACATCAAATTAATTGATCACTAGTTTGATGATTTTGTGAATTCTTTACAACTCGATAGATGAGTTTCGGATTTAGACCATATGGTAAAATTCAGTAAATTGGTATAATGTGTAGAGATACTTATACTAACTATTGCGGTCTTGTATGAATTTTCAGAACTATGTTTCGTCTAATTAAGACTGATTTACATAGAGATTTGAAATTAAATTAGTTAAATAGGTTCAAGGAGAACTCGAGAGGGGTAAATTGAATACATTGGGAAAATTCGACCAAACACTAAATTAAATTATGAATCTTGATTTTAGACATAAAAGTGATCAAATAGGTGATACGTTCTGCCTTAGCATTCTCTTCATTATTTAATCTCAATATCAATCGTGTGCACGTCACATTTAATTTCACGTTTTTAGATTAAGAACCTCAACATACAACTAATTTAATTTCACATCTTGTTTATTTTCATCAAAAAGAAGTTGAAATTAAATAGGTTAGGTATTAGAGTATAGTTCTCGTGAAAACAATTATACGGACTCTTAGGTCCACTTTATTATTTGTTCGATATCGTACACTTGCGATAAAAAATTCCAACAAGTTTTGTGCTCAAGAAAAATAATAAGTTCATAGAATAGATAACAAAACACTGTTCAAAATCACTTTTGAAGTAGAAGTAAACAAAAATCTATTAATTTGTTTTCTATTGAAAATTATATTTATAATATTAGTATTATGTCTCTCGATTATTGTGTGGTTGCTTGCTTTGAAATTTTGTGAACCTTTTGATTTCTGGAAAGGACGCTATAAAGGGGCCTCAAATTTTCATAGAAGCTTCCTTTAGCGTATATATTTTATAGAACAACTTTTTGCATACCATGCCATTCTATATATATAGTCATTGTGTCTAGACTCTAGACTATTGTGTGGTTGCTTACTTTGAAATTTCGTGAACCTTTTGATTTCTCTGAAGGACGCAAAATAGGGGCCTCAAATTTTCATACAAGCTTACTTCTAGTGTAGATATTATATATATTACACTGCTCCAGACCAAATCGATGGCCTACATTCCATGTTAACTCCTTAAATTAAAGATCAAAATAGAAACGAGTCAAGTATAACAACTAAACGGGAAAAAACTTTACTTCGTAGACAGCTTCGCTTCCTCGTCACTTCTCTCTGACAACTAGCTTCTCGTCACGCCTGCAGATTTCCTGATTGCAATAGTTGGGCTTGACTCTCTTGATCGGTTGTGTTGCACGACCTCCAAACAAGAGAAAGTCTTTGGTGTAATCGCCACAATCTTTACGTGGGTCATCGAGGATCAATGATCATTTCCTTTTGCAGTAATGGCTTCTAAATTGTAGTGGATGACGACTCAGCCCATGTTCATCACCTATTACTTGAAAAATTAAAAAAATTTCAATAATATTTTTTGGAGAATGTATGATTAAAAAAAAAAACAAAATTTTATTGGCACGTGTATAAAATATTTTAGAGTCTTGCTACATGTACATTCACTTTTACATTAACTTTGACATCCTTTCACGTGACATCCATCATAGCCTTTGATTTTCTCTACACCTTTTCACATCACTGATTAAATTTTGACACATAAAAAATGTCATCCAAAATATAAATTAGAATGTACATCTAAAATAATTCATTGCCGTTAATATGGACCCCATGTACTTTGAAATACCTCTCCTCTCCACAAAAAATTGTGAAGTGGCATTCTCGTAATAATCTTTAAATATATAGGATATTCAGTATTTAGATATTAAAAGGGGATATACTCCCGCAGGTCCCAATCCGCCTGCAAATGTACGGAATTTCAAAGATGGTAGTATCGTAGTAAAATAAAATTCCTAGTACTTAACAAATTAGGAAATTATTTTTTTGGATAACGGCGTTCACTTTTTGATTTTTTTTCTTGTGCAATTTTATTCTTAAAAGTTGAAAATTCCTACTACCATTTTGGACAATTTATACACTAATTATATTTTAAATGTCAAAAATAAACACAATTAATTATATTTTATATGTGCACACACTATGCACATATAGAAAATTGCTTTTATCTGTGGTAAATGATGAACAAAGGAAATAATAATTATAATTTTAAACTTATCTACATCAATTTCATATCCTTAGTACAATAACCCACTATTTCTGTTATTAACTATATCCATAGGTTCGGACGAGAAGAGTATCGAAGCTGCTTTATAGTTTTTAAGACGATTATCTTTTTAAAAAAAAGTAATTCGAATAAAAGTATTGATATTCTTGACAAATTCATGAATGACCTACAATTTGAGGAGACAAATGTGGGAACCTCCAATTAACACTCCATCGAGTCAATGCGACCAGATAACGAGTCAATTAACATTCCATAAGTATGTAAAAAAATAGATAAGATCATAAAACATTTCACTTTCGACAGTCCTTCAGTATACAGTCATTTATGTGACACATTCAAAAGGAAATGGGATGTAGGAGGAATTTCTTGACCTTATTTTCAACTTGAAGATTCCAATCCAACTATCTACAAAACTGTTAAACATGAATTAGTAACTATTAAGCAAGCCCTTCTTTGATTTAGATAATAGTCAATTTTTTTTTTTTTTTTTTATAAACGTTGTTGAAATGTACGGTCAAAATTAATTATTTGTTTTGATTTAGATAATAGTCATTTTTTTTTTTTTTTTTTTTTATAAACGTTGTTGAAATGTACGGTAAAAATTAATTATTTGTTTTGATTTAAATTTTAAATCAAAGTTTCTAGCTACCAAACACGGAATATGTCAGTGTTTACAAATTACAATAATTAATTTCATTTTACCTAAAACAAACCCACACACAAACAACACCAAACTCCTGATGTTAACGCCGTCTACTTTCGTTAAAGAGTTTTCCACTGTATATGGCAATGTCGTTAGCGGAATATTCGTTTAACAAATCCAAGTATCCAACAACCCGTCTAGATATATCCCCCACATCCACACCGGTATACTGCGTATTTCTAGAGAGAGAAACTGATGAGTGAGGCACTCAGGGAAGCTTACACAGTGAAGGAAGAGATTGGGAGGGGTAAGTACGGCGTCGTATTCAGGTGTCATTCCGCCGTCACCGGCGACTGCTTCGCCGTGAAGTCCATCGACAAGCGCCTCGTCCAAAACGATGCCGTTGACAGGCAGTGTCTTTACAATGAAGCAAAGATCATGCAGCTGGTTTCGAGCAATAATCATCCGAATGTGTTGAAAATTTTCGATATTTACGAGGATGATAGCTTTCTTCACATTATACTCGAGTATTGTCAGTCATCGGACCTTTTTGATCGGATAAATGCGCGACCCATATTCACCGAATCCGAGGCTCTCGATGTCATGGTGAGTTCCCCCCCCCCCCCCCCCTTTTATAGATACCATATTCATTAAAGAGAAAATTTCGTTTTTTTGGGGGAAAATTAATTTTCATGCAATTTTCAGATGTTCTTATTATTAGATATAAGTTAAATTATTGATGAATTAATGTTTTGTTGTATTTGTAAATTATTTTGTGATAATGACCTGAAAAGATTCTGAAAATTTATCTGTTTCTAGGGCATCATAGAATGACCGTATCGTTGTTCTTTTTTTTTTTTTTTTTTCTCTCAAGAAATAATTCAAATATTCTTTTTCTGTTATTTCATTGGCACCAGAATGTTATTTCTGGATGTAGTTCTTTTTTGTTTTATAGTTCTTGGTGCTGAAATAGAAGTTATCGTTGGATTTGTTGACTTGAGTATTTAGTGAAGAACTTGTCGAATAGTGAACGGCACTATTCATGAATAGTGGAGCCTAATGATTTTCTCAAAATTGACTCACACATTTCAAACTTCGGCAGGAAATTCTTCTTTGTATTTATTGCAAAGAATATCATGCATGGGTTTCTTTCTCTATTTCAGAATCAATTGAGAAAAAGGAAATTAAATGCACAGGATGGACACACTCACAATTGAAGCCAAATTGTCAAAAAGGTGAAAATTATGTCTACTAAATACACAGCACATGAATAAAATATAGAGAGATTGCATTTGCGTAGCCAAATAAAATATAGAGAATGTATTGTTGTATTATTTTCTTCTTTTGTTGATACAGGGAAAAATTGGTGTGTGGGTTTGTGATGTAGGTACCATTACCGAACCACGTAAATTCTTGTGTTGTACTTGCGCTTGTTTTTTGCTTTTTTTTTAAAAAATTTCTTCACAGTTTAAATTATTTTGCGTGGATCATGATCCTAGTAGAATTAGTAGCGTCTAATTCCTAACATAACTACATGTTTTTTTTATTTAAATCTTGAGCAGGCTGAGGATTATTAGCTATAGAATTCTATGGTTTGAGACACATTTGCATCTTCTCTACGGATTCGAGACTCTCAGGACTATTACCTTCACAGTTTGTAACTCCAGAATTTTACCTCATGGAATGGCATTGAATAATTTTTTGCAGAATTTTCTGTTCTTTTCCAGGAATTGCTACTGTATTTTAGAGTTGCTACGTCTAAACAGAAGCACATTTATAAGGATAATGTAATTGTATTTCTTTGATAGGTACCACTAATGGAAGCCATGGCACATTGCCACCACCATGGGGTTGCCCACAGGGACATAAAACCCGACAACATCCTCTTCAATGACAGAAATGAGCTGAAGCTTGCGGATTTCGGATCAGCTGAGTTCTTCAATGACAGCCAGCTGATGTCTGGCATTGTTGGGACTCCCTACTATGTGGCTCCAGAGGTGCTAGCTGGAAACTGCTACAATGAAAAGATTGACGTGTGGAGCGCAGGAGTCATTTTATATATAATGCTAGCCGGCATCCCTCCATTTTACGGGGAGTCAGCTAAGGAGATTTTTGACGCCGTGCTTAGGGCGAACCTGAGGTTTCCAACGAGGATTTTCAACTCTGTATCCCCAGGAGCTAAGGATTTGCTGAGATGGATGCTGTGTAAGGATGTATCCAGAAGGTTCTCGGCTGATCAAGTCCTACGTAAGTATTAGTACTATGGTTGAGAAACATGCTTTAAGTTTGTCATTTAAAGGGTGTTTGAGAGTGATTTTTGGGGAAAGAATTGATTTTTGAATAGTGATATGATGGGAAATGTGTGGTTGAAAAAGAAGGAGAAGCTATTGATGTGATGGAAAATATTATTTTATTGAAAAATGCGTGGTTGAAAATGAGAATTGATTTTGAAATATGTACTGTACAAGTCCTTAATCTTCTTTGGTTTTTCCGTAGTCTAAAATCCAAATTTTGCTTAGATAGGTCAAATATGAAATTCATATTCAATGTAATGATTTGATGGCGATTGCATTTCTTATGTAAGATATTTAAATTTGAAAAAAATGTTCTCGAGACTGAAAAGTTTTTGTTCTGCGGAATAAAGTTCGAAATCTTGCTGCCCTTTGTAAGTTGTTCTTGTTCGGTCACAATTTTTCTATCAGAAGAAGATAGCAATTCGTGATCTTTTATACCTTTACCAAGTTCTTAGGTTGTTGATATTAGTCCTTCTTGAGATAAATTCTAAAAGCTCAACAAATAGTCTTTAGTTGGTATAGTATTTGCATCTCTTAATTCATTTCACTCAGTTTTGCTGCGTCAGTTTCGAACTTACTGTTCAAACAAGATTTTCTTTGATAATTCTTCTAAAATTTTGGACCTTTTGGAGCTATAATTGGATGGGTCTAATTTGATTTCATTTGCTGTAATTTGCAGGGCATCCATGGATGAAAATCAGTGGAGACACGGGATCAATGGGTGTTTTGAGTTGAGAAAATTATATACCAAATGTGTAGGCACCAGTGTGTCAGTAGTCTGCCTACATAACCATAGTGAGTTTTACTCTAATAGTAAGTAGTCGTGTTTTCACACTTTTTATCAACTTTTTTTGTGATGAAATTTGTGTTTTCGCCAAATGAGAAGAAGTTTTTTCTTCTTAATCAAGTTTTCTTAGAGTTTTTGTTACTTGTAGGAAAACGCTTTACCTAGTGTCTTGATGTCAAATCCTAAACCGAAACAAAACCTTAAAAGCTTGTTAAGATGGAGACGAGCAGTGGCTGGCGTTTACGTTCGAAGGACAGAAAGCGATGTTGAGATATTGCCCTTTTTGCTTGCCTTGTATGGATTAAGCCCTTTGGCGTGCATTATTTTGAGAAAAAAATGAAAAATTGTACCCTTTTTTTCAAATTATTGGGTCCCACTATCTCACATGCTGGTCAAATATTTCGGCGGCCCCACTATGCAACGATAAGAATTTTTCTACAAATGTGGAAGAAATGTCTAACAAACAGGGGCTAAATAATTTGTTCTTAATTTTTGAATGATTATAATTTACTCGAAAAAAATGCAGATTTATGTTTAAAAAATATTCATTTTATTAATATTTTGCTCATCATAAGAAGATGCATGTTTACGTTTAAAGAATTTATAGTGTATTTGATAAAAGCAATCAATTTAAATAATCAAAGGAGAAATATATAACTATATTCAATACTAATAATCAATCAAATAAATACAAGTCATTAAATATAGTGAAAATTACATATAAACCTACTTTTAAAGATCTCATTTCATAAATCATAGGCTAGTTTTACTATTTCAAAAATCAGATGATTTTACAGTTTTTAATATTAAATAATTATATTGATTATATACACTCAAACCCTAATATTCATCAATTTCCCCATTTATCCTCTCTCTCTCTCTCTCTCTCTCTCGTATCTCTTTCCTTTCCCTGACACGAGCAGCTGCCATTGGAGATCACACAGCGTCATAGCGACGATCGCCTCCGAGTGTTGTTGTGCAGCAGCACTTTGCTATGTGTGTCATTGTACATTGGCGCTTGCAACAGCGGCACCATTGTAGATACCTCGAAGAGCAGCGATGAGTGTCATCACTCGAAGCAGATGCAACGCACAATTGCCTTGGTACTGAACGAATGTGGGAAGATGTGAGTTTGTGATTTGTATGGTGTGGGTGGACATGGTTTTACCAAATGGTGGTACGACGATGGGAGTAGTGGTGATGCTGTTTGTGGTGTGTTTTTGGCTGTTGGAGTGTGGTGAACAAATTGTGGCCTACATAATTTTTGAATAGTGATCGTAAAAAAATTGTGACTGACTAAATTATGAATCTGCGATCAAATTATATAGATCTGTAACCTTAATATATTTAATTAATTAATTAAATCATAAATAAATTTTAATAAATATCTTATTTTTGAAATTTAAAACATTTATTCTTAGTTTTGAAATGGGTTATAGTTAACCTCTTCATTATGAAATTTTCTTTTAAATATAAATCAAATTGGACATAATCATCTTAGACCCATTCTATATACATAGTTTGATAGGAGAAAATGAAAAATTAGGTTCTAATTAGTTGAAAATTGATTGAAAAGTGAATATTTTGTAGTAGTAGACGCGATAATTTGTAGAGAAATTATAGACAAATTTTCAAAAATTAGAAAGGTTAAGATTTTGGTAAAATGCGCGAGGGAAAGAATTGCTAGAGTAACTAAAAAGAGAAAAAGTTCAAATTTATTGTAATTTTGTCTTCTTTGGTGAGAGGATTAAAATAAAATTTTTATTAGATTTTGATAAAAATTGAAAAGTTGTGGGTTCCATAAAATATGTTATTAAAATTAATTGTTAACTTTGATTTAGATTAAAATTTAGATTTTAACCCATATCAAACAAAACTTCAAAAAATAAAAAAAAATCATGGGGGAGTCACGTGATAGAGTTCTAATATTAATGATACAATGCACATTCTAACAGTTTTATGCTCGCAAATCGCTCAAAGCCTGGACCAATGTTCGCTCTATCTATTTGCAGTTTTTTAAAAATTATTGCATGCTTTAATTTTCGACTATGTGACCATCATACAAGAAATGTCGGTTCCACCGACAATGAAAGAATAATAAGAAGTTATTTGTGGGATTTTGAGAATGAATTTTCCTCAGTTGATATGTAGCGTGATTGATGAATGAGGTATTATAAGGCCCCTGTTTGGTAACCATTTTTCTCAAAATGTATTTTTTCTTTTTTCTTTTCAGTAACACATTTTTCAATAAAATAATATTACACGCAAATTCAAAACTTTTCCTTAATTTTTAACCATACATTCTCCATCAATCAATTATTTAAAAATGCATTTTATCCCCAAAATGACTACCAAACCGGGGTATTTTGAATCTTTGTTTGTACGGCTCTACACAAAGGAATAATATAAAAAAAATATCTAGAATCACTCTCCAATGACTATTACTTCAGATCTGCCTGTTTGGGAGTTAGCATATTGGGAAAATTACCCCGACTCCTACAATTTAAGTTTCAATTCAAAAAATAAGGTATAAACAAAATTTAAAATCAGGTGTAGCCCTTCAAAACTGGGCTGTCCTTTCCTCTAAAAAATGCACTGGCTACCAACAACCCTTATTGTATGAGATTTTTGTGACCTCTGATAAAATTATTACAGTGCGACAAATCGATCAACATTGGCCCATTACCAAAATTGGAATACACCTTCAGTTTGATCAAAGTAGCATTGGCCCAGATCTACAAATTGGTGGGCTTCAAGGCGCGCAAAGCTCGACCCTCGAAGTGCTCACAGAAATCACCACCAAGTACTTGAAAGCATTAGCCAAGTTGGCTACAGACACTGCCAATTCTAAAAGTGTGTGTGTGTGTGTGTGTTTTCTAAAGGAGGAAAACATGAATTCATGAAGCATATAACAGGTAAAGAATCCTGAATGCTGACAGCTATAATTTCTGGAACAGTTAACAGTTGAAGCATCAGGTATTGGATATTGATGGTGTTCTGGGAGGTAATGACTGTATACTACATTATCAAAAGTGGAAGGCCATTTTGCGATTTCTGCGGGAACTTCATACCAGGAATATTTTTCACATGTGTGGAGTGCCACAAGCGCCCTAAAAGCTCTTTCACGTTATGTCTTGGTTGTTATCAGTCTGCAAAATGCAATCACAATCACAATGGTCACATTCAGTTTTTGGACAACTACACATTGCTCCAAGTCCAAAAAGAATCACCACAGGCAACACAAATTAACCATAATGAGGTAATATATACCACATTTTCGAATGTCCTATACAAGTTAATTTAGGTTAAATAGAAGTGAAAAATGTAAATCGAGTTATATCGGCCACAAGGCTACCCTTAACTGTGCATGGTCAATTTTTTATTTTCCATAACAAATTTTATTTAAAAACAGAAGGTGTATTCCTTGGTAAATAAGGTTTAAAAAGTAGAGAATTAATATTAATAAGTTAAATGATTGTACAAAAAACTGAGATGTTTTGATATTAGCCTCTGTTTCATTTAAATAAAAATCAAAATTCAGTAAATTTTTATTAAAAAAAAATTGATTGGAATGTGTGGAAGGAAAATTGTAGGTCCCATGAAATATGTTGTCAAAATTAGTTTTTGACTTTGAATTAGATTTTAATTAACTTTTTAGGCTGAACTGAAAAAAGCATAATACTGTATTTCTTAATTTTATATTAAAGAAATCTGAACAACTCATATAGATTAGACAATGAAATAACCATTTTTAACATGAAGAACATGTTAATTTTTCCTAACAAATCTTTGCCTTTGGCAGCGAACTTACAATACAAACGTTGAACACCATCAATATCCAATACCTGATGCTTCAACTGTTAACTGTTCCAGAAATTATAGCTGTCAGCATTCAGGATTCTTTACCTGTTATATGCTTCATGAATTCATGTTTTCCTCCTTTAGAAAACACACACAAGTTAGTATGTAAAACCTTCTCGACTCTTTGATGGTGAAAAACCCTGTGATAATCAAGATGAATGTTGAGTCTACTTAAAATACAGCATAAAGTCCATAGATATAAGAGAAGATAAAGGTATCTGCGGTAGATAGATGGAATGCCCGATGGAACATTGATAAAGTAACCACGTTATCTAACCCGGCGAAACTTGTCCCCCCGACCGAAGCAATTTTTGCTTCTTCTTCTTTTTGCCCCTTCTTTTACATGGATGTTGTAATTGCTCTTTTGTTGAATAGTGTAAAATAAGATGATAAAGGAGATGCTAAGCTCAATTGTATTACATCGGATTGTTAACTTTATACATGTAGGGGTCGACTAATCATCCCTTAAATAAGGAAAGAAAAAGATACCATGACAAATATAGGAAAAACAAATATGGTAAGTAAATATAGGTGTAGATATCGCCTAATACGCTCCCTTAAGTTGGAGCATGGAGGTGACAAATGTCCAACTTGCCAACAAGAGAATGGAACTGGACGTTGCCTAATGCTTTGGTGAAGATGTCCAGAGACATGTGAAGTAGTGATAGAACTAGACTTAATGCAGTTGCGAATAAAATGACAGTCGATCTCGATTTGCTTCGTGTGCTCATGGTGAGCCGAGTTGGCAGCAATATGTAAGGCGGCACGATTGTCACAGTGAAGCTGAGTAGGTAAAGAAGGAGGAATTGTCAGATCGTTTAGTAAGGCACGAAGCCAAATGAGTTCACAAGTAGTAGTAGCCATTGAGCGATATTCTCCCTCAGCCGAAGAGCAGGATACGGTGGTTTGTTTTTTGGTCTTCCAAGAAATCGGTGAGTGGCCAAGAAAAATGAGATAGCCAGTGACGAAACGGCGTGTTAGAGGACACCCTGCCCAGTCCGACTCACAGTATGCATGGAAGCGAAAATTAGACTCGGGAGAAAGGAGAAGATCAGGAGCTGATTTCAGGTAATGTAGGACTCGAAGAGCTGTCTTCCAATGGCCAGATCTCGGCTGATTCATAAATTGAGAAATGATGTGAACGGAATAGCAGATTTCTGGTCCCGTGATGGTGATGGTGAGGTAAATGAGCCTTCCAACGAGACGACGGTAAGCACTCGGATCATCAAGGGGGACGCTAGCATCTAAGACCAATTTATGATTTTGCTCCATAGGAAAATAGACGGGTTTGGTACCAACCAAGCCAACTTCCTAGAGAATATCCAAACAATATTTACGTTGAGATAGAACGATGCCATTAGGTGACTGGGCGACCTCTAAGCCAAGGAAATATTTGAGGGCGCCGAGATCTTTAATGTGAAACCAAGTGTCCAAATAATCTTTGAGGGCAGTAGTATGTAAACCATTGTTGCTAGCAATAATGATGTCGTCCACATAGACAAGCGAGGCAGTGAAAATGCCGCCCTTGCAATATAAGAAGAGAGAAGTGTCGGCCTGAGACTGAGTGAAACCAGAGCGAAGGATAGCATTGGAGAATTTGGCATACCATTGGCGAGAGGCCCGTTTCAAACCATAAATGGACTCACGAAGGCGACACACGCGATTTTCTGTGGAAGACAAGTACCCAGGAGGTGGTGTCATGTAGACCTCCTCATCAAGGTCGCCATGTAAAAATGCATTATGAACATCAAGTTGATTCAATGTCCATGACTTGGCAACAGACACGGCCAACAAGGTTCTGACCGTGGTAAGTTTGGCGACTGGTGCAAAAGTTTCATTATAATCAAGCATGTGATGTACTCCTCGAAGTACAAACGAGATAGTCCTACGTTTGAGACCATTCCTCTTTTCTGAGACCCCCACACTTCCCTACATGGTGGGTGATTCATCCATGCAAAGACTTCTCCCTTGACGTTTAGTCTCGTCAATGTGAGGCATGTGATGTGCGCTTTGAAGTTCAAACAAGGTAGCCCTTCATTTGGGATCATTCCTCTCCTCTAAGCTCCCCACGCTTCCCTGCATGGTGGATGGTTCATCCATGCAAAGGCTTCTCCTTTGACGTTCAGCTTCGTCAACGTAAGGCATGTGATGTGCTTCTCGGAGTTTAAGCGAGGTAGCCCCACTTTTTGGGGTCATTCTTCTCCTCTGAGGCCTCACGCTTCCCTGCATGGTGGATGATTCATCAATGCAAAGATTTCTCCCTTGAAGTTCAACTTCATCAAGGTGAGGTATGTGATGTGCTTCTCGGAGTTCAAACGAGGTAGTCCCACTTTTTGAGGTCATTCCTTTCCTTTGAGGCCTCACGCTTCCCTGCATGGTGGATGGTTCATCCATGCAAGGGCTTCTTTAACAAAATTAATGTTAAAGGGATTTTATTTTTATTTTCCTAGCATGAAGTTGAGCAGTTCGCCCATGACAAAGCTTCCCGAACAATTTTTTTATGAGGGCTTTACATAGGCAAAGACGAAGTATTTCATAGCAGATGTGCTAAAACATGGGCAATGATGAGACCATGCAAGTTGAAGTGCTTCGTGTTGAAGTGCTGAAGCATAGGCAATGATGATGCCTTGCAAGTTGAGGTGCTTCATGCTGAAGTGTAGAAGCATAGGCAAGGATGAGGCCTTGCAAGTTGAGGTACTTCATGCTTAAGTGCTGAGGCATAGACAAGGATGAGGCATTACATGTTGAGGTGCTTCATGATGAAGTGCTGAAGCATATTCATGGAAGAGGCATTGCAAGTTGAGGTGCTTCATGCTGAAGTGCTGAAGGATAGGCAAGGAGGAGACCTTGCGTGTTGAGGTACTTCATGCTGAAGTGCTGAAGCATAGGCAAGGATGAAGCCTTGCATGTTAAAATGCTTCATGTTGAAGTTCTGAAGGATAGGCAAGGAGGAGGCTTTGCATGTTGAGGTGCTTCATGCTGAAGCATAAGCAAGGATGAAGCCTTGCAAGTTGAGGGCAAGGATGAAACCTTGCAAGTTGAGGGCAAGGATGAGGCCTTGTATGTTGAAGGCAAGGATGAGGACTTGCAAGTTGAGATGCTTCATGCTGAAGCATAGGCAAAGATGAGGCCTTGAAAGTTGAGGTGCTGAAGCATAGGCAAGGATGAGGCCTTGCAAGTTGAGGGCAAGGATGAGGCCTTGCATGTTGAGGGCAAGGATATGGCCTTGCAAGTTAAGGTGCTTCATGTTGAAGTGCTGAAATATAAGCAAGGATGAGGTCTTGCAAGTTGAGGTGCTTCGTGTTGAAGTGTTGAAGCATAGACAAGGAGTAGGTGTTGCGTGTTGAGGTGCTTCATGCTGAAGTGCTGAAGCATAGGCAAGGAGAAGGCCTTGCATGTTGAGGGCAAGGATGAGACCTTACAAGTTGAGGTGCTTCATGTTGAAGTCTTGAAGCATAGGCAAGGATGAGACCTTGCAAGTTAAGGTGCTGAAGCATAGGCAATGAGGAGGCCTTCCGTGTTGAGGTGCTTATGCTGAAGTGTTGAAGCATAGGCAAGGATGAAGCCTTGCATGTTGAGGGCAAGGATGTGGACTTGCAAGTTGAGGGCAAGGATGAGGTCTTGCAAGTTGAGTTGCTTCATGCTGAAGTGCTGAAGCATAGGCAAAGCAAAGAATTGCCTTTAAGTCCCTCAATAATTTCATGATTAGGTCCCTCAACTTTTCATCTTCCATATTTTGGTACCCATATTTTGACTTTTATTTCGATCACACCCTTAATAAATTACATCTATAGTCCTTCAACTTTTGACACTTGTACATTTTTGTCCCCAAATTCGTATTTTTGTACGCTTTTAGTCCTTTTACGCTGGAGTCTTAAACTCCAAGGACGAAACATTTGAATCTTCAGGGGGCTCTTCTTCTTCACGATCTCTTCTTTAAAAGGAGCGACCTCATTAAAGGCCTCTTAAGCCTTCTCCTCATCTTCGAGGGGACTCCTCTTATTCATATCATTCTCTTTAAAAGAGGTGGCCTTATTAAAGGCCACTTTAGCTGCTTCTTCCTCTTCAGGGGGCTTCTCTTCTTCATATCATTTTCTTTAAAAGAGGGGCCTCATTAAAGGCCACTTCAGTCGTTTCCTCCTCTTTAGGGGGGTTCATCTTCTTCATATCTTTTTTTCTTTAAAAGAGGGGGCCTCATTAAAGGCTACTTCAACCGTCTCCTCCTCTTCAGGGGGCTCTTCTTTTAAAGAAATCTTTTTTCAAGAACAAACCCTTTTTAAGAGAAATGCCCCTGCTGTTTTCATAGAATGGGGCATCATTAAAGGCCATTTCTTCATATTAATGAGGGCCTCGGTGGGTCGGCAAGAAACATAATTAAGTCCTCTTGGGACTTCTTCTTGTTCTTTTTCAAGAACAAATCATTTTTCAAGGGGGATGCTCATCTGTCTTCTTCAACAAGCTTTTTCTATGGGGTTGCTCGTGGTTATATTGTGGTTTCCTACAGACGGCACCAATCCATTGACCTCATTTTCGGTTAAGGCCACGTAGACAACAGATGCCGACCCACACACATCCATGCCGGCTTAGTCCAACATGCAAAGACCTAGGAGCGGTCGAAAAAAGAGGACATGGGAGAATCGCTTTTCGGACACAAGACGGTTAGGTTCTGATCACGGCAAAGGGGGGATGACAATCGTAGAATGAGAACTGATCGTATGTGAATAGATCAAGAACAGAATGTATCAAATTCGTAGAGAATGTATGTTTGGAGAAATAATCTATCATTGCTCATTCTTTTCAGTATACATAGTGGCATCTCCTTGAAATGAAACATGGATGGGGGTATTTATAATATTACAAGTGAGATTGAGGCCATTGGATGAGGAGGCACGTGACTTCATTTCCTTAGTCGAGGCATCTAATCATAGGCATCAATTTAG
Source organism: Osmanthus fragrans (assembly GCA_019395295.1). Taxonomy (NCBI): domain Eukaryota; kingdom Viridiplantae; phylum Streptophyta; class Magnoliopsida; order Lamiales; family Oleaceae; genus Osmanthus; species Osmanthus fragrans. The sequence continues at coordinate 15,094,776 of CM033355.1, read as the reverse complement.
ACTTCCTAGCATGTGGAGCATTTAATGTTCTTACAAAGAGTAGTCATCCTATTAACAAGACAATACGCTTACACTTATTACAATGATCACATCAATCATTCCAATAGATCTTTCCGTAGAAGATCTCTTGCGAGAAGTGAATATGGAAGATGCTTTTGCTTCGGTAATGAGGACTTCAACACCTCTCATAGTGCTTCGACATTAGGGCTTTGACTACATTTACAGTGCCTCGCTTTAGGGCCTCAGTTAAGCTTCTTAGGAGCCTCGATTTGTACCTTTGTAGGGGCCTTGGCTAGACCTCTTGAGAGTTTCGATTTGTACCTTTGTAGGCACCTCGGCTAGGGAGCCTCGGTTTGTTCCTTTATAGTCACCTCGGCTAGACCTCTTGGGAGTCTCGATTTGTTCCTTTGTAGTCACCTCGGTTAGACCTCTTGGGAGCCTCGGTTTATACCTTTGTAGTCACCTCAGCTAGACCTCTTGGGAGTCTCGATTTGTACCTTTGTAGTCACCTCGGCTAGACCTCTTGGGAGCCTCGATTTGTACCTTTGTAGGCACCTCGGCTAGACTTCTTGGGAGCCTCTGTTTGAGGCATTAGTTTCTTCTTGAGCCTCAGTTTTGAGGCATAACATAATTTATAATTAATTGTACATAGTGCTAAAATATTGATTTACGTAATTTGTTGTGCACTAGAATAATTATAAATTAATTATTATTATTTTTCAATACAAAACAAAACCAAATACAATTGAATAACAACAATATAGAGTATATAATTGATACGATTGCATGCAACATTATATATTACAAAGAATATAATTTGTTAGGTTTTTTGTTGTAATTGGTGATTCTGTAAACAAAAATTTCTAAATTGAACATTTACAGAAGTCAAGAGTTAGGATCAATTTTGTATAGATAAGTTAGATAGGTTAGGGTTTGAGTCCAGAATAAGGAAAGAAGACTGTCGCAATTTCGCTAACTGCTCGCATGGGCACTACTTGAGTGACAAAAATAGAACCATCGTCACTTGCTTGTTGCCGCGCCCTTCGCTCGAGTGACAGTACATTCTCCCAAACCTTAATTCACGTTTTTGAAGTGTTTTATCCAGCCCAAACTACTTAAACATCCCTAACTATAAATACACAAGCCTTGCACGATTTTCTGTGTAGTTGTTTCATTGTGCTTCCTCTCCATAACAATTTCATTACATCCTTTGAAGATTCAAGAGCTTGTTCTTATATGGATTCAGTCATTCACTTTTGAGATTATACAACGACAAAATGGGGAAAAATATCAAAGATCCAAAATTCTAAACACACACTTGTTTAACACATCAAGGATGACACTTTCTCAATTGAAACTTCAGAGGCTGCTGGAAATTGAGGAATGTTGGACTACAAGCGTAGGAATAAGAACAAGAATAGATAATTCTTGGTTATCTACTTGGAAGAGACAATCGTATAAGATCGGGAAGCTGGAGAAGACAGTAGTATTTTGGATATTACAGGAAGTAGGTCGGTAAGTCAGTGGAGTTGGTTAGGCAGCATCTAACTGCAATGCTCATTGTCTATACTGGAAGTAATTGATTTGGTCCCGAAATTTTTACCCATGTTGGGTTTCTTTATCATCAATATTGGTATTATTTAATGTTTCCATATTACAAGCTGTGGTATTCAAACATAGGGAATTAGACTTGTATTGATATGATCCAGGATGCGCCGCGAACTATCAAGAACCCGAGGTATGTTGGAGGGAAAGTAGAGCCAAGTCGAGACTTCAAAGAGTTGATAAAAGCCATAAATTTATATGTTCAAGTAACGGAGTCTATAATATTGAAGACAACATGTCAAGGAACAAGTTTGATGTTGGGGTCGAAGGCCGAAAGGAGTTGGAAGGTGCTCGAATCAAAAAGCCGAACTCGAAACCAAAATGAAGAACCATGCGGCCGCATGGTTCCCAGGCAATGCGACCGCATACAATGGTCAGACACTTCCAGGCGCTGAAACTCAATAACCATGCGACTGCATAAAAGAAATCTTGGATGGATTTTTATATTTTTCGCGAATTTTCATATTTTGCTATCTTTCTTATTTTTGGCAAGTTTATTATCTTTGGACTCTAGAATTTTGTTATTTCCATAATTTTAGGGTTTTCCATAGTTTCCATATAAATAGGAATTATATTTCATTGTAAGTTAAGTTTTGAATGATAATAAAAGTTGAGTTTTCTCTCCAATGGATCTTCCATTAAAAATGAACTTATCAAATATTTCGTGTTAATATTTGTGGCGTTCAAACCAGAACTTATCAAAGGATTGGACTACTTTTGTGGCGTTCGCAAATCGAGGTTCTAGTTTCTGCACTTCAACGGGTTTAAGGTTAATATACCTTAAGTTCTTGAGTCGTGAGGCTCGGGTCAAGATCCTATCGTCTACAAACCTGAATTTGGGTTTTCCAGGTGTTTTCGAATTCATTTCGCGAATTCCATGTGATTCCCCCAACCGGAATCTCATCATGTATGCTTAATCATCTAGAAATTATTAAAAAGTGACTTGTTGCTTTTAATAGGTTAATTCTGCACGTAAGGTCAAACTAATAAATAATCTAGAACGTGTAATTTGATAATCAAGAGTATTTCGATAAATCACAAGTGGTATAAAACCGTTCTAAAATTTTCACATAATTGATAGGCATGCTTCATCGTCAATGGTCTAGAATAGGAGTGTATGGTAGATTGTCTTGTCTATCTGGACAACTCGGTTTATCCTAGTATGAAGTTTTCTTCCCTTTTTAAAAGATGTTATTTTACTCGAGAAACAAAAAATTCAAAGAGGTCCAAGTGAACCATGAACTTAAATTCCTAAACCCGGGATGACATTTGCAGATCCTCGACTCTGGAAAGGGATGCTGGACCATTTCGTGATTGCCCCCTCTTTCCTCCTCACCTCTTACCAGGGACGGATTCAAGGGGACGAGGAATTTTTTGTACAAAATATTTCAAAAATAAATAAATTTAGCCATCAAAATTTAAATGGGCTTGGCCAAGTGCTGCCCTCCTCCCTCTGCCCCTGCTCCTTACAGCACGGGACGAAGGCTGGGGATTGGGTTTTTTTTTTTGTTGGGGGGGGGGGGGGGGGGGGGGGGGGGGGGAGTGTGACATCATCAAATAAGACTATTAGCAATACAAGATTTCTTCAATTTTTAATCTGATATTACATTGATAGTGCAAACATTAGAACGATAGGATCAAACTTACGTGTACATAATAAAAACTAATCACCAAAGAAAAACCAGTGCCAATAAAAAGCAAAAGAAAAAAGAAGTGCTTTTCTCATCTTCAGATGGTCGCAAAAGTCTGCAATAAGTAGTCGAAGAAAATCGCTTAACTACACTGGAACTGTCCTAATGTCATTACCGCGTTGAGCCCTCAATTCTGTTTCATTTTCATCTTCCTCGTTCTCTTTCGACATTTCCTCCAACGATTTCCCCTTCGACTCGGGCACCAACAATGTAAACAACATTCCGAGGAAGTTGACACAACCCAGTACCATAAGCGAATTCCTAACACCAATACCAGGAGGATATCCGGCATCAGTCTTGTTAGGATCAGTAGGCTGTGCTGCGTATAAAAACCCAAACGCTCCAATAATGGCTCCTGCCTTGCCTGCAGCTGCTGATATACCATGGCACGTCGACCTAAGTCTGGCAGGGAAAATTTCGGCTGGGACAACAAATGTGGTGGCGTTTGGACCGAAATTGGCAAAGAAGAAAGTGAGAGAGTATATGATCACGAATCCAATTCGGTTCTCTCTGTGTGTCCAGTGAGTGTAAGGAATGGCCAAGGCAAACATAAACACTGTCATGAAGAAAAATCCCATTAATTGGATGGCGAATCTTCCGATTTTGTCTATGAAGAATACTGTAAACCAGTAGCCAGGTACAGTACTGCAAAGAGCAATTAGAGTTTGAGCCCTTGCAATTCTGTAAACTTCATCCAATGCATTCATGGTTTGAGCTGGAGGGATCCATCCAATTGCACTAAAAATATCCTTCTGGAAAAGATTTTGGCTGTAAAAGGCAATATCAAGTAAGAACCATGTACTTGTCGTTCCAAGTAAGTGAAGACCATGGCGCTTGAGGAATTCCTTTGTGAACAATCCAAAATTATTCCCCTTTTCCTGACCAAACTTTTCAACTTTTTCCTGTTCTGCCTCTAGTTCAACTTGCAGTACTTTGGACATATCAGCAGCGGCCTGTTTCGCATTCTTGGCAACTAAGGCCGTGTAACGGGCAGTTTCAGGCATCTTCATACGCCAATAGTAAGTGAGAGCGGCTGGAAGAGCACCGAACATAAGAATTATACGCCACACATAATCAGCTTCAGGAACAGTCGAAGCAATAGCGTTATCTTGATAAGCAGGCGCAGGATATCCCGCCTTAAACGCTGCGGAAACGATAATTGCCACCATTCCACCAGCCAAAATCCCGAAACCTTGCATTGCGAAAACTGCAGCAATGAACGCTCCACGAGTCTTCTTGTTGGCATACTCGGACATGATCGTGGCAGAAAGTGGGTAGTCACCGCCAATGCCAAAACCGAGCCAGAATCGAAAGAAACAGAGTGTAGCCATAACGGCCTTAGGCTCGTCTCCAAAAGAAAGTCCAGACGCCACTGACGCGATGACCATAAGCATAAGGGTCATTCCGTAGACCTTTTTCCGGCCGAGTTTGTCCCCAAGCCACCCGAAGAAGAGTTGGCCGGCAAGTGTACCACAAAATGCGACACCATTGACAGCGGCCGAGACATTTGGAGGCAAATTCCCCGGCTTTGGTGCCCCGTTTTCATGGTAGTAGATGCGGCCGAGCAATTTCGTTACTAAAGAGATGCAGAAAAGATCATATGCATCAGTGAAAAACCCCATACCAGCAATCACAATTGCAGTGAAGTGGTACAGTTGAGTTTTCGCCGAATCAAGTGCATTAAGCACATGCAATTGTTCTCTAGCCATGACTAACTCTCAAACTCGTATATCCTGGAAAAATTAACACAATAATGAGTACCAAACATGAAGACATTTGACAATTATATAAAAGAAACAGGCTTCCACTTCATTATCCTAAGAATTAGAAGACGACAAAAGCAGGGATATTTTGGAGATTTTATGCATGCAAACAAGTTTTCAAAATTGAATGTGTCAAAAGGAACGTGTGAAAGCATGCTAGAAAGTCAATAAATGTATAAATATATAATTATTTTAATGATCATAGTCTAGATAATAAGTAACAACAGTAGCAGAAAAACTGGACTCGTGTAGATAACAGTTAGACTTTAATTTGATCCTGTGACAATAAATTATTGCAATCAATAATCCATTTTCTTGTAACTCGTGACTCTTTACCGGAGACCAAGTAGATAAAACCCAACATAGCCGGTTGTGGTTGCTAATTTTATTGGGTAATATTAATAATTTTATTGGAGTTGTAATCCTAATTTAGATAGTGCTAATGTGAAATTAAATTATAAGTGAAATTAAACAACTCATTTATTACATCATCTAGTTTCATTTAGATTGTGGTTGCAACTCCAATTGAACTACGTAACATTACTCAATTTTATTAGACCAATCAATCAATTATATATATGAAGGGTGTTCTTGGAATAATTTTTGAAAAGTTAAAGGAGTTTTCGAAATTCAAAAGTTGATTTTAAACCTATTTTACTAATTTTATGAAAGTAATTCTTTTAGTTAAAATTTTTTTAGAAAAAGTTGGTCTAATTTAAAAGTCATGCCAACCGGTCCGAAGTGGCAAAACAAAATTCATAAAATCGACTCTAAAATTATTAAAAATAAGACATGATTTGTCGTCATGAATGTGGAAGTATCCAAGACTACCCGAGAAAATAGCAAGAGAAGGCATAAAAGAAGACTTTTCGATTGAAGAAACAAAAGCACGTGAACCACTTGAGCATAGTAATTGTTGTGAACATTAATTAGTGTAAAAGACAAATAATGAAAGAAAACAAAAAAAAATTGTATTATATTCATGAAACCTCTCATGTTTCCATAGTAATGGAAGTAACCTACAAAAGGCAGAAGTTGCATCATTTCACGGGTTGTTGTAGAGTGGTTTAACCCTTCGTAGTCGGTACAAATGTACGGTAACCTAAACATGTGACAGGGATGCTAACCATAAAGAATAATGTCACTTGACCCGCATGGATGACATCCCAGATGACCACGCCCTCACATGGGATGAGTGGGTCTCACATGAATTTAAAAATGTCGCCCCTAATGTGTGAGTGTTCGCTCATCTCCTATGTCAACCATTATGTTAGTGTAACAAAACTCAATCATAAATTTTGAGATTTATTTGATATTTTACATCCGTTGAAGTTACAAAATAGTTTTCGTGATACGTTTGATATAATAAATTCGACAAGACTTTATGTCACAATTGAAATATTGTGTATGTCACTCGTTTTGAATAACTTATAATCCCATGCCAATCACACTAATAAGAATTGTCCTTTCCAAGATGTGATGATTCTCATGAACTCAAAAGACAATTCAAACTATGTAGGGAGAAGTGAATTCAAACTTGGCTCCCATCAGTATATCTGCATTCCATAGATTAGTTGAATAAGATTAATCCCAGATTTGATGACCATTGAAACTTTTTTTTTTTTTTAAAGCTTATTCCTATTTTTTAAAACATAAATTCAAAGCTTTTTCCTATTTTTAACCACATATTTTCGAACAAATCATAATTCCAAAACTCATTTTCCCAAAATAAAAAATTCTCTTTAATGGTTGTCAAACAGGAGCAAGACATTGCATTTAAAAAAAATAAAAAATAAAATATAAATAAAATTCTGGGAACAAACTAATTCTTCACCCACTCACCCACCCACCCACCCACTCCTATTGTGAGTAGTCCCTGTACAACAAGAAGAATTCTTAAAAAACCTATTCTCAAGCTTCAAATGATAAATGCTCTGACTTCAAAGAGTCAACCAAAAAAAGAGGGGGGAAAAGCATAAATTCTTTGCTTTCTCATTTTTCATGTAACCCCTTAATCCCTCAAAAGGGCATGTTCGAGCTGCAGTACGATGAGCAAAATTTTAGTATTTTTTCTCGTTCCATATTGTCCAATATTGTATAGTCGAAACTTTAATCTCCGTGCCCATATTTGATTATATTCAAACTCTATAGTCTGCGGCTGCGCCGACATGTTTACTTTTAACATGCATGGAAATTGGAAATTATTTATCTATGAAAGAATTGGAAGGAAAAAAAAAAAAAAAAAACAAATAAACATTGAAGCTTATAATTCGAACGAGAATAACTCACCTCAACACTGTTCTTCAGAAATTCCCAGATCAGTTTCAACTCCAAGAAACCATAAGGAAGTAATTGAACATTTGAACTATTGCAGTTATTATGGAAGAATTGAATCAAGAACAGTTGCGTGGGTTGAGGTGTAAATGAGTAAGGAGTATGGAGGGAAAGGAGTTGGTGCGGTATTTAACTTCGACGGAGCTGCATGTGAAGGGATCTGGGTAAAGTATATTCCAAATTTCCAATCCTTTTATTTATTTTTTATTTTTTTTATAGAACCTGTAGCTGCTACCATTCGAGTGCGTACTGAGTAAACCCTCGAGTTGAGGCAATAGCCTGTAAATCACGCCAACTAAGTTAACCACATTAGACAAGTCAGGTGCGACAGGCTCGAACGAGAAAGTGTTGACAATAAAAATCAAACTCATAATCAAAGGTTTTCATGCTCACATACTCCATCAACTCGATCAGCTCGGGAGGCATATTCCAATCCTAGTTAATCAGGAGTTTGATAGTCTTCCGCTATGATTTTGCCACGTGTAACACGGTACACCGAAAAGTCTGTCCGGCCCAGTTGGCGAGATCAAATGGGAACATGGAAAATTGACTGACTTTAAGTATTGGTCAACGGTGTAGTTTTCTAACACGTATGTCTTAATGTCCAATTCCACTAAACTTGTGTTGACTGGCTATTGGTTTTGGATTTTAATTTTCAAAAAGTTTTTTTTTTAATATAGTTATTGGGACATAAATATCAAGAAAGTTAGTTACACTTTACTACAAAATTGCAAGAAAACGTCTCTAAATTAATTAGTATAATTTGAAGAAGTTATAAGGGATTTTGTTTGCAATCAACGGAGAATGATAAAGAAAGAGTCTTGAAAGGTAATTTTCAAATAAATTATTAATTAAAACGATAAAACAATTACGTCTGATGTGACTTCGATACTTGTTTGATCTTAATATAATGTTTTGATAATGATTTTAATCCGAGATTGATGATGAATGATGATGAAAGAGCCTCGAGAGGCTATCTTAAAAATTAAATTGTTGTTGAAAAGAACAGAAAATTACAATCTCAAGTAACTGAAGTCAAAAGTTACAATTCATGATGAAATTAAAGTTAAACGCGGTACTCAACGTTGACTTTCTAAACAGATTCTCACTACGTATACGATTTGAAATGATTCATAAATATTAAGGCAATTAATTAGTGTGAACATTAGACGTCATCACCTCGATCACCACGCATGCCTATTTATATTTCGTATTAACCAACATAGACACACGTACCATGCTTCTACAACTCTCATGCCTCTATAAACTAGATTGACATAGGTGAAGGGATTCGGAGTTTAAAAAGATATTATATATATATATATATAATATTAGCATATAAGAGCATCTCCAATCGTAATTTAAAATAGATTTAAATTATGATTTAAATTTTCAAAGAAATTGAAACCCTCTCCAATGAAGAGCTGTAAAGAAAATGCAAAAATTAGATAAAACTGCTCCTTGGAGCAAAATTTGAATTTAAATCCATTGAAATAAAAATGATAATGCAAAAATGAATTTGAAGATACCAATTTTACACCATATAATGGAGATGTTCTATTTTGGGGGGGGGGGGGGGGGGGGGGGGCCACATGCTGGTGAATGGTGGCACTATTCTTACCTCGCAATTTAGTTAACTAAATTCATAAGGGAAGCTGACTTTACACTTACCCAACAGCCCCGTAGTCTAGTGGGCCATTAATAATATATTTTTAATTTTAAGAGAACAGCTGTCCCATTAATTAAAATAATTAGTAATATAAAGTAATGATTAATACTAAGTTTAATTAAATAATTAATCAATCAATGTTTAAGAGCTAGGATGCAAGATCCATCGTTCAATGTTGACCTCCTTGGTGTGGTGACAGCTGGTTGTTATGACTTAGGATGTGTTTAATAATTCTAAAAGATGAGTAGACAAAAAAATAAAAAATAAAAAAAGGCAAATAACATTCTACAAAATCATTGAATTAGTACCATGAATGAAAATCCTAGAGAAAAAGAGAGAAGTTAGTAGAAAATACTGTAAAAACTTGCGAATGACTAATATTTTTTTTAGTTTTTAGCATAAAGTTTTAATTACTAACATACTAAACACATCTAAGTAAGAATCATGCTATAAACACAGATAATTTTAACAAAAAATGCTTACAAACAACCCTTAGCGCATACAGAAAGAAGGAAAAAATAAAAAAAAGAAATAGGTGAATCACATTTCTCCACGTCAGCTTCGACAACAAATCTGTTAAAAGTTTCCTATACTTTACCTTTTTCCTATAAGTAAATTGTTTTTAACACTAACATACTTAATTCATATAAGTAAATTGGTCTGATTTTGGTCATTCTACTTATATTTTATGCCCTTTTGTTGACTAAAACTAGAATATGATTAATCAAGTACAAAAATGTTATGAATTGATCACAAGATAATGACGATAATGAAATAAATAAAAAGCAATAAGAACATCAAGATTTATGTGAAAACCTGAAATGTAAAAAAATCACAAGCAGAAGAGGATAATTTACTATAATCAATGACAATTTTGTTCATAATAAGATTTTAATACTCTTAATTAAGATCTAAAACTCTCAAAATGTTGTATGATTGTTATGACCTCAATACAAGTTGTGGAGAATATATATATATAAGCCATAAAATTCAAGTTGTATATGTATATGAGTCTAGAAAACGCGTTAAAATGCGTAAAGGGCATGGGTCGGATAATCTCGCCACTTGAGCAGCATGCAGATGTCAAGTCCTTGTTAAAAATCTGAAGTTGTTGCTCAAGCGCTAAGCTAGTGAAAAATAGGTGACTTTTCTTTCGATCATAATTTAATCTCTTCATTACCACTTCAACCAAAATTTCAATACCCATTAAAATTTGGGTCCTACTACAACAAAAAATGAAAAATATATAGAAAAATGTCTAGGTTAAGTGACTCAATTCATATTTAACATTGGTGTACAATGATATAACCAAACTTATTTATTTTGCCAAGTGGACCACGTTCCATTGGATTATATACAACTACAAAATAAAATATATGGGATTCTTTTTCTGGGTATCTTGCATAATTTTGTAATTCGTTTCGCCTTGTCATGTAACCACACTTAGAACATTGCATATAATTAGTGAACGGTCGTATTATATTAGTTGACATCTACATTATTTGTGTACAATGTTATTAATATACTTTTAGTGACACTCATTGAGAATCATTATTAAGATCATGTAATTATGGATATTTATCATTAATAAATTATGAGGGGTATAAATAAAATATATCTTCACACCATTTTAAATCTAACACTTTCTACATTTTGTTCCTACTAGCATTTCAATATAATATCTAACTTTTTTACTATATCGCGGAAGCAACAAGTAATTAGATTTTTACTGCACCTGTTATAATAATAGAAGTGACTACAATATTGTTATGTCTCTTTTAGTGAGGCTTCAAGTACAACCATGTGGCAGTTACACAGCATACGAACCTAGGCTAGCACTCTACACATTCTTTCTAAGTGATCGAACCCCTATGAAAGGATGAACTCATGTGCTAGAGTCGACCCCATATGGAGAGTCGTACGCCCTTGGACGAGGCAAAGCTGCTAGGGGCTCGGTGGAAGGTCTTTCATATAATTTTCAATAAGTGATTGATGTGACAATTTATTGTTGTTTGTTAGTGTTATATTTTGTATTGACGATTCTGTAAATAAAAGGATCAACTTGAACAATTATAAAGTTTAGGGACTAAATTGTAAAGTTTCATAATTGGTAGGTTAGCTTAGGGTTTGAGGTTTTATATTTGGAACACGAAGGTATCTCACTGATTTTTTGCTAGCTGCTCACCGGACATGTGCTCGAGCGTATGAAGCAGAACATCCATCCCTCGACCTTCGCCCCACTGCCGCTCATACGATAGGCCTTTCGCTCGAGTGACAGTATTTTATGGCCAACACGTGTTTACGTTTTTGGAAAGTTTTACACGGCTCATAACACTTTTTTGCCCTACATATAAATAGAGGCTAAATGTACGATTTTGTTAAGATTGCTACATTATTCTTACATTAAGAGATTTATTAACATATATGAAGGAGATTCAATAGGCAAATCATTGAGAGATTCATATATTCATTCTTGAGATCCAGCAACCCGATTTTGAAAACATCAAGGTTCCATAATCCAAAACACCTGTCGTCCTTAATCTTTTAAGGAACTGACTCTTTCATTGGGATTTGGAAGAGGTGGAGTAAGTGCAGAAATAGCACAAGAACAGGAGGTTCTTAGAATTTCACTTGTAGAAACAATTGATAGAAGATCAGTAGATTGAAAATGCAACAACAAATCTTGGAAGTTGCAAAAGGTAGATCGGGAGTCATCTACGGCAGATAGATCGTGAGTGGGTCTTAGAAATTGCAGGAATTACTACAGTTAGAACAAGTGAAGTTACTAGTCTGGAATCACACTGTAATCCTTATTGTCGATAGTGGAGGTAACTAGCTTGGTCCCAAAGTTTTTTCCTTGTTGAATTTCTCCGTCAACATATTGTTGTTATTTATTGCTTTCTATAATATTACAACTGCGATAATTCAACATAGGAATTTGATTTGTTTGCTTAATCAGCTAGAAACTATTTAAAGTGACTTATTGCTTTGATTAGATTAATTCCGCACATAAGGTCAAACTAAAAAGGGTAATTAGCAACAGTCTAGCACTATCCCGTAACTGTCATTGTTGTCACCCCACCCAGCCAAATAGGTTAAGTTCAAGTCTTGTGTCATATTTTGGCCAACAAAATCGTGTTAACAATAAATGTTTATAATTGATTGATACATATGATTAGAGGTCACAGCCATCTGGATAAGGCCACGTATCTTTTCATCTAACTATTATTATTCATCCACTCCTACTATAAAAGCTCATATAATGTGTCATTTCATTAGTAATGCAAGTTTGCGCTCTCAACATATAACTTTTGCTTTCTTTACTCACCAATGTTTCTCCCAAAGCTAAACCCCTTTATATATAAGAGGCTTGCATCTAAAGCATCTCCCACACTTAAATACTTAGTACTTCAACTGATTTGATCGTCGAAGTGCGTGCTGCATCTCCCACCACAGGAGAAGGCCATGTGTAGCTAACTATTTGTCCTAGTGTGTAGGAATAGGTTTAAGGGAATGTAGGAGGCCTTGGGGACTTGTTAGCCATGTTAGAGGTACAAAAATCGAGGTCAACAAATATCATTCAAGACAATGAGATAATTGAGTACCAACCTAAATATGTTTGTTTTTCATATTTATTTAATCACTATATATAATTGTGAATTTCTTTACAGATTTTTAAGAATAGGCAATTTTAACAAGATTCAAGATTTTACAATTTTATGAGAAATTTTTTTTAAAAAAAAAAAAAAAAAAAATGGAGTTTGTGAAAAATCTTTGAAGGGTTCTCTTTGATATAATGATTTTTGAGAAAAATACAATTCTTGTAACCATTTCAAGGTTAAGACCTTTTTTCCTACAAAAATTACGATTTATGAAGTATCATCACATGTCGATTAGTTTCAATTACGTTGTAAATTATTATACTGTAGATTTGCAATATTTTAAATGTTAATGGCTTTGGGTTGCCTTACTATTTTACTTGGCCTGTTGGGCTAAATTTGTACATGGGCCATTTTCACTTTCGGGTTGCTGTTTACATTGAAGAAACGTGTTTGTGAGTGACACGCATTTGCCTCTAATTGAGAGATGAGAATATGTCGTCCACGTGGCTGTATTCTAACCCTTGGATGATGACCATTGACTTGAACGGATATTTAACTTGGTATTGGCTCTTCTCATTCCATATGGTTCAATTTCAGTCTCTTCGTCTCTCTCCCTTTCTTTGAGTGATAGTTAGGGTTTTCTCTTGTAAATTTGCAATCAATCTTTGTGAATTCAATCTTTGTTCTTTGTGAGAGTTTTTTATTGTTTGGTACAATTATTAGGAGATTGTGAGTTTGTGTGATTACTTGTTGTAGAAGAGGCAAGAAAGAACTTGAAGAAATTGATGATTTCGTTGTACATTCTGTATTAATTTCTTGGTTGATATTACTGAATCTAGAGTTATATCTCATGATAGATGCTCAATGGGTGATTAGGTTGCAAGATTGAACATCCGGGCTCTTTTAGTGCAAAAATATATCGTGTGTTTTGATTTCTTTAATTTTCTGCAATTATTGTGTTGTTGAAATGCCAATAAATAAATAGGTTCGGGCCTAACATTAAATTTATGTTCAATTTCACAGTCATTTTTTTGTACATTATATTTTGAATATTTGACACTAGAATTAAAAATTCTCGATCAACTTAATAAGTAATTTAGTGAAGTTTATTTCGTATATCCAGTTATTATCGACCTTGGATTATTAGCACGTATATATGTGTCAAGTAAATAACATAATTGCATCTATTACTTCTTATCTACGTATGATCATATCGAAATTGAAAATATTCCCCTATAATGTTTATTATCTGTTTAAAAGAGTACTTGAGGACTTTATTTTTTCTTACATTCAAATCCTAAATTTTCAATTGTTACAAGGGTTTTTTTTTTTTTTTTTTTTTTTTCTTGTGCCGAAATTATAATGGCTAAAAGAAGAAAATATAATTTTCCACTTATCCAGTACTCAAATCTACAAATGTAACGTGGATTGATCCATCTGGTGAACCTCACCATTCGAGGCAAGGTTATTCATTTTCTTGTTTTTTGACATATCCTTTGTTCTTTTGCAACAATATTTTCCAATAGAAAGATCGATGTTTAAGTTTGACAAATTTTGTAAGTCCAAAATCGTGATAAGAGAAAATAAAATAATTAGTTATATACCATGTTGCAGTCCTATTAACATTGATAAATAGCCATCAGCACCTGATAGTGAAATTTAGTGAAAATACAAAAGAAAAAGAAAAAAAAAAATTCTACACAACGTTTCTCTTCTACGTATATGAAACCATTACGGTCATAAATCATTTCCGCATTTGATTTTGACGGCTTTTAGCCTTTCAAACTACAGAAAAAAGTGGTTTGAATTGTGTGATAGAGACAAACTATATGGAATAAATTCCAAAAGAAATTTGGTAAAAACCAACAAAATGTGGAGGGGAAAGGTTCAAATAGTCAAGAAAATAATTGAGTGGAGGTTTGCAATTTGTATACTAATTACCAATTCCAGTATCGAATTATATAAATCTCCGTTTGATTCTCATTTTCCTCCATAAAAATGAAAAATATGATCGTTATCTATTACATTCAGCCACCATTTTTTACTTTACATTTCTTGTATTAGGCCTATAATGGCTATATTTTTCATTCTCATTTTACAAATAATGTGTATTAAACATTAATATCAACCATTTAATATAACTACTGCCTATTCGTTATTCACACATTTTGTGAATCCACTACTATTTATCTTTATAATTTACAAAATGGAGGCTTATGGGGCGTTCTCTTCATGTTTCAGTTTTGTGTTTTGAGTTTTGAATTCATTTTGTATTTTGGGTGTCCATTTTGAGATTATTGAAAACTCGTTCTTTTTGTCGTTTTGAAAAAATATTTATCAATTCCTGTTTTTTGAGTTTTGACAGATTTGTGAAGAAAATAGTCAAAACATAAAAAAGTTGTTTTCTATTTTCTTCACAAAATTTTCAACCGTTTTCAAAAACTCGTTTTCGAAAATGGGAAAGAGATGTTTTGGGAGGAAGAATAAGACCAAAATTTTGCAAATTTTTCTCTCGACTTATATTATGGAAATTTGCATGATTGCACCTATGGTCCAAAATCTATTATTCGATTAGCAAGGTCATTAACATTTAAAAGTGCGCAAATCAGTCTTAAACCTTTTATTAAAGTTGTATTCTCCTAAACCTTAATTAGTAAATTAAACTCATAATTGCCATGTAGGAAGAAAAATTGCATTGCTTGAGAGGTCTAATAGGCCGACGAATAATAAATAATTAGATTTTTCAAATATGCGAAACTATTTCTTTAATTTAGAGATAAATTTAACGAAAATAATTTAGCTCAGCTCAAATTTTGTATAGATATAATAGAACACGACTCAACAATCTTAACTGTGAACAAAAAGAATATAAAGTAATGTTGGTATCATTACGAGATATGATAAAATTTTCATAAAAATATATAAGTAAAAAAATGATTTATTTATTTTGTAATGAATATTATTTGTTATTTCAAGTATATGATTGACATTAATATCATACGGTCAAGTTGACTTTAATATTTTAGTCATTCTAGAAGACTATTTTGATCTCTTGTTGATTTTATCCAAACAGAGCTATTGTTTTTCCAATTGAATTATTTTAAATAAATGATAAAATAATTTGTAATAAATTCAATAAAATATATTCAAATAGTATGCCACGAGAAAATGGTTCAAGTAGCCCATTAGAGTCAAAAGTGAATTCACAATGATAAAAATGATTTGTACATTATATTTTCTTTCAATGAAATGTTGTAATCAAACGTGGTTTATTAGCCGCATTCCACAATGGTGGGCTGAAAATCAAGAAACGTTTTGAGTCTTGACATCGGAATTTCAGAAAAAAAAAATAGTAGGAGTTAGTAAAAAAATCGTTTCTTGGGCCTTTTCTGACTTTGTTGGAAAGTACAACTTCTAGAAAAATTTCAAGGTCACAAGTTTTGTTTGGCTATGTGATATGATCCAAGATATGGGAGTGATCAATGCAAACTCAAATCGAGACTCGTTGATTATCAAAGAAGGGGCAATGATGCGATCGAAAGCAAAAAGAGTCAAAGAGATGTTGGGGATACTCGTCAAAGCCACTATTGATAAAACTACGTTCAGGACGCAAAATGGAGCAAGTTTTATGTTGGGATCGAGGTCGGGAACTTATTGGATCAACACGATACAAGCAACCGAAAAAAGAGGCTAGCCAGAACATCTAAGCGACCGCTTAGAGTAAAAGGGCAAGCGGTCGCCCAGCCGCTACCGAAACTCAAAAGGCGTGAAACGGTTCTTCCAAGCGATTGCTTGGAATATGACCAAGCGAATGCTTGGTTATAAAATCTGACCGAGTTTTCTAATTTTGGCGAGAGATCTAGTTTCCTTAAAATTCTATTTCTTTCCATATTTTGACATTATTTGTTGCCTTATGCACATTTTTTACTAGGTTTAGATTTCTAGTATAAATACTTAACACTTTTGTTACTATTACAGTTTTTGACATATTGAATTAAATTGAAAGGTTTTGCTTTCTCCTTTGTTTTTCATTAAATAATAAACTGAACTTTCAAGATCAATTCTTGTGCGTTCAAATATCGGTACGAGAGTTATTCATTGTGTAATCAAGAGGTTCAACGCATCTTGTTATCCTTGGATTTTTTGTTTCACTTCGTTGGGTTTAAGTCCAAAATCAGGTTTATTAGCATTCTTGGGTTCCACATCAATCTAGTTGTGAGTTTCGTAGTCACCGTTGCTACGGGGTTCGCATCAGTTGGTATCAGAGCTTTGGTTCCAATTTAATCAGGTTTTATCTTTTATTTTTCTTTGTTGAGTAAAATATATATATGTATATGTATATGTGTGTGTGTGTGTATATATATATATATATTCAATTTTCTTCTTGTTCTTGAGTCGTTCTTCGATTTTGATTTCTTAGATCCACTTTTCGCTTTGTTGGTAGCGTAATCTTGTGTTAAAAAAAAATTACCGTTCACGTACGGTACTGTTCATTCATACATTAAAAAAAAAAATTCTTTTGAGTTTTGTTTGAGTTGCTACCAACACTTTTTCAAACTTTGATTCACTATCTAAGTTTCGTTATACAAATTGTGTCCAATTCAAGTTTGAAATTTCCATTGAGTTCCTCACATCCTTTTATTCCAATTTCAAATTTTCTATATATACTGTTGAGTCTCATTCCTTCTCTTTTTTCGGTCTTTGTTTTCACAAGTTTGATCCGGTAAGTTTTTTATTATTTTTGGAAGTACTTGGTGAAAGTATTGAGTGGTAAAAGGCGGAGGGTGAGATTATTAGAGGGTAAAAACCAACTGAGTGATTCCGAGTGAACTTGGTGAGGCAGAAATTGAGATAATGTCTGACATGGAAGGTTCCAATTCTACCAGGTACGATAATCAAACCAATAAACAGAATGATAGGATGGATCGGTTTGAGCGTTTATTGTTGGATATGGGGGAGAAGATCTAGAAATTGAGTACTTCGGTGACGAATATTAGTAGGGGGCCACCGGTGGATGTACCTCATGATAAGGAGAAGGGTAAGCAAGTTCCTAGAATGGATGAGTATGGGATCGGTAGTGAATGGGGGTGAAGATGAGTCGAGGGAGTTGAGATGGACCGAACGAGGCATCGAGGAGATATGTTTGAACGACGGGGTCCAAATAATCATAGAGGTGAAGTTGATGGCAATTTAGGTAATGTGAAGATGACAATTCCACAATTTAAGGGTAGGAGCGATCCCGAGGCATATCTAGATTGGGAGAAAAAGCTGATGTTGATTTTTTATTGTCATAACTATTCGGAGGATAAGAAGGTAAATGTTGAGGTGTTGGAATTCACTGATTACACCATCACTTGGTGGGATCAAGTGGTTACTTCACAGCGTCGGAATCGGGAGAGTCCTATCAATATTTGGGATAAATTAAAGGCAGTAATGAAAAAACGGTTTGTGCTTAGTCATTACTACAGGGAACTCCATCAGAAACTGCAGAGTTTGTATCAAGGATCTAGGAGCGTAGAAGACTATCATAAAGAGATGAAGATTTTGATGATTAGGGAAAATGTAGAGGAAGATCGAGAAGCTACTATGGCTAGGATCTTGAATGGGTTGCATAGGAAGATAGCTAATGTGGTGGAATTGCAGCATTATGTGGAGTTGGAAGACATGTTGTATTTGACCATGAAGGTGGAAAGACAGTTGAAGAGGAAGGGAACAGCTAGGCAACTTTCGGGTAATTCAAGTTCTAACTCAAATTGGAAACCGAGATGGGAAAACAAAGGAGATGGAGCTGGTTCGAAAGGGAGAACTGAAGCATCGAAAGGAAGGGATGACATTACTAGTAGGACAGCACCAAAGGCAGAATCACAAACACCCAGAAATCGGGATATCCAATGCTTTAGGTGTTTGGGAAAGGGCCACATCTCTTCTCAGTGTCCAAACAAAAGGACCATGATTCTGCGCAATGATGAAGTGGTGACTGACAGTGAGGATGAATTTGAAAATATGACAGCATTGGAAGAGGTTAGTGATCATGGAGATACAGTGGAATTTGCTCCTGTTAGGAAGTTGATGGTCACAATGAGAGCTCTTAACACTCAAATCAAAGCAGATGATACGGAGCTGCAACGGGAGAACATATTCCATACATGATGTCACATCAACGATAAGGTATGTAGTATGATAATTGATGGAGGTAGTTGTACAAATGTAGCTAGCACGACCTTAGTTGAGAAATTGGGATTAGTATTACTTAAGCACCCTAGGCCTTATAAATTACAATGGCTAAATGATAGTGAGGAAGTTAGGGTGAATAAATAAGTGATGATTTATTTCTCGATTGGGGGTTATAGTGACAAGGTTGTATGCGATGTGGTACCCATGCAAGCGGGTTATATTTTGTTGGGAAGACCATGACAGTATGATATAAGGGTTAACCATGATGGGTATAGAAATAGGTATAGCTTTGTCTAGGAGGGAATGTCTATTACTCTTGCGTCACTAACATTGGCACATGTTTATGAAGACCAAATTCAATTGAGAGATGCTGAAGAGAAAAGAGTAACAGAGTCTGAAAAAAGGAGAGAAAACAGTGAGCTAGTGAGTAAGAGAGAACATGGTAAGGTGGTCGAGAGTAGGGAGAAGAGAGAGAGAGAGGCCACATGATAGGAGAGAAAAAGTGCCAGTTGAGAGGAGAGAAAAGTCGAAAGCAAACTTCTTTGCTAATGGGAGTGAGTTGCAAAAGACTATAATTGATAAAAAGAATAGTGTTGTTGTTGGTATACAAAGAATCACTCCTTAACTTTGAGGAATCTAACACACCCCTCTCTAATTTGGTTGAGTCTTTGTTACAGGAATTCGAAGACGTGTTTCTGGAGGACATGCCCAGTGGATTTCTACCAATTCGAGGCATCGAACACCAAATTAACTTCATACCAAGAGCTGCCCTTCCAAACCGCCCAACTTACCGAAACAATCCCGAGTAGACAAAGGAGCTTCAAAAGCAAGTGTAAGAGTTGATGAGCAAAGACTATGTGAGGGAGAGTATGAGTCCATGTGCTTTACCTGTCCTATTGGTACCGAAGAAGGATGGAACGTGGAGAATGTGTGTGGACTGCAGGGCTATCAACAACATAACGGTAAAGTATCGTCACCCCATCCCTAGATTAGATCATATGCTTGATGAATTGCATGGTGCTTGTATCTTTAGTAAGATTGATCTTAAAAGTGGGTACCATCAAATTCGTATGCGGGAGGGTGATGAATGGAAAACGGCATTTAAAACTAAATATGGATTGTATAAATGGTTGGTTATGCCGTTTGGGTTCACTAATGCACCAAGCACTTTTATGCGTCTGATGAATCATGTTTTGCATGCGTTCATAGGAAAATTTGTTGTAGTCTATTTTGATGATATCTTAATCTATAGCACAACCCTAGTAGAGCATTTGGAACATTTGAATTGTGTGCTTATGGTACTTAGGAAAGAACAGTTGTATGCAAATTTCAAAAAATGTACATTTTGCATGGAAAACTTGTCTTTCTAGGATTTTTGGTTGAAGTTAATGGGGTAGAAGTGGATGAGGAGAAAATTAAGGCTATTAAGAATTGGCCAACACCTACAAGCATAACTGATGTTAGGAGTTTCATGGATTGACTAGCTTTTATAGGCGGTTTGTGAAGGATTTTAGCACAATCACTACACCACTCACTGAAATTGTTAAGAAGAGCGTACTATTAAGGATAGATTGTGTGAAGTACCTGTTTTGACATTACCTAACTTTGACACAACCTTCGAGATTGAGTGTGATGCATCAGGAATAGGTATTGGAGCAGTGTTGATGCAGGATCGCAGGCCCATAGCTTACTTCAGTGAGAAGTTGAGTGGAGCTGCCTTAAACTATCCTACATATGACAAGGAGTTGTACGCGCTTGTTCGGGCATTGGAAACTTGGCAACACTATCTAAGGAGTTTGTGATACACACCGATCACGAGTCGTTGAAATACTTACGGTGTCAAGGTAAGTTGAACAAAAGACATGCAAGGTGGGTGAAATTCATAGAGTCATTTCCCTACGTCATCAGGTATAAACAAGGTAAGAAAAATGTAGTTGCAGATGCGTCGTCACGAAGATACGTACTACTAAATTCATTACATGTACGATTACTTGGTTTTGAACACATTAAGAGCTTGTATGTAAGTGATTATGCTTTCTCTGACATTTACGAGTCATGCAATAAATGAGCTATTGATAAATTTTATAAAGCATGAAGATTATTTGTTTAGGGAGCATAAGTTGTGTGCTCCTAATTGCTCTATACGTAAATTGTTGGTAAGGGAAGCACACAGTGGGGTCTAATGGGTCATTTTGGGGTACAAAAGACTTTAGACATGTTAGCAGAAAATTTTTACTGGCCTAAAATGAGAAGTGATGTAAAACAAATTTGTGGGAAGTGCATAACTTGTAAAAAGACTAAGTCTAAGGTTTTACCTCATCGTTTTATACTCCTTTACCTATACCTAGTGAACTTTTAGTGGATATTTCTAAGAATTTCGTGTTGGGTTTACCTAGGACAAAAAGGGATCGGGATTCTAAATTTGTTGTGGTAGATAGGTTTAGTAAAATGACACACTACCATGTCACAAAATCGACGATGCCACCAATATTGCAGATTTATTCTTTAGGGAAATAGTTTGTTTGCATGGGGTCCCTAAGAGTATAGTGTCAGATCGGGATATTAAGTTTTTGAGTCATTTTTAGCGTGTTCTGTGGAATAAGTTAGGCACTAAACTATTGTATTCTACGACTTGTCATCCACATACTGATGGGCAAACTGAAGTGGTCAATAGGACCATGACTCAATTACTTCGTACGGTGATAAATAAGAACTTAAAGAGTTGAGATGAGTGTTTACCCTTTATTGAATTTGCTTATAATAGAGTTGTACACTCTACTACTACATTTTCACCGTTTGAAATTATTTATGGGTTTAATCCACTAGCACCGTTGGATTTGTTACCGTTGCTTATAAATGAACATGGTAGCTTAGATGGTACAAGGAAAGCTGAATTGATCAAGTCACTGCATGAGAAACTCAAGGTGCAGATTGAAAAGAAAGGAAAGCTTATGGCACAGAAAGCGAAAAAATGAAGGAGACGCGTGATATTTGAACCAGGAGATTGGGTCTGGGTGTATCTCAGAAAGGAGTGTTTTTCGGAGTAGAGGAAGTCTAAGTTGCAACCGCGTGGAGATGGTCCGTACCAAGTCCTCAAGAGGGTCAATGACAATGCATACAAAGTGGATCTCTCAGGTGAGTATAATGTTTCAGCTACATTTAATGTTGCTGATCTCTCTCTGTTTGATGCAGATGCAGATTCGAGGACAAATCCTTTTGAAGAGGGAGATGATGATATGATCCAGGATGCGGGAGTGACCAATGTAAGCTCAAACCGAGACCCGTTGATTATTGAAGAAGGGGCAATGACGCGATCGAGAGCAAAACGAGTCAAAGAGGCGTTGGGGATGCTCGCCAAAGCCTCTATTGATGAAACTATGTCCGGGAAGTAAAATGGAGCAAGTTTCATGTTGGGGTCGAGGCTGATAACCAATTGGATCAACACAATACAAATAATCGAAGAAAGAGGCCAGCTAGAACCTCTAAGCGACCGCTTAGAGTAAAAGAGCAAGCGGTCGCCCAGCCGCTACCAAAACTCAAAAGGTGTGAAACGGTTCTTCCAAACGATCGCTTGGAATATGACCAAGCGACCGCTTGGTATAAAATCTGACCGAGTTTTTTAATTTTGGCGAGAGACCTAGTTTCCTTAGAATTCTATTTCTTTCCATATTTTCACATTATTTGTTGCCTTATGCACGTTTTTTACTAGGTTTAGGTCTCTAGTATAAATACTTAACACTTTTGTTACTATTATAGTTTTTTGACATATTGAATTAAATTGAAAGGTTTTGCTTTCTCCTATATTTTTCATTGAACAACAAATTGAACTTCCAAAATCAATTCTTTTGCGTTCAAATATCGGTTCAAGTGTTTTTCATTTTGTAATCAAGGGGTTCAACGCATTTTGTTATCGTTGGATTTTTTGTTTCACTTCGTTGGGTTTAAGTCCAAAATCAAGTTAATTGACGTTCTTGGATTCCGCATCAATTTAGTTGTGAGTTTCGTAATCATCGTTGTTACGGGGTTCGCATTACTATTCTTACTTTTAAGTGAATTATTGAAGTAAGCTTTTTATTTTGAGAGAGGCTTGAAAAATATACAAATGTTCACAAACTCATAATTTAAATTTGTTGATGTGACATTTAGTGATAATATCAACATTTAATCGATCTTATCATTTTATACCTTATCGCATAAAGATCATCTCTAATAAATAACATTATTCTTTTAATTTGGAAATATTAATGAAGGAATTAATTTCTTTATTAGAATTTCAACCCTGAAATCATAAACCATGCTGTTAATGCCTTGATTTAGGGTGGTCCAAAGCAAGTTCAGCAACTTAAAAAATTTCTGCGAAGTTGCGATCAAAGTTTAATTTTATCAAATATTTTATGGGATTCACACACTTTTTTTTTTTTTTTTTTTAAAACACACATTTCATTAACTTTTATATAAATTTGCTAATTTTTTATTTTAAACTTTGTCAAACAACCCTTTTATTTTGGCATTAATGCCTTGCCACTAAATTTATTGTCCATAAGAATTTGCATCAATTTAAGGGAAAATTATGTTGAGCACCACATGCTCTCACGTGGTGTAATTACGAGTCTCCAACCTTAGAAAGTGAAGACATTCATTGTTGGTGCACTTATTTGGGCTTCTAATCTTATTCAATTATATGTAATTTGAGCACTTAACTATTTATTATGTATAAATTATGTTAATTAATGTAAAAATCACAACTTGGATATAGTTGGTTTGAAAAGAAAAAAAAAGGCTATTATGGTGCTTAATTAGAGTTTATTCGGAGCAATGAAAAATTAATCAAATTGCAATGGATTAATTAGAAGTATTAATAGAACATTCGGTAAAAATTCATAAATTTTGGAAGTTAAATTTGACATTAGAAAATTTTTAGGGGATAAATTGTAAATTTTCAAAGCTAGTATCAGGTCAATTATTAATATTTTGGGATTAAGATGACTTAGTTGCATGAGAAAAATGAACCTAATTAAAAAAGGGATTTTTTTATTTATTTTTCCCTTCTCAAACTGTTGTGAAAATCAATTTGAAAAAAGGATTTCGACCTAAATATTATTCTGTAGATACACCTTAGTCCAGCAATTGTAGGATACTTGAAGGTTTCATTATACACATATTCAAGTTTTGGCTTTTGATTCATTATATAAGTATTATATAAGTCAAATGGGTGTCTTGGGATATAAAATTCATATCAATTACATGAAAATAGAGCCTTCAAGGGAAGAAAAAATAATAATCAAGAAGTTAGGGTTTCAAGGATTTTAAACGAAGACAAAATCTTGGTGAATATCTTCACATTTTTTACATTTTTCTTAAAATTCAATGATGTGCTTTAATTCATTCTTTTATTTTTCTTCTCTCACGATGTGTAATTAAGTACTTAATTAGAATAAATGATTGAAATTTAATTTTGAATCTTTATTTTAATTAAAAAGTTAATTGATGTTGGAAAATTATTGTTACTTCTATTCTTAATGCCTTGGATTAATTGGCCACTAATCTGTTGATCTGTGAGCTAACGAGATGGAGATTATTTGTTTATATAATATACTAAAAACCTGCAATTTGGATAAAAGGCTACATATACACTTTGTTGTCTCGATCGGTACAATTTGTTTTTTTTTTGGTAATTGAATACTCTTAGTTAAGGATTATTCGGATTGACATAGGGATATGGTGGTTTGTCTTAATTGGGTAGAATTAGTTTAAAATATTTAGAAAATTTCGACGGAGTATACATAATTAATGATATAAAAATTGATGATTAAGATTAAGTAGGTAGTTACGGTGAACTCGTGACTTACAACATTTAAACCATCATATAGAGAAAATCACTTTTATTGTTTTAGTATGTTTAAAATAAAAAAATACCAAAAAGAAATTAATTACTTCTATTTGTTCTCAATTGAATTGGAATTATGAATAGTTTAACCAATGGCTAAATAGTAGACATCGTATGAACGATAATTCGAATTCTTCAATCCACATTATTATTTGTTCGATTTGTACACTTGGAAGATATAAAATCGATAATAAGTTTTTGACACCATTATCAGGGACTATACATTTAGCCTATATTTAGTGATGAAATGCGTGGTAGAAAAGTTGTGGATTCCATAAAATGTGGTTAAAATTATATTTTTGATCTTGATTTAGATTAAATTCTGAATTTTACCAAACAAGGACTTATATATATACTTTTACTCGATTAGTTTTTTTTTTTTTTTTTTTACTTTTTTCATATAGGTGAAAAGGGTTCATTGTATGGTTCCGTTCACAAGATGACAATCTTGAACCCTTTGACCCAGAGATAGAAAGTATTTGCAAACGAAGATTCAAGGAATACAAACAAAAAAGGGATTTCAAATGGCAAATGATCAAGTCAGATAGTCAATTGCACAAGAAGCCGTTAGGATAGTGGCACCACAAAATCAGTGGTGCGAACCAGTAGAATTTGGTGATGGGACTTGCTAATATCGACGTTCTTGACTCTTGCAATAGTGTCCCAGTACTCCAGCATTTTATATCTAAAGTTTGGGCAGAATGACTACCAGATTAAGGTTGATTTGATCAATTTATTTAGCAACAATGCCCATTTCTATGAGAAGCCTCATGAAAAGCCAAACATGTATGTAAAGATTTCTCTAAAATTGTCTGAATTTTCAATTCATAAGGATTAATGATTATGCAATCAAAATTTAGTTATTTCCTTATACGATGAAAAGTCAAATATAAAAAAATGGAAAAAATAGTCTCAAAATCGCTCACTGTCTACCATTGGAATGCTCAAGTGGAAAAAGCACTGAAGCCACCGTTCTTCAACCGTACTCCCGGCACTCGAGCGGTTGTGTGACTGCTTACTACTCGTGAGGCCACGACTCAAGAGGTGGTGACATCTGGCCAACCCTAGGACGCAATTTCCAACTTAAGGCTCTTTTAAAACAATTGGTCAAAGACATCATATATATATATATATATATATATATATATATATCCTTTTTATCTTTGGATTCTTCATTTGAAGAGTCACATTACTCCATATCCTCATCTCTATCATTCTCTTGTACAGGTTTACTCTTAATCATAAAGCAAACGCCATATAGTTCACACCCTTATCAAGAGTAAAGTTCTTACTTTCATCATTTGAGCTACACTCTTTATCATTGAGAGTGACGTTCATAGCCTTACCTAAGATTTTCTTGTAATTTGGACACTCGACTCAACATGTCCAAAGCCTTGATACTAATGATATCTCACAGATTGAGACCTCTTCCTGGCATCTCTTAATTCATACTTAAGATCATTTATTGACATTTAACAATGTATCAATGCAACCCATGTTATGGGACAAGTCATTTTGTATAGTGTTAAATACAATCTCTTTATCAACTAAATCCTAATTGACTACGGGATATGAAATATGTCAATCTTTTTTCTCTAGTTATGTTTTTCGTCACTTCAAATATTCGATAAATTGAGGTCATGTCTGCAAACCATTTTTCAATCAGAACTCTACCTTAATAAAGGAACTAATTTATCTGTAGGGTGAAGAATCGACCACCACGCAGGTGAACCCGGGCTCAGTTCCGATCAACACCACGAAGAATCACCAAACTCGACCCCTTCGATGTTTTTCTTCAATTGGTAGCCCTTCAATAGTACCCACTCACACAAACCACACAGGAATGATCACAAAGAGAGGAGGGTAATATCTGTAGCACAAAGCAGGAGCAATAAACCAAGAAGAACTCACGTAGAGAGAAGGCAGAGAGTTGGAGGCTAAAGAAAGAGGCGAGAATGGCGTGGGTTCTCATAAAGGGAGGAGAGTCCAACTATATATAGCTCACGTCCACAAAGGTAAGTTAGGTATAGGTTAATTGTTAATTGGCCCAATTAACAATTAAGGTAGGCTAGCAAATAGATAGGTGGGCCTCCAATTGAATAACCGTCCAACTGAAAGAAGCTCGGGCCATGAGCAACACTAATTAATTAGGCTGCTTCCAATGGCCCGTTATATCTCTGGGGTCGGGGCATTTCATCCGTGGTGTTGATTTAACGTTCAGTCATTTGGCTAAAACCGACTGAAATAATAACCGAGTTAACATTATCGCCCGGGGGATTTATTGGGTATCAAAACCCAACAAATCTCCACCTTGATGCCCAATAAATCTGCAAGCAATCAAAACACACAGTTCATACTTGCCTAATCAAACAAACGGTAAAATTGGGATCACAGACCTTACCTCGTGTTTCCAACTTGAAACACATACCATACCTGCTCCATATACTCACCAGGGCTAAGGTCAAAGAAACACCCAAGTAGAAGCAGATAATCACAGTGACAGTCAAGAGCAAATAAAACATGCGATGCCGATATACTATAGGATAACACATAGATCTTTTCCATATACGTTCACACAGAACAACAGATTAACACCCAGTTAATCAACGGGTCAACACACAGTTAACACATATGCAACAAATGCATAAATGACCCCACGAAAAGATCTCTCCACACTTATCCTATCCCATTCCGTGTTACTCTCACCTCGAGAACACATATCTCCACTCATCGCTCCACCATGCTCACTAGACTAATCACTCAACTCATGTCTAACTGGTAAGTCACAATAGATCCTAAGTTCTTGGGATAATCCTTTATCACTCATCACTTCTCCCAAACTACGTGGATAATGGGACTCCACCTAACAGAAGTGATAGAAGTGTCCTCTCTCACACTCCACCTGATCAGGGTCTCTTTCAGATAAAAGATTCTAGACATTTGATCACATCTCCACCGTGATCCAAATGTCACACTACACATCCCCCGGTACAAACCACAAGTATTCCTAGGCATCTATACTCCACCTCACCAATAGACATCCAACACACACGCACTTACTGCTAATGCATCACAAACCCACTATGCATGCAAACAAATACACCAAGTATTCGAGTCACATTGATTCATGCAATTACACACATCAAACACATTGAAAGTGTAACATACAATATGCAACAGAATCAACCACTCACACACATGCAGAAAGGATTACACACAGATGCAATGCAGTAACTAGGTTTACACTTAATAAACCTCACTAGGGTCATCACTCGACCCCATAGCCACATTCGCCTCATCTCTCATCCTACCCCTCTGCTTATCCTTATTTTTAGGACAGTCCCTAATAAAGTGCCCAGTTCTACCACAACTAAAGCACCATCTAACACTAGACTTGCCCAATCCCTTGCCCTTCTTCTTATAATCCTCATCACTCGAGTCACTACTCGAATCACTATTGTCTTGTGCTCTACCCAAATTCATTTGCTTAAATTTCTTCCTATTTCTCATCATAAACAACTCACCACTCTTCTTATCATGTTTTTCAGCTTTAAGCTCCATCTCCTTACTTCTAAGTGAGTCCATGACCATTTCAGGTGTTAAAGTGTCCCTACCATACTTAATAGCATTTTTGACTTCCCTATATGAATCAGGCATAGAGTTCAGCAAAATTATAGATTTATAAGTCTCAGACACCTTCTCGTCACAATTAGCAATGTCTTGAACAAGTTTATTAAAAAATCTAAATTGTCGTCAAGATCCTTTGAATGATCCATTTTAAGACTGAAAAAACGTTCAAGTAAGTAAAGCTTATTCGGGGTAGACTTAAGCAAATACAGTTCTTCCAATTTTTTCCAAAGTTCTTTGGTGGTTTTCAGTTTATCCACCTTTCTTAAAACAGCATCAGACAAATGTAAAATTATTGAGGTATAAGCAAGCTCGATGGGCTTCTTCTTTTTGATCTTTTGAAAAATCAGCTGAAAAATTGCCATCAATGGCTTTTGAAACTTTTTGTTGGACCAAAATACCCCTCATCTTTTGTTGCCAGATTGAAAA
Source organism: Osmanthus fragrans (assembly GCA_019395295.1). Lineage (NCBI taxonomy): Eukaryota > Viridiplantae > Streptophyta > Magnoliopsida > Lamiales > Oleaceae > Osmanthus > Osmanthus fragrans. The sequence continues at coordinate 15,065,995 of CM033355.1, read as the reverse complement.
ATCACCCTTTCCATTAAAAATTCCCAAATCAAAATTGTGACTTGTCATTTTATGAAATAATCAAAAAACACAGAATCACAATCACAAAGACAAAACACACAAAGTAGTCCTAGGGTCACAAACAATATACGCCGTTCTAGATTCCCAGGGTTTCGTAAGACTCGCGAGGTCTCAGATCAAGGGAATGTTTGAACAGGTAAGGTCTAGGTATTCTAACGGAAATAACAACGCAGCGGAATAGACAATGCAACAAAACGGGTATATTCAATCACAGAAGATTCCAAAATAGCGACAATTATATCACACAGCACAATAAGCCAATTCTATCAAAAGTTAAGATACACAATCGTCAAGTAAGGGCAAGTAATCCTAAAATCTAGCACAAGCAATGGTTACCAAGCAATGGCAACCCCCAAACCTAATGATCACCCCACACGATGATCTGCTAGTGCGATAATGTAAAGGATTCAGCCAATTTACCAGAGCGGACGTTTCTAAGTCCGTAATTTACGAGAGATGCGAATTTACTGCCTTAGGGCCACCACTATTCGCCATAGAGGTTCAGCAAATGTATCAACGCAATCAGCAACTAATGCAGACTGCAATGCACGCGACTATCCACTAGGGGCAAAATCATCCAACTTCTCCTGCGTAACCTGAAACACTAAACAGAAATTATCAGTACGTTCAGGAGATTAAAATGAGTATTCTGCCTGAAGAGAGCTCACCGGAAAAGTCCCCCACGCGCCGCCGTCGGAGACTGCACGCGTCGCCGCCGCCGCCGCCGGACCACCACGCGCCTCACCACTAGAGGCGCCTCGACCTGCTGAGTCCAACGCCGGTCTCCGTTCGTCCACCGGAGTAGTAGTTTGGCCGAAAAACGCGATTGAAGCCTCGGTCAGTTTTGGGAAATCGCGTCTCCTTCGCGATTTCAGCCGATTTCTTTGCGAATCTTCAACCTAGGGCGGATGCCCAGCACCTGTAGAGTCCAATTCCGGCCTTAGAAGTTCTGGGCAGTCACTGGTTTGGCCGGAATTTGAGATTGCAGGTTCGGCCCTTTGAAGAACTCGCGACCCGCCACTTCAGCCTCTTCTTTCTGTCGATTTCTGGCCGGGAAACACCTCCCACGCTCTGATACCAGTTGTAGGGTGAAGAATCGACCACCACGCAGGTGAACCTGGGCTCAGTTCCGATCAACACCATGAAGAATCACCAAACTCGACCCCTTCGATGTTTTTCTTCAATTGGTAGCCCTTCAATAGTACCCACTCACACAAACCACACAGGAATGATCACAAAGAGAGGAGCAACAAACCAAGAAGAACTCACGTAGAGAGAAGGCAGAGAGTTGGAGGCTAAAGAGAGAGGCGAGAATGGCGTGGGTTCTCATAAAGGGAGGAGAGTCCAACTATATATAGCTCACGTCCACAAAGGTAAGTTAGGTATAGGTTAATTGTTAATTGGCCCAATTAACAATTAAGGTAGGCTAGCAAATAGATAGGTGGGCCTCCAATTGAATAACCGTCCAACTGAAAGAAGCTCGGGCCATGAGCAACACTAATTGATTAGGCTGCTTCCAATGGCCCGTTATATCTCTGGGGTCGGGGCATTTCATCCGTGGTGTTGATTTAACGTTCAGTCATTTGGCTAAAGCCGACTGAAATAATAACCGAGTTAACATCATCGCTCGGGGGATTTATTGAGTATCAAAACCCAACATTATCAATTCTTAAGTTGGTGAATGTCATGCTATTATGTCTTACGGTTCAAGAGTGATGAATCCCATCTCATCATTAATCAACTTTCATGTGATTCAAGTTTTACCCAATTAGTGTAATATTAGCAGCCCTTGAATAGAGTTTCATCTAACACCATCAAGTTTGATGATTACCACACAAGATTTCATGATGATCCCAAATCAAATGATTATTTTCACGACTAACACTAAAAGATATCCATTAATATTAAGTTCATGTTTGACAACATTATTTTATTTTTATTTTCTACATACTCATTTTCAATCACACAATCACACAATAAAATATTTTGCACGTAAACCTAAAACTTTTTTTTCTACTTTTTAATCACACATTCTCTAAAAAATCACAATTCAAAACTCTATTTTACCCAAACAATAGTTGTCAAACAGGAGCTAAGATAATTATTCATGTAGAATCTCTACCATGAGTCTTGTGTCATCCAAAGCACTTGTTGAAATAACAAGCGTTCACATGTTAACTTCAAGTGTCTCCACACCTTAAATTGTGATATTAACGATATTTTTCCAAAAAAAAATGAAATATATGCTGGCATATACGCAATTTCATTTGTGTCTCATTTGTGTATACGACTAGTAATAATTCAAGAATAAAATAATACAATATGTATCTCATTATCCCAACTCTGTGTCATTAACACGTCACTATAGTACTTGTTGACATCAAAAAATGTAAATATTTGATTTGAGACAACTTTAAGAAAAAGGGTTAAGATCTTGCATTTTATTTCATACAAGTTTGGAAGTAGTGCAATGTTTTTGGCGTTGAGTTCATGTTCCCTTCAAGCAAAAGGGATACATCCTTTTATAGGTGAATTTTGATGAAAATGGTAAGCAAGGCGTCAAATCAATCACTTCATACATCATGCCAAGCTCAGAGTTGTGTGCCGCCATCCTCGGTTGTGATTGGCTAATGAGGTCGGTTCCCATCAAATCCACATAATTCTGTCTCACCAGGTAATCATTACTTTTGCATAGAAGTTAGCAACAAAAGCAGCTGATTGGTCAAGGAGGGCGGTGCTGCCACCCTCCCCCTCCAAGTGTACCTGATTTGATTGGACAGGTTGTAAAAGACCTGTAATCATTATGCTCCTGGAATGACGGTGGCATTCTGGCAGGACTGCAATAGGTAATCGAGCTGGGGTTGATAACCGAACTGCCAGCTGGAAGAGATTAATCCTAAATACATAATATTTAACCTCGGACTTCGGTAGTCAACAGTTACCCCCAGGTTAGTCCGTCTGTTTTACGCGGACTGATCTTAGTAACATAGGCACGACTTTTTAGAATATTAATTGTTTAATTCTGAAGACGGAGAATCAAACGACAGGTGGCACTGAGCTGTCAAGCACTAACAGAATGCTGAAAGTCACCTCAAAACGACGTAGTTTTGAGGCAATGAATCTGGGCCCTTCCTCTTTTAGATCTAACGGCTAAGATGGAGATCTTTTGTATTCCCTCACTTTTAAATACCATTTCGTGTCATTTTCACCACTTTTCTTCACAAGTTTCCTCTCTCGAGCAAGGTAGCAATTCTTCTCTTAGTTCTTCCAGCCCTAGCCGAGTAAGGTCACCCATTCAGGTATTCCGTTTTTTCTAAAAACGCACATATTTTTGTTCATTTCTTTCATTCTTTTAGCTTTTTATGAGTTCAGACGAGTCTAAGGTTTTATCTTGGGACAACCAGCAAGAAGAGTCAGTTCTTCCCTCCCCTTCTTCGTCCTCTTCTAACTGTAGGGAGGTTTTTTCCCCAATCCCTTTATTTGTTATTAATCTGGTAGGGATAGGTCGATCTAGGGAGATGAGCTCTGATAACGAGGGTTCTAGGGTTGAGGACGTGGATTCTCATGATAGCAGTAGGGTAGATGAGTTCGGCGAGTGGGAGGCGAGCTCGTATAGGTCGGTGGTTACAGGGGATATGCTTGCGAACTAGAGGGGTAAGTATAGTATTCCTCGGTCAATAGAATTAGTAGTCCCGGAACCTTCTGACCGAGCTAACGCTCCCCCTGAGGGATGTATTGCTCTTAACTCGGCTGTCCTTAATGTCGGACTTAGGTTACCCTTTCCTAGGATCATCCGTAGGTTCCTATCTTACTGGGGTATAGCTCCCACTCAGCTATGCCTTAATAGGTGGCGAACATTGATTGCCACCCTAGTGTTGTGGAATAGGATGGGTAATCCCGAGCTAGGAGTGGAGCAGTTCAATTCTCTCTTTACTTTTAAGGAGGATGGGAGGAACTCAGGCTGGTGGTACACCAGCATTAGACCGAGGATGGGGGATCCTTAGTTCTAGATACCCCTTCTTCAATAAAAAGATGGAAGAAGGAGTTCTTCTTCGTTCTGGGAGAATGGCAATATCACCCTACCGAAGAAGATAGGGAAGATGTCGTCCCAGCTTTTGTGTATCACCCCTACTGAAATTATGATAACTCTAATAATTTCTGTTCTATTTGCAGATTATAAGGTCGGGAATTTGAACGTTGCCGACAAGAGACGTGCTGACGCAATCAGGGGTTTGAACAAGAGGCAGAGGTCGTGCAAGTTCTTGATCTCGAAGGAGAACCTTTTTCGGGCCGGCTTGTTTTGTGTTCAACCAGGGAGGCCGGCGATTGGAGCTTTATCTTCTTACCCCACTGCATCCAGTAAGTATTTTTCCTGAGCTCAGCCTCTTTTGCTCGATTATTGTATGCTAACCTTTTTTTTTATATATATATAGACCCTCACCAAGAAATGCTGAGCTTGAAGGCTGCAAAGGAGGCTGTAGCTAAGAAGGGAAAAAGAAAGACCCCCCCAGTAGTGACAGTGGCTAGGCCTCCAGTGGATGAGGTCGAAGTGGAGGAAGAGCTCCCAATTTTGAAGAAAAGGGGTACTGGGACATCCCGGAATGTGGATCCTACTCCGGTGACTCCCATCGAGCTGATCTCACCAGAAGTCACCCCACTAAGGTTGTCCCCAGCTCGGACACCGTTGCATGCCATGGAGGCCGGTTCTTCAAGGACGCAAGAGAGATGTCCAGACCTCCATAGGCCGAACTTGGAAGTCCTGATAGGGCATCGTCCAGAGATTTTTCTGGACTATCTCCAAACTCCGTCTTCGGCCAGGGAGTCTATTGTATCCCTTCCACCTCCTCGCTGACTCCGCCAACTTACTCATTTGGAGTTGGAGCGAAAAGGAGCAGAACTTCGCTGCTGAGATGCCAGTGGCAGACGCAAGAGAGATGTCTGTGGCGGAAAATGTATATTATTCCGATCTTAGTGCTTTGATTTTTCCATAATAATTAGTGTGTCACGACCTAACACAGTTTCCTTCGTGGATGCAGGTAAAGGCCAAACTGGACAAATTTCTAGAAACCAGGGATCAGGCCATGGGCCTTTTTGAGAAGATGGAGCAGGAGAGGGCTGCCTTTGCTGAGGAGAAGTTGAGCTATGAGGACAAACTGAATAAGATGGGGGTGGAGCTGGAGGTAAATTCTGGCTCAGAACTGCGGCTGCTGGATGATAATGCCGCCCTGTAGGCCTGGGGAGAATGGGCAAGCAAAAAGGCTATAGAGGAGAAAAAACGTGCTGATGAGTTGCAAGCTCAGCTCGATGTGGAGCGAACTAAGGCTGCGGAGGAGCAGTCTCTTGCTAAGAAAAAGGTGGAGGAGGCTGAGGCCAGGGTTCTGAATGCTGTTGACTTGTGGAGGGCACCAAGTGAATTTGATGTTGTTTCCCAGGACGCCTACGTGGTGACCCTGGAGGAGATTGTAAAGTATATTGGCAAGGAGAGGCCAGACTTTGATTCAAGGCCCCGGAATTCGTCTTTCTCCAGCAGATGAAGATGTTGAGAAAGAAGCTCCTCCTCTCCAGGCTCCGTAGTTAGGCTGAACTTGTATTTTTTTTTCTCTTTTGTTGAGACTGCATTGTACCAAACTACAAGAATTTTTGTAATGAATTCCAAGTTTTTAATTGAATGTGATTTTCATTAGTGTTTTTGTAAAATTTGGTTAATCAAATGTTGGTTCGTCTCGGTGAGGTTTGAGTTATTTTGGTTATAAAAATGTTCAAGTGTTGCAGCACATCCAACCTTAGTTCGGCTCACTTAAGGAAGTGAGGCTTTGACATTTGCTCGATAAGAGATTTAATCTAAGTGTTGCAGCACATGCAACCTTAGTTCGGCTCACTTGAGGAAGTGAGGTTTTGACATTTCCTCGATAGGAAATTTAATCTAAGTGTTGCAGCACGTGCAACCTTAGTTTGGCTCACTTGAGGAAGTGAGGTTTTGACATTTTCTCGATAGGAAATTTAATCTAAATGTTACAGCGCATGCAACATTAGTTTGGTTCACTTGAGGAAGTGAGATTTTGACATTTCCTCGATAGGAAATTTAATCTAAGGGTTGCAGCACATGCAACCTTAGTTCGGCTCACTTGAGGAAGTGAGGCTTTGACATTTCCTCGATAGGAAATTTAATCTAAGGGTTGCAGCACATGCAACCTTAGTTTGGCTCACTTGAGGAAGTGAAGTTTTGACATTTTCTTGAGCGAATCATGTAGCAACAAAGAAACACACATTTCTTTTTTATTAATGAAGAAACCTCGTTACAATCGTTTCCCGTCTTCTTACATCATTGGTAGTATTGACGGAGATGTTCCGCGTTCCAGGGATGTGGTAAAAGGTTTCTTTCCATGTCCTTTAGTTCGTAAGCTCCTTTTGGTAATATCTTTGCTACGATGTATGGACCAAGACTCCCTGAAGCAACTTTCCTTGTGGCAGTAAAAATCTTTCACAGGACCAGAGATCTTACGTCAAATTCTCTTTTTCGCATCTTTTGATTGTAATAGCGTGCGTTCCTTTGCTTATAGACTGTATTTCTGAGCGCTGCATCATCCCTTCTTTCTTCTAACAGATCCAATTATCCTCTTAGAGCCTTCTCGTTTCCAGCTGGATCAAAAGTAGTAATGCGGAACGAAGCTATTCCCATCTCCAGAGGGATTACCGCTTCCACACCAAAAGCTAGAGAAAATGGCGTTTCTCCTGTGCTTGTTCTTGCAGTAGTTCGATAAGACCATAAAATACTGGGGAGTTCATCTACCCATCTGCCTTTGAGAATGTCCACCTTAGCTTTCAGTGTATGCTTTATGATTTTGTTGATGGCTTCAACCTGACCATTGGCCTTGGAATGGTTAGGTGTAGAGAAATGTTTCCTGATACCAAGCTCTTTACAAAAATTGATAAGGCGGGTGTTATCGAACTGTCTTCCATTGTCAGTGACAATGGAATAAGGTATTCCAAATCTGCATACGATGAACTTCCATAGGAAGTCAGTCGTCTTGTGTTCAGTAATCTTCACAAGCGGCTCAGCTTCAACCTATTTGGTGAAGTAATCCACGGGTACTATGGCATACTTAGCCCTACCTCGTCCCGTAAGCATTGGGCCAATTAAATCGACTCCCCATTTTGCAAAGGGCCAAGGTGCTACTATAAAGTTAAGCTCTTGTAGAGGAATTTTGGTGAAACAAACAAGGCGTCGGAATTTGTCACATTTTTTCACAAAAATATCCTTGACATGTGATTTTGTGAGCCAAAGATTGCCCACCGGAATGGTTTCCACACATTCTTTCATGAATTTCTTGGAGGGCATAAAGAGCCTCCTCTTCGTTTAAACACCTTAGCAGGGGAGATGAGTATCCCCTCTTGTAAAGAGTGTCATTTACCAAAGTGTATCTGGCCGACCTGATTCGCAACCTCCTTGCCTCCACAGGATCTCCAGGACAGACCCCGATTTTTAGGTAGAGGTTGATTTCATCAAGCCAGGTGGGCTTAGGATCTATCATCATGAATTCTACTTCTTTCTTTTCTATTGCAGGCTGTGAGATCCTTCCAACAGGGATGCTGTCAAATTCTTCGATTTCCTCGCTGGTGGCTAACCAAGTTAGATTATCTGCATGTCCGTTCTAAGATCTTGGGATTTGATTTATTTGAATGGTATGAAAACCTTCGAATTCCTTCCTTACCATCTTGAGATAACTGTTCATCCTCTCCTCCTTAGCTCGGTAGTCATCGTTGATTTGATTGACCACTAGCTGTGAATCGCTGTAAATCATCAGGTTCTTAATCCTCAGTTCTTGAGCCATCCTTACTCTGGCTATCAGGGCTACGCACTCAGCCTCGTTGTTTGAAGTGTTGAAATCAAAAGGCAAGGCTTCACAAAACAACTGGTGGTCCAAACTGATCAACACCACACCAGCTCCGGACCTTGTTTCTGTGGATGATCCATCGACGTAAAGCTCCCAAGGAAGACCTGACTCAATTCTCTCCACTGGTTCCACACTGAACTCAGCTACAAAATCAGAAAGTGCTTGTCCTTTGATGGATGTACGGGGTTTGTACTTGATGTCAAATTGTCCTAGCTCGACCGCCCATTTAACCATTCGTCCTGAAGAGTCAGGTTTCTGTAAGGTCTGCCTTAATGGAAAATTGATCAGAATTTCGATGGTATGCTCCAGGAAGTAAGGCCTTAACTTTCGGGTAGCTGTGACAACCAGTGGCTGGGCCAATTGCTTTTTTAGCTCGTCGAAGGCATTTTGATACTCAGGAGTCCAGTCAAATTTTCTTCCACCTCGCAATACATCAAAGAATGGTTTACACCGATCTGTTGACTTCAATACAAAGCGGCTGAGGACGGCTACCCTCCCATTTAGACTCTGAACCTCTTTTGGCTTCGTGGGTGTTTTCATGTCAAGGATAGCTCATATTTTTTCGGGGTTGGCTTCGATTCCTCATTGATTGACGATGTAACCTAGGAATTTACCCGAGCTTACGCCAAAAGCACACTTCTTAGGGTTCAGTTTCATCCTATATTTTCTTAGAATCTCAAACATCTCAGCGAGATGTTGTTGGTGATCCTCCATCCTCATGCTCTTCACAAGCATGTCATCAGCGTATACCTCTATAGTTTCCTAATTTGTTGGGCAAACATGGAGTTCACCAAGCGTTGATACGTTGCTCCAGCATTTTTGAGACCAAAGGGCATCATTTGATAACAGTACAGACCTCGGTCGGTGATGAAAGAAGTGTGTTCTTGGTCCGATTTATGGATGGGTATTTGATTATATCCTGAGTACGCATCCATGAAGCTAAGCAACTCATGTCCAGCGGTAGCATCCACCATTTGGCCTATTCTTGGTAATGGAAAACTGTCTTTTGGACACGCTTTATTGAGGTCAGTGAAATCAATGCACACTCTCCAATCTCCATTGCTTTTCTTCACAAGAACGGGGTTAGCAACCCATTTAGGATAATGAGCTTCACGAATATACTTGTTGCGGAACAACTTCTGTATTTCGATGTTTAAAGCCTCATATCTATCTGGGTTCAGAGGTCGGCGTCTTTGCTGTACCGAGCTTGTGGATCAATATTTAGCTTATGACAGTCGATTTTTGGATCAATTTCTTCCAAATCCTCATGGCTCCTGCGAAAATGCCTAGGTTCTGCTGAAGGATGGACAACATCTGACCTCATATCGAAGGTCGCAGCTCTTTCCCTATCCTGAGTTCCTTGGTGGGATCGTTTTCGCAAACTGATATTATTTCCAGCTTTTCCATTGGCTCTCCCCCTTTAGTTTTTGAACGGGGATATAAGGGACCGAAGTCGAGCATCATACACGTGGCCGGAGGGGGTTGATTGTTACGATCTGTCTGAGATTGATCGATCCTTCGACACATTTCAGCAAGTTCCCTATTTTCTTTGATTTCTCCTACTCCATGAGGCGTTGGGAACTTGATTGAGTAGTTAAATAAAGACACAACAGCTCGGAGGTTGAACAGCAAAGGTTGCCCCATCACAGCGTCGTAGAGCGAAATGAAATCTAGGACCACGAACTCAGCGTTAGTTCTCCAATGCCGTAGGGTTTCCCCAGCTTCGACGGCGAGCTTGATCGATCCTCTTGCCTTTACTAGCGCTCCACTCAACCCTTGTACCATATTGAGATATGGCTGAAGGAAATAAAGGGGAATTCCCATCCACCTTAGAGTATTGATGAATAGTATATTGAGCGCGCTTCCGGTATCAACCAATACTTTTGGTATATTAATTCTGGCCACGGGTAAGGAGACTACCAGGACGCCAGGATATAGGTTTGGATCTACCTCGGTGTTGTTGAAGGATAGTAGGTCATCCTATGATTTTTTGCGGTATCTTGCAGTGATGCCGATCTCAAATAGATCGACAACAATAGGTCTTTTCAGCTTTGCTTTTCTTCTCGAAGCGCCCTGCTTTTCTCCCATCATGCTGACCTAGGACTGGGGTAAGTCGATGTTGCAGACTCTGGCCTCAGTTTGGTTTCCATGTACCTTCCCAACTTCGTAAGGTGTGGGAAACTTCATGGAGTAATGATATATCAAAGTGACAGCTTTGAGTTCATGCAATATGGGTCTCCCCAGTATTGCATTGTAGTTGGATGGCAGGTCAACTACCACGAAGTCAGCTAAGATTCTCCTTTAGAAGAGAACCTCACCCAGTTCCACAATAAGGACGATCTGGCCTTTGGCTTTGATCGGATCTCTAGAAAATCATTGCAGCCTTTTATGATATGGCTGGAGGTAGCGTTCTGAGATTTCAAGCTACCTCAGAGTTTGGGTATATAGTATATTTACCGAACTCCCATTATCCACCAGAGTTCGATGCACCTGGACTCCGGCAATAGGCATGATGATGACCAAAGCATCACTTTGATCCTGCAGGACTCCTTGGGAATCTCCTTCAGAAAATCTGAACCACTTAGAATTAGCTGCTGCATTTCTAATATCGTAGTTCGGCCACATCCGCGCATCTCTTGCTTGCCTGTGTCTCTCTCTTCTGGATCCTTCCAAATATTTATTTCCACCCACCATCATTTTGATCTCCGCCCTGGGAGGAGGATTGCGTTCGAGAATTATAGGTTGAGCTCGGTTCCCTTATATCTGCGGCTGAGGTGGTTGAGGAGGTGTTGGGTTTGCCTTCGCAGGTTTAGCTACAAATTCTTGGAGGCGACCTCGTCGGATTAGAGACTCAGTTTCTTCTTTTAAGTCCTGGCAATCGTCGATGTTGTGTTCAACTGACCTGTGATAACGACAGTACTTTCCTCGCCCAAACTGATATTTCTTTGGGAACGGCAGTTTACAGAATGCTTCTCTATCTCCGGATTGCATGAAGACTCCTTCCAAGGTGGTCGTTAGTGGGTGGTAGTCTTGAAATCGATGCGGCTGAGTTTTAGATCGGTCATTCGTCCTCCGATCTCTCTTTGGTTCATGTGGAATTCCTTTGTCTAGTTTTCTTTCTCTATTATGGTCTTTGGGCTGTGGATTGGCCCCAGCGTTCTCCTGGTCCGAAGTGGCGTCCTCCGTGCTAATATGTTTTTCAGCTCGGTTCAGAAACTCATGATATGTGCTGGGTCCGTCTTTATGTACAGACCACCAGAATCGTGTTCTAGGTCTTAACCCGGAAAGGACTACCATGAGGACGGCATCATCAGAGATTTTCTCAACCTCCATTGATGGCTTGTTAAATCTCCCGAGGTAACTTTTCAATGACTCGTTTTTCCTTGCTTGATGCTGATCAATCTTTCCTTAGGCGTTGTCCTAACTTTGGAGCTCATGAATTGAGCAAGGAAAGCTGTGGCCAGGTCGCTCTAGTTTTTTATGGATCTCTGATGCAGCCTTCTGAATCATCTTTGTGCCTTATCTCCCAAGGTTAGTGGGAAAGCTCGGCACACGTTGGCATCACCGGCACCTTGCAGCTCTATCCATGAGGCATACTTGTCCAGGTGGCTAAGGGGATTTCCTTTCCCTTCGTACCCTGTTAACTGCGGCATTTTGAGCTTTTCGGGTAAAGGTTCAGCGAGTATGTCTTCCGAAAAGGGGGAGTGGTGTTTGGTAAAATAATCCTCGGATACCCCCTTGCCTTTTGCCTCCAGGTCGGCAATATGCTTTTTTGAAGCACTTATTTCAGGTTCTTCTTGTTCCAATGGACGCTTTAGGTCGGATCTGGTACATTTCATCCGAGGTGTTAGTGACTGCTGGAATCCCAATCGACTAAACATACTGCCAGTTCTTTTGGTGGTGGCTTTTCTCCTTGGTGGCGGACATTTTACTTCGTCAGTGTGACTTCTGGAAGACTCCCCTTTGGAAAAATGAAGGGACCTTCTGGTGGGAGGTCTTCCTATTTTTCATCTCGATGGAGATCCCAATCTGTATGCGGTGGGGAGAAGGGAGCTTGATTTCTTTTCAGCCTGCTGACTGTATTGGTCAGCCTTTCAATGGCTTCCCTCATAGCAACTATTTGGGGGATGTCCATGTCAGATTGGTCCTGCCTTCGTTGGAAAGTGCGGAAAATATTGGTTTCGTTAGGGCGAGTGTGGGATTCACTCTCCGAGGTGGGATTGTGACTCATTTGTATATATATTTTTTTGTTTTTGTGTGGGAAAAGAGATTGTTTTCACAAGTCGATCCCCTCCTTCTAGCACCAAACTATTGATGTAAAAAAATGTAAATATATGATTTGAGACAACTTTAAGAAAAAGGGACAACATCTTGCATTTTATTTCATACAAGTTTGGAAGTAGTGCAATGTTTTTGGCGTTGAGCTCATGTTCCCTTCAAGCAAAAGGGATACATCCTTTTATAGGCGAATTTTGATGAAAATCGTAAAGAAGGCGTCAAATCAATCGCTTCATACATCTTGCCGCCATCCTCGGTTGTGATTGGCTAATGAGGTCAATTCCCATCAAATCCACATAATTCTGTCTCACCAGGTAATCATTATTTTTGCATAGAAGTTAGCAACAAAAGCAACTGATTGGTCAAGGAGGGCGGTGCTACCGCCCTCCCCCTCCAAGTGTACCTGATTTGATTGGACAGGTTGTAAAAGACGTGTAATCATTATGTTCCATGGAATGACTGCGGCATTTTGGCAGGACTGCAACAGGTAACCGAGCTGGAGTTGGTAACCGAACTGCCAGCTGGAAGAGATTAATCCTAAATACATAATATTTGACCTCAGACTTCGGTGGTCAATTGTACTTATTTCTTAACATGGTATTATCTAATCTATTAAATAAATAAATAAAATGTCATTAAATGATAATAAATGCTTTGATACCAAAAAGAATTAGTCTACACGTACAGGAAAATACAATAAAAAAGTTACATATTTTTGAAATTTCTGAGCTGGCACTGACTTCTCCTGTTTTCTTCCTTTTCTCTTTTTAACACTTAAAATATTAGAACACAAAAAATCGGTCCCCAACACCAAATCAGTTTGACCCATTTGTTTCCCATTTTCCACGATTTCATTCCCATTTCGCCCAAAGCTCCATCGAATAAACGTCTCCAGTGAACTTCATCACAGTTTCTGCAACAATTTTACCACCTTTCTTTTCCTTTTTTAGCCAGAAATGCTAAACTTTGAATCATTGATTTGATAATTGATACCCCTAAGCTTCATAATCAGTTAAGCTTATGTGTTATTGAAGCCACGACTGGGATTTCTGAGCAGAAAAATAAAAGAGACCTTGAAGTCTGTGCTTGTTAACTGGTTGATTCAAGAATGAGTCTTTTCACTCTGTTTTCTAATATTCATTGAATTGTGAAATTTGGGTGAATTGGAGAAAGTTGATTCGATCCTGTGCTTTGGAAGAAGTAAATATATTTTAAGTGGATTACCATAGTCAATTCAAGCATATTTTAAGTGGTCATGATATTGGTTATTGCAGATCTGATGCCCAGTTGCTTGTGCTTTTCATGTAGAAAGAAAATTGAGTAAGTCTACTTGATGAATTATTTCTCTGAGATGGAGTGGAATACGAGGTGGGAATGGGAGAACTTTGATATGTTCGACTCAAAAGCGAGTGATAGCCCCAAGAAGGTACCATCAGCAGATTGGATGAGTATGGATGATGAGGAAATTTCGTTCAAGTTGTCTGGCGGTGGGAATAGTGGTGGTTCTGGTTCGGAAGTTGGGCATGGTTCATTTGCTAAGAGATCAATATCAGCTTCTACAGATTCTTTACCAAAGGAAGGGATGAAAACTCACAATTTCAATTTTGAGGCATTTGAGGGCTCTGTTGGAGATTTTACCAAGAAAATTGAAAGCACCATTAGGTGTCGGTGGGCTTCCCTGTTCACACAATGTTTGTTTCTTGAGTTCGGAGACGTTTATTCGATGGAGCTTTGGGGGAAATGGGTTCATTTGGGGGGAAATGGGAGAAAGAGAAACCGTGGGAAATGGGAAATGAAATCATGGGAAATGGGAAATAAATGGGTCAAACCGTTTTGGCGTAGGGGACCGGTTTTGTGTTCTAATATTTTTAGTGTTAAAAAGAGAAGAAGAAAATAGGAGAAGTCGGTGCCAGCTCAGAAATTTCAAAAATCTGTAACTTTTCTGTTGTATTTTCCTATACGTGTAGACTAATTCTACTAGAAATAATATTCCACACAACTATTGAATTTTGGCCACAATACTAACACATCCTTGTGATCATGTGCCGGGGGCTAACTCACGACCTACACGTGTGGTGTTACCAAAGCCCCTCATGTCCGAGCCTAACATTCATGTTGAGCTTCATACTTTGTTGTATGGCTCGCTTGACACTTTTGCTGCATTAACTTTGATACCAGCATGCAAAATCTAGATCAAATCGAACTTGTGTAAATATATTAAATTCATGTTTCATTTGAATTTTGCATTATAGCTCAAACTAACTCATTGGACATGTCGCTATGAGATGCGATGTCAACACCGCATGGTTAGTCGGACAAAGTTCCTTTCATTAAACACGATATCCGTAGTTATGCAGTTGTTTTAATCCGGCCCGACATGAAAAAGTATCGTTCGAGACAAAGAGACACAAACATTGCATTAGAGAACAAAAACTGACAGAATTGATGGGTAAATAGCAAACAAATGGAGGAATTATTAACTAAATCAAATTGACAAAGTCGAGGTCTTCTTGTCAATTTTCATTAGTAGCCCACAGAACGCGGTATGAACTGTAAATTATAGATGCAGTACTGTGCAGGCTGTTTGGAGGATTATCATATCACAATCACAGAATATCGAAATTGTCTACACCAGTTTAATATTATTAGAATGTGACCTATTATTTACATTTTCCTCCAAAACAACTTTGTTCACTTCGTTGATCATTCTCTTAATGAGACTGTGGTTTCTATATAGCTTAAATGAGATAATTGTTAAGTTGTGAAGTTTAATTACTGTCACTTTGCGGAATTAGTCGTGGATCGACCTTCGCGGTGAGGTCGCCATGGGGGTTGGAAGGGGACAGGAGGGCCCCTCTAGGGGGTGCTCCGCCTCCCGGACCAAAATTTAATTTAAAGATTGTTTAATAATTTGTATTCTTGTAAAATTCTATTAAGGAATTGGAATCCTTGTAAATTTTGATTTTGTCATAATTAATCTTATAAGTAGTGATATGTGATTAGGCTTTATAATTATCATCAAATAAAGAGAGAAAGAAAGATTAGAGAAGATATGTGTGCAATTTTCTCTTATAAACATTTTTTCATTATAGTGAATTATTGTTGCTGCAGGAGAGGATGTAGTCTTGTATTGAGACGAACCTCTATAAATCTTGCATTTTTGTGATTGTTTAGTTTTTGCAAATTGATTGCTCTCGGTGGAATAGAAATATGATGTCTAATTCTCGACAATAATATTATACTATGGTAGATTTGTGATGCAGTAAAATCTAATGGAAGATGATTAACATTCAAACATTCATTGATTCAAGAGTTATGTTATATGTATAAAGTTGGTTAACAAAGTAATATTTACACCAATCATTTCAAAAATAAATTTTTAAATAATTGGAAATCAATGGCCAGAATTTTGCAAACACTTGTTTTGTCAATTAATTTTGTAAACACACTATACAAATAGCTTAGAGGGTGTTTGGTGACGATTAAAAATATATTTTTGGTAGATTGTGATAGAAGTCTTTGAAATATGTGGTTGAAATGTTGTAGGACCCATGAAAGATGTGGTTAATATTGTTTGTTTGACTTTGACTTAAATTAAAATCAAATTTTAATATGAACCAAATAGGCCCTTAATTCTTTAAAATGGAAACTAATTGAAGTATTGAACTACAGTCATAATTCTCTCTCAAGTCCCCCGCTTATTCTACAAATAGTTATCAAGTCATAGTTTAATAAAGTAAAAAGAACATCATAGATAATAAAATAAATAAATAAATTTTAAGTTTGCCCAAGAGAACGTTCCATCCGATCCTTGTGTCAATCATCGTTGCCTGTACATTTGCACATTTTAGATTGCCTCAATTTTGTTTGTAAAGTGATGTCATCAATAATATGGTAAAATAAAAATAAGAACAAGAATTTTAGATCTTAGAATTTTCAATTGCTAATCCATAATGTTATACTATTTGGGGGGGGGGGGGGGGGGGGGGGGGGAAGGAAGGAAGCGGTAAAGAGAAGGGAAGAAGATATATAACACGAAAAATGACTTTTTTGTGAACTGTTTCTTTCTTTATTGAGGTAAAAGTACAATGCTTCCAAAATCCCATTAAATTACATCGACAATACAGAAACAAGATTGAAAATGTATAGAAATGCAAATGGAGTAATTACATGGTATAAAGTGATCTTCAAACTGGCAATACAACTTATTCAAGTATTTCACACTTCAAATTTAACCAGACTATTAAACTGGTACAGTCCTGTGGGAAGGAGCAGTCTGTTCTGTTAACTCATAAGCATCCAGTTCATTTTCACCTGACGCCTCCTCCAGTGATTTTCCATTCGGTTCCGGCACTAAGAAAGTGAATAGCATTCCCAACGCGTTCACGCAGCCAAGGACAATGAGCGTATATTTCACTCCAATACCGGCTGGATATCCGGCATCTCTCTGGCTTGGATCCTTGGGCTGTGATGCATACAAGAAACCAAATGCTCCTACAATAGCACCAGCTTTTCCAGCTGCTGCAGATATGCCATGGCAGGTTGATCGTAGCCGGGCTGGGAAGATTTCTGCAGGGACGACGAATGTGGTAGCATTTGGGCCGAAGTTGGCGAAGAAAAATGTAAGTGAATACATAACCACAAAGCCAATTCTATTCTCTTTGTGGGTCCAGTGATTATAGGGGATGGCTAATGCAAACATGAAGACAGTCATGAAGAAGAATCCCATAAGTTGGATGGCAAATCTTCCGATTATATCAATGAAAACTACCGTAAACCAGTATCCAGGGACTGTACTACAAAGAGCAATTAGAGTCTGTGCTTTTGCAATACGATATACTTCGTGCACAGCATTCATTGTTTTGGCCGGGGGGATCCATCCGATTGCGGTAAATATGTCCTTCTGGAAAAGATTGTTGCTGTAAAAAGCTATGTCCAGCAGGAACCATGTTGTAGTGGTGCCTAACAAGTGAAGGCCATGGCGTCGAAGGAATTCCTTAGAAAATAAGCCGAATGAATTCGCTGGCTTCTCGGCTATTTTTTCTAATTTCTCCTCTTCAGCTTCGAGTTCAACATTTAACACCTTAGCCATGTCTTGCACTGCCTGTTTTGCATTTTTGGCTACAAGGGCCGTGTAACGGGCTGTTTCAGGCATCTTCATACGCCAGTAGAAAGTGAGCAAAGCCGGGATGGCTCCGAACATCAAAATAATGCGCCAAATATAGTCGGCTTGTGGCACAGTCGAGAGAGCCGCATTCTCCTCGTACGTTGGAGCCTCATATGCATGATCAAATGATACAGAGACAATAAGAGCCACAATTCCACTAGTCAGAATCCCAAATCCTTGCATCGCGAAAACCGCAGCTATGAAAGCTCCACGGGTCTTTTTATTAGCGTATTCAGACATGATTGTGGCGGAGAGAGGGTAATCACCACCAATCCCAAAGCCCAGCCAGAACCTGAAGAAACAGAGGGTGGCCATAACACCCTTTGGAGTCGACCCGAAGGAAAGTCCTGAAGCAAGTGAGCATACGACCATGAGAACCAAAGTAACCCCATAAACTCTTTTTCGTCCCATCTTATCGCCAAGCCACCCGAAGAATAGCTGCCCCAATAGCGTGCCAACCAAAGCAACACCTGTGACAGAAGAAGAAACCCTAGGAGGTAAAATACCGGGCTTTGGTGCCCCAACTTGCGTGTAGTATATGCGTCCCAGTAATTTTGTCACCAAAGAAATGGCGAAGAGATCATATGCATCTGTGAAGAACCCCATTCCTGCTATAACAATAGCAGTAAAATGGTAGAGTTGTGTCTTGGCTACATCAAGTGCGTTAAGCACTTGCAATTGTTCTCTTGCCATAATTAAATTTGCTTATTAATCTTCTCCCAGTAGACTTCAATTCTATCAGCAAAAATAAATCGTATCAGTGAATTGCACTAATCAAAAGGCATAAAAATCTAAAGCCACATTTTAACAATACAAAATCTACGTCATGGAAAATAAGTTAAAACTACTATGCATTTATCTCGAGAAGAACAGTGTGTTCTGGGGAGTGGGATCCATGCATACTTATGCTATCGTTTAACACAAAACTGGGGTCTAATTGAAGCCAAAAAAATTAATCAAAAACAAAAACGAATATAGCCTGAATTTCTGGCAAACAAAGACATCATTAAACACTTTCAAGATTCTAGGATTATAAGAACACACCAAGATTTCGTTTCACTTCTTGTCTAGACAGGAAGAGGCATACCTGCTAGCAGAAGAGTAAAGAAAGAAAATAAACTTGGTTAATGAGCTGTGGGGATGAATTTTTGTAGGTTTTTAAGGAAAAGTTGAACCGGACACGAAGAATCAACAAAGGCATATTATGGGGGTATATACCCTTTTAGTAATAATTTATAACTCTTAAACAATATGTGCAGAATTTCGAGGTAGGTTAATTAACCTGGCAATGTTGTGCGCATAGTTGAAACTTCAAAGAAAGCTAATGATTTTTGGTTTATTCAGGATGAAATTGCATTGTAATCCTTCAACTTTCGGGCAAGTGTCATTCAACAACTAATTGATAGTGTATTGCATGTTTTTCCGTGCTTAGAAAATTGATAAATATTTAATCGAGCTGATTTCTTCTTTATTTGGTGTAAAGATCGTTATTTTAGGTAAAACACAGACATATAGTAATATGATCCAAGATGCGAAAGTCATAAATGCAAGATCAAACCGAGATCCTTTGATTATCGAAGAAGGTGCAATGACGCGATCGAGAGACAAACGAGTCAAAGAGACATTGGGGATGCTCGTCAAAGCCATTATTGATGAAACCATGTTCGGGACGCAAAATGGAGCAAGATCATGCTGGGGTCGAAGGCCGAAAAGACTTGGATCAACGTAATAAAGCTGGTCGAAGAAAGTTCTGGCCAATCGGACGCAAAGGAATCTACTGGACGCGACTACCGGACGTCCGATATCCTAAGTTATGAAATCTCTGTCAATCCGGATGCACACCGCTCAACCGGACGTACTCTACCAGACGTCCAGAAGAAAACTTCTGTCCATCCGGAGGCACTTACCGGACGTCCGGTACGACCGATTTTTATGCGATTTTGTTTCCTTTTTACTAGAATTATATTTCTTTATATATTTTGACATTATTTGTTGTCTTATGCACGTTTTTTACTAGGTTTAGGGTTCTAGTATAAATACTTAACACTTTTGTTACTTCAAGAACTTTTGACATTGAATTAATTGAAAGACTATTTGCCTTCTCCTTTGTTATTCATTGAACAACAAATCGAACTTCCAAAATCTGTTCTTGTGTGTTTAAACATTGGATCGTGGATTCTTCATTGTGTAATCAAGGGGTTCAGCACATATTTGTTATCGTTGGGTTTTTTGGTTTATTTCGTTGGGTTCAAGTCCAAAACCGGGTTTTCATTGGCATTCTTGGGTTCCGCATCAATCTAGTTGTGGGTTTCGTAGTCACCGTTGCTATGGGGTTTGCATCAGTTGGTATCAGAGTTTTGACTCCAATTTAATTAGGTTCTATCCTTTATTTTATTTGTCGAGTCTTAAATTTCAATTTTTCTTCTTGTTCTTGAGTCGTTCTTCACTTTTTTTCTTCATTTTTTTCCTATCCTTACTGTTCACGTACGGTATTGTTCATCCGTACAGCCAAGGAAAAAAAAGTAAAATATTTTTTATTGAGTTTTGTTTGATTTGCTACCAACACTTCTTCAAACTTTGATTCACTATCTAAATCTTGTTATACAAGTTGTGTCCAATTCAAGTTTGAAATTTCCATTGAATTCTTTAAATCCTTTATTCCCATTTTTTCAATTTTTACATACTCTTGAGTCACATTCCTTCTCACATTCGATTTGAATTCACAAGTTTGGTCTGATAAGTTCTTTGTTGTTTTTGGAAGCATTTGGTGAAAGTATTGAGTGGTAAAAGGCAGAGAGTGAGACTATTAGAGGGTAAAAACTAATTGAGTGATTCCGAGCGAACTTGGTGAGGCAGAAATTTTGAGAGAATGTCTAATATGGAAGGTTCAAATTTCAGTAGGTACGGTGATCAAACCAACAAACAAAATGATAGGATGGATCGGTTTGAACAATTATTGTTGGATATGGGGGAAAAGATGGAAAAGTTGAGTACTGCAATGACAAATATTAGTAGGGGACAACCGGTTGATGTACCTCATGATAGGAAACGGGTAGGAGAGTTCTTAGGATGGATGAACATGAGATCGATAGTGAATGGGGTGAAGATGAGTGCGAAGGGGTTGAGATGGGATAGATGAGGCATAGAGGAGATAGGTTTGAACGACGGGGTCGAAATAATCATGGAGGTGAAGTTTATGGTAATTTGAGTAATGTAAAAATGACAATTCCACAATTTAATGGTAGAAGTGATCTCAAGCCATATTTAGATTGGGAAAAGAAGTTGGAGATTTTTTATTTCCATAACTATTCGAAGGATAAGAAGGTGAGGGTTGCGGTGTTGGAATTCACTGATTACGCCATCACTTGGTGGGATCAAGTAATTACTTCACGGCATCGGAATCGGGAGAGTCCTATAATACTTGGGATGAACTAAAGGTGGTAATGAGAAAACGGTTTGTGCCTAGTCATTACTATAGAGAAATCCACCAGAAACTGCAAAGTTCGTATCAAGGGATGAAGAGTGTGGAAGACTACCATAAGGAGATAGAGATCTTGATGATTAGAGCAAATGTAGAGGATGATCGCGAAGCTACTATGGCTAGATTCTTGAATGGGTTGCACAAGAAGATCGCTAATGTGGTGGAATTGCAGCATTATGTGGAGTTAGAAGACATGTTGCATGTGGTTATGAAGATTGAGAAACAGTTGAAGAGGAAGGGAACAGATAAGCAACCATTCAGTAATTCGGGTTCTAACTCTACTAGAAACTGAGGTGGGATAACAAAGGGGATGGAACTGACTCGAAAGGAAGAACTGAAGTGTCAAAGGGGAGGGATGAAAACGCTAGCAGGACAACACTAAAAGCATAATCACAACCAACCAGGAATCGGGATATCCAGTGCTTTAGGTGTTTAGGGAAATGACACATCTCCTCTCAATGTCCAAACAAAAGGACAATGATTCTACGCGATGGAGAAATGGAGACTGACGGTGAGGATGAATTTGAAGACATGTCGACATTGGAAGAGGTTAGTGATCATGGAGACACAGTGAAATTCGCTCATGTTGCGAAGTTTATGGTCACAATGAGAGCTCTTAACACTCAAGTCAAGGCAAATGATACAGAGCAGCAACGGGAGAACATATTCCATACACGATGCCACATCCAAATGAGCTGGAGAAATTTTTACAGGATGATCCATGCCCGCAGTACAATCCATACTCGCAAACATACACTCTAAAATGGGAGCAGCACCCAAATTATGGTGGTCGGTAAATTAAAATGGTGATAACTCCACTAATCCTCAACAATAAATGAAGCATTTCCATGAAGATTTCCTTGTACAATTGTCCAAAATTTTGGATAATAGACAGATCATTCAACCTAAGGGAATACCAACTATGGAAGAAGGAATTTGGAGAATGAGGATTGAATCCTAATGGCGCAAAAAAAAGGAATGTCATTTAATGAAATATTGCAATCCCCTGACACCAATTTTTGCTCTAAAGTTGATTTTGTGATTAATGCCAATTAAGAAGTTGAAGTATTCATAGTTGAACTATTGGAGCGGTGAATTCTTCAAGGAAAAGTCCACCGTTCACCTCACAACACCAGAATGAAGAAAACAAGGTATAGTCGAGCTATCGACTATAAACAAGCGCTGGTTGGGAGGCAATCCAACACTTCTATACTTTTATTTATTTTGCCTTTTGCATTAGTTTAGGAATTTTTCATTTTTTTGCTCATACTTTGTAGTTTTAGGTCATTGTTCATCCATAAAGGTCACAAAGAGTCTAAGCATGGTCCACGTGAGTTCAAATGCATTTTCCATGAGTCATGAATGTAAAAATCATGTTTTGGTGGTTAGGTGTGAAAATCACGCATTTCGATGTAAAAAATAAGTTTTCTTAAGCTTCCCAAGATTAAAGTGTGATTTCATGTTTAAACGAGATTGTGGAACTAAGTACAAGGCCTACACACACACTCCATATGGTTTAAAATGTGTTTTGACACGTTGGGGGGTGGTGGAAGGCTGGGTGGAGTTGTGGTTAGAAAATTGAGATTTTTGGAAAATTGGCCAAAAAAGAGTTTTTATCGAGTTGAATGAGTTTTTACAAATTTCACATACTACATACATTTAGTATATTCATTTAAACTTGTCTTGACGAAAATCGAGGTCCCAAGAGTTTGGATATGTCAAGAGTGGGAAGTTTAGAAAATAGGCAAAATTCCCTTTCTGGTAGTCTATGCGATTGCAAAGCACTACCAGCCATACGGTCGTACATATGCATACCGAGCCCAATGTGGCTCTAAGCAACTACTCCATGTGACCTCATGGATTTACTGACTTCACACACACACACACACACACACACACACACTAGTTCATTCACGCACAAAATCATGCACTCAACTTGCCCTTATCTCACACATTCTCTATCATCAACTCTCCAATTATTACTTCAATCCATATTCTTCAAAGAACTCAAAGTATGTCACTACATCCCTCTATTTTCATTTTGCCACATGAGAATATATTTGATTGATTGGAGGAGGTTGGGAATAGTTATATGTTGATTATTGAAGTGTGAAAATTATGGCTTGTTTTCAATCATATTTCATTTAAAAAATTCTAAAAAATAATCTTGCCCTCAACGTGTTTGATAAAATGCCTAAGTGACGAATTTCGGGCATTTTTATGAATCTTGCATTGGACATTATCTACATATGCATTGAGATGTTTGTTGTATGCATTTTCATTAGCAATTAGGTCATAAAACACCAAAGGCCACGTGACACACATGAGCACATCATGGCTAGGCACACGTCACCTCATGTCACTTACTTTGTCCCTCAATTTTGCAACCCAAATGAAGTTCAAATGATCTAAATTTTGAAAATGTGCTAGATTAACATGAATACTTTCTTATACTCAAAGATTGCTTAGGAAAAATTCGATTTTTCTCGACGATGCCTGATGGTGAAAATCCTCAGTCAAGCATGGATCACTTTGAGCAATTTGACAATTTAAGCTAAGTTCAGGTTTGTGAGTCACATGTTAACATTATTAAGATAACAACCCATTCACTTTACATATTTCATCGATCATAGCATTGTTACATCGCTTTGTGCATTATTTGGTCTCATTACTTGATTTCATTCAACACTGACATTGTGTATATGCATCTTGAAGCAAGTTTGAGGGATTTGTGCATTCAATATCATCTTTCATACATTCAACTCATTCACTATAGTGTATGTGGTCTAATATTCGTACTTTGGATTTTAGAGGATACCGCCTAAGAGAAATTCAAAGGTCAAGAAAAAGGTTGGTTCTACTTCACGTACTGCTCGCACATAGACACCTAAAGGGGGATGTGTGGCACTTTTTGACCTAAGAGTCTCGCATTAAATACTCTGATATAATCTCCCATTGGACACTACACCCCGAGAGACTGATAAAACTTGATGACTCCCGGGTTTTGAATTAGTCACTTTGGTTCAGAACTGTGGCTGGGAGAAATTGGTAGAAAGACCATACCCGATTTATGAAAGCTTAGTTCGAGAATTCTATACAAACTTCAGCAGTAGAATTGATGCCCTAGGCTCAAAACATCTACATCAGACGTGGGTACGGGACATGTGGATTATGTTTTCACCTGAAGTCATTCATAACTATTTTCAGCTATCCTAGGACAATGTGCTCCCAATCCCGTGTGATTTTCACTAGAATGACGTGGCTAAGGTGTTTCTTGGGCGTGAGAATGCATGGCCTCTACAAACTGGAGAATGGTATCAAATTGCTCAATTGCTATCTTATGGCTCTTCATCTATCACAAATCAAGCCAACTTTGTACCACACCACATTCTCGAACCCCAAGGCCGATTTTCTCTATCATCTAGTTCAAGGACAGAAGATTGATCTAGTTAACATAAATCTATGAGCAGATTCATGCACTGGGTGTTTGGGAAGACCGTCGCCACTCTTTGATATTCCTGAGTTTGATTAGTGACACCTGTAAGAGCTCGGACGTTACTATCCCATCAGGGTAACTTCTCGAGAAACCAAGCCCGTTCATCAAGCGTAGCACATTAGAGGCTCAGGATAGAGCTCGAGTGAATCATAGAGAAAAACAAGAGTAGGGGCGTCGTAGGCAACAACCAGTTGAGCCAGAGCAGGCGGCCGAAGATGCTGAGATGCAGTAGGCTCCGTCACTGCCTGTCGATGTTGATACACAACTGTTGAGACAGATGTTCACCACTATGACCGGCTCTAGCCGTAATATCTAGAACCTCCAACAGTCTTTTGGTGCCTTAAGTACTTCATGCAAACCATACAGCATTTTGCATCCACAGCTAGCAGAAGTCCTTGGTAGCTCGACGAGTAGTCGATACATTGAATAGCCAGCTTAGCACATATGCAAGTCGTGTGGACGGGATTCGACTGCGAGGTAATAAGATGTGGGACCCCTTGGGCACCATCGAACTTGAAGTCGAAGGACAATCCGAGTTGATGAGACAGATTCTTGCGTGACTACCTCCACCACAAAGAGATGGAACCGTTGGCCCTAGTTTTCTTCCACCATCTTCACCACCACCTCCATATTGATCAATGGAGTATTCATAACCCCACATTTTGCATCCAATATGCTTTGTCCTTAAATTCTGCATTTAACTTCTATTTTATAAACATTGAGGACAATGTTCTGTATACGTTCGGGAGTGGTAGAATTTCATGTCATTCTCGTTATTCATCAATATTTATGCATAACTTATTGTTTTTTGTGTGGCTGTCGTGTGAAAAAAATGAAAATTTTAGTTGTTTTTTGTTCTGCATGTCTGTGTAGGTTTGATAGTATTGCCTGCAATGATGTAAATATTGAAATCTATATGGACTAGGAATAGAAGAAATGGTGCATGACTAGATTAGCCAATATTTGTATATGTGAAACTTGACATTTTTTGTGCACAACATTCATGTTTAGCACGTTAAGTTGGTGATGGGTTTAATAGTTGGAATAGTAGGACATGAATAGATTAAGCCTGGAACACCTCTATTGCACTTACCCATAATCCATTTTTAGAATAGTTTGGAGATGATTGAACTGTTGCAATGGAACATTGAGACGAGTAGGGGTTCCGTGCATGAAATTAACTTGTGTGGATTGTCAAAAACCAATGAGACAAATGCTAAGTAAGAGTCTTAAGTTAGAGGTTGATTGTGGAAATTAAATGTCTAAAAGAACAGAGGTAATACATTCATTTATGCGAGAATAACACCTCTTCCCAAGCCTTTATTACTCGAGTAAGTAAGTCTGTAAGGGTATTTGAAAACCTGGTACCCTAAAGTCAACTGACTTGGGAGTCATCAGCCTAAAACTCGTTAAATGGGTCGTATAGAAAGCAAGATGTAGAGAAGTGAATAAAAAACCATCATCTCGAGCCTTTATAACTCGAGTGAATAAGCATGTAAGGGTATTCGAAAATCTGGTGTCCTAAAGTCAACAAATTTGGGAGTTATCGGCCTAAAACTTGCTACATGGATTATATAAAAAGCAAATGAGAAGATACTAAAAACAAAAGAGAGAGAAAACTAGAAAAGTTGAGGAAAGATACTATTGTATCAAATTTGCCCCAAGACATTTGGTTAATAAAACTACACTTTTAATGTAAGGCAAGTAGCTTAATTTTGGTCTCAATGGTTGAAGCAATCAAAATAGGAGAGCATTTACTTATTAAAATGTGAACTTGTAATAGTAAGATTTATCCAAACTAAGAGAGGGTGAGGATTAGAATTTTCTAAATTTTCTACTTTAGAACACACCTTAGGATAATTGAGTGGGAAAAAAAAATTTTGAGGGGTGTGCATCTCTGGAGCGAAGAAAGAAAATACTTGACTACTACAGGTTGTGAGTTGAACCCATCACGAGCTTGATATGTTTATCCGATTTCACACACACACATGTCGAGTTATGCATATAATAGGTGAAGGTTGATCTTATTCCTACACTATTGAAACGGTTTGTTATGTTGATTACTGAAATCTAATCATGAGACACGGCAGGTTGTCAAACCATGTTTTATATAGAGTTAAGTCACATTTTTGTTTGAGGATAAACAATAGTTCAAATTTGGGAGGTTTGATAAATGTATTTTACGCACTTATTTGAGCTACAAAATATGGACAATTGTTAGTAAATGTGTTGGTATATGGCTTAATTTTGTACAAGTTCATTTTGTAGGACAATATTGATAAACATAGCGGAATTCAAGAGAAAAGAACCAAAAATGACAAAAAATGGGAGAGAATGAAAGTTTAAAGACCAAAATGCAAATAGCCAAAAGATTACCCGAGGGACGAATCGAGAATGTAATTGAGCTAAGTACTAATTTGTTGAAGACATGGGATGTTAGAAGGAGAAGATTAAAGAAACAATGCCAAAATGTGAGAAAACAAAGTTAAAGGATCAAAACGACACCATCTGGAAGTTTTATCTACCATGTTGTCGCACAACCACATTTAGGGAATCCAATGGCCTAAAATGATTGAACCATGCGGTCCCATAGTTGATTTTTTACGCGAAAATTTCAGTTTCCTTATTTTTTTCAAACTCTTATGGAAACAAGATTTTTGGACTCCTTATAACCCTAAACTCGACCTGAAAGAAAGGTTACGCAATTTACACCAGAGAAAAAGTGATTTTGGAGGAGAAACACGAAGCAATAACGCAAGCAAACATCACACAATCCGAAGAATTCATTCAAGCACGACTCGAGTGATGACGTTTCTTCAACTATTAATTTGTTTTCTTCTTTTCGGTATGTTAGGCTAGAATTTTGTGTACTATGAGATCGATGAACCTTGTAATACGTCTTTTTGATTCTTAATTTTACGTATTTGACAAGAAAAGCACATTTTTCCATATTTGAATGGTTTATATGTATTTCTTCCCATATGATTATTGTGCACGATAATTATGTGAAAGTGGTGGCTTGTTTTATGTATTCAAAAGATGGAAAATAGGCTCGACGTAGTATAAATCATCATAGAATCCGATAGGAGATAGAAATATATTGCTATGTCTTGTGTGAATCGTTAATTGTTCATAAAAACTCATGCATTCTTTTATGTTCGCATTCATCATAGAAATATAGTCGGGTAGCATATTAGAATAGGTTTGGCATTGCTCGAGAGAGATTGCTAAATTAAATAGGAATATTGATTTTTCATATTTCAATCGTGTTGTCTAATTTGTGGAATTAATGGTTAAAAAGGGTATTATTGCTTAGAGATTCGTGATCTTAGTGCGTTTTTTATTTATTAAATACATCAAATTGCGTTAATCACAATTTGCATTTGTTTAGTCGAATCATTCATAATTTCATAAGTAATTTATTTTACTTGTAATTTCATCACAAAAACTTATATCATTATTTTTGTTTCAGTTAAAGTCGGGATAAGTAACATTAAACTAACTCAATCTCTGTGGGACGATATTCAGAACTCAACATTCCACTTTATTACTTGTAACGAACTGTACACTTGCGGAGTTTAAATTCAAAAGATATTTTAGTGAACAGTAGACGTAATTGAGGGTTGAAATTTTGTGATTGAGATTAAGGAAAGAGCTATGGTGAGCTGGTAAATCCTAACACTTTTCATACACAAGTTATCCCCCAAATTGTCTATTTGTGCACATTTTAATTATTTTCGTAGTTTATAGTATTTAAGATATTAATTAAAATAACTTTTAATTGTTTTTACTCGAATAATGTTATCTTTAGTTATACCGAAATAATTAGAAAGATAATTGCGGAAATAATAATTTGGACTCTTAAGGCAATCTTACTACTTGTTTAATTGATATCGTATACATGAAATTGCATTCACGAGTTTTTGGGTCTTTGAGAAAATGAAAGAAAAAAGAAAAGAAAAAAAGTACTAACCTTTTGAGTTGAAGTACAAACGTTTTGTTATGTTCTCTGTTGAAATGATGAAAATTCAATAACACACTTCATACAACCATTTTATAACTCCCCAATTTCAACTTGATGCGTAGCTTTTAAATTTTATAACAAAGGGGATGGAATATGATTTGGACCATTAGGTTTACAGAGACAAAAGACGAAATAGTTATTTAAATTCAATATGGAAGAGTTCCAGCTCAATTTATCAATATACACCAAGGATAACAGGCTCACGATTTTCAAGAGCTCTTGTCCACGAATGTTGACTCGTCAAATCTTAGGGTTGAAGAAGCTGCCAATTGTTCGGATTTTTTTTGCTAATTTAAGTGATGTGTGAATTAGGTTTAGATTATCTTGAAATGCAGTATCTATACCAACAGGGACGAATCAAGGATAGAAGTTCAGCTAGGGCAGCCGTTGACCATTGACCGTAGATAGTCAACGACCGCAATAGCGAGAGAAAAATCATAGATTAAATTATATGAAAATTAAACGAAAATCAAAAGTTAAACTATCACCAATTTTAAATTTTTAATTCTAACAATAATTTATTATTTATCACACAAATTCCACAATTTGAAACTGTACACAAACAAGGAATCAAGAAAAGAAAAAGAAAAAAAAAACCCAACGACAGACTAGTCCACCCTCACTTTCTCGATGCTTTAACCATCTCTCACTCTCTGAGACCAACAAACAGAGAAAGAAATGATGAAGAAAAAGCCTTCTGGCACGACCCCAGCACCACCACTTTCATCGTCTCCACCGCCATCACCGTACCTAAACGATGCCATTTCGGACGATGCTTATGACATGATGGGTCCCACACTCCCCTCAGATCTGACAACAAGCATCCTTGAGGCTCCCAGTAAAGTCTCTGGGTAAGTTCAAGTGCGTTTCAAAGCAATGGCTTCACACAATCAGCGACCCACAGTGTGCTTCCACGCACAGAAGTCTCTCTTTGCACAACTCTAATTTGCTTTTACTCAAAAAAGAGTCCAGTTTTACAAGAAGCCCATTTGAAAAAATGCACAAGAATTGATGTTTGTTCTCGCGGATCCAGTTAGAACGGCCACTCTAGCTCGCCACTAGTTGAATCCGCCACTGTATACCAATAGCCAACCCTAATTCAAATTGCTTTGCTCTAACAAAACGTGAACTAAATAAATGGTCATAAGATGTGGGTATAATAGAGTGAACAAACATGGACTACTTAAAAATCATCTAAAAATTGTACAATATGAGATAATTGAAAGTTAAGGTATTAAAATGGCACAAACTCATAAGTTCAAGGCCTATGTAAGTAATTTACCCTTTTCTCTTAGGGTTCGTTTGATTGCAAGAGTGGAATTTGGGTGGAAATGAAATGAATTCTAGGGAATTGAATTGTCTAAAATTATTTTATCGGGAATTGTCAATTAATTGTGTTTGATTGGTATAATTTTTAATCTAATCCGTTTGACTTTATTTTTCATGCAAATTGTTATTTTTTGAGATAATTTTTTTTACAATCTGTATTAAAATTTGTTTGGATTGTCAAAAAGTAAAAATAAATAAATAATATTTTGAAATTTTTTGTGTTCGTTTGGCTTCGTTTTTCATGCAAATTGTCAATTAAATGGGATTTTTTTTTTTTTTTTTTTTACCATTGAGTCTAGAATTTGTTCTCCTTGCAAAAAAAAAAAAAAAAAAAAAAAAAAAAAAAAGATAGAAAATCAAAAATCACCTAATAGGTGGGAAAACATTTCCAAGTAAAACGTGCATTGGAGGGTTGTACGTAGAAAAAGGTGGGAATTCAATTTCATGAAAAAATTGGTGTATCAAACACCAAAAATTTGAAAATTCCTGAAATTCAATTGTCAGTTCCATGAAAAAATCTGTATCAAACAGACCCTTAGTTTAAAACAAGAAAACATGTAATGCACAAATTGTTCAATGAATTGGTCTTTTTTCATTGGTTGATTGTTAACCATTATATCTTAATCATTATTACAAATAAGATTAAAAGAATGAGCCATGTTTGTTTCAGATTAAAATCTAATTTTAATTTAAGTCAAAATCAAACAATTAATAACGATCACATATTTTTTGGGTCTCACAACTTTTTAACCACGTATTTCAAAAAGATTTATTACAATCTATTAAAAATCTAATTTTAATTCTCAACAAACATTCTCTGAAGATACGACTTTCTAAAAAAAAATAAAGATCAAATAAACAATAGCCAAATATATAGACGGTTTATTACATTAATGTTTCATAGTTAATTGTTAAAAAGGTATTTAATTGGAAAATTATATAATTTTTACATAGAGTACTAGACAATATGCAACTAGACGAGTTTTATAGTATTAGAGTTTCATATTTACACCAATATCTCACTTAAACAATTCTTACATATTGTTATGTAATTTTAAATTTATTTTCGATTAATAGTTTCATTATCATATGGGTTAATTATACTATATGTTCATCCTCTTTGGGAACTTCAATTGTACTCATATTCTTATTGTAGACATTGAGTATAACTAGATTTAGACCTTGTTTGAAACTTTTCTCTTTCAGAATCTTTTTTTTTCCTACGCTAATTTTCATCCTCACGATCTTAAAAAGGAGAAAAAAAAAATCATGTTTTTCCATAATTTTTTCTAATTTTTAACCATACATTCTCAAAAAATTAGATGGTGTTCTCTTCGTGTTTCAGTTTTGTGTTTTCAATTCATTTTGTGTTTTATGTTTTGAGTGTCCATTTTGAGATTGTTGAAAACGTGTTCTTTTTGTAATTTCAAAAAATTGTTTTCAAAAACTAAAAATAGAAAACACGTTCTCTTTTCTCAAATCACAAAAGCGTCTCTCTTCTTCCCATCTCTCTCTCTCTCTCTCCGTGGCAACTCTCTCTTCTTTCCCTCCTCACCGTCGCGACTCTCTCTCTTCTTCCCGTCCTCACCGTCGCGTCTCTCTCTCTTCTTCCCCTTCCCTCTCTGTGAACGGTGATTGAGTGCGATTTTGGCTGTGGTTGGGTGCGACTTTGGTTGTGGTTGGTGCGCGATTCTAGCTGTGGCGGTGGTTGGGTGCGATTTTGGCTGCGGCGGTTGTTGGGTGCGTTGTGTGCGGTGGTTGGGTGTGAATTGGGTGCGACTGTGGTTGGGGTGCGATTTTGGCTACGACTCATTTTCTCCTTTTTTTTTTTTTTTTTTTTTGCTTCTGGTTCCGATCTACGATTTATGTGGTGCTTGAGTCTTTCTGGTGGCGAGATGCAGAGATGTTAGGATGTGGCAGTGGTTGTCACCGGCGTTGGATGAGAGAAACCGTCGAGAGGAGATAAGGGGTAGGGGTGTAAGCGGTCCGGTTTTACCGGTTTTTGACAGATTTTCAAACTAAACCGTTTACACCGGTTTGAGAAAAACTCAAACCTAAACCAAACCATTTTGAACGGTTGAAAAAAACTCAAACCTAAACCTAACGGTTTGGTCCAGTTTTAAACCGCCGGTTTCGCTGTATATTTTTTTTTGCCCGTCGTCCGATTTTAAACCACCAATTTCGCCGTATATTTTTTTCTCTGTCTACTTTTATACCATTAATTTAGGAGTGGACAATTTTTCAAGAACCGGTGGAACCGGACCGGAACCATTTAGAAAAATAATTTAATTTTGGGACAAATTATTAAGAATCAACCAGTTTCGGTCCAATTCTAGGTTCTAGTATGGGAACTGTTTGGAATCGGATGATTCTCATAGATTTTTTTATTTTTTTTGTAAAATATATGATTCAATCTCCAATCACTTTTATAAAAAAATAATAAGATTCTTTCTTCATTTTAGACATCAACACTTTCCTTCTTCTCTTTGATTCTTTTCTTCTCCCTTCTTACAATTATTTGATTAATTGATTCTCAAGCCAAATTAGAATATTGGGTAAATCTATACCTAAATAAATTTATTTACTATATATAATTTCATTTCTAAGATCCGAAATTTTTATTTTGTTTTCACTTTGATTACATAGTTGTTGATCCGATCAAAACTTTTCATTTAGATTTCTACAAATTATAATCGATAGAACCAGAATGCAATAATTTTTAAAAGGATATCCAATTCAATGTAGGATTTTGATTTTGATTGAAGTTTATTTAATCATTGGAGTACTATGCAGTTTATATAAGTTGATAATTGTTTATGATAGTAATTTATATGGAATATAACGTGGGATTGCTTGATGAATCGTTTCAGACTTTTAGTTTAAAAGCTTATGGAATATATGAACCTCATTTAAAAATAACTAAAAAGTCCAACACAAAAGTCTTACAAGTTACAATTTAGAAAATTTCATTTTTTCATTTTTTTAATTTTTTAATTATTATATATTTTTTCACCGGTCCGGTTTGGTTTTAAACCGCAATAAAATTTCTCAAACCTAAACCAAACCGTTTTTGACCGGTTTGGTTTGGTTCAAAACCATTTCGTTGACGGGTCCACGTGGCACCAAACCGACGGTTTCCAAAATGCGGTTTCGGTTTGGTTTTCCGGTTTGGCGGTTTTTGCTTACAGCCCTAATAAGGGGGATATGGATTGTGGAAGGAGCATGAACAGTAACCTTCATTTCCCGAATTTTGGATTTTTGGGTTGATTTCACTGAAAACAGTCAAAACGGCTAAAAGTCATTTAGGCGTTTTCAGTTTAAAAAAAATTTCGTTTTCGAAAACGCATTTTTGAAAATAGGAAAGAGAACGCGTTTTCAACGTTTTGAAAAATCGAAAACAGAAAACGGCCCGAAAACGGTAAAGAGAACGCCCCCTTACTTTTCATAAAATCCCATCTCAAAAATTAATTTCACAAGGACTTAAACTTTCCTCAACATTTCTCATCGATAGACTTTGCGCAAAAGAGTTATTTGTTTGAGATAATTTTACAAGAATTAAACTCAAAAATAAATAAATAAATTGGCAATATATTATTGTGCTCATATTCATTACCCGATAAATATAGTTTGAGCTATCCTCAATCTCTTTTCAATAATGAACTCCTATGCCTTAGACAAATAAAATAATGTACAACTCCACGCCCCTAGTGTGGAAGTATTTTAATTAAATCTTTTGATTTCTTGTTTGGTCGTTAACTTTTGTAGTGTATAAACATCTTTCATTGTACTTAGTGCTAATTCTAGATGCTAGATGGCCTTGATCAATTTAAAAGTAACCTTAGTGAAAGTATTACACTAACCCAATCTCGAAATTATTAGAGTTTTTAAAGAAAATAAAGGTGACCATTTTTGAAAAATTAAGAAAATGTTCATTTGTTCACTAAAACAAGGTCGCCAAAAATCATAAAGAATTGGTGGTTTTGCTTTAAGTGTACGTCGGAAATCCTTTTCTCCGAGGAAAAGTGGGGTCAATCAATGAATTATGACATGGTTTGACAAAATTAGATTAGTTTTCATGAATTGGAAATACGGATAGGAAATTGCGTCATCCTTGTCTTGTCTCGCCTCTTGAAAATTTTCGGTTGGACTAAAGATGTGGAGGGTAAGTGGTCTACCCGAACCGGGCCCATTATCATCACTAGCTTGAAAGTCAAATACTAAAAGAGTGAAGGCTCGAAAACCCAAATACCACAAATTGATGGGGACTCAATGAACCTTCGGTGCAATTTCAAATCGTTCTCTTCTAAACCTTCTTATTGGTAACTTTTCTACTCCATTTGTCTCTTCTTCTCCTCTTCCATTCCTTTTCTAGTTCATACTTAACACGTGGATCCCACTCAAACCATATAGGACGCGACATCGCAACAATTATTAAATCGTTGTTCAAATAGCTATTTTAGCTCCACACGTAACTAAGTTCACTTTCACACTAGCATACTACAAAATCCCACTCAAAAAAAAATAATAATAATAATAAATAATTATTAAAATAATAAAGAAAGACTGAAAAAAAAAAAGGAAAAAAATATCCATAAAATGGAATTCGATTTGTTGTCCTTTTCTAAATTGATACATACTACAATTTGATCAAGGAAAGTTTGCAGCCTGCAATTTCATCGAACTTTCTTAGAGATATAGATGACATCAAACTTTTATAAAACATTTTTAAAAAGTCGTGGTTATCATACAGTACTGAACTTAAAAGTAAACAATTTAATTTTTTTTTTTTTTTTTTAATGTTATCTAGATTGTTTTATTCGACGAATCAAACAAGTCAAAAATGTATATATTGATTTTATGTTAATGGGCCACACCCCACAAAATAATTGAAAAAAATGATTTTTTTTTTTCCTCTCTTACCATGTTCAATGATGTTGAGTTAAACTTATCACCCGGTCTAAGATTTCGTCTACATATGAATGCAATAAGAAATGCATATAGACTAGATTGAGGAAAACAAAGAGGCGGAGAAAAAAAAATATATATATATATATATATGTGTGTGTGTGTGTGTGTGTGTGTGTGTGTGTGTGTGTGTTTTGAACCAATTAGTTTATTTTCCCTTCCAGTAACCAAAAATTAGATCGGCCACAAAAACCGAACTTTTTTACTCCATCTCTGATAAGTGATAATTCCTTGATTTTATTTGATATTATTGATTTTCTTTATATTTCCATTCGGTTGGTTGGTGGTGCACATGTTTTTGAAGAATCAAGATAAATTATGTCGAGCTCATAAACTTTTTCTAGTTTTATCATTATCTCGATTCCATTTTTGAGTGGTATATTTGGGCTATATTTTTGTAATGCAATACCCAAATTAATATAGCTTTATTGTTTTTCCTTTGTGTGTTCTTCAATTAAATTGAAAAGTGACACTCGTTTTCATTTTCACACGACGCACCAAAAATATCAAGGTCGGCCCTACTTACATTTTTAGAAAAAGTTGTTAAACATGATATCCACACACAAGTGAACGGTTTCAAGTCTTGCCTTCATCCATTTAAATGAAACGACTTTGATAGGGGAAAAAATGAACAGTGCCTATACTTAAGGAAAACATGTTGAAAATATTATTTAAATGATATACATGTAACATTATCTAACAGCTTAAAGCAAGTGGTTCAACGTATTCAGACTTGATTTTGCATTTTAAGAGATTAACATTATTAAGAAAGGTAACCCAACCCCTTATTAGTATCTTTATATTTAAGCCATATGAAATTTAACCCCAAATGGTCAAAAGAAAAGCATTGTCTGAAGTATTTGTGCTCATTTGTAAGCATAGATGTAATAGAAATAGAGCATGTGTATAAAGCTAATGTGCATTAGCCTTCCGAAAAGCTATCTAGATACCATAGAATAAAGTAAAGTGGTGTCCAAGTAATACATCACCATCCCATACACTTAACCAGGGATGAATTCAGGTCTGAAGTTCAGTTAGGGCAGAGGTCAACTATTGATCGTTGACTCAACAATCTTAATAGCGATATCGTTTATTAATATTTAATTAAATAATATTAAAATTTCTTCAATTGCAGATAATTTTTCTGAACCTAAGATCAGTTGTACCACTTCTGAATGATCCAAATAAAAGTAGCAATTTAAACTTTTATCCATTCTTGTCTTATTTAACAAAAATATCAAAGGAGTTATATATATATATATATATATATATATATATATATATATATCCCAAATCTGTAAATCTCCCATTCAACAAAATATATATAAATCACATATCTTTAAATCACCAATTTAATATAAATAAATCACAAATTCGTAAAAAATGTAAATCTCAAATTCAATATATGTAAATCACCAATCAAACTATAAAAAAATTTTAAAAAAAATGACCAGATAAGATTAGAACTAAACCACAATCCACGGACTCAATGGCCGACGGAATGGGAATGGGAATGGGGCAGAGCGTCAAAGACAGTGGCTTTCTGGGGGAGGAAGACGATGCAAATGGTTCACATACTTGGCTGGAGAGCTCACTGCTCAGTGTTCACACATAATTTCAGATTTGGCAGCCAATGGGGGTTTAATTGTCGGTTTAGGAGAAGTAAGAACGGGAGAGAAGGTGAGAAGACTGGCCAACGTTTTAACTTAGTGGAAATTACACAATAGCAGATCTTTAAAGATCACTTTTAAAAAATTAGGTGCAAAGTTTAATTAATCATAAATCAGGTTGGTATTATAATAATCTACCACAACCAAACCCTAATTTCTCTCCCTCTCATTTCTCTCTCTACATCTCTCAATACCCATCTCTCTCTCACGCACGGCAGTCAACTCCCCTCTCCTCTCTCCATACCCATCTCTCTATCTATCTAACATCACAGCAGTCGGAGTCTCGTTTTCGATCTCCGTCTTCATCACAACAGCCGGAGTTGCGATGGGAGGCTGCCGCTCACGACGCATGTGGTGCTCTGAGATCGGAGACGCCGCTGCAACCAGTGGTGCAGCACATCTCACTACGCCTGTTGCGATCTGAGATCGGCGTCGCTCAACACTGTTGCAGCCGGTGGTGTCTACCTCCACTTCCAATAGTCACTTCTCCGACGCGTGTTACGATCTGTGATCGACTTTTTTTTTTTGTGGTTGTGAGAATGATTGGATGGTGGTGACGTGGTGGTGGTGAAGGCGCCATTGGTGTTGATGATTGTGGTGGCACCGCATCAAATGGAGTGGGCTGCGAGATGGTTGATGTCGGTGATCGTGATTTTCAGATTTGTGAGATGTTGGTGGTGGCTGCGATGTGGGGTGAAATGTGGTGGGTCTGTGGGTGCGGTGGCGGTGGTGGTGTTGGAGGTGCTTGTGATGGTGGTGGCGGGTGGTTGTGACGGTGTTGTGGTGGGTGGGGTTTGTGACCAAGTATTGGATCGGGATCGAGCTCCGGTTTGGTGAATGTGACCAACTATTTGGTTAGTTGTGACTAACTCTCAAATTGTGACCATAAAATTTGATAATCTATGACTAAATAATAATATTTGACCAATAAATTTGAAAATTGTGATCGACAGATAAAATGTGGCTAATAATTTTTTTGATTTATGATCAATGAGATAAACTATGGCTTATAAAAATTTTGATTTATAGTTTGTGTTTTAAGTCTTGCGATACATTCGTTTTACAAGCTTCTATGGTAGCTAAGTGTCTAAATTATTTATTTCCCATGCTAGTACATAGTGCCATCTTCATCTCATACTATTGACTTTTGGAGAAATATGCTATGTGGTTGCTTTCAGGGACAGAGCCAGACGTTTAATGATGTGGGGTCAAAAATTGAAATACAATTTTTTTTTAAAACAACATATCATTAATGAAGATAAGTCAGTATACTACTACAACTGCAGTCTATTGACATAAGATTACTACTTAATAATACACAATTTCTGGTTAAAAAGTTCAAAAATGCAAATGGAAGGTGTGGGAAAAAGCTTATTATACTTGAATGTGTTACTCTTCAACTATAAATTTTCCTAGAAATTCTATGTAGCAATTTAACCACAACAAATTGAAAAAGGCCAGAAATTGCAGTGACTACACGTCTACACTTGAGATTCTAAGAACTCATTTTGCCCCCATAACTCATTTAAGACCAGAACTCATTTTGCCCCCAAAATGCCTGCCAACCAGATAGCAAAATGTTTCCATGAAACAGAAAATCCTATAAGCTTTTAACAACTTAATTGGGTTATGTTTCATTCAAGATACCAATCAATAACAAATATAGTGATTAGTGAATCAAATGAACAATATTTTCCTTTTATTTTTTCAACTTAAATACTAGAAGTTACATATAATTAGACCAAATGCATAAAACCCAGAAAAATGTGATACATTCAAAGTGTTGAAACATTACCTCTATTTGAGTTGGAATGGAGATATCAAAATTGCCTCAAGAAACTCAAACTCTAAATCCCAGATCTTTTAAAATCCCATTGCCAAAAGTCAAATTTCTTTTCAGATTGTTCATCTAAATTTCATCAAGAATTGCACCTTTATTGTGAGAAATGCGGATGTTCATAGTTAAATCCACCCAGAAAATCGCAGGTACGATTGACCGTCGACGGAATCAGTGCATGTGGGTAGGAGTGTAGATGTTAAGGGCAAATGGGTAACCGTAAATCAGGGACGAAATTGGGGTGTTTTTCAACTGGGCCTGTGGGCTGTTTTTGCAACTGGAATATTCAAAAAGTTCCAGGAAAAAAATGAAAAAAAGTGGTGTCAGTTGACCCTACATGACCCCATGTGGGTCCGTCCCTGGTTGCTTTAAATAAGGATATCCACATCAGAAAATAAGCTAAAGTTGTGAGAAGATATCTCATAAGTTCTTCCTTATTCCACTCAACTTTACCTTCTAAGAAAAATTGTCTTCTAAAGTAGATTTATTTTTGTGAAGTAGAATACTTAGATGAAGACAAGGTTCCACCGTCACCAAGATAACGCACTAAGCCTAAAATATTAGTAACAAGACTCAACAGGAGTACTAAAGTATATCATATCTCCGTAAGATCTACTTTTGCCGAGGAATTAGTACATCTCGGTTCCAAAAGTACATAGTTCCTGCAACTAAAGCAGAACAAATTGTTCCCTTAAGGCTCCAAGAAGATTTTTTCGCGACAATGAAATATGTAAAGTTACACTCATCTCTATTTCTGGAGCTGTCAAAAACGTCAATTACTTTCCTTGCCTTTGTGGATACTAAATTTTTAGATGAACAATGTTGATCCCATTTTTCATAATGGCCACATGGACAACAGGTGTCGGGTTTACTTGCGTCCACACAAGCAAATTCCGGCACATTTTGACCGGGGACACGATCAGGGTTGCA
The DNA here is from genome assembly GCA_019395295.1 of Osmanthus fragrans. Taxonomy (NCBI): domain Eukaryota; kingdom Viridiplantae; phylum Streptophyta; class Magnoliopsida; order Lamiales; family Oleaceae; genus Osmanthus; species Osmanthus fragrans. Next base: position 15,026,863 of record CM033355.1, on the reverse strand, counting down.
CAGCGAAAGTGGACGTAGGAGATGCTTTACAACGCGAAACATAAATGTTCGGACGCCAGCTAAGATTAAAGATGATTGTAAACTAATAAACAATCATGAACATTTCCACAAATATAGAATTGATCCAAGCTCGAGTAGATTAATATCATATAAGCAAGATAGGAGATTGATCGTGGTGTCAAGTATATGAAGTTAGTGTATATTTTTAGCCAATCCCTTTACATGTTACAAGAGCTGTTATTAATCGAGTTGAGGCCGACATGGTCACTGTTAGATCAGAACCACGTGGCCTTTTCCTAGCATCTAGAGTCTCACATCATTCTCTGTCATATATTAATTACATTGACAATGGGGTCAGCTACCCTACATCCTATGCTGACATGTCTGACATTTATTAATACAAATGTTACATAAATCATGATGAGAACCACGTAGTAACGAAGGCTACGAAACACACAAAAGATTGACAACGGATCCCAAGAACGCAAAAAAGTTAAAGTTTTGAATTTAATCCAAAAATTACAAACCAAGCAACCAATAAAATAGAGTTTATTGACCTCTTGATCACATAATTATTGAATCGCTCCTGAATTTGTGAACGTCACAAGATTTTTAATCTTGATAAGTTCGGTTGAACGCCACAAGAATGGAATTCTTGATAAGTTCAATTTGTTCAATTAAAAACAAGAAAGTGGAAGCAAAACAAATCTCTCAATTTAATCTCAATAATCAAAAGTCCCTTACAATGTAGCATATAAATCATAATTATACTAAACCCTAGGAATATAATAAAAATGGAATAAAAGCCCTAAAATATGAAAAGTTGCCAAAATAAGAATTCTAGCTAAAATAAAAGACTTTGCGCAAAAGAAAATTTTTGCAGCTCAAACTTCTTCCATGCGACCGCATGGTATTCTTCCTTGCGGTCGCACAAACCTTTTAGTTTGTGATTCATTGGCTTAGGGTAGCCACCATGGTTTGTAACACTATGCAGTCATCGACCCCTTCATGACATTTGACCCCTGACTCGTTAACTTCATACATTTGAACTCCATAGCTTGAACCATCAATTCATGTGACATTATTGATCCCAAATAGCCTCGAACGCGCCCTTAAACTCTTCTTAATGAACATTGTACTCTTGATCGCCCCCGGCCTATCTTGGATCATATCAAATCATTCCAAAAGATACCCTTTAGATATTTTTTAAAGGCGGCAAACGCCTCCACAACAGGAGGGAGAGCTTCGGATGTGTAGAGGTACGACCAGAAGAGTAGGTGCTTCGATAGAAGAACCTCGGATAAAGACAGTGCTTCGACAATAGAACAACTTATTCCTTTTATTTTTTTTAGCATGAGGTTTAGTGGTTCTCCCATGCCGAGACCTTCTTGACTTTAGTTAATGGCTATTTGAGGATCCACCCTTTAGGCTTCTTTAAATAAATTTACTAGTTAAGAGATGGGTCCACATTAGGATCCACCTCGTCGTCGAAGTGCCACACTTTTCCACATATGGATGATTTGTCTATACAGAGGCTTCTCTCTTAACTTTAGTCAACGAGAGGTATTTTTCCTTTACAGCAGAGTTTTTTTATGTGGAACTTTCATTAGATTTAAACAAATCGTACATAAAATTCATTTATATTTTCATGAGTAGTACTTCCGTAGATGCTCTGCATTCCGTGGATGAGGTTGTGCCTTTCCATCCATACTTTCAATTCTATAGGTCCTTGGTCGAACCTCTTCCCTAATACGATAAGGATCCTCCCAGTTGGGGCTTAGTGTTTCCTTCCTGGCTCCTTAGTGAATAGGAATATCCTTCTTAGCATAAGATCATTCAAGCAAATGGTTTTTTCTTAACTTTAAAGTTGCAATACCTAGTCATCTTTCGCTGGTAGATAGCCAATTTTGCTTGGGATTCATTCCTCATTTCTTCGAAGAAGTCTAGCTCACACCTTCTCAATTCGTCGTTCAAGATATTGTTAAAATGTATGCGACAAGGAGAAGGTAGACCTACTTCAACGGGACTCATAGTCTCGGCCCCGTAAGCCATAGAGAAAAGAGTTTCTCCTATAGCTGTTCTGCTAGTAGTTCAGATAGCCCATAAGACTTGAGATAGCTCATCAACCCAAGCCTCTTTGAAACATCCAATTTCCTTTTGAGTGTATACTTTATAGTCTTGTTCATAGCTTCCACCTATCCTTTACAGCAGAGTTTTTTTTATGTAGAACTTTCATTAGATTTAAACAAATCATACATTAAATTCATTTATATTTCCACGAGTAATTCCTCCGTAGATGCTCTACATTCCATGGATGAGACTGTGCCTTTCCATCCACACTTCCAATTCTATAGGTCATTGGTCGAACCTCTTCCCTAATACGATAAGGATCCTCCCAGTTAGGGCTTAGTGTTCCCAACCTGGCTCCTTAGTGGATAGGAATATCCTTCTTAGTACAAGATCATTCAAGCAAATGGTTTTTTCTTAACTTTAAAGTTGCAATAACTAGTCATCTTTCGCTGGTAGATAGCCAATTTTGCTTGTGATCCATTCCTCATTTCTTCCAAGAAGTCTAGCTCACACCTTCTCAATTTGTCGTTCGACATATTGTTAAAATGTATGCGGCGAGGGGAAGGTAAACCTACTTCAACGAGACTCATAGTCTCGGCCCCGTAAGCCATAGAGAAATGAGTTTCTCCTATAGCTGTTCTGCTAGTAGTTCAGATAGCCCATAAGACTTGAGATAACTCATCAAATCAAGCCCCTTTAAAACATCCAATTTCCTTTCGAGTGTATACTTTATAGTCTTGTTCACGGCTTCCACCTATCCATTAGCTCGAGGATGGTGTGGGGAAGAAAAGTATTTTTTTGATTCCTAACTCTTCACATAAGTTTTTGACCTTCTTATTGTCGAAATGTCGTCCATTATTTGAGACAATTGAATGGGGAATTCTAAACCGGCATATGATATTTTTTCATAAGAACTTGGAAGTATTAGCTTCAGTAATTTTAGCAAGATGTTCGACTTCGACCCATTTCATGAAATAATCAATGGCGACAATTGCAAAGTTGGTACTACTTCTTCCTTTAGGTAAAGGTCCTATAAGATCAATCACCCATTTTGCACATGGCATAGGGATAGAAACAACACTTAGCTCTCATAAAGGTTGTGTTTGAACTATTGCGAAGCGTTGACACTTATCACACCTCTTTGCAAATTATTGTACATCTTTTTTCTGTGTGGACCAATAATATCCCTGCCTTAGTACTTTTCGTGCTAAAGACAACCTCCCGTGTGGGTGCCACATACTCCTTCATGAACTTCTCGGAGTACATATGTAGCTTGCTCTCCACATATGAATTGGAGTAGGGGCAAGGAAAAACCACATTTGCATAGCACGTCATCTTGGAAAACAAAATGAGAAGCTCGTTTTCTGAGCTTTTGCACTTCCTCTTTATCGGAGGGTAAAACTTAAACTTTAAGGAATGTTATAATTAGTTTCATCAAGGGATGAATATCTTACACCCACTTCATCTCTTCACCTTTGGAAGTAAAGGGTCTGGAATGGTGCTCTATAGGAACAATTGTGAGTAGTTCGAAATCTTTACTGCTAGCTAACTTTGAAAAAGCATTTGGGATTTGTATCAACTCAAATTTCTCAAAGGACGGCACTAGTTCCATGACCAGCTTCAAATAGGCAGCCATGTTTTTGTCGATAGCTGAAAAAATTTCATTAACCTGGCTAACCACTAACTGAGAATCGCTATTGATGACCAGCCCCTTTACTTGCATCTCATTGGCTAATTTGAGCCCTGCTAGGAAGGCTTCGTATTCTGCTATGTTATTGGTGACCTTGAAGCCGAACTTCACAGCACAGTTGAGCTTATGTCTTCTGGACTAACCAGGACCACTCTCGCTCTAGATCCGATGTTTCCCAAGGATCCATCAACAAATAGGCTTCATATAGGAGATTCGACGGACTCCGTTTCATCTTTCCTTTCTAGAACGGGGTAAACTCGACCACAGAATCTGCCAAAGCCTGTCCTTTTACAACAGTCTTTGTTCTAAAGACAATGTTGAATTCACTGAGCTCCACGGCTCATTTAAGTAACCTTCCTAAAGTGTCGAACTTATGCAGCACTTACTTGAGAGGGTACTTAGTTAGCCTTTGTATAGTGTGTGCCTGGAAGTATGGTCTTAATTTTCGAGAAGTTGTTATGTGTGTGTGTGTGTGTGTGAGAGAGAGAGAGCCAGTTTTTCCATGTCTGGATAGTGGGTTTTCGAGGCAAGGAGCACTTTACTCACATAATAGATAGGTAGTTGGTGACCCCCTTTGTCCTTTACTAGCACGGAACTTATAGCATCGACAGTCACTGCTGGTATAGTTGCAGAGGCTCTTCGATTTTGGGCTTTGAGAGGAGAAGAGCATGTCCCAAGTACTTCTTCAGCTCTTGTAGGGCCACTTCGCACTCCTCTATCCATTGGAATTTGTTTCCCCTTTTCAAAACTTTAAAGAAAGGAAGACATTTGTCTGTTGCCTTTGAGATAAAGCGACTTAAGGTTGTTATGCACCCTGTTAAGCTCTGCACCTCCTTGGGCTTCTGTGGTAGCCTCATTTCAATCAAGGATTTGATTTTCTTAGGGTTAGCCTCGATACATCTCTAATTAACCTTGTAGCCCAGAAATTTTCAAAAGGCAACTCCAAAAGCACATTTAAGAGGGTTCAGCCTCATCCTATATCTTCGGAGTATTCAGAAGGCTTCGTCGAGGTGCTTGACATGGTCATCTGTTTTCAAACTTTTCACCAACATGCCATTTACATACACTTCCATGGTCTTTCAAATGAGGTTTGCAAATATCTTATTGACTAACCTTTGATACGTGGTTCATGTGTTCTTCAGCCCGAAATGCATGACTTTATAGCAATAGAGCCATATGTTCATTATGAAGGACGTATGCTCATCATCCTGCAGGATGGATTGAGATCTAATTGTAGCTGAATAGACGTCCATGAAACTCAACAGCTCGTGCTCAGCAGTAGAGTCAACGAGTTGATCTATCTATGGAAGTGGAAAGCTGTCCTTAGGGCAGGCTTGGTTTAGATCAGAGAAATCCACACATATCTCCATTTCCTATTATACTTTTTCACCAGAATAGGGTTTTATACTCATTTTGGATACATTGACTCTCGAATAAAGCTGTTGTCGATCAACTTCTTCATTTCCTCTACCAATGCTTCATATCTTTCGAGGTGCATTCGAGGTTAAAAACCCTTCTCTTTTGTCAGTGAGGAGCAGCATTTAGGTCGATTTTCTAGTGATGACAATTGAACTTTGGATCGATGCCAACCATGCCTCATGTTTCCATACAAAAACTTCCAAATTATCTCACAAAGACTATTTCAATTTTTCATTGGCCGCTACTGGTAGGTTTTTTTCCAACCTGCAAGGATTTGGATGGATCCTGGGCATCTATTATAAAATTCTCTAGTTTTTCAACTAGAGTTGTCCACGGTTCGCAATCAATTATGAGAGGGTCCAGTTCATCAAGGTCAGCCACTTCTTCAATGGCTCTCCATTCTTCAAGGGCAGCTTGTACTTCCAAAATGGCATTTTCTTCAAAAACATCTATCATTTCGACGTTATCCCATTGTATAGGGTTTCTCCCTTACCAGGGTAATCATCTTTGTCAATGTCCATTAAAATGACATTAACATCCATTAGTTCAGCCTTTCTTAGAGAGTTGGTATAGCATTCCTTAACATTTTTCTGATCATCCCTGAATGTGGCGATATCGTTCTCTGTGAGGAACTTTATGCACAGATGGTGGATGGACGTGACGGCCCACAATTCCTTTAAGACGGGCATCCCAAGTACTCCGTGATAAGCGGAGCAGTTGTCTACCACCAAAAATTCTATAAAATGGTGAGCCGTGAGTGGTGTCATCCATATTGCTAGAGTGATTTTCCTCTTGGGACGATGCTATTACTAATGAATTCGTACAAGGGGGAGTTCATCGAAGTTAACTCACAATCAACTTCCATTTTATCAAATGTGACTCCAAATATGATGTTGGCCGAACTTCCGTCATCTACTAACATCCTTTTGAGACCGTTTCGGGCCACAATAGTTCTTACCACCAAGGCGTTACAGTGCGGGTAATGCAATCCAACGATATCATCTTGGGGAAATGTGATGTGTTAGATCCTTCTTTCGGTGGAGGGTCGGCTGCTATTGATTACAAAGCTCACCATTATAGGGTCTTTGGCTTACCTTGCGTAGTTTCGTTGAGTGTTCCTAGATTCTCCCCCTCCAGGACATATGGGCCTCCAAAAATGGTGTCAATGTTTTGGATGGACTCCCGTCCAGCGTTGGCTGAGGGGCTCCTTCTTTGCCTCCGACCTTCGGTGGGTCATCCCTATCACTGTCTCTCCTACATAGGACATTGCCTCTATTGGGATTCCTCACTTCATTGTTACTTGTTTGTCGACCTTGCCTAGAAGGCTCGTCCATTTGGGTGACTATTTTCTCTTAAGCTATTATGGTGTTTAGAAATGTCTCTACAACTAGCAGTGTTATGGCTGTAGAAGTGGTGGTATGTGCAGTAGCGGGGTGTTTCATCCTTATTTCTAGGTTCAGTGTCGCGTCATCTACCTCTCTCTGTATGAGAAAATCATTGGTAGGGTCTGCCTTGGTATATTTTCACATTGGGGGTTACTTCCTCATAAACCAAAGTAGGCACCGCGTTTAATGTCGTTGCGGCCAATGCTTGCCCTGGATTGAGAAAGATTGAATATCCCGCTTGATGGTCCATTAATTGGGAGGTGGTACATCTTCCTCTTTGCATTTGTGGAGGTGTGAATCATCGGCTTGCCCTATTCTGATGATCTTTCAATTCTTCATTGATGATAACGCCTTATCATTTCCAATAAGGCATTGTAATTGGTAAGATCTTTATTTTGCACATTCGTCCACAAGAGAGAGCTTCATATCTAATCCTCCTATTAAGGCTATTAATACCTCTCTATTTGTGACCTGCACGCAATAGGTCATCTCATCGTTAAAAGAGACAAGAAACTCTTCAATGACTCCCCTTGTTGCTGCGTTATATTCTGAATGCACTGTATTGATCCTTCACCCTTTTTTACTTGTGGCGAAGCTTTAAAGAAAGTCTTCTTAAAATCTGACCAGCTTCGGGTACTCCTCTTTGGGAGCCTCGTATACCAAACTTTGGCTGCTCCACTCAAAGTCAAATGGAAGGCTCTGCACTTCATGGCGGGAATATCTCCTCTCAGACTCATATGCGTTTTAGAGCTATTGAGATGTTTTGCAGGATCTCTTCTTCCGTTATACTTGGAGATTTTAGGGAGCATGAATTTATTTAGGATAGGGGCATTCCTAATCCCTTGTGAGAAAGGAAGATGTCATCATCATCATCAAGATCGAATGACCTTTGGGGCTCATCAAAATCTTCATCTTCCCTAGCTTGTGTTTCTTGAGACATTTGAGATTGTCCTGCTCGATTTCTTACATGTTCTGCTTTCCTCTCTCGCCTATTTCTAGGTGGAGGATTTGGAGGCATGTCATTATTGGTCGGTTCGTTGTGTCTTTTTTATATGATCCGGCATAGGCTTTGGAAGAATCTTTCCTTTTTCATGAAGTAGTTTATTTTAACTATAATTCTTATTTTTGGTAACTCTCTATATTTTAGGAGTTTTATTCCATTTTAAATTAGTTCATAGGGTTTAGTATAAATATGATTTATATTCTTCATTGTATGACAAAACTTTTGATATGAATTAAATTGAGACTTTTCTCTCTATGTTTCTTCAATGAACTTTCGAACTTATCAAATATTTTGATATATTTGTAGCGTTCAAACCTAGAACTTATAAAAGGATTGGACACCCTTTGTGACATTCGTAAATCGATGTTCGTTAGTTTTGTAATCAAGAGGTCATTCAAACTCCCTTTTTGTTTGGTTGCTTGGTTCAATAATTTGCGGATCGAGATCATATCGTCTATAACCTGAATTTGGGCTTTTTCGTCATTTTAAAAGTCATTTCGTGAGTTCCATGCGATTTTCCCAACCAGGATCTCATCACTTTCAAACTAAAATTGTCTCTGCAGCCTATTTCTAGTGCAGAGAGTGTTTGAGCCTACCTATTTCTAGGCTGCCCTGGGCTCAGCCTGTCGAAGATGCTCACCGACCTTCAAGGCAACCTCAAGATCATAACTTCGAAGAAAATTGAATGGGACCTCGTTAGGTTGGTCAGTAGCATAGTTGGTGGAGGTATCCACCCCAACTTCCTTTTCTTGATGTACTTCTTCCCCGGTGTTTTGTTGATATCCGACAATTTGGCTTTAGACCTTGTCTTCACCATGGTAATAATTTCCTTGTGAGGAGTCATGGAATGCATTTCCTTGAGTTGCATATGGAGAAACTGGGTATCCTCCTTGGCCCTATACACTCTTTAACAACTCTTGCATAACAAGGTTTTGTTGGGTTATATTTCTTATATTAGCGGCCATAGAGGCCACTTCCCTGGTAAGTCTAGCAGCTATCCTAGATCCACCTCTCCTACTGGGCTGATGAAATCGGTGGCGAGTCACTGGAGCATCTTGCTAGGGTTTCCCTTCTTCAAGGTGTTCCCTGGTCCTCTAAGGCACTGAATCTTCTTTAATGGAACTCATGGTGACGTCTTTTACTCAAGGAATCCACAAGGGATTTTAGAAGGAGTGTTTCGACTTAGGAATACTTGGTGATTATTTCTTCAAGATCACTTCATTTTCTTCAAATGCAAGAAATTTTCCTAAATAAAAGTAATTGGCTTTCTTCCACAGGATTTTCGTGGTTGAATGTATTCGTTTCCCACAAAGGGTGCCAATATGTTAACCCCATTTTTCGTAATGGCCACGTGAACAACATATGTCGGGTCTACTCGCGTTCACGTAAGCAAATTTTGGTACGTTTTGACCGGGGACACGATTAGGGTTACATGACGATAGTGGATGTGAGAGATAAGATTAAAAATGATTGTAAGATAATAAACAATCATGCTCACTTCCACCAATGTAGAATTGATCCAAGCTCCAGCAGATTAATATCAAATAAACAAGATAGGAGATTGAATGTGGTGTCAAGTATATGAAGTTTGTGTATATTTTTTGCCAATCCCTTTACATGTTACAAGAGCTACAATTTATATAGTTGATGTCAATGTAATCATCGTTGGATCAGAACCATGTGGCCTCATCCCAGCATCCGGCCTCACATCACTCTCTGCCATACATTAATTATATTGATAATGAGTCAATTGTCCTACATCCAATACTGACATGTCTGACATTTATTAATACAAATGTTACATCAATCATTTCTAAATATACTCTTCATATCCGCTTTAAAGGCGGCAAGCGCCTTGGCAATAGGAGAGAGAGCTTCAGATGTGTAGAGGTTCGGCCAGAAAAGGAGGTGCTTCGACAAAAGCACCTCGAATGAAAACAGTGTTTCGAGCAGAGAACAACTTATTCACTTTCTTTACCTTTGACGTTGTTGACTGCCAGGTGTCTTCGTATTGTGTCCATACGTAGCTTTGACGTGGCTATCGCTAGGAGCTTCAGATATGAGGCGTAACAAACAACTTTAAATGTTATGACTTTCTGTGTTACCTTATTCCCAAATTTCAAAATACCAATCATAGATTCACATGTCTTCAATAATCTGAAGGTCTAGCTGCAAATCCCAAGTGTTCTTCACATAAGCACTACATATACAGCTACACTCCGTTATTAGATGATGCATATCGTGTACAAAACCATAAAATATATATAAACACACACACACACATATACACGAGATTTACACTGTTTTATTCTTTTAGATAGATGCTCTCAACAAAGCCTCTTCTGTTTCCATATTTCAAGGAGTGAGCTTATTAAATTTCTCATCAATTCTTGTGTAAACAATTATGAGAAACTTCATAGGAAAAACAAATCGATACTATCAACTGATCCCATCTTCTCAAGAAAATGTATGAAATTATTGAAATCTCTTTCCAAAAAAAAAGGTATTAACCATTACGATCAACTACATCTAGCAAGACTAGACAACATTTTCTGAAGTAGAAGGACAACAAAAATTGTGATCTTGAATTATTTCATGTATTGGATATTAAGTTCATTGTGAGAAATGGTTCTCTTAACCCTAGTATTATTGTGAGCCATTGATTAAATGGATGGTGGAGATTGTTTCTTACTAGATATTTTATCTAAGCTTGTTGAAGAAGTTTTGACCAATTTGGTCTTTTCCCTTCTTATAAGGCCACTCACGTGACTCTTTAAAATGACTCTCTTCCCTCCCATTTTGGCCGACTTCTCTCCTCCCACAGAACACTCTGGTTCTTGCTTTCACTGTGAGTTTTTCTTGTGATTATCTTGTGATACTTAGGCCTTGAAAGAGAGGCTAAGTAGATGAGCTATTCCTCATAGCTTGGTGTTGGTGAACGTCGGCGTTGGAGGCGGTAAAGGGGTTCTTTGCCGGGTTTTCTTCGCTCTCTTTGGTCTGGCGATTTGCGTTGATTGGAAGAGTGTTTCTGAACCTAGGAAACCCAACAAACTAGTATCAAAGCAAGGTTGGGGTGTTTTTGAGGCCAAAAACTGACCAGAAAACCAGGAGAAATCGACTGCAGAAAGAACGAAGAGAAGTCGTGAGTGCGTTTTTCAAAAATCGGCCGGACCTTCAACTTCAAACTTCGGCCAAACCAAGAACCACCCGGAGGAACGGACACCGGAATCTGTCTCTACGGGTCATGGGCTTCGATTATTGGTGGAGAATCGATCAAAATAATCGAAAACTAGGTTGGGCGATTTTAAGAGGTCCGAATTGGGGAAAATCAAATTTCGGCCAAATCAAAACTCCGATCGACAAATGGAGACCGAAACTGAGTCCAGCAGGCTGAGGCGCAGCTGGTAGTGGTGGCGCGTGATTTCTTCGGCGGTGGCGCGTGGCTCCGACGACGAGATTTTTTCGGGCAGTTTTATTGTTTTAACCTGCTGAACGTATTGATGTGTTTATTTTAGTGTTTTAGGTTATACATAAAAAGTTGGACGATTTTGCCCCTGGCTTGATATCTACGGCAGTTCGATTCTTGACCAATTTACATCAGAGTTCTAGTTCCAAACACGCCAATAAGCCTTGTTACATCTGCCCTTTAGCCAAACTACATAGGCAACCCTTCAATACTAGTCATCACAAGTTAGAGAAATATTTTGATCTAATTCATTGTGACCTATGGGGACCTTATACTGACATTGCTTATGATGGATCAAAGTATTTTCTTACTATTGTTGATGATCATAGCCGATGCACTTGGATTTATTTGTTAAAATTAAAATCTGATTCTTCAATTGCCTTGCAAAATTTCTATACAATGATTGAAACACAATTTGATTCCAAAATCAAAATTATTAGAATTGATAATGGAGGAGAATTTGACTTGAAACAATTTTATTCTAAAAATGGGATTATACATCAAACATCATGTGTTGAAACTCCTCAGTAAAATGCAGTGGTTGAAAGGAAGCATCAGCATATTTTGAATGTAGCAAGAGCACTAAAGTTTCAAAGTGGGTTACCTATGCTACATTGGAATGATTTCATTCTAACTACTGTTTTCTTAATTAATAAGGTACCTACTCCTATTCTGGACAACAAAACACCCTTTGAGATCCTCTTCAAAACTAAGCCAATCTATTCCAATCTCAGGATGTTTGGTTGCCTGGCTTTTGCTACCACACTTGCACACAACAGACACAAGTTTGAGTCCAAGTGAAGGTGTGTTTTCTTAGGATATCCTTTTGGAACCAAAGGATATAAACTGCTTGACTTAGAAACTAACAAAACCTTTATATCAAGAAATGTAATGTTTTATGAAAACATCTTTCCCTACAAAAGCTCCAAAATTCAAGATCATAATGATACTTTAAATTTCACTCATAAATTGCCTACTCCTACTTAGTTAGCCTATCCTGAACCAAGTAACATAAACTTGGATTATCCTGTCATTTTCAATCCTCGTTACAAGTAGAACCAGCACACGAGTCCAATCAAAATGAGGGACCTTAAGAAAACAACCAACCTCATGTTGAATCGGAACTACCACCTGAGCTCTCAAGTGATTTCCATGTTCCAAGGAGGTCCGACAGAAGCAAAAGAACACCTACCTATTTACATGACTTCATTTGCCAACAAACATCCTCACTCACTCATTCTCAAATGTCCAACAAGAAGAAATGTATTGTGACTTCAGGTAGTCCCTCTCCCTTATGTGCAACACTGTCATATCACAAATTATCTAACAAACATAGAGTTTTTGCCTCATCCATACTTACACATCCTAAACCAACTACCTACCAAGAGGCTGTCAAAACTCCTTAATGGTGCAAAGCTATAAAGGATGAAATATGTGCTCTTGAGTTAAACAAGACTTGCGCTGTGATTGATTTGCTATCTGGAAAGGTTCCTATACGGTGCAGATGGGTTTATAAGGTGAAATTCAATGCTGGTGGAACCATTGAAAGGTATAAGGCAAGGCTGGTGGCGAAATGGTACACTCAGTTGGAGAGAATAGATTATAATGATACATTTTCACCCGTAGCAAAACTGGTGACCGTGAGAACATTAATTGCGGTAGCAGTAGCAAAGGAGTGGTATCTACATCAATTTGATGTAAACAATACATTTTTACATGGAGACTTAGAGGAAAAAGTTTATATGAAAATTCTTCCTGGCTATTCTATTAATGGAGCTTCGAAGGTTTGCAAACTCAACAAGAGTCTGTTGGTTTAAAGCAAGCATCTCGTCAGTGGTACTCAAAGTTATCAATTTTCATCATTGAACATGGCTTCCCTCAATCTAAGGCAGATTACGGTTTGTTCACAAGGAGAACGAGTAATTCCTTCACTGTCATACTTGTTTATGTTGATGACATAATAACGGCAGGAAACAATGTAGGAGTGATCAATTCTCTTAAGGATTTGCTTGATGATAAATTTAAGATTAAGGATTTGGGAAACTTGAAATACTTTCTTGGAATAGAGGTAGCTAGATCGACGAAGGGAATTCAAATCTGCCAAAGAAAGTATGCACTAGATATTCTGTCAGATTCAGGGACCATTGGAGTTACTCCAGCCAGAATTCCACTCGATCAGAATACTAAATTATCTAAAGATGAAGGAGAGGTGCTCTCTGATCCAACATCATATAGAAGATTAGTAGGTAGATTACTTTACCTGACCATCACCAGACCTGATTTTTCATACTCAGTACATTTATTGAGTCAATATATGCAAAGTCCTAGGACATAACACTTGAATGCTGCACACAAAGTGCTTAGATACATCAAGAGAGCACCAGGCCTAGGACTATTGTTTCCCTCATCCTCAGACTTGCAACTTATATATATTAGCCATAAATTTCAAAATTCAGAATTTTTCAAAAAAGAATTTTAGGGTTGAAAGTTATAATTTAGATTTTTCAATTTAGGATATGAATTTTAACCCTAAAATTCAAATTTTTTTTGGGGATTTTTCATATATTCTGGTTCAATCGTAAGGTAGCGCTACCAGATGTGAGACGCTGGTTTCCTGTTCAGGCTTCTTTCTTTCTTTTTTCCTGGCCATAAAGAGAATATATATTTATTTATTTATTTATTTATTTCGGATTATTAATTTTCTAAATTAGATTAGTTGAAGCAACATATTTCCAAAGTAACCTCTCTTACTTAAATTAATTTATTTAAAATATTAGGAAGATTGTGTGTACATAATTCATACGGATATTCATCGGCCCAAATGAATGTCAATATTTGGTCAAAGTATTTGCACACCTATGATAATAAATATGTGACAATTGTAAAAAATTTCATTATGTGAGCATATTATTTTGGTTTAGGTTCTCTATTCGATTAATCCATCTACCTCTGTAATATCTGATAAGTGCGCTTTACACACTTATTTAGGGCACAAAACATGGATAATTGTGAACTTATATGTTGAATATTGGCTTAATTCGATGCAATTTGTGTTTGTAGGACTACACTGATGAATGAAACAAAAAGTAAGCGAAACTGAACGAAAAAGGACCAAAATGGAAGGAAATGAAAGTTCAGGGACCTGAGTGCAATTATTCAAAAAGTTGACCCGAAGAGCAAATCGAGTATCAAAGGGAGCCGGGTACGAATTGAGTAACGATTCGAGGCATAGAAAGAAGAAGAAAGTTGAAAGGAGTTCAAGAATGAAGGAACGAAATTCAGGGACAAAAATGCAAGTTTTGAAAAGTAGGTTACACTATGCGGCCGCATAGTATAACACCTATGCGACCGCATAGGTTTGGACAGAAACCCTTGTTCCCGTGATCTCCATAACTAAGTAACTGCATAGAATTACTCTATGCGGTCGCATAGTACACTTCTGAGCGCGATTTTCTGCTTTCCTTATTTGATTCAACCTCTTATGGAAACCAATCTAGGACCCCTTTAAAACCCAAAACACGACCAGAAACGAGGGTTATGCATTATTCTACTAATTTTGACATATTGAAGAGCAAGAAGAAGGTGAAGAACGAGAAGATTGATTCCAAGATTCAAAATTTCACTTCAAGATTTAATAGGGTGATGTCTTCTCCTATTTATTTTCTTTCTTTTCTTAGTTTTCTTAGTTTTATCATGCTAGGCTAGATTTTATTGTGCTAGGTGAACGATAAACCATGTGATTTGATATTTTAATTCCTAGTTTTTGAATTGATGAATGGTTTATTTACATTGAATTGAGTCTACAATTATTATACATGTGATTGTGTGATTTATTGTGGTTTATTTAATCCATTCGAAAGAGGATAAATAGATTAGACAAGGTATAAATCATCGTAGGGTCCGATAGGGAATAGAGATATACCGCTAGGCTTTACATGAATCTCTAAGTGTTCATAAAACTCCATGCGTTTTTGTATATTTGCTCCCGTCATAAAGATATAGTCGGTGTCGTATATGAAAATAGGTTCGAGTTTAATCGAAAGAGAGTCTTGAATAAAATAGGAACATTGATTCGTCATAATTCAAACGTGTTGTCAAATTGTAGAACTAGGGTTGAAATAGATTATTACATGGGGATTCGCAAACCTAGTACGCTTTTTATTTGATTGTTACAACAACTTTGCATTTAGATATCTCATCGCACGTAGTTAAATTTGCATTCATTTAGTTAATTCATTAACTTTTGCATAAGTAGCTTACTAGTTTAGTCACGATTTAGTTACAAACACTCAAACATGTATTTTGTTTCGGTTAAGGTCGAATTATATAGAATTACGCTATTAAATCTCTGTGGGAACGATACTTGGACTTAAAAATCCACTTTATTACTTGAAACGAAATGTATACTTGCAATACTATAAGTCGAACACATTTTTGCGTGTCAAGTTTTTGGTTTGATATTTTAATTCCTAGTTTTATAAATTTGACGTTAAAACGCGTTTTGGATTGATGAATGGTTTATATACATTGAATTGAGTCTACAATTATTATGTATGTGATTGTGTGATTTGTTGTGGTTTATTTAATCCATTCGAAAGAGGATAAATAGATTAGACAAGGTATAAATCATCGTAGGGTCCGATAGGGAATAGAGATATACCGTTATGCTTTACGTGAATCTCTAAGTGTTCATAGAACTCCATGCATTTTTGTATATTTGCTCCCGTCATAAAGATATAGTCGGTGTCGTATATGAAAATAGGTTCAAGTTCAATCGAAAGAGAGTCTTCAATAAAATAGGAACATTGATTCGTCATAATTCAAACGTGTTGTCAAATTGTAGAACTAAGGTTGAAATAGATTATTACATGGGGATTCGCGAACCTAGTACGCTTTTTATTTTATTGTTACAACAACTTTGCATTTAGTTATTTCATCGCACGTAGTTAAATTTGCATTCATTTAGTTAATTCATTAACTTTTGCATAAGTAGCTTACTAGTTTAGTCACGATTTAGTTACAAACTCTCAAACACGTATTTTGTTTCGGTTAAGGTCGAATTATATAGAATTACACTATTAAATCTCTGTGGGAACGATACTTGGACTTAAAAATCCACTTTATTACTTGAAACGAACCGTATACTTGCGGTACTATAAGTCGAACACATTTTCGCGTGTCAAGTTTTTTGCGCCGCTACCGGGGATTTAATTTAGTTTGATTTTATTTACTTTGACACTAATTCGAACTTTTTAGTTAATATTCATTTTTGTAGTGTTTTTGAAGTTTGTCTATCAGTTTCCTGAATTGCTACTGTTGTCCATCTCTCAGGTCTTACATGCGAAGATCGTTCGATGGTAAGTTGATTCCAACTGATCCGGAGATCGAGAGAACCTTTCATCGTAGACAAAGGAAAACAGCAGCAGTAGCACAAAAAATAGATCAGGAAGAGCTAGTACCAATGGCTGATCAACAACTTAATCTGGGACCTCTGGCAAATGCAGAGGCAGGTGATGAAGGAAATAGACTATTGGAAGATTTCATGGCGCCAATTGTCGTCCAAAGCCAATCTAGCATTGTCTATCCACCATTTGGGAAGCCAAACTTCCAGTTGAAAACAAATGTCATCCAACTCTTCCAGAATGAACATCAAATACCAAGGAATTTCAGATGACGCTATCAGACTGAGGTTGTTTACACACACCTTACGGGATAAAGCTCTGGAGTGGCTGGATTCACTTTCTGTTGCAAGCATAATCACTTGGGATGAGTTAGCTCATAGGTTTTGCACTAAGTTCTTCTCACCAGCCAAGGTAGCACAACTGAGACATGCTCTATCAGTATTTACGCAAAATGACTCCGAATCTTTCGATGAGGTCTGGAACAAGTTTAAAAATGTGCTACGGAAGTGTCCTCAGCACGGGTTTGATAAGACTACCCAGATTCGATTCTTCTATATAGGACTACTTCCATCTTTCAGAAGTATGGTAGACTCTTCGTCCAATGGCTCATTAACCACAAGAACTATCGACGAAGCATGGGAGTTGTTTGAAAGGATGGCAGTTACTTCAGCAATGTGGTCGTCCGAACGGGTAGTTCAGAAGAAATCAGTGGGTCTCTATGAAGTTCACACCTATTCAGCCTTGTCTGCAAAAATTGATTCCTTGTTTCACAAGGTAGACAGCTTATCTCATTCAGCAAACGCAGCACAAGCAAGAAAATCGAATTGTGAAGAATGTGGGGCAGACCACAGCACGAAGGAATGTCCAATTCTTTCACAAGGGGTAGAACATGCAGATTATGCACAGTGGGGTCAACGCCAACAGAACAATCCTAACTCTGACACCTACAATCCCGGGTGGAGAAATCATCAAAATTTCTCTTGGAGAGGAAAGCAAAACAAGGATTGGAGAGGAGATCAAAACAAGTTCCAGAATAAACCTCAAGGGCAGTTTCAACAGGAGAAAAAGAGCCAGTTGGATGAAATGTTTGCAAAATTTATGGAGATGACTGATAAGTATATGAAGAAGACAGAAACAGCTCTCCAAAATTAAGGTGCAGCAATCAAGAACCTTGAAACTCAGATGGGACAGATTGCACTTGCAGTAAATGGACGAGCACCGGATACCTTACCAAGCAATACTGAGGTGAACCCCAGGGAGCATGTTCAGGCTATTACTACAAGAAGCGGGGTTCAGCTGCCAGAAATACATGTCAAGAGACTAGGTGAAGACAAAGCAGCAGTATCTCCTACAAACGAGGATAAAACAGTACATATGAACCTCCAATCCCATTCCCTCAGAGGTTAAGGAAGCATAAGTTGGACCAACAGTACATGAAGTTTTTGGAGGTTTTCAAGAACTTCACATCAACATTCCATTTGCTGAAGCAATCACGCAAATTCCTAGTTACGCCAAATTTCTCAAGGACATCCTATCCAATAAGCGTAAACTTGAAGAACATGAAATGGTGATGCTCACAAAGGAATGCAGCACAAGAATTCAGAAAAAGCTTCCTCCAAAGCTAAAAGATTCAGGGAGTTTCACTATTCCCTGCACCATAGGAAATTTTCATTTTGATAAAGCTTTATGTGATGTGGGTGCCAGTATTAACTTAATGCCACTTTCTGTTTTCAGGAAACTAGGATTGGGAGAAGCTAAAGCAACTACAGTGACCTTATAGCTGGCTGACCAGTCTATCACTCATCCACGAGGAAACATCGAGGATGTCTTGGTTAAAGTGGAGAAACTTACATTTCCAGCAGACTTTCTCATTCTTGACATGGAGGAAGATAAAGATGTGCCACTCATTTTGGGTCGACCATTTTTGGCTACTGGAAGGGCTCTTATTGATGTACAGCGAGAGCAATTGATTTTGAGATTGGGAGAAGAAAAAATTTCTTTCAACATCTTCAAGGCTATGAAATTTCCTACATAGACTGACAGTTGTTTCCAGATTGATATGGTTGACAGAGCAATTCAAGAAACTTTTCAGTTGCAACATCCAGTCGACACTTATGAGGCTTGCATCATGCATTCTCAATCCACTCACACTAACTCGAGTGAGATTGAGATTTGTGCAAGATTCATGGAAACAAACCCACTTTATGCAAGAAAATGAAGCTTTGAGGAGTTGGGGACCGGTCCTACAAAGCCTCTACCATCAGTACAATAACCGCCTAAGCTAGAGCTTAAGCAACTACCATCTCATCTGCGGTATGCTTACTTGGGAGAGTCTTCTACACTCCCGGTCATAATATCAAATTCAGTTAACGAGGTGGAAGAGGAAAGATTACTTCGGGTGCTCAGAGATAATCAAACAGCTATTGGGTGGTCTATTGCTGACATCAAAGGGATCAGCCCTTCACTTTGCATGCATAAGATCCTCATGGAGGATGATTTTAGATGCAAGTATCATATATCCTATCTAAGATAGTGCATGGATCAGTCCTATTCAGGTTGTACCAAAGAAAGGAGGTATTACGGTGGTAAGGAATGAGAAAAATGAATTAATACCTACCAAGACTGTTACGGGATGGAGAGTTTGCATTGACTATCGCAAACTCAATAATGCTACTCGCAAGGATCACTTCCCTTTGCCATTCATTGATCAGATGTTGGAAAGGTTAGCAGGTTACTCACATTACTGCTTTCTTGATGGGTATTCCGATTACAATCAGATACCTATAGCGCCAGACGGTCAGAAGAAGACTACTTTCACTTGTCCCTATGGTACATTTGCCTACCGCAGGATGCCTTTCGGTTTATGTAATGTACCGGCCACTTTTCAGCATTGTATGATGGCCATCTTCTCTTATATGGTAGAAAAATTCATAGAAGTCTTCATGGATGACTTCTTGGTGTTCAGTTCGTCTTTTGATGAGTGTTTGGAGCATCTGAGTTTGGTGTTGGAGCGGTGTAAGGAAACAAATATGGTGTTGAACTGGGAGAAGTACCATTTTATGGTACAAGAGGGCATCGTATTGGGACACCGCATTTCATCTGAAGGGATCGAGGTGGACAAAGCAAAAATTCAGGTCATTGAGAAATTACCGCCACCTATATCAGTTAAGGGTGTTCGCAGTTTTCTGGGGCATGCTGGGTTCTATAGACGCTTTATAAAAGATTTCTCACAAATTATGAAGCCTCTTTGCAACCTGCTACTCAAAGATGCCACTTTCAACTTTACTGTAGATTGTCTACAAGCTTTCAGCACTCTGGAGGACAAGTTTATCTCAGCACCGGTCATCATAGCACCAGATTGGGAGTTACCGTTTGAACTTATGTGCGATGCTAGTGATTACACGGTGGGGGCTGTGTTGGGGCAGCGAAAGGGTAAGATTTCATGTGATCTACTATGCAAGTAAGACACTGAATGATGCACAACTCAACTATGCCACTACTGAGAAGGAGTTTCTAGCTGTGTTCTATGCCTTCGACAAATTTCGATCCTATCTTGTTGGGTCGAAGGTAATAGTCTACACGGATCATGCTGCATTGAAGTACTTGATGACAAAGAAGGATACAAAATCGAGATTGATTCGATGGGTCTTACTTCTGCAAGAGTTTGACTTGGAGATTCGAGATTAAAAAAGGAGTGAAAATGGGGTAGCAGATCACTTATCTCGCCTTGAGCAAGGAGATCAGACAGATGCAGTGGAAATAAATGAAGTGTTCCCAGATGAGCAGATTTTTCATGTAGAAGTTGTACCTTGGTATACGGATATAGTGAATTATTTGGTGAAATCCATCACTCCGACAGATTATTCAAGTCATCAGAGGAAGAAGTTATTTTCTGAGCTAAAATACTACTTTTGAGAGGATCTCATACTTTATAGGAGAGGAGCTGATCAGATTATCAAACGGTGTGTCCTTGAAGAAGAAGTCCCCCGAATACTAGAGCATTGCCATTCATCTGCATATGCGGGACACTTCGGGGCTTCTAAGACAGCAGCAAAGATTTTGCAGTCGGGATTTTATTGGCCTACCATGTTTAGAGACACCTTTGAGTTTGTGAAGAGGTGTAACAGGTGTCAAAGCACAGGAAATATATCGAGACGGAATGAGATGCCTCATAATAGTATTCTCGAGATAGAGCTTTTTGATGTTTGGGGGATTGACTTCATGGGTCCGTTCCCTCATTCATTCTCTAATCAGTACATCTTGGTGGCAGTTGATTATGTCTCCAAACAGGTAGAAGCAGTCGCTTTACCAACAAACGATGCAAAAGTAGTGATTGGATTTTTGAAGAAGTACATTTTCACCCGATATGACACACCTAGAGCTACTATAAGTGATGGGGAAAAACATTTCTGCAATCGCCAATTTGAACAGTTGTTGAGTAAATATGGAGTCCGACACTGAGTGGCTACACCGTATCATCCTCAAACGAGCAGTCAAGTTGAAGTTTCTAATCGGCAGTTGAAAAGGATACTTGAAGTCACAGTGAGTTCTTCAAGGAAAGACTGGTCAAAGAAGTTAGATGATGCCTTGTGGGCGTACATAACAGCATTCAAGACTCCTATAGGCATGTCACCTTACCGCCTTGTTTTTGGGAAAGCATGCCACTTTCCAGTGGAATTGGAGCATCGTGCATATTGGGCTCTCAGACAGTTAAACTTGGATTTGCAAGCAGCGGGTGAAAAACGGATGCTCCAACTCAATGAAATGGATGAATTTCGATTGGGGGCTTATGAGAATACAAAACTCTACAAGGAGCGAACGAAGAAATTTCATAATATGCATATTCAGAAGAGAGAGTTTGAAGTGGGGCAAAAAGTGTTGTTTTTCAATTCTAGACTCAAGCTATTTTCGGGAAAATTGAGGTCGAGGTGGTCTGGTCCTTATACTATCACAAAAGTATCTCCATACGGGGCTATTGAGATTTCTCATGACACCAAAGGCACTTTCACAGTCAATGGACAGAGGTTGAAGCACTATTGGAGTGGTGATTTCTCCAAAGAGAAGTCTACCGTTGATCTTACACTACCGGAGTCAACCTAATACGGTATAGTCAAGCTATAGACTATAAACTAGCGCTTGTTGGGAGGCAACCCAACTCTTCTTCCCTTTTATTTATTCCGCTTTATGCAGTAGATTTAGGATTTCTCATGTTTTCTATGCATATTTAGTAGTTTTTAGGTCACCGATCACCTAGATAATTTACTAAGTGTCTATGCATGATTCACACAAGTTCTGAATGTATTTTTCATACTTAATGGGGTGATGAAATCATGTTTGGGAAATTTGGGGTCAATATCACGCATTTCGGGGCAAAACGAGTTTTTTAGAAACAAATTCGGGCAAACACGTGATTTTATGGTTCAAAGTGGTTTTGACTATGTTTTATAGTGTACTTGCGCTTCCCGTAATTTCAAATGTGTTGTGATAAAATTTGGGGGAGTCGAGTGGTCGAGAGGTATTCTTGGCAAAAAATTGGAATTTTTGGGTAAAATTGTCAAAAACAAGTTTCTGAAGAGTTGATTACATTTTGAAATTTTTCTATGTTGCATACACTCATTTTTACTTTTTAAGCACGAAAATCGAGGCGTTGGGAGTGATAAGGTCGAAAGAGTCAAAATTTGGAAAGAGTGTAAATTTTGGAGAAAATCGATTAAAAACAAGTTTTTGAGGGGTTGAGTGTGGTTTGAGATTTTTTTTTATGTTGCATACACTTAATACACCATTTTTAACTTATTGGCCATGAAAATCGAGGTTTTGGGTGTCGGGATGCTCGAATTCAGTAAAATATGGAAAATACACAGACAACCCTATTCTGGGAGTCTATGCGACTGCATAGAGTAACTTGAATGCGGTCGCATTCAATTGGTCAGTGCCTGCCTTGGTCCTAAAAATTAACTCTATGCGACCGCATAGAGTAAACAGGGGAACAAAATTTTGACTTTTTAAAATCTCACACCCGGCACTTGTCACCCATTCCCAACACTAAACACTCGTTCTTCTTTGCACTCTCAAGACATCACCCACCAACGAACTCGACATCCACCACGGATTTCGACCTCCACCATAGTACATTGCAAAAACATTCATCAATCCTTACACTACATTGTTGAAAAATGTATGAATTCCTCTTCCCTCTCAACCCTCGTACACTCCGTTCTTGAGGTGTTCTACTCGAATGTTCTTTGTTTTAATTGATGGAGTATGAGCTTAGGTTAGTATGGAGTTTTGAATGGGTTGTGACATATGTTTATTTGGCTAAGTTTCTATCTTATGTTCTATGCGAAATTTCGAAGTTTCAATTGTGACTACAACATGTTTGATGAAATGTCTAAGAGTGATTTTCGTGCCTTTGATGTGAATCTCGAATTACAGCTTCCCTGTATGTGTTTTGCATGACTGAGTGTGATGAAATTCTTTACCATATCATAGCAAAACCACTACATGGCACATATAGGCACATACATGACTAGGACACCACACCTCACGTCACCAACTTCACCTATCGTTTTCCCTATTCATACGAAGTCCGAGTGACCTGAATTTTTGATATGTGGTAGTTCAAAGTGAGTACTTTCATATGCCCGAAAGATGCTTGGAAAAAGTTCTACTTTTCTCGATGGTGTCCGGGGTTGAACTTCCTAGGTCGGACATGCCTCAATTTGAAAAAGTTGACATTTTGACTTCATTTTTAGTTTGTGTATGATCCTTCATGCTTTATATGCCCATAGTCACTTTTCATGTCACATTTTCTCAGTCGGGTCTATGTCATGTCACCTAATGTCTGGAAATCACACTTTCACGTCACTCACGTCACCTACTTTGCCCCTCGGTTTCCCAACTCAAATGAAATCCAAATGCTCTCAATTTTTGATATGTGGTAGTTCAAAGTGAGTACTTTTATATGCCCAAAAGATACTCGAGAAAATTTTGATTTTTCTAGGTGGTGTTCGGGAGTGAACATACCCAGTCGAATATGCACTATTTTAGGAAATTGTCAATTTTGAGTCATTTTAGGTTGTCCACCACATATTGTAGGTCGAAATATGCATGCATTGAAGAAAGTTTGGGGGATTTGGGATTTCATGTGCCACTTAATATGCTTTCACTGATATTTTTCATTTGCTTTCTTTCAGATGCCGCCGAAAAGAACATCAAAGGGCAAGGACAAAGTTGCATCTGATTCGGGTACTGCCCATTCTCGAGATCGCAAGGGCGGCTTCCGGAGGTTCTTGACCTCGGTCCCTTCAACCCGACATGCCGACATTATTAGTAGATGGGCTCTGCTTGGAGAGCGACCAGTACGGCTTGATGACTTCCTGGGGTTTGAGATTGTCACGTTGGTTGATAATTGTGGTTGGCAAAAGGTCGTTGAGCGACCACACCCAGTATACGATGGATTGGTGCGGGAGTTTTATGCTAATTTTAATACCGAGATCGACATGCCTGGTTCTGCTCATATACACCAGACATGGGTTCGGGGTGAGTGGATCATGTTTTTTCCCTGAGATTATACATGAATACTATCAGCTTACATGGGATAATATCACCCCCATCCTTGGGGCTTTTTCATGGAATGAGGTCGCTGAGGTTTTACTAGGGCGAGAGAATGCGTGGCCACTGCAGACTGCCGAGTGGCATCAGATTGAGCTCACGCGTTCCATTAGGATTATGTGGCTCTTCATGTGTCATAACATCGAGCCCACCTCACATCGCACTACCTTCACCGATCCCACAGCTGGTTTTCTATATCATTTGGTAGGGGGACATAAGATTGATCTTGTCACCTCATCTATAATCAGATTCATATGCTTGGAATGTGGGGCAACAGACACAGTGCGTTCATTTTTTCCAGCCTTATTAGTGGTATTTGCAAGGCTGCTGGTGTTCCCGTCCCATCTGGGGAGGTTCTTGAGAAACCGAGCGCTCCTATCCGGCGCTCACTTTAGAGGTCTGGACAGAGCCCGGGCACGCCATCAGGAAAAGTTGGTCGAGAATGCCCGACCACAGCAGGTGGCTGCCGCAGGTCAGGAAAGGGCGGATGTTGAGATACCACAGGCACCGCTCCCACCTTTTGAGGGTGACGCTCAGCTATTAAGACAGATGTTCGCCACGTTGACGACCACGGCCGAAACGTACACGGTATCCGACAGGATCTTGGGACCCTACGCATCGACATGCAGGAGGTACGACATGTCGTGCAGACTACACAGACTTTTTCTTCAACTGCTAGCAGCAGCACTTCCACCATCTATAGGGCGATCGACAGGGTGAGTGACCGTCTTAGCTTGTATACCGGTCAAGTGGATAGTATCCAGCTGCAGATCGGGGAGATGTGGGACCGTCTTGGCACTTTCGAGACGGATGTGAGGGGACAGTCCACCTTGCTACAGGAGCGGTCCTCACTAATTCGAGGGCAGTCCACTTTGCTTCAGGAGCAGTCAGAGATGATGCGGCAACTCCTTGCTCGCCTACCCTCGACACAGGACGATACCACTGCAGGTAAGTTTGGGGGAAGGTCGAATTTGTTTAACTGAAGTGGTAAATTTGGCATTCGCATTACTTTCATTATCCATCGATGTTCGTCTATGTTTTTATTGTCTATTGTGTGTTTACTGCTTTTTGTGTGTTTTGTGTGTTATTTTTAAAAAAAATCATTTTTGTCTATTTTATTACTTGTTTTTGTGTTGTTTGTGTGCTTGTATGGGTTTAATGGCCTTGCCGACAATGATGTGATTAGTGGAATTGTTATGAGCTATGAATACTGGATATTGTGCATCTTAGATTGATCAATACTGGTTTATGTGTAAACTTGACACTTTGTACGCATGACACTCATGATGGGCATATTAAGATAGAGATGGTGTTCATGAACTATAGAAGAATTAAACCATGATAGGTTGAACTGGAAAGTCCTCTATTGTACTTATCAAATATCCATTCCTATAGTAGTTTGGTGATGATATAGCTATTGCAGGAGAACATTGAGATGAGTGGGGATTCCATGCATGAAAACTATGTTGTGTGGATTGTTTAGACCAATGAGACGAAGATGAGGTGAAAGTTTTAAGTTAGAGGTTGGTTTTGGAAATTAAGTATCTAGAAAAATAGGGGCATGGCATAAGTTTTTTGAGAAAACACTCTTTTCAAGACTTTATGACTCGAGCAAGTAAGCCTGTAAGGGTGAATAAAAATCTGGTGCCCTAAAGTCAACTGACTTGGGAGTCATCGGCCTAAAGCTTGCTACAGGGGTCATATAGAAAGCAAGAGGGAAAGAGTCGTAAGAAAAAGAGTGAAAATACATATTCTCGAGCCTTTATAACTTGAATAAGTAAACCTGCAAGGGTGATTGAAACCTGATGCCCTAAAATCAACTGATTTAGGAGTCATCGGCCTAAAGCTCGATACATGGGTTATATAGAAAGCAAATGAGATATGTTAAAAGAAAGAAAATGGAGTGAGAAAATAGTCCCAAGACATTTAGTTGATGAAATTGTGCCTTTGATACAAGACAAGTAATTTAGTTTAGTCTTAGAGGTTGAACCAATCAAAGAAATAGGAGAATCTCTGTTGTTGAACTGTGAACTTGTGATTGCGAGGTCTATCCAAACTAAGAGAGGGTGAGAACTTAAGTGAATCAAATCTCTACTCTAGAACACACCCCGGGATAATTGAGTGAAAAGAATAAGTTTGGGTGTGTATCTCTCGAGCGAAGAAAGGAAAATCTGACTACATTGGTTTGGGATTTGAACCCATCGTAAGTTGAGTATGTTTGCATGAGTATACACACACACACACACACGTCAGGCTTTGCATATAATAAGTGGAGATTGATCTGATTTTGCACTGTTGAAACTGTTCACTATGTGATTACTAAATTCTAATTCTGAGACACGGCAGGCTGTTAAATAATATTTTGTGCAGAGTTAAGTCACCATCTTGTTTGAGGACAAACAATAGTTCAAGTTTGGGGATTTGAAAAATGCGTTTTACACACTTATTTAGGCCACAAAACATGGCTAATTGTGAACGTATATGTTGAATATTGGCTTAACTCGATGTAATTTGTATTTTTAAGACTACACTGATGGATGAAACAAAAAGTAAGCGAAAATGAGCGAAAAAAGACCAAAATGGAAGGAAACGAAAGTTTAGGGACCTGAGTGCAATTATTCAAAAAGTTGACCCGAAGAGAAAATCGAGTATCAAAGGGAGCCAAATACGAATTGAGTAATGATTCGAGTCATAGAAAGAAGAAGAAAGTTTAAAGGAGCTCAAGAATGAAGGAACGAAATTTAGGGACTAAAATTAAAGTTTTGAAAAGTAGGTTACACTATGCGGCCGCATAGTGTAACACCTATGCGACCGCATAGGTTTGGACAAAAACCCTTGTTCCTGTGATCGCTATAACTATGCGACCACATAGAATTACTCTATGCGGTCGCATAGTACACTTCTGGGCGCGATTTTCTGCTTTCCTTATTTGATTCAACCTCTTATGGAAACCAATCTAGAACTCCTTTAAAACCCAAAACATGACCAGAAACGAGGGTTACACATTATTCTACTAATTTTGACATATTGAAGAGCAAGAAGAAGGTGAAGAACGAGAAGATTGATTCCAAGATTCAAGATTTCACTTCAAGATTTAATAGGGTGATGTCTTCTCCTATTTATTTTCTTTCTTTTCTTAGTTTTCTTAGTTTTATCATGCTAGGCTAGATTTTATTGTGCTAGGTGAACGATGAACCATGTGATGAACCATGCCCCTTTTGTGTCAGAGATACAAATACACCAACATCGTTCTTGGGGTGTTTTTGGATTATTACAAAAGAGTTATATCAATAAAGTTCTTAAATGATTTGGAATGTAGGTGATACCCATATTACTAAGGGAGACATGTTTAGTCTCAATTAATGCTCCAAGAATAATCTTAAAGAAAGTAAAATACAGAAGATTCTCGCTTCAGCAATTGGGAGTTTAATGTATGCTAATGTTTACATACGTCTAGATAAGACATTTATTGTTTGAATTCTAGGAATATATTTAAATTACTTTGGGATGGATATTTGGAAAGTAGCTAATTAAGATATTCGGTATTTACAGAGAACTAAGGATCACATTATCACATTCAGGAAAATCAGACCAATTGGAGATCATTGGATATTCTGATTCTGATCTTGGAACTGCGAAATTTTGTCACTGGGCTATACATTTTGGATGGATTTGAAAGACCACTTTAGTTATTTTGTGACAATATCAGTCTTGTATTTTAACAAGAATTTAACGATATCAAAGTTTATAGATATCAAGTTTCTAATTATTAAGGTAATAATTCAGAGTGCTCAGGTTTCTACGGAATATATTAGGATAAACTCTATAATTGCGGATACGCTTACTGAGGGGCCATCACCCAAGGTCTTTCATGAGCATACTGCTCATATGGATGTTTCATCTTTTGATGATATGTCAGTTTAGTGGGAGTTTGTATTCACATATTGTCTGTTTTAAACACGTAATTCTATCCATGGATATTCGATTTATTTCAGAAATAAAGTATTCAGTTAAGTTTCGCTCTAATTAAAATTTATGGTTGATCTCATTAAAGAATAAAGTGAGACCTGTTGGAAATAACCATATTTGGATCACACTGCATGTAATTTCCATACTACACATCCACACTTGATCTATGTCATTTGATTGTATTGATATATGTGACCATTGAAGGTTTAGTTATGATATTTGTAATGAAAATTGTTTTGATTTTATATTGACATAATTGATGAACGAGACTATTCAGAATGCTTTTTATTATGATAGCAAAAGTTTTGATGTCATAAGGTTTTACAAATCCATCTAGTAACAAATGTGGCCCAAGTGAAATATTGTTGGAAAAAAATTAATTTGTCATGTAGGCCTACATATGTAATTAATTGTGTATAAGAGTATCTTAATTTAAGCCCAAAATTAAAGTGATATAATAAAGAATTAAGTTGTTGGGCTTAGGGCATTTAAATAAAGTGTGAGCAGGATTATATATGTAAAGACCATATTCTTGTAGAATTGTATTTCATGATGAGCGAAATACATAAGGAAACTATATAGGGTTATGGTCCTCAAGTCATATGCAACTTCTCATTCTTTGTATCATTCAATCAATACAAGAGTACAAAAGAAAGCATATTGAAGAAGAAGATTCAATACCTGCAATTAAGAATCAAGAAGAATGAATTCAAAAACCAAAACTATGGATTAAGAAGCAAAACCAAGAATAAGAATTAAAGAATCAAATGAGGCAAAATTCAAGACTAAAAGCGAAGAAGCCAAAGCTGCAAAAGATTGCAGTTCAAGTTTCAAGATTCAAGATCCGGAATTATGATCTAGTAATAAAGAATCATTCCAAAATAATTAAGGTATGTTTCGCATTATTAATTTTCTTGTTGATTTGAAATGGAGGATCTTGGCAATAAAGTAATTAGATTTTCATATGAAGAGGATATTTACATGGGTCAACCTCAAGGTTTTGAGGTAAAGGGTAAAATAAATTGTGTGTGCAAATTAGAAAGATCTCTGTATGGGCTTAAACAAAGCCCTAGACAGTGGTACATAAGGTTCGATATCTATGTACTGAAGATAGGTTTTAAAAGGAGTGAATATGATGCATGCCTGTACTATAATGATAGTAAGGAGGGCTATGAGTTCTACTTGTTGTTGTATGTAGATGGCATGCTTCTAGCAAGTTCAAGTAAGATAGAAATCACTAAGATGAAGAACCTTTTAAAATCAGAATTCGATATGAAAGATTTGGGGAGTGCTAAGAAGATTTTGGGGATGGTTATAAAGAGAGATAAGGCTGGAAATAGACTTGTTGTTTCCCAAGAAGCCTATCTAAACAAAGTCATAACTAAATTTGGTATGAATGGATCAAAATCTGTAAACGTTCCCTTAGCAGCTCATATGAATCTTTCTAGTGCACAGTCTCCTAAAACTGAGGAATTTAGAGAAATGAGGAACATACCCTACTCTAATACTATAGGTTCCGTTATGTTCTCTATGATAACAACCAAACCTGACTTAGCCTATGCTATAAGTTTTTTAAGCAGATTTATGTCCAACCTCGGAAAGCCCCATTGGGCAGGTTTGAAATGGTTGTTAAGGTACATTGTTGGTACATTAAATCTAGGTCTTGTGTATGAGAAACGATCTGAGGGGTTAACTTTAAAAGGCTATATTGATGCTGACTTTGCTGGTGATAAAGACAGTAGGAAATCAATTACAGCATATTTCTTTACCCTAGGTGACAATTGTATAACATGGAAGTCACAGTTGCAGCCTTTAGTTACTTTGTCAAGTACTGAGGCAGAGTATGTTGCCATAACCGAGGCGGTTAAGGAATGTACTTGGTTAAAAAGAATCTTAAAAGAATTGAACTTCATGCATGATATACTTGTTATGTTTACTGATAGTCAAAATGCTTTATTGCTTTGTAAAAATCTTGTTTATCATGAAAGATCTAAACATATTGAGGTAAAGTATCATTTTATTCGTGAGAAATTGTCTCAAAATGAAGTTAAACTTGTTAAGATTTACACTAATTGGAATCCCTCTGATGTGGGAACTAAAATTCTACCTGCAGGTAAATTTAAATTATGCTTATCTTTGTTACATATTGATACGGGTTAATTTTTCTTGCAGGTAGTGGGCGATGATGATGAACAGTTCTTCCATGTGCAAATTCGCAACCAAGAGAGAGTGTTATGAGAACCAAGGTGAAGAATGTGAAAAATGGTTCTCTTAACCCTAGTATTATTGTGAGCCATTGATTAAATGAATGGTGGAGATTGTTTCTTGCTAGATATTTTATCTAAGCTTGTTGAAGAAGTTTTGACCAATTTGGTCTTTCCCCTTCTTATAAGGCCACTCACGTGACTCTTTAAAATGACTCTCTTCCCTCACATTTTGGTCGACTTCTCTCCACCCACAGAAGATTCTGGTTCTTGCTTTCACTGTGAGTTTTTCTTGTGATTCTCTTGTGATACTTAGGCCTTGAAAGAGAGGCTAAGTAGATGAGCTATTCCTCATAGCTTGGTATTGGTGAACGGCGGCGTTGGAGGCAGTAAAGGGGTTCTTTGCCGAGTTTTCTTCTCTTTCTCTTTGGTGTGGCGATTTGCGTTGATTGGAAGGGTGTTTCTGAGCCTAGGAAACCCAACATTCATCAAATCACAAATAGGGAAGTCACCCAGTCTTTCTAGTCGCAATATATTAATCTCTATGGTGAATACTAGTAAAGATTTTTTTTTTCCTTTTTAAAGTGGATTTCAACATATTGGTTCTTTTGTTTTGAGAAGATAGGATCAACTGATGGTGCCAATTTGTTATTTCCATGGATTTTGTCATAATTGGTTACCCATGATCCAAGGAGAAACTCAATAATTTGTTGGGGATGTAGACATGGGAGGGGCTTTGTTGAGCACCTATAGGAATAACATCTCGTCCGTCTCTTATAGGAAGGGTGTATTCATCAACATGATTCACACAATATGCCATCCAATAAAGTAGTGTAACTGTATATATATTGTGCTTCCCCGAGGAGCACTTGTGATTTAGCTAGACCTTTATATTACTAGAGACATAGAATAGGTGTGATACAAATTTGAGGATATGGTAAGACATATAGAACTTGTTTGACAATCATTATTGTAGGAAAAAAGAGCCTTGAATTGCGATTTTTAGGAGAATGTGTTGTTAAAAAGTAGAGAAAAGTTTTTGATATACGTATATAATATTTTATTTTGTGAATGTGTTGTTAAAGATGATCATATAGCAAACTATAAAATAAATTAAAGTATGTCAAACAAGCACATAGTTGCAATATTCAAATTGTTTGGATAATAGTGACAGAGACAAGGTATTCCGAAAAATTGGTATCCAAAAGGGCAAAGCATAGTTACAACGCGAATACCATCTCTTTGAGGACTTGAAACTAAACACATATATTCAAGGTAAGATTTCTTTATATCTCTTTTTTTTTTTCTAATTCATAGGAGCCAATATTATCTCCAGTGTTCTAAAAAGCGTAAAGCGTAGCTAGGTGTGAAGTCGAAGTTTCAAGCTTTACAAGTTTAAGCGAGCTTAATAATACATATTAAACATCTAAAATTATAAAATACAATATTTACTTGATAACTCCCACCATTAGTCAATTATACAATTTTCAAGTTTTCGAAATGTAAAAATTAAAATATTTTTTATAGTTTCAATTTTTAATTAGACAAGTCCTACTTAATAGATTTATAGGAACTTCATACATTCTTTTGGAGTTTGTAATAAAATGAATCTCAAAATCATAATTACATAATGTAGATAATACCAAAACTTAAATCTTATTTAACTATTTAGATAAAGTCATTTTTAACTTTTGTACATATAAAATCTTTTAAAAACTTGAAATTAAAGTCAAATGAAAAGTTTTTTTTTTTTTAAATAATAATAAGCTAAGATCAAATAAAAGACTTAAAAATAATAATAATAAAGCGCATCTATGGAAGACGAAAAAAATGAAGGAAAAAAATCCAGCGTTTAGCAATTGAAAAAAAAAAAAAAAAAAAGGTCTAGGCGCTAAGCTAGGCATTTTGCCCAAGCTTCGAGTGCCTAGGCGGCTTTTTAGAACACTGATTATCTCTATGGGATGACTAAACAAAGAACTTGTGTTTATTAATATTTGCATTAAACTCAAACATAACTTTTTTTTTTTTTTTAGTTGAAGGAAGACAGTACCTCCGAGAGTTTATTAATTTGTCATCACTTGTAGATAGTGATGGCAATGGTTCGGTTATGGGTCGGTTCGGCCAAAACCATAACCGCACCACCAAATTTTTTATCATACCATAACCGCACCATAACCACTTAAGTCGGTTCGGTTCGGTTCGATTTTTATCTCGGTTCGGTTCGGTTTGGTTCGGTTATTAACCACGAAAATAAATTATTTTTTATAAGTTCAACCGTCGAATTGGAAAAAAAAAATTATAAAAAAAAGTCAATAAAAACAAAAACATAATACTAAACCAATTTAGCAAACAATATCTCAAATGAAAATGCAAATAATATCCCAACTTTAAAATGCAAAATTTGAACTTAGCTATCATGAATATTTATGATAATTTATATTTTTTATAGTCAATCCAACAACGAAAAATACGTACACGCATACCTCCAAGAAAACATAATCTTACAATGGACAATAATGCTAATGAAGCAGTATAGAATATACAAGTATACTCTGAAATATAAGAGAAAAAACAACTATTTAAAGAGATGACATGTAACCAGAAAAGTGATCAACCGTTGTCATAAATTGCACAAACAGAGTCACAACAATCTTTCTCATCATTAGTTACAATGTCTTGTCCAGAGAAGAAAACAAAAATAGTGAAAAATACAGCAGGACAGAGCCGGTTCTAAAATATGAAAAATAAGCTCGTAACAATTCCATAGTTGAAATTTATTTTTTCCCCTCTATTTCTTCTCATTAATGCAAACATTTACAAGGGATATATCCTGTTTATGAAAATCAGTAATACAATCAACATAAACAAAGGGCAAGCTATAAGTCTATAATATCGAATCTATCTTATTAAAAAAAAAAATTAAAGAAGTAACCAAACTATAGAATTACCAGAAATCCCGAGCATTAGTATTACCAATGCTATTACTACTGTTCATGCTCCTCTCTCCATCCTCCTCCACTTAATTCCCATTTGCAGAAAACTCAACCAGGTGGTTCGACACGGCCACCGATGATTGTGAAAACCAAGATGCCGCCATCAAATTGCCCAATGCCATAAAAAACTCCTCTCGCCCTTCTTATTATTTCAGCCTTGCCCCAATCGAATAGATTTGGGAGGGCAACTCATAGCAGTGTGGCTGTTGAAACAAAAACTCAAAGTAGAGATCCAGCAAGGGTTTTAAAAATGACGAGAGTGTTTCGCACTTTCGCTAGACGGTTTCCAATTTTGATAAAATGAGTTTCCAAATCGGTAGGGTTAGACTTATTAGGTTAAGGGCTGTTGGGCTGGTTTGGTTTACTGGGCCAGAATGTTGCCTGGTTATTAATATATTAATTGGGCCAGAATTTGAGAAATAATAATGGAAGGCCCAATTAATTAATTTTTTTTTTTTTAATTTCTCGGGTTATCGGTTCGGTTCGGGGCACCATCACTAAATACCATACCCGCACCACCTCGAATCGGTTCATTAAAATCAAAACCATAACCGCCCCATTGCACCATCGGTTCGGTTTTTTTCGCCTCATTCGGTTCGGTTAACCGCGGTTTTCGATTTTAACGGTTCAAATTGCCATCCCTACTTGTAGAGGAGGAAAACCGTGATTACATCTTTAGAAAAATAATAAAAGCCGTGAATGAGGAAGATTACTTCCGTTACAATGAAGCGAATGCTTTTACCACAAAAAAAGAAAAGAAAAGAAAAAAGAACTACTAAATTTGCATCCAAAATGAAGTGTCTAAGGTACGGTATTTTCCGTTGGTTTGTGCACAAACTTCCACTAAGGAGGTTTGGAGCCTTGTCGCCATTCGAAAAAATATGCAATGAGCCTTCACTTGCAATTACTTCAGTCGATGTGCCTTCACACGCTGTTTTGGCTAGGAAGTCAACCGCCATTTTTAGTCTCTCGAAACACGTGATTCACCTTAGCCGAATTAGGAACAACAATCACAAAGAAGCCTACAAGTAGCAACCCTATGTTTCCATACAAAGATTATTATGAGATATCTTCACACAACTTCAAACTTATAGAATTTTTTTTATGTGGAGGGTCTTTATTCATGCTAGGGCTGAACAACGAAAACAGCATACCGCAAAATCGAACCGAAATCACTTTTGTGAAATCGTTGGTTTGGATCCACATAGATTCGTCAACTTTTTGATTTTAAACTGAACCAAACCG
Organism: Osmanthus fragrans; assembly: GCA_019395295.1. NCBI lineage: Eukaryota > Viridiplantae > Streptophyta > Magnoliopsida > Lamiales > Oleaceae > Osmanthus > Osmanthus fragrans. The sequence goes on along the minus strand of CM033355.1, from coordinate 14,992,406 downwards.
CTTCGAAATGGTTTGGTTTAGATTTCAATATTTGCAAACCGTTTTGAACCATCAAACCATTTACAAAATAAATTAATTTAAATTTTATCTAACCCAATTAAAAATAAACACATTTCAGTTAAAAAGAAAAGATACATTCATACTAGGATAATTCAATTAAACTCAATACCTAAATAGAAAATTATGCATCCCAATTAGTTAATTAAATCATACTAAAATACTCATCGGTCATCAAAATTGTGAATGCAAAATGCTCAAATTGGGTGAAGTATTGAAGAATGGTTGTTGAATCATATTTATCGACAATTCATTACAATTGAGTGAAAAATTAAATTTAGACTGTAAGTCAAACACACACATTTCTTTTCCTTATATAATAATTTTCTCAAAATTCAGCCAAATTTTCCGGCCAGTTTGTCCATTTTTTCTTTCTTTTTTTCTTTTTTGGTAATTGTTTGCTCTATTTTATTGGTACTTGTGTTGTTTTGTTCTAATTTGCATTGGGCTTCATTAATTTTTTTTGTGGAAAACATTTTTTTTTATTTGCATCTAATTTTCTGGTCAAGTAACTCAATTAATTATTATATTTTAACTTAATTTCTAGATTTTGCTGTTAATTATTAGAATGATTTGGTGGATTACTTAAATTTTCGTTATGAAGATTTGACAAGTGAGCTTTTCGACATCTTATTTTGGTGGAATTGTATGTAAATAAGTATAAGATTGTCCTTTAAATTGATAAAAATGTGTTATCTATTCAAATACCCACAATTATTTTTGAGCATGCTTTCCCTACTAGTGGCCGATTCTTGATTCGTTGTTGAGTACAAATATGAGTAATGTGGTGATATATCATAAAAATTGGTTGCATAGTAACAAGAAATCTACAGTGATTTGTCAATATTTAAATGAAGTAAAAGTATTGGATGATTCACAAAAATTTTATAGAAGGTATTATTGTATTTGATATTTTTATTCATTTTCTTTTATTAGTTGTTTCATATCATTTAACTATAATCAATGAATTCATATATTATATTTCTATCTTTATGGGGAGAATGAATTATATGTTACAATTGCAGATGTTGCATCAATAAGTTTCGCCTAAGAAGTTAAAATGTTTCTATAATGTTGTTGCATTACAATAATTAGAATTATAAAACCTTGATTTGTAATATTTTTAATGATACTATTTATATTTTAAGTTGAGCCAAATCGAAAAAGTGGTTTGATTTTGAAATTTAAGTAGTTTGGTTTGATTTGGAAAAACTTCAAATCGCTTTAAGTGGTTTCATTTGAATTTTTTTTATAAATCGTCCAAAACGAATTGTGTTCACCCCTCATTCAGACAACCAGAGAGCAATTCTTGTCCAAAACTCAAAGTATGAGATGAACATGGCACTACATACTAATAGGGGAAATGGAAAGAAGGAAAAGACTTCTAGCTATAACAAAGGATGATTACACAACTATTATTTGTTTATGGCTATGATACCAAAATAAAAACTACAAACAAGGTATAATATGATCACAATGCTTAAACACGAATTGTTTATGGCTATGATACCAAAATAAAAACTACAAATGGGTGGAAGCAGTGATATTACCAACCAATGATGCAAAAGTCGTGATTGAATTCTTAAATAAAGACATTTTCACCCATTATGGCACCCTTCGAGCTATCACAAGTGATGAGGGCAAACATTTTTACAATCGTCAATTTGAGTCCTTCTTGGTTAAATATGACGTTCGGCACTATGTTGTTATTCCATATCACCATCATACCAGTAGGCAAGTTGAAATATCCAATCGAGAATTAAAGCAGATACTTGAGATAATAGTTAGTTCTTCTATAAATGTTTGGTATAAGAAGCTTGACGACGCTTTGTGAACATACAGAATATCTTTCAAAACACCGATAGACATGTTGCTTGATTTTGGGAAAGAATGTCACGTACTAGTTGAATTAGAGCATCGAGCTTGTTGGGCGATTAGAAACCTAAATTTTGATTTAAAAGCTACTGGTGAAAGACGACTACTTCAATTGAATGAAATGGATAAATTTCAACTGAAATAACAATACAAAGTTGTACAAAAATCGTAGCAAAAGGTGGCATGACACGCATATTCATAAAAGAAAGTTTGAGGTGGAGCAAAAAGTTCTACCATACAATTCTAAACTCAAACTTTTCTCGAAAAAGTTAAGGTCGTGATAGTAAAAATTGAACTAAATCAATCTCTGTGGGACGATACTTGAACTCACATTCACTTTATTACTTTTAACTAACCGTACACTTACAATGATTTAAATCAAAATATATTTTTGTGAACAAATAATATTGGAATAGACTGAACAGTATAATGAACAAAAAAAATTCCCTTTTTTTTTTCCTTTGTGATTACTGTCTAATAATCATCAATATCCTTAATAAACACTAATGTGCAAATTGATCATGGACATCCGAGTGGATATGAATCAATTGGTAGTCAAGAGAGACCTATTTAAACCTCATTAAACCACAAGCATACCTGAAGAGATAACCGCTTTATAGTCCTTAGCTAAATGCAATTTACGAGTGATTCTGAAAATGTACACTTGTGGCCACTAAAACAAAAACAGCAAGACTGATCATACGCGGAACCTCATGGCGATCTTCATGTAGAGATCATACGAGATTAGCAAATAGCAAGCCTTAAATCTTTATTAACTACTTGCTATCAAAATGTAAGGACACACAAGTGAAGAACTTCATAGTACAGAGTCCAAGTTCAGAGAAAGACAACACAATTGTTACCTTTCATCCCACATATAAATGCACCAACAGAATTTCTCATCACTATTAAGAAGCCCAGAAAAATCATTACTTTCTTTCTCATTGTTCCCAATCAGCAATTAGGGTGGAAAAAATCTTTGTTGACCAAAGAATCCAAGTCCTTGGTTGCTTGGTTCATATTATACAATTTGTGAAATTATGAGGCTCTTCCCAGTTAACTTGGGAATAAACCTTCTATATATCATTTCTGCTATCAAACTGATGATCACGAAAACTCAAAGGCTTTCCCTTCACACCTGAATGCTATAGATCTTAAGTGCCAATTTTCTTGAATATCTTCTCAAGCTAATTGAACTCATCCTATTTTTGCACCGAGAAATGACTGCAAATAAAAATGAAAACAAATATACAATTTTAATATTCTATCCCTAAAATAGTATAGCATCTTTCTTTAAATATCAATTATACACAGTGAAGGAAAGATTATTCGGGGAGAAAGATCTACACCCTTAAAGCAGATCATGTCAAGGACACTGCAAACTATTAAGAATAACAAGAAAAGAAATCAGACAAATGCCCTCTCTTCATTATTCTGTCATCTACTTTTCCATATTGATTGAAACCATATAGCAAATAAAGCAGGTTAAGAAAAGAAAAAAATATGATGTGCAAAACATTAAATTTAGTGACAGAACTTCGTGAAAATTTTGTCAATTGTCGACATAGTCCCGGTTCTTGGGCTCTGTGCTTACTTTCTCAGCATGTTATCTTCTCAAACTTTCTTCATACATGTTCAATTCAATGAACACTATAGATATATATTTAGACAGAGCACAAATTTACCTTTGATTTTGTTTGAGTTCCTCGTTTAGCTGTAGCAGTGCTCCCAAATCCAAATTTTGGCTTCTTTTCCGCAGGTTTTAGTATCTGAAAAGAGCACATTAAAGTTTCATCCACACTCATCATAGCACCGGCATTGTCAAATTCTCCACAGTAATTGGGGGCTGAGAATATTGTGACAAGCTGTCGATTGGCAAAAAACTCATAACCATCTTCAACGACCTGTAGTTGATCAAACGGATAATGAGTCACTTGAGATTCTGTGTTACTGTTGAATAGTACAAAAAATAACATTTAAACCTGATGGGCACGGCATATAAGATCAAGATCATGCTTTTGAAGGAACTCAGTTACCGTATCAGGACCAAATGTATGGGACACTCCCCTATCACTCATTCCCCACCCTTTGACATCTTTACTGGGATCTGACCATAGTAGATCACAAAGTAAACCAGTTTCTGGAACATCTATTGGACGTTGCATATTTCTAATTTGATCCAAATCATGCAGATCAGGAGAGAGTCCTCCATGCATGCACAATATCTTTTCATCTATAAGAGCTGCTATCGGTAGGCAATTAAAACAATCTGTGAATGTTTTCCACAGTCTCACATTAAACCTTCTTTTGCACTCATCATAAAATCCATATATACGATTTACCGATGCACATTCATGGTTTCCCCTCAAAAGGAAGAAGTTTTCAGGGTACTTTATCTTATAGGCAAGTAGAAGACAGATTGTTTCCAGACTTTGCTTCCCACGATCCACATAATCCCCCAAGAATAAATAGTTAGATTTTGGGGGTAATCCCCCATATTCAAAAAGTCTTAGAAGATCAGAATATTGACCATGAATGTCTCCTGCAAAATATTTAACTAAAAAGTCAAATTACATTGAAATACAAATTGTTTGATAAAAAGTACAAACATATCCCAGTTAATTCAATGAACATTAGCAGAGTTAGATCACTAAAAGAAGCAACAGAAGTTTATACCATTTGGAAGCTTTAAAAGTTAAATATAAAACCAACAAAGCCCTACTCCATACAAACTAAACAGTAAATACACCAATACAGAATAAAATGAAGGAAAACCATTTGAGAAACCAAGAAAGTCAAAAAAGTTCAAGTTTGGGCGAACTGGGTAATAAATGATTATCACATTTGCCCTTCTTAATAAGACAATTCAGTAATGACATACAAATTCGGAATTCTAAGCAAGTTAATCACCTGAATCATGTTATTTTGTACAAGCACGAGTAGGGTTTATTTCACAAACACAACCATTTCAGTACCATTTTCCATTGGCAAAAAAATCCTTGTAAATATCAAGAATCTAACGGGACTTAATAACTAATCTTTCATCAACTCTGCCTGTGACGAGCATCAAAAAACTAAAAATCTTCGTTGAATCCAAAAATAACTCGAATATGCAGCATTGACAAGTCTTTCAACAAAATTTCTTCACTGTGGATGCAAAAAATCTCAAATAACTCAACAGATTGATTACAGCAATAGAATAATTCCTTTAGAGCACCTTAAACTTTTTTTGGATGCCATACTTGCCAGATGAAGCCAGACCAGCCACCAATCTATTTCCCTCACCTTTTACAATCCTCATTCGTGTTAGCAACTTCCATCGTCTATTAACCAGGACAACTTCTACAAATAGGTTTTTGCCCTCTTTATCTACATTGTGATTATGAGCCTATTTGGGCATGATTAAAATTTGATTTTAGTCTAAGTCAAAGTCAAACAATCAATATTAACCAAATCTTTCATGGGTCCCACAACTTCTCAACCACACATTTCAAAAACTTCTATCACAATCTACTAAAAGTTCTAATTTTAATTCCACCAAACACCCTCTATATATTTATTCAGAGAATCCCTTCGGAAATTGAAATTTGACTTCATCCTTCACCAGATCCTCAAACAAAATATTTACTTTTTCCCAAAGCCCCCTTGTCATAGTTTCAGTTTGTCCATGAAGATATTGAGTACTCTTTAACACCTATCTTTAAATTAATTTGATGATCAATGCTAAGAATGGAACTCATTCGTTATGATTACTTTAAATGAAAGTTTGGATACCAAGCTGAAAGGAGCTTTTGAAACCAAGATGTAGGAAAATCAGGCACTCAAAACTCAACTTTAATATACTGGAATCACTTCCATATTTGTGTTTTATAGGTATTCATTAATTGTTTCAGGACTTCTATTGTTTGTCTAAGAAAAGAAACATAACAGAAAAATTACGGCACCCTGACAATGAATGCTTCCTATCTCAAAGAAGAGGATCTCATGAAATCAGTGACAAGAGATTCTGGATTAGAAGGGGACTTGACTGAAGCAAGACGCGAACTTAAGAAGTTGGAGCATCTGGTAAACTTGTTGGGAAGATTGAAAGTGATCATGAGATATTGAAAGGAACGATAATATCAATAGTTTTTTTTTTTTTTTTTTTTTTTTTTTTTTGTGAGTTTTATTACTCAATTGTAGACAATTTTGATATGTGGAGCTTATCCAGGTCAAGCACGAATATAGTATTTTCTTTTGCATTTTCAAGCAATATGTATGCCCAGGTGCAAGGGTGCGAGGGAGGGAGGGTTCCAGCAGTGGCATATGTGTGACCAGTGGAATCTGGAAATTTGTTTTTGCTTTTTTCAAAATCATTTTTTATTTGAAAACTACCCATAAAAGTGCAATGGCACATGGCCTTTTTCTCTTTCTAGAATCTCTGTTAATTTTACTATCTCATTTCTGATAATTAGATTCCACAGGTTTATTGTGCTAAAGAAGTCATCTATTTTGTCTGTTTTCTTGTATAAAATGTAGTTATCTTTTGTATTATGTTATTGCTTATTATATTGATCCTGAGGAAGAATTTTTTGCTTTATTCAAGTGGGTTTACAGTGTTTCTCCAATTATAAGCAAGAAGGTACCTTATTTGGCATTTCAACAAGGGGTTCAGCTCACTTTTTTTGGTGTTTCAATTCATTCCATTCCAAGTTTTTACAAGTGAATTTTGAATAAAAGCTTCCTTTCTTGAAAAATTCCTTGCTTTCTGAAAAAATATATATTTATTAAGAAGATATGATTTTGATACCTGATATTGAATTATTAATAAATCATATGAACGTCAGAAACTTTGAACAATTGGACATTTAGTTGAAGCATTGAAGAAGAGAGAAAGAAGTAAGGAGGGAGAGGGAGAGGGAGAGGGAAAATGAAGAGAAAATAATGGGGTATATGTTTCCAAGGCTACATGTCACAGGATACAGAGAAAGGAGGGCCCAAAAGCACCTACACGAAACAAGATGGCCCTTCATGAGCAACTAAGCATTCCTTCACATAGATTTAGTCATGGAGTTTTGCCTCTTACGCCCATGAGTAACAACTCGAAATTAGAGCCTTCGACTTCTTTAATCCAGGTTACTTGAGTATTCAGATTTTTTGCAAAGTCCAGTGGTGCCCCCACTGAATCAGCCTCCTGGCTACGCCACTGTATAACTCCTTTTGGTACATTACTAATAATATTATGAATTGTCTAAAAATCAGCAACAGAAATCATTGCCATCTCTAATGCTTCTTATTCCTCTTTAAGTAGAAAAAAATTAAGAAGCTGACATGAAAGTCCATTATCTTGAGTTATCGATATAATTGTTTCAAAGATAGGTAAATGTTGAATTCCCATATCAGTTTATCATTACTTCAATAGTTGAAGAAAATTTAAGTACCTTTAGATATTCATTAAACTAATCTAAAATAAGAATTTCTTATATAACAGCTGGTGCCATGATCAAAGCATGTTGCCTAGTCCTACAGATAATTTTTCCATTCTTCCCAAGTTTCTTCCTCCCTCCCCTTACTTTTCCTTCTATTCTTTTGGATAAAACCAGAGTTATGAATTGATAAGAGAGAGAGAGAGAGAGAGAGAGAGAGAGAGAGAGAGAAGACAAGACTTGAGGACAAGTGATCCTCCAAACAGAAAACAGAAGTGCACAAATAAATAAATTTCTTTCATTCATTAATTTACTCAAAAACAAACTTTATCGTTCGCACGCAGGGAAGGAGGGAGAGAGATCTTCATAAACACCGAGACTCCACAGAGAACCACTGCCCATTAAACTAATATAATGTATTATTTATGGAGCACCATTCACAGAGGAACAGTAATTATATTGTCCAGATCTTTAACCATAACTTTCCATTGCCTACATCATATCATCTAATTCTTATATAGGCCAATTATAATAACTCCTTTTAAATGCATTTTATAGCTTAGACAATTCTTGTATGGGTCAAATCCATTCCATCACCTTGTGGCACCTCTATCAACTGCCTAGCATCAGACTTATCTACTAATAATAAGATAAGAAAAAATTTTGTCCTACGTCCTACGCCAAGGCGCATGAGAACTGTAACTATTGTTTTCTATAATCGCCACATGATGCTTTGTATATAATTATTTTGGATTTGATATTTGTTGAAAATAGAAAAACAAAATTACAAATTCGGCATATGTAAAGTGAAATTCAGTGATAAAACTGTTTGTTCATGTTGGATGCAATAAATAATGAGAAAACATGCCAACGAATGGAGGTTAGGGTATGTCATAGTTCATAAAAGTGATGCAATCTCATTCAAGAAATTACGAGCAAACCAAAATAACATGGATTTTTGTGGTAGTAAAGGATAGTTGTTTGGATGTTACGGTAGTTGCGACAATGGACCAAATGGAAAGGTGGAAACGATTCATGTAGCCAATCCCAAATTTATTGGCAATTAGACCTTTGTTTCAAGACCGTTGTCGATGTTAGTAGTACAAAACTCAAGTCATTGGAGACACTGATTTAACAATAGAGGTATAATTAAAGGTCATCAAGAATGAATTTGATGCACTGCACGAGTCATTTATCTTATTTCGAGATTGATGGATGAATATATAGTAGAAAGAAGTAAAATTTGAACATGACTGGTATTGATATAAAGATAGAATATTACAAAATTAATAAAAGTGTTATAGTCGGTGTTTAATGAGGAAAAAAGTAAAGAAGAAACTTCTATTCCAAATGTAAACCACCAACGATGAACACCTATATATTGGTATTACAATAAGAGATCGTGTCAAGATTCAACTCTACTCTAATGTTTATCTTTTCTTTAGTCATGAATAACCTTACAAAATACTATATGAAGTCCTTTATTTTAGTTGATGAGTTTGGAGAAGGAATAAATCATAATTTTAAAACATTGGAGGAACCGAAGAGTTTGAGGTTAATCAAAATCTCAGAAGCACCGACACGCTGCCGGCTACAGCTATCGGTGTCCGACACATATCGGACACCAGTACGCCTCCAACACGTCGCCGACGCGTGTCGAAGTTGCTTCAGTGTATCGGAGGTAAGAAAGACAGAAAAAAAGAGGAAGAACCTGCTAGGCGACGTGTCGGAGGCAAAAAAGGCAGAAAAGAGGAGGAAGAGCTTGCTATGATAGGGAAAGAAAGAAAAAAAAGAGAAATGGAAGTGAAAAACTTCATTGACAGGAAAGAAAAATAGAGAGAAGAGAAGACGAAAAGACTAACAGGCGGCTGGGGAAAAAGAACGGGTATTAGAGATGAAAAATTAAATGAAAATGTTTTCTTTACCAATGTAAATTTTAAATGGTAGGGCACAACCTGAAAATTTTCCCAATTAGTGCATTTTCTCTACGTTTTTGTACCTTCACAGCAATAAAAGTTAATAAAATAATAGATAAAAAAAAATTGAATAATTTTTGTACCATTTTACCCTTCAACAAAATATCAAGATTATATATACACTAAAATACACTTTTTTTCCTCATAATACCTCCAAAAATTGCAAGAAAAAATCAAAAAATCCATTAAATTTTTCTTTGTTATTTCATCTTTTTCAAAAATTTCATCAATCCACATTTGAAAAATCATTTGCAAGATCAAGAAGAAGATATTTTTTCAAGTTTCGGGTAATATCACTACTATCTTATTTAACTATATTTGAAATTATTTTTCTTTTGAAGTTATGAGTGATAATGCTATGTATAATGATTTGTCTTAACCTCTTTGGAAATATGTTACAAAACTTGACAAATTTAATGAAAAGGGTGGTAACATTCTTTGACAATGCAATTTTTGTAATGTAACAAAGACAAGTTCATACACTAGAGTGAGGGCACATTTGTTAAAATTACAAGGCTACGGAATTGGGGCTTGTGGAAAAGTAACTATGAAAGATATATGTGAAATGCAAAAAATTGAAGATGAAGCCAAGTTGAGAATGCAAACTAAGGCAGGGAAAAGAGTGACATTGCCTTCGGATAATATGAGTTCTAAGGATTGTTATGTTTTGGAGGAAAAGAAAAGAAAGAATAGTGTAATAGAAAATGCTTTTAATGTGACAACACGTGACCAATTGGATTCCGAAATTGCTAGAATGTTTTATTCAAGTAGTTTGCCTTTTACTCTTGCAAGAAATCCTTATTACATTAGCTCTTATACTCTTGCTTCCAATAGTCGAATTTCGGGGTATTTGCCTCCCGGTTATAACAAGTTGAGAACTACTCTTCTTCAAAAAGAGAGAAAAATGTGGAAAGGTTATTAAATCCAATTAAAGGTACATGGGCGGAAAAGGGAGTTACCATTGTAAGTGATGGATGTAGTGATCCACAAAGAAGGCCACTAATTAATTTTATGGCTGTGACCGAGAGTGGATCAATGTTTTTAAAAGCGGTTGATTGTTCCGGTGAAACGAAAGATAAATATTTTATTGCTAACTTGATGAAAGGGGTTATAAATGAAATTGGTCATGAAAAGGTGGTTCAAGTAATAACCGATAATGCTCCAAATTGCAAAGGTGCCGGGCAAATAATTGAATTGGAGTATCCTCATATTTTTTGGACATCATGTGTTCTGCACACACTAAATCTTCCTTTGAAGAACATGTATGCCACAAAGAATGTTGAAAATAATTTGATCACATATGAGGAATGTAATTGGATTACTAATCTTCATGACGATGTAATGATTATAAAAAAATTTATCATCAACCATTCCATGAGACTAGCAATGTTCAATGAATTTGTGCTTTTGAAGTTGCTTTCGATAGCGCGACTTGCTTCTGTGTATTGTCATGTTAAAAATATTTAAGCTTATCCAACGTGGTCTTCAAGCTTTGGTTATTAGTGAAAAATTGTCAATTTATCGAGAAGATGACATGACGAAGGCAAGTTTTGCGAAATTGAAAGTAATTGATGATCTTTGGTGGGACTTTATAAGTTTTGTTCTTTCCTTCACTTCTCCCATTTATGACATGCTTAGATTTTATTATACGGATAAACCTTGTATTCACTTGGTTTACGACATGTGGGATACAATGACTGAGAAAGTGAGAAGAATAACTTATAGGCATGAGAAAAAAGTTCGGGAAAGGGAATTATCATTCTACAATGTTGTTCATCGGATACTTGTAGATCGTTGGAACAAAAATAATACTCCATTTCATTGCTTGTCTCACTCTCTAAATCCAAGATAATTTTTAAATCTAATTCATACATTTATTGTTTATTTACATTTTCATAATATTTAATATTTTTAGTTAGTTACTGAATGAATTGTCATTTCTTTAAATTTTTTTTCTTTTTAGGTACTATAGCGAGGAATGGCTTAATGAGGATCCCGCTCGACTTGTTCCACATAGAGATGTAGAGATTTCAAGAGAAAGAATAAAATGTTTTAAGAGGTACTTGTCAAATGAAGAGCGTAATATAGTGAATAAAGAGTATGCCAAATTCTCAACTATGGAAGATGACTTCGGTGATTTTGAATCCATCCATGATCGTTACCGCTTGGACCCAAAGACTTGGTGGCTTATTTATGGTGCTTGCACACCTAAGCTTCAAAGTGATGCCTTGAAATTATTTGGACAACCATCTTTTTCATCTTGTTGTGAGTGAAATTAGAGTATTTATTCCTTTTTACACTCTCTTAAACGGAATAAACTAACTCCAAAACGTGCGGAATATTTGGTTTTCGTCCATAGCAATCTTCGTCTCTTATCGAGGAGGAGTGCACAATACTCACGAGGAGAGACTAAAATGTGGGATATCGGTGGAGATGCATTTGATACATTTGAAGATGTCGGTGTACTTGAAGTTGCTAATTTATCTCTAGACAAACCGGAATTGGAGGCGATAGTATTTGCGGATGGAGATGAAGATGTTGAAGAGGTTCAAGATGAATGATGTAATTAATTTCATTTTTATTTTTTGAACTTATGTTATTAAGAAACATTTATGAATTAATGTCAAGTATGATTTCTATTTATCATTACATATATATATGTTTTGAACTTATGTTATTAAGAAACATTTATGAATTAATGTCAAGTTTGATTTCTATTTATCATTATATATATATATGATTCAATAAGTATAAAAAATTATTACTTTAGACTATAAAATTAAAATAAACTAAAAAATAATAATGAATCAGCGTGTCAGTGATGTATCGTGTCGGAACTTTTTCAAAAAATCGCGTGTCGGCGTGTACGTATTTCTTAGATTAAAACCAAGTAAGAATGCATAGAATTGCTTTGGTCATAGTAGGAATGAAGATGACATTATAATAAAAATAGATGATCATATTGTCCTAAAGAGTGATTCTCATTAGGTTAGAATGCCACGAATTGGGAACAATTAATGCATAAAATTAGCATGAGTTAGACAAAATCAAAATCAAGAAACTATACAAAAGTTCTACTGGATTGATTTGATGCAGAGATTGTCAAATCAACTATACTTTACGGTATTGACTATTAGGCCATTAACGGACAAAATTTCAGAATATGATTGTGGGAAGCATAAAGATGTTAAGATAAATGTAAGGGTCATACCAGAAAGGATAAAAATGAGAAATGAAAAATGGGATAGAGAGGAAGAGGTGTATCAAATGCTCGTGATGAGCATGTAATAAAGTAACTAGTTCGGGATAATCCCCCTTTTGTCAAGTTTAAGGTATAAAGCCAGTACACCATTTGGACATTATCACTGGCTTTCTAATGCTGGAACAGAAGAAATACAAAGTAGATCACCTGGTAGGATAACAAAAGAATTAAAGAAGTCTATCAAAATAAAATGAAGCAACCTAATGTAAAAACAGCCTAGTGCAGAATTGTAAAGTGTTTGCCTGCTTGAACTCTCGTCATTCAATCTTTATGGACCCCGAGAACTTTTAAGATCTTTTTATGCTTTTCACTCACCTTTCTATTTAGACTGCAATGACTGCCATAGTCATTGTTCACTTACTCATGACTAAACATAGTGACATGTAATAGTAGTTCTTTCCACAATGCCAACCGGTGCATAAGAATGGAGTTATTTGACAACATAGAGTGCATTAGAAAAGATAAGTTTTTTTAGAATAAAGGAAAGGATCTGTTACTAGAATATTGTGATCAAGCTGAGAGTAGGCAACCAAGCAAAAAAACCAAAAGCTTTTAAGTATGAGAACTCTTAAAAGCCAAGTGTCCTATTATTTTTTATCCTCCCACATGTAACAAATGGCCTCTTATACCCAATTCCACTTTAAAATGAAAAGACAAAACTATAGTTCTTTCCTGAAAATGGTGAATGAACAGCTACAATCAAGCCCATTTCAATTCCTTCCACAACTATCTCTGACCAACCAAGCTTTAAGACCCAAAGAAGGGGCTCTCTTAACTAAAAATAACCATCGAGAACAATTATATATTCCCATCACGTGCTCGGAATTAATCTACAAAATTCTCAATATTCTTAGACTACCACTTTCAATCATAGCCCACTTCGTCCTGTAGCATTAAATTTCACATAAACGGAAAGCACATATTCTGTATGCACAAATCTAGGAGCAGAAAATAACAGGTTTCATTCCAGGTCAACTGCCGAAAATAGGAATTAAAATATGTAAAAAAAAAAGAAGGAAAAAAAAAAGCCACTTAATAACTTCAACACATCTGAAACATCACAAAATCACCACATAACAAAACCCAACTTTAAGAAGATGGAGAAAAAGCGAAAAAAAAAATTAAAATTTAAAAAAAAAAATGTAAAAAATACAGTAACTTAACAACTAAATCGAAGGAAAATTTACCACAGATCTTAATGGGAGCCTCGAGCTCAAGAAGATTAGGCTGTTGCAAGAAAATCTCTTTAGACTGCAAACAAAGCTGCTTGATCTCCGACTCTGAGAGCTGCACTTGCTTTCCCGGCTTCCCTTTAACCTCTAGCAAACGGTTGATTATATAATCCAGAGCAGTAGAATCCATTTTTTTTTTCCTTCGCTTTCTTTACTAAAGTTTCATACAAAGAAAAAGAAACTAAAAGTTACAGTTTTCTTGACTCTCGGTGTAATCGAACATAAGGGTTTGTGGGTTCTTGGAGTGTTTTGAATGGAAGACTTTAGCTTTATGGGGTAGCCCTTTTATCTTGGGAATTTTAGCTATAGTTAAGAAATGGCTTTTTGGGTTACATTCGTGCTTATCTGTGCGCGCGCGCGCGCGCGCGGGACGAGAAGGGATGAACTCGCATGGAACGTCTATATATAACATTTATAATCAATGTTCACTGACCCGAAAACATTAAAGAGTGAAGCTTAAAAGGTCGAATCTAATTAAAACATTATTTAAAATCCATTATTTAATATTTAATATCTAGGTAGGAAATTAGTTAAACTAAATGGACAAAAAGTGTTATGGTCCATATGTACGTGCAAACACTATTAAAATATGCATACACAAAGTCACAGGTTCCAATTCGTTTTCTTTATGTTTTTGTTGTCTCGTCTTCTATGTGTCTTCGTTGCGTCTTCTATCTCACATTCACAAGGATCAATAGTATGTATTTTGTACCTACATATCAAGCAACGTTTCTCTTCTTTATTGTGCTCTATTTTTTTCATTTTTAGCACAATTTCAAGTCTGGAACCGGAAAAATCGTAATGGGTTCACCGGTTTTCGGTTTGAATCGAACAATTTTTCGAGTTTTACACCAGTTTTTTAACATCCGATTTCTACAGTTTGATCGGACTAGATTTCTACTCGATTCTCAATTTTTTCGGCCAAATCAGTCGGTCCGGTTCGATTTTGAGAACATTGTCTATAACGTTAAGCCTATGTAAAATCACTATTAGTCTATTATATCATATTAGCGGTGAAATTCAATAGTACAATAGGGCATAGAATACCGTTAACAAGAACTAAAAATTCAAAAACTCTAAATTGATTGTCCATCTCTTTGTTCGATTAGTAAAACTACAAATTTACAAAGGATTCGAACGAGTAGACTATTTAACCACCAATTCTGCTTATTAGAGTTTGACAAGAAGAAAGAAGTAGAAGTAAAACCTAGAGAACGAAAGGACGAATGAATGAACAAAAATAAAAAAAAAAAAAAAAAAAAAAAAGCTTTTTTGTGAATATCAAAGAAAACCTCATTCCTTTGGTGATTAATTTTAAAAGAGTTATTAACTTATGCATAAAATAATAATTTACTAAATTATAGTGTATTTATAATTCATTACATATAACTAAATATAAATTATAGTCTACTAAACTAACGATTTAAATAAGCATTAATCAGCTAAATATTTATTATTTAACCAATAAATTAAAATTATTTTACTGTTATAAAATAGTGGGAAAAAAAGGAAGAAACACATAGAAGTCAATATATATGTGTGAAGTTTATCGAGAACAATGCTCTCATATTTACATGGAAGAATTATGGCTGCAATAGATACAATAGTCATAATAACTAGGGTATAATAGTCAGTCACTAATAAACATATAATTTACAAAACTTCGCATTTAATGACTCAGTACATAATATATGTCTCGTTAAAATTTTGTTTGATAAAAATTTAGGAGGACAAAAAGTCAAACAGAGAAAAAATAGTAAAATTATTTTTGGAATAATAAAAATAAATGATGTCTCGTTAAAACCTTACCAGAGAAATTCGGTGAGATAAAACGTAAGAGGAGAAAAAAGAGTACAATTACTTTCCTTGATGTTGATAATCGAAAATTTTGAGTTGACATATTCCTATCTTGTATACCATTTTCTTGAATGTAGACGTCAATAATGCTTTTGTGAATAAGTCAACCACGTTATTACTTGAGTAGATTTGTTGAACATCAATATCATCAGTCCTCTAAAATTTATTTAAGAATTTGGGAGAAATATGCTTTGACATGTCTCCTCTGATATAACATTCTTTGAGTTATGCAGTAAAAGTTGTATTATCTTCATACAATATTGTTAGACTATCTTTTATTGAAATTAATCAACATGATGCTTGGATATGAGCCAAATTCCTTAGTCATACATATTCTTGACTTGCTCATGGATTGCAATAATTTCAAAATAATTAATTTAAGATGTTGTCAAGTTTGCTCGCGGATCTCCATGATATAACTATTACACCGCATATAAATACATATCGTATTTGGGATGTAGTTTTATGTGGATCAGAGAGATAACATGCATCTTCATATCCCACTAAAGAATATCTCAATTTTTTAGAATAAAATAATCACCTATCAATAGTACCTCTTAGGTCGAAAAATGTGTTTAACATCAATTTAATATCTTGAGTTGTCGTAGAGCTATATCTTATAAGGAGATTTACAGAAAGAAATTGTATCTGGTCCAATAAAATTTGCAAGATATGCTAATATCCTCTGTTGCAAGACGAGTATGTTTTACTCATGAGTTTTATTCTATTTTAAACTTAATTGTGAGCTAGATTCTATGAGAAGTTGACGTTTTTTATATGTTTATTAGTGTTGTTTTGTAGAAGTGGTGAGATGGCGAAAAGCAATGAAGAAATGATAAAACGAGGCTATTGGCATGGAATGAGAAGAAATTAGGGACAAAAGGGCAAAAAGTCAAAGCATAATATAGACCGGACGAACGGTGCCATGGACCGAGAGTATGGCGCTGTGACGCCATACAACCTGCAGGAGGCAGAGAACATGGTGCTGCGACGCCGCCAACTTATCGGATTTGCCAAAAAATTTCATCATAAAAAGCCCATTAAAAACCCTACACTTGGGATGAACGAAAAGGAAAGTATAAATAGAGGTCTTTGAGACTTGGCAAAGGGTTACACACTTTAAGAAGCACAAAATACTTGGAGAGTTTGAACAAGCTATTTTAAGGGTTTCAATTAAGAGATTTTGAAGATTCAAGCAAGGGATTGAAGGGAAGAATATCAAGGAACTCACCATTGAAGTGTTGATTGGAAGAGGAAGAGATTTTGGTGCAAGATCTATTTCGTTTTCTACAATCTTACTACAATATCCGGTGATGTATTCAATAACAATTATTTTTTTCCTTGTGTAGTATGAATAGCTAATTCATTCGTTAGGGCGAACATGTAAACTTATTTGGGATCTTTTATGTTTTTAATTCGATGTGTTGATTTTTACTATGATTTTATTGCTTCAAATTAATTGATCACTAGTTTGATATTTTTGTGAATTCTTTACAAATCGAGAGGTACGTTCATGATTTAGACCATTTAGTAAAATTCGGTAAATTGGTATCATGTGTAGAGATACATATACTAATTATTGCAATCATAATTGAATTTTCAAAACTTTGTTTCATTTAATTAAGGCCAATTTACATAAAGATATGAAATTTGATTAGTTGAATAGGTTCAACGAGAACTCGAGAGGGGTAAGTTGAATATATTAGGAAAATTCGACCGAACACTACTTTAGATTGTAAATCTTGTTATAAAACGTAAATGTGATCAAAAAAGTGAAAATGTTCTACCCTAACATTCTCTTTATTGTTTAATCTCAATATCAATCGTTGTGCGCATCACAACATTGCACTAAGATATGTTTCCTCATAATTAGTTACAGGACTTTGTAAGAAACTTTGGACTATGATTCGGGCTTTCTATCTTGTAATCTCATTATTTTCATTTATATTCCTTACAAAAATCCACTTGTATCATACAAATATTACATTTTTTAGGTGATCGAACTACAAGTTTAAATACTTTTCACTTCTCTAAAAAAATTCAACTCTATTTGTATTGCTTCTTCTCATTTTGGTCAATTATTTCTATGTTGACAGTTTTTTAAGAACTGTAGTTTAGGATCCTCATTTTGAATGATTCAAGAGTTACGATAAAAATAAAAAAAATATTGTCTATAACAATATTATTATGTTTTCATAATTTATGGGATAATATATAATTTGTTGAAATCTTAATATTTCTGGATATTTTGTGGTTCTTCAGGAATCATATCATCGGTATTTGATTGATCAATATTTTTTAATATTACTTCTTTTGGAGTTTTTATTTTACTCTTTCGAGATACAAAGTTTTTTTTTGTGCCAACTAGTCGATCACGCTTTCGACATATTTGAGATTTATTTCCTATAGAAAATTATTGTACAAGGACATTAATTTTTGCCAGATTATCATTTCCTAGTATATATGACTTTGACATTTTTCTTATGTCAACAAAAACATTAGAAATTGATTTACAGCTCTTTGCGGGGATCAAAGTAATATAGAGTTCATAATGTGGTATACAATGATTATTATAACTACAATATGGAAAATAAACTCTCAAAAGTAAACAAAACTCAAACCAACCAACTCAAATCTTCTTCAATCTCACCACCGATGTATTTTGTAATGTTGAGCTCAGATTTGTGCCACACCGAATCATGCACCGTCGTCCATAGGAATGACAATGGATATAACGAGAAAAGAATCCGCTGAAGGCCACAAAGAATTTAGCTGGAGATATGAGCTTCTCCCACTTGGTCCCTTTCTATGCTTTCTTTCTTTTGTTTTGTCAAGTCCAAGTGAAACAAGTGAATACACATAATTATAGAGCCAAAATCATTTAAATTCAAAATCAATGACAAGTGATATGAGTAGATGTAGAAAGTGACTACACAATTAAATCTAACCATTAGGTTTAATTTATGGTCCACAATTATACCAAACTAGCACAATCATTGCTAAACACTCAATGCCAATAATCATGTGTATTCACTTGTTTCGCTTGGACTGATGAAATAAAAGAGAGAAAACAAAGTAGGAGAGTTTCATATCTCCGATGAAATTCTTGATGGCCTCAGACAAATTCTTTTCTCAGTATTTGCATTATCATTCCCATGGACGACTGTGCATGAACCAATGTGGTAAAAAGTGTTACAAATGGTATCAGAGCTTAGGCCATTGGTAAAAGTGTTACGGAAACCTAAAAATTGGATTGGGAGTCGAAGGGGATTTGAGTTTGGTCAAAAACAAGTTTACCTGAAACTTTAAACTCATTTTCCGAAAGATCTACTCACCTGGTGGACAAATGGCGACCACCACCAAATTCGAAACAACGAGCAAAAGTTGTTGCTACCATGCGTGAGACATACATAGTAGTGGTAGAAGCAGCGTATGAGCACACATACACCGAACAGAGGCCGTGCATGAGGGCGCGTACGAAGAAATGTGGTGATGGTGAAAAAAGACCGTTTGTTCTTTAAGAATGTTTAACATTTTAGTGGTGTTATATTTCATTTTGGTATGTTGTGAAAGCAGATATAGCCTCGGGCAGAAAGGTGAAGTGGAGAAAGCTTTCGATTGGCAGCTTGGTGGTGTTTTTTGGGATCGTAGAAGTTGATGGATGACTTAAGGGTAGTTAATGGAGGCCCTAAATCAATAAAGACTCGCATCCTTACTTAAAATACTAACTAACATACTGGTTCACTCAATTTGTACATTCTAGCACCCTCTCGAATTTACAATTGAGTTATTGTGTTATTTGTTACCATATTTTATTTGACTCTTGTGATATTGTTTATGTTTTACTTGTTATGATATCATCGTTTGTGTCATCTTGAAAAGTAATTTATACATAAATTGGTTGATCTTGCATTTGTGTGTGGATAAATTGGTTGAGTAAAACTTTTTCGAATAACATTGTTTTGCTACCATGGCCTCTCAAGTTAAATTGTCGCAATTCAACGGTAAGAGAGATTATTCGATTTGGAAGAAAAAATAAAAGTTATATTAATCCAACAAAGAGTTTCTAAAGCTCTTGAAGACCCGAAAAGATACCCTAATACTTTAAAAGCTAAACCGGATGAAATTGCTGAGATGAATAAAATTGCACATAGTTTGATTTATTGCATTTATTTGATGATTTGTTAGGACAAGTTGAACAACATAAGACTGTATAAAGAGTTGTGTGAAGCACTGGACAAGCTTTTTTTGGAAAAATCTCTTCCAAACAGGACACGTTTGCTTCAAAAAAATTTCAATTTTAAGCTGGACCCGAGAGAGGATCTTGAATCTAATTTGGGTGACTTTAAGCCAAGTGTTTGGCTACAATGATGAGAAATTTGATGATGCTACAATGATGAGAAATTTGATGATGAGTATCTAGTGGTTATACTAGATAATGTTTGGAATACTATTGTGACTAATGCTCAGAGGGCTAAGGAGCTAGAGCATAAGAAAGAGTCATGAGGTAGCTTAAGAGAAGAGATTTTGTTTGTTAGAGAGAGAGATATGAGACGAGGGGGAACTATTTTTAAAGTAAAAAGAGTAGAGGAAAATCGAAGGGTATGTTTAAGTCTAGAGATAAGAGTGGTAAGAAATGCTACAATTGTGGTAAGTTAGAGCATTTCAAGAAAGACTTTAATGACCTTAAGAAGAATCGAGATTGCAGCAGAGTGATGATTGGAACTCATTATTGTAGGTGATTCTCTTGATTGTCTACATGTTATTACTATATCAGGAGATTTTGACACTAACGTAGATGGTGCCCGTGATAACATACATGTCATGAATGTTTCTATTATTGATTTTGGCACTTAGTGGATTTAGACTCATGTGTTACTGTTCATATGTGTCCTGTCAAGTATTGTTTCTATAACTACAGAGATGTGAATCCTAGAAAGTATACTTGGGGGACAACCATACACATAATGTGGAAGAAGTATGTAATGACCCAAATTCTCGGAACTTGAAGCGTTAAAAGAAAATTCATCTTCTTTGTTTTATGAATCAAAATTCATCTCTTTATCTCTAATTGGAATCACCAAAGGGTGCTTCCATTCTCTCATGAGTAACACAATAATATGTTAATGCAAATCGAAAACAAATAATTTTTACTTAACTTACAAAGTGTTGAAAACATCCATACCTTAAATATTTGAAGTTTGAATAACCTTTTGTGTTCAGTATGTAATAATATACAGTGTACTCTTAGCCTCTCCTTTAGACAATTTTCATATTCAAAGAAGATTTCTTTTAATTTATGGTAAAAAGGTAAGCGGAATTCATGTGATTAAAATTGTGATTTGTGAGACAAAGGTGGCTAGAGGAGTTTAATTTTGAATTATCAAGATAAAGTTATGATTTTTAAAACAAAAGGGATGGTTGACATTTCAAATTCCAAATGAAATAGTGGTGGGCTTTAAATGGTTGGGGGTTATAGCATTTAGTATATGATTCAAATGGTATGCTTAGTAGATGAAGATGAAAAGTCAGCTTAAGGGATGAAAATTAAATGAAAATGCATTAGTAGGGAACAAAAACATGAGTGAGAAAAATATGATGTGATGCATTGAAGTGGGAATTTTAATTTGATTTTCAAATGGATGGTACAATTAGAATTAACATTCACTTTACAATTGTTATCCATCAGTTTCTTAAATGATAATTTGCTTTTGATGTTGTGACAAACAATTGAAGAATAATATGTGTTTAAAATAAAGTTATGACTTTTGAAATGTTAATGTCTTCAAATGGATGAACATAGACCTTTTTTTTTTTCAGCCGTTACAACTCATCCTACTTAAAATAATTTCATTCTCGAAATTTAATTTACTTGCTTGAGTTGGTCGGGTTACTTTGCTAAAATGTCTTCTTCCCTTTCCCAAGTAGTCTCATCCTTACCATGTTTATCTCATTGGACTTTGACTAATGGAACCCTTCGATTTCTCAGAACATGATCCTTTCTCTCCAGAATCACTGTAGGAGCTTCTTCGTACGTCATATCTCTTTGGACATCTAGTGACCAAACATTCACTACATTGCTAGGATTCGAGATGTACTTTCTCAATATAGAAACATGAAATATGTTGTGCACTGCTGAAAGTTCAGGTGGCAACGTTAAACGATATGCGACATTCCCAAAATTTCCAATAATCTCAAATGGACTAATAAATTTAGGACTCAATTTTCCTTAATTCCAAATCATAATATTCCTTTCATTGGCACCACTTTGAGAAATACTTTACCTCCAATCTCAAAAGTTAATTCTCTCCTCCTTTTGTCGGAATAACTCTTTTGATGATCTTAGGCAGTTTTAATTTTTGATCTTAGGCAGTTTTAATTTTTGATCTAATTTTTATGTGTAGCCTCCATAGTTTTCTCGACCAATTCTGGACTTAAAAACTCTCCTTTCACCAACTTCATCCCAATATAATGGCGAACGACATCGTTGACCATATAAGGCCTCATATGGTGTCATGCCAATAATTGCTTGTCATGCGATCCCGATTGGGGGATCTCATGGAACTCGCGGAATTGTTTTGAAAACGTCGGAAAAACTCAAATTCAGGCTGTAGACGATAAGATCTCGACCCGAAAATTATTGAACCAAACAACCAAACAAGAACGAAATTTGAAATACCTCTTGATTACAAAACCAACGAACCTCGATTTGCGAACGCCACAAAGAGTGTTTAATCCTTTGATAAGTTTTAGGTTTGACCGCCACAAATATATCAAAATATTTGATAAGTTTGAAAGTTCATTGAAGAACTATGGAGAGAAAAGTTTCAATTTTTATTCATATCAAAAGTCTTTTTTACAATGAAGAATATAAATCATATTTATACCAAAACAATAAACCCTAAGAAATATGAAAAATACGATATCAAAGAGTCCTAAAATAACAAACTTGCCAAAAATAAGAATTCTAGCAAAAATAAAATATTTTATGAAAAAAGACAGTTTTTTCTAATTATGGCATGTGCCAGATCATATTATCCCCTCTCTCTTCGAAAAGTTTCGTTCTCGAATCCATGCATTGTGATCGCGTAGGGGATAACCAACCTGCCACTAGTTTTATCATTATACCACCTGGATAAACTCGAAAACTTTTCTTTTCATGCCAGAGGATCAACGCATGGCACCCATCAACTTTGTACATATGTATGTATTGCAACAGGAACTCAATCAGATCATCTTTGTTGCTTAAACCCTCATTTATGAACTCCTTCCACTATCCTTGAAACTTCTTTGTCTCCTCAAGAATCACAAAGTCAACTTCAGGAATCCAAGTGATATCCAAGCAGAGGTAGGGCTTGTTAATTTCACCCACAAGTTGATGCTCAATGCCTTGATTATGTGGTATTTCAATAGGCTCGCTTTCATGGATGTCAATAACTTCAGAAACCTGCAAAACAGAAATAGCAAAACTAGGGAAGGGATTATTCGTTCTTACTAATGCCCTCTCAACTTCACTTTTATTTTCCTACAAACTTTCTTCTGACTTTTCTTTTCTTTTTGAAGACTCATTTTCTTTTCCTTCTTGTGGCTCCACTTCATTTTTTGCTACCTCTCTACTCTAATTTTCTTTTTCTATCTCTTGCTCACCCTCATTTTTACTTTTTATTTCTCTTCTTTTTGAATGCTCTCTTTCCTTATTTCTCACTTTGAGTTGATTTGCAAGGGACTGTTCTAGTATCAAACCAACTAAAGTGATTTTTTCCTTGTCCTGAAGAAACCTATACTAGTTCATCCCCACATCAAAAACAGCATTCTTCTCATACCTCCAAGGTCTCCCAAACAAGATATGAAAAGATTTCAACTGTACAACATCACGCCAAATTTCATCACTATATCTCCCAAGGATGAAGTTTACTAGAACCTGCTTTGTCACATTTACCTTCCCACACTCATTCAACCAAGTCATCCTATAAGGCCTAGAGTGTTGTTGCAAAGGTAATCCCAATTTTTCAACCATAATGATGTTAGCCAAGTTTGACATGTGCTCCTTATCAATAGCTAAATTACATACCTCACTACCCACAAAACACCGAGTTTGGAAAATAAATCCTCAATTATAATCCATCCTTAACGTAGGCGTAATCAAGAAAACTCAAGAAAAGAATTGGATGAGTGAGAATTTAATTCAAGAAAGTGGTTTTGAATTTGGATTGGATTGGACTGAACAGAAATAGATTTTGAATTTAGAAAAGAAAGTAGGATATTTGGACAATTTTCAAGAAATAAAAAAAAAATATTTTTTTCGGACGTGAACAGTAATTTTTTTTTTTTTTTAGTAAACTAAAAAATTGACTATGAGAACAACAAAACAAACGAAAGTTGATTTAGATACTAGATTAGCCCAATAACAACTTTACAAATAAAGATAGGTTGGTTGCGAATGGATTTTTCAGAGAGATGGGATAGACTATAATTGATGTTCTTACCGATTATGAAGTATAAAATATCAGGTTAGTTTTAGCCTTAGTTTTCCAGTATGATTGGGAGTTGGAGCAACTAGATGTTAAGATGAATTTTTTTTTCATGGGGAATTGGATGAATTGATTTACATGTCTCAGTCTCAAGGGTTCAAGGTGAAGGAAAAAATCTGAACATGTGTGCTTGCTTAGAAAGTCCTTGTATGGTCTTAAACAGAATCTTAGACAATGGTATAAAAGATTTGATACTTATTTACTTAAATTTGGCTTTAAGAGGAGTGAATTCGATGCATGTCTGTATTTTAATAACTCTAAAGTAGGCTATGAAGTTTATTTATTGTTTTATATGGATGACATGTTGCTTACTAGCTCTAATAAAGCTGAAATCATAAAGATGAAAAGCCTTTTAAAAATTGAATTTGAAGTGAAAGACTTAGGAGAAACAATAAAAATTCTTGGCATGGTTATTAAAAGAAATATGATTGATAATAGGATGACTATTAATCAAGAGTCTAATTTGAATAAAGTGATAACGAAATTTGATATGAAATTTGCTAAGTATGTTAATCTACCATTATCTGTACACATGAATTTGCCATCTTCACAATGTCCAAAAACTGAAAAAGAAATGCATGAAATGAGTAATGTTTCATATGCTAATGCCATTGGGTTTGTGATATATTCAATGATTACCACAAGACCAGACCTTGCATATGTTGTTAGTTTCTTGAGTAGGTTTATGTCTAACTCGAGTAAATCTCATTGGACTACACTTAAATGGCTGATAAGATATATGGTTGGAACTTTAAAAAAAGGGATTAATGTTTAAAAAGGGAAATGAAAAATTATAACTTAAAGGATATGTAGATTCTAACTTTGTAGAGGATAAAGATCAGAGGAAATCTACCACTTCTTACTTCTTCACTTTAGGTGATAATTATACCATTTGGAAGTCACAATTGCAATACATAGTTACACTCTCTAGCATTGAAGTAGAATATGTTGTATTAACTGAAGTAGTGGCTGAAAGACATTCCATGTGAATTAAACTTCTTGAATGATAATGTTATGATTTATACTGATAGTCCAAGTTCATTGATGTTGTGCAAAAGTCTTGTTTATCATGAACGTTCTATGAGGTGAAGTATTATTTCATCAGGGAGAAGTTAGTTTCTGATGATTTTATTTTGCTTAAAATTGCAATTGATGATAACCTTGCAGATGTTGGAACAAAAGTATTTGTGGTTGGTAAGTTCAAGAAATGTTTATTAATATTGATATTTATAGTGGTGACACTACACCAAAAATGATCATTTGCAACACATGAATGACAATATTTGGTAGTTAAATATTGTTAAAGGAGTCTATCGCAACAATTTAATAAGTGAATGTTGCCATTAATTAACATAATTGAGTTTTGGCAACATTTTATAAATCCATGTTGCTAAAAGAGTATTTCGCAACGTTTATTCTGAGTTGCAAATTTTTTTATTTTTTGCAGCGTTTATAAAACGTAGCTAAATATTTTTTTATTTTGCAGCGTTTATTAGATGTTGCGAAAGATTCTTTTTGCAGTGTTTTGTAAACTTTGCAAAAAATTTGTCTTTCGCAACATTTTCTTTTGCAGTGTTGTTTAGACGTTGCTAAAGACAAACTTTTCGCAACGTTTTTCAGACGTTGCGAAAAGGGTCTTTCGCAACGTGTGAAAAAGTTGCAAAAAATATAGCGAGTTGGGTTGGGCGAATTTTGGATTCGGGTCATGGGTTGGGCCAATTTTGGGTTCGGGTCATGGGTTGACCCATGAAACCCGATTAAAATTCTTAGAACACACATGAAACCGGATTAAAATCACCAACCCGACCTGCTATGGGAGAAAATATCAAAATCTTATGAAAATTTTGGAATAGATCCAAACAAAACATAACCCTAATCCTTTACCTTCCATCTCTCGCTCGCTCTCATTCCCTCAGCTGCGCCGCCTGCCTTCCATCTCACAGAACCATCTGCGGAAACTGAAGCGAAAACCCTTGCCTCACCCCAAGCAATGTCGTAAACCTCATTGTCGTGGGGCTATCAATTGGGTTTCAACAACACCCTTTTCAATGTCCCATATAGTTTCAACAACACCCTTTTCAATGTAGCCTAGCGACAACTACAATGATGTAGGCCGAGGTTTGGCAAGTTCACTCTGGCTCAACCTCAACAGGTAATATTGTTTATGTAATCCATGTACATGCTTAAATTTGGGCATGAGCAATGGGTTGTGCGTTGATTGATGTCTTTGTAGATCTGGTGTTATGAGGCAAGAAAGTGGAGGTGGGATTGTGGGCAATGGGTGAATCCAGATCGGCTGGACGAATTAAATTGATTTATAGAATTCATTTTGATTTTTATGTTATTATTATTTTTATTTATTTTGGTATCTTTTAGAGTTCTGATGCAGACAAGGCTTAAGGAGAGAATAAATTCAATGAATGGAAGAGGGAAAATGAGCTTGGAGGGTGGTGATGATGAAGATCAGAAACCGGCTAGAAGAATTCCTGCTTTAGCTAGGTGAGAAAATTGATGTTGTATTTATTGACATATTTGCGGGTTGAAATTTTTCTTCTTTTCAAATTAAGTAGACAATAGATTCTTTTAAATCATAAGGGCTTTATTCTGGAGTTGTGGTATTAATATAGGCAAACAGTGGCTATATTGAAATTATCATACGGGGATGACTCTTCTAAACTTATTTGGGGTTTAATTTCTTCATTTGTATTATAATGAATAGACCTAATCACTGGAGTCACCAAATTAGTAGTCTTTAAGTAAAACTTTCCCTATTATTTGTCGTGTCAATGTTGATAAATGACAACCATTTTAAAATTTATATCCTTGTTTGTGTACAAATGGGGTATAACCCACTGGGTTGCAGCTTAATAAAATTCTATACATTTCCAACTATTCACCTTGGATTTGCTTCTCACCCGTGGCTTTTCACCAAACTGGCATATAGCTTGCCAAGAACCACGATTACCTTCATCAATGAACCATCCAGTTAATTATTTCATGTTCCCCTGTCAAGCCTGCTCTACTTGCTATATCCAATGTAACTGAGTTGCTTTAGTCCTCTACAAATATGGAGAATTATCCATGTTAATCCAGGAGCTTTTCTAATTTTGGGTGTTGGGGAGATCACGAAGTCCTATTGCAAATGGTCTTGTGCACATATCTGATTTATTATCCAAAAGGTCAAGTTATTGAAACTTTAGCTCAGAATGTATATCGGCCCTTCTCTTTCTTTGGATCTGGAACTATTTGCCTCTCTGGTTCATTTTTTCTATTATTTAGATACTCGAGAAATTAGCCTATATTTGAAGTTTATAAAAAGTAAATTACCTTGTTTATAAAGGTTAAATAAGGAAAATGTGTAGGCAGGTGGCAATATTTTTACTTCATGAATAGTTTTTTCAGTTCGTCAAATTAGGTATAGAACCTAATTTCTGAATTCTAGTACTCATTCCAAGCCAGAACTGAACAGATTTGAGTCTCATTAGGCAGACGAGTAGTCAGATGGGCCACTTCATTCGAGTATTTATATTGAAATTATCATACGTGATTTCAATCCAAGGTTTATACTTGAATCTCAACTATGCTAAAATAATTCGGAAGTGATGATTTTGAAACTGCAAGTAGAAGTATAAGCACTTATATGAACCTCAAAGGTTGCATCTTATCTTATGTTATAAATTATTCTATTTGTTGAGAAAATGAAATCTCGTCTCAAAACTTTTCCTTACACTGGATCAAAAATGGTGGAAAATTATGTGAAGTGGTGGTTTTTTCTATGGATTTTCGTGATTAAAAATGTGATTGATAGCATGTTGGCTTTTTGACAATCTATTAATAAAATCCAGAAAGCTTTTTAAGCTATATTTTTAATTTAATGTCATTCTTTGAACTTTCCTCTGCTTTTGAATGTAATGTGTTCTCCGGACATTTGAGTGTTGGGGTTAACTAAACCTAAACCCACCAATTGGATACCAATCCCAAATTAGGAGTTTGTTGTTTTGATCACCAGATATTTACGGATCATTAAATTGGAAATCATGCACTCTAAACATGTGACTTTTACGGGAAATCTTACCCTACCGGTTCAGATATGCTCCTTTTGAGATTAATTCTTCATCTAATATGGTGTGAAATTCTTATTTGCATCTTTTATTTCCTCATAGTGGTGCTGAGAGAAGTAAAATATTGTGTTGTTTAAGAAATTAGTCTGTTACTTGCAGTGTTATTGTGGAAGCTCTAAAGATGAATCATCTCCAGAAGCTTTTCTCGTCCTTAGAGCCAATTCTCCGAACAGTGGTAAAATAAACACCTTTCATTCGCCTAATTATGGTCTGATAGTTGATAATGGTTTTGAATACTGAGGCGTAGCTGCTTTTCTCCATGCATGATTTATCTCTTGGATTAGATCAATTACTAAGAAGCTCATTGTCAAATCTATAACGGAATATTTTAACCTATTATTCTTCTTTCTTTCTTTCATGTCTTCTTAATTAAACAACAAGGAAGGTTGTAGGTTGTTCATGCGTTGCAAATCCTTATCATATTGCTTTGTCATTTTCTCTGTTATGGAATTTTTTTTTTTTGAAACTTGATTGACATGGAAAATATAACTATCTTTATTTTTTTATTTTTTATTTTTTGTATTTGTAATTATATCTATCTAACTTGACCACTTCAGTGCAAATTTTTTTTTTTGGTCTGGTTGAGTGTTCTGTATTGCTTCACTCCAAAGTTTTGAGCTTTCTGTCTTCGGAAGTTATTTTATAAAAAAAAAAAATTGATTTTACAGGTCATCACCTAAACGAATTGAAGGGCCAAATGGGAGGAACTTGCAGCTTCATTTTAAGTACAGGATTTCTCTTCCTCTCTTCACTAGGGGAAAGGTAGAGGAGGAGCAAGGTGCTGCAATTTATGTTGTACTAATAGATGCAAACACAGGAAAAAATATATTTAGTGGTTAAGGTTCACGCTTGTGTTGGAGCGTATTTTTTCTAGTGGGGTCCATGTTGTAGTAGGTACCCCTGGTCGTGTGTTTGACATGTTACTTTATAGATGATGCAACAAAAACTCTTTAATCCCTACTATTTTTTAATTAAATTGTGGTGTATTACATTCTAATGTTTAAGTATATTGATTAAAAAATTTGTAATGAAATTATTTTTATGTGATTCCAAAATTTGTTCACAAAGTGTCACATTTTCAATTTTGTTGGTCAATTGACAAAAAAAAAAATTTCAAATTTCTTTTGGCAACGGTGAAAAAACGTTGCAAAAATGTCTACTGCAACGTTGAAAAAGGATCTACCGCAATGTTGGAAAAACGTTGCGAAAGGTTGTACTGCAACATTGAAAAAAGTTGCAAAAGGGTTTACTGCAATGTTGGAAAAACGTTGCGAAAGGTTTTACTGTAACGTTTAAAAAACGTTGCAAAAGGGTTTACGGCAACGTTGAAAAAACGCTGTAAAATGGTTTACCGCAACGTTTAAAAATCGCCGCAAAAGAACTTTTTGCAATGGTGAATAAACGTTGCAAATTTTTTTCTCTCAACAGCAACACCGACCCGCAACACACGAAAAACGTTGCAAAAGGCATTTTGCAGCGTTTTTTGGTTGCTGCAAAATGTGTATTTTGGTGTATTGTGAATTGTTGTGTAGGTACCGAGTTGGAGTGAGTGATGATGAAATAAGACTATACTAATGGATACTACTTGTAATGGGGAATTTGGTGATGGATTATATGTGATCCAAGGTGAAGATTTGTGAGGTGGACTTTGATAGTTTATTTTCCGTATTGTTGTAATAATTGTACACTACATTATAAACTCAACAAAATTCGAATACAATAATCTTTTTTGACTCAAGTTCATGAATCATAATGTGCACGACACATCTCATTTTAATTGATTTTTTAACAAAATTTTTAATAGAGAACTCAAGTGTCATAAACATTGAAGATCTCCTCACAATGCATTTGTCCAACCGTAATAAGAATTTTGTATTAAAAACGAGGTAATAATTGTCTTTTCAAATAATATTCAAGATATGCATACACATTTATTTGAGCGGTCTTTGTTTTGAGAAAATTTCAAGGGAGAATCCAAGCACCATCGAAATCAAAGATTTGAAGATCTAAAAATGCCATAAATAAAAGATAATTGGCTCAATACTCCCCTAATGTTTACCTGTTTTGTGAAATTTTCCATAACCTTTCATTTTGAGGTAAAATCCCCCAAATCATCCAAACCTTGCCGAATACAATCTTTTCGTCATTTTTTTTTAATGAATCTCTTTGAATAAAATAAAGAATTAATTTCATCCATAATTTCAATTATTTTTAAAGTGAAAATGAATCTTAATTAAATTAATTTAAAAAAAAAAAAAAAATTCTTCCTTCAACACCATCACCACCATTCTATTTAGTCGCCACACCACACCACCCCAACATCGACCCTCATCACCACTGCCACCACCATCTTAAACCCCAACAAACCTCATATTGGAGAGTTGGACATATTGCGGATGAGTTGATGGAAGGGGAAACGAGTCATTTCCTAGAGAGTTTGGACAAATTATCGAATTGATGAGTTATAATAGAACTTATAGAAGCATAAACTCAAAATCACTATACTAAGAATTCACAGACTTACTCCCTCATCTCACTTCCCATAAAATGTCCTATTCTTTCACTGATCTCTCTATTATCGAAGATAGCATAGATATTGACTACCGATTCTCTTTCCGCAATGTAGATGAAAAATAAGGTCCCAATTGGATTAAAATGGACGACTATTCTAGCTTTTTTCATGGTGTTGTGAAATTCACATTCCCTTTTAATTTCACCAGCTTCTTTTAAGGGAGTACGGTGTTGAGTAATGATGGTAATGGAAGGTAGGTGTGACAAGAAAGATATATTCTTTTTAATTTTTTTAATTGGTACTCATTTATATATTTTTTTTAACATTTTGGATTATGATTACAATTAATTCTTTGTTTTTGTTTTTCCCATTTTTTTCTCTTTATTTATTTAAAGGGTGAGGGCAAATTCATCGTTTTATAAGCCTTATGGAGAAAATTGATGAAAATATTTGTATTCGAGTGGTTTAGATGATTTAGGAGGATTTTGCATCAAAATGAAAGGTTATGAAGTATCCAGCAAAACAAATAAACGATAGGGCTATTGTGCAATTACACATTACTATATATATAATTAAGAAATCCATGCTTGATGTTTGGGAATAGCCGCTAATTCCTGCAAAAGTCGAAGTCTTTTTCCTGTGAAAAGATTCCTCCGCAACAAACCACACACTACCCAATTAATTCAGGAAAATTACCTCAAATAATCGGACGCATCCCCCGAAAAGATGAGAGGCTGGGGCAGGAATGAATCAAATTACAGAAATCCATGTCTAACAATGCATCAGCCATGGGCTTCTTTACTGGTTCATGGCATCAAGCGCATTGAAGGAAGATCCTGGCCCGCCCCTATCAGAGGTACATTTAAACTTGATAATATCTGACACCCAAATTTTTTTATTCTTGTTTTTGTTTTTTGTTTTTTTTTTTTTCGATGAAATCTAATTTGTTTGTGAAAAGGGTGCTAAACCCTAGGGTCGTTGACTGAATCTTTTATCAGAGGCAATAATTTTTTTTTATTTTTTTGTACTTCATCTAGTAATCTTTGTTCTAAGAGTTAATGATTTACTTGATAATCAATTTATAAATCCATTTTTTCGTTGCTGACATGTTTGAGTTTATTAAGTATTAATGAAACATGTCTTGGTGGGGAATTTCTAGGTCTATACTATGTTTTACTTTCATAGATCATTGAAAGGTGGAATAGCAACTGTTTGGATAAATTCGTCCCTTCTCTCCTCCAGGTATTAGCAACCGTAAACCGAATTGGTTACCAGGTATTAGCAGCCGTAAACCGATTTGGTTACTAACCAATCACGTAAATTGATTAATAACTGTTTATGTTATGGTTAATCAGTCCCTTTTCATGTTTTTCTATTGCTATTTATCAATCAAACAAATCCTGTTCATGAACCTTCTGTTTCTAATCAATGAATTGGTCTGGTTCTAAATCAGTCTTACTTGGACTGTGGAAAGTATATAGCTTTTCCCACTTGTATTAACGGGTTCATCTTAAATATTCAACTAGTTACTTAGAGATTTTGATGTTAATCTGAATTAAGTCTAAATGACTTTTCAATGTATCAAAGTGATAGTACCAAAGTAAAACTTTTCCAGTTTTAAGTTAAATCCCGATTCAAAACTAAGTTCAGAAAAGTATGTTTAATTATATTAACATATTAACATGGATCATGCTTTATTTGACTTTACTTCTATATGGTTTTGTTCTGATATGTTTGGTAGATTGATTCATTAATTAAATGAAATTATGATCATGTACTTGGAGATATGGTGATTGTCTTCTCCAGTAATTGATTATGTTATATTATTAAAATTACGGATCTCTGAGTAGCTATTGATCCGAGGTAGTACCCTGATCCGTAGAACCAAGTACTATATCCACAATCATGCCCTTGACCGATCAGATATCATTTTACTTTTACTGGTAGAGAGTTTGAGCCTGTAACAACACAAAACTTACCATTTGAGTGATTAAATATGTATCGTAAAATAAAAAAACTTAACTTGGGTTGATTGCATAACTTAACTCCAATGCTTCAAACGTCAATTGCCTAAAGGGGAAAATCATAAATAATGAGATAAAATCCCAATAAGTGAGTCACATAAATCGTAATTCATATTTAAAATTTAAAAATTCTTAACGTATATAGGAAGACACGAGGATTAGAAATCAAACTTAGGTGGTCATAATCCCCGTACATAATCATAACGTATATAGGGAGTCATGTGAATTAAGAACCGTACTTTGTTGCTATAATTCCCGTGCGTAGCGCTACTGAATTCCAGTCCTTTGAACTTAAACATATAGAACCCATATCATATTCATAACTTGAAATTCCGTATTTTAAAGTATGAAAAACGATTTTAACATACAACGTATGACCACACTTACATTGTAAATCTGAAGAGGATTTGATAAAACACGCACGGAAGAACATGAACCTCAAACAACCGTTTATGAATTTCTTTGTAGTGTGGGACAATCATAGTTATACACATACATATACACACACACACACACACACACACACACACATATATATATATATATATATATGGTAATCATATAATTTAAATCAATCAATCGTAATTATAAACAATTATACATATATAGACGCATGTAATTGTAGTCATACTATAATTTAAATAAACCAATTGTAATTATACATAATTATACATATATAGACTTATGTAATTGTAGTAATATTATATTTGAAATCAATCAACCATAATTATATATAATTATACATGTATAGACGCACATAATTATAGTAACAATATAATTTAAATCATTTAATTGTAATTATATATATAATTATATATATATAGACGCACGTAATTGTAGTCATAATATATTTAAAATTAGTCAGCCATAATTATATATAATCATACATATATAGACGCACTCAATTATAGTCATACTATAATTTAACATTTAAATCAATGAATCGTAATTATATATAATTATACATACATAGACTTATGTAATTGTAGTAATATATTTAAAATCAACTAGTCATAATTATAGTAATTATAGTAACAATATATATATATATATTAGGAAATTTCACTTGCACCCCCTCAACTATTGATCTATATGTAATTTGGTCCTCTAATTTTCATCCTCTTACACTAAAGTCATAATTTCTTAATTAACGACTATGAAGAATTTTGGGGTATTACAGAGCCTAATATTGGCAAAATGTTCTCTATCTTCTATTCATAGCCATATGTCATGGACTATAAGCTTTGTGTTAAATATGTTAATTTTTACTTTAAATTCTTTTTAATTACACGTCCCTTTTGGCACATGTTTATAATCTGTTTATAATCGATCAAATAATTTTTTATCCACATATTTCATGGACCCATAACTACTGCCCACTTATCCACCAATCAAATTTATATATTTATAGTTTAAACCAATTATAAAAAACTCTTAAACATGTTTTGGACATTATGATATCTGTATTAAAATCGTATCATCATGTTAATTGACTGAAGCATTTCTATGATTGTGTTCTGAAGTTTGCTAGTCCTCATGGACTCCTGTTGTTTATACATTCACTTTATTTGATTATTTAATGTATTAACTTCATCGGGCCCATTTCCTTGTTTGCTTTTGTTAAATATTTCAAAATTTTATCAAATGAAAATCACACACGAGGTAAACATCATTGATCAATAGTAGATACTTACCCAACTCAATGTGAAAATTCATCACCAAATAAACAAATTACTACATAAGGTCAGAATCTCTAAAACTAGTTCAGTAATCTGTCGGCAGCCCTCCTGTTGCTTTCTTTTAATGTTGCCATACAATGAAATTTGCTGCTGCAAAATGTTATATTTTCTGGGATTATCTTCCATCCAAGAGAACTTTTCTTGTTAACTTGATGGGTCCAGTGAATACCTTCATTGATTTTCTCCGAACTGTCTCTTGTCAGACTATCCTACGGTGGAGTTTTATTAATGCTAAAAATATAAAATCATTCGAAGGTTCAATGCTTTGCCTTCAAATTTGCGGAAAGCTT
Organism: Osmanthus fragrans; assembly: GCA_019395295.1. Lineage (NCBI taxonomy): Eukaryota > Viridiplantae > Streptophyta > Magnoliopsida > Lamiales > Oleaceae > Osmanthus > Osmanthus fragrans. The sequence goes on along the minus strand of CM033355.1, from coordinate 14,957,525 downwards.
TTATGGCTACATTCATTCATGTCTGATTGGCGGTTTGCATATCAGCCACTACTGCAATTATTATCGTTACCAAGGCATTTGGCTTCATATATTTAAAATGTGTATTGGGTGCATTACAGTCTTCCTTTTGTTTGCTCATGTCTGCTCATGTATGTTCTGTTGTACACTCGCAATTTAAGAACATGTTTATTTTATATTTGATTTTTCTTCTATTTTCTATTTATGTTATATTAACATGGATTAACTTGGTTTTAAACAACTGTTGTGAATGGATTTTCCAGCAGATGTAGAACTAGATCAAATGAAGTGAAAAAATGTGATTTGATATATAGTAGATGCCAAATTAATTGGGAATAATGCTTTGTTTGATTTTATAATATTATGTAGGTCGACTCTGGATTCATGCTGCTAGTAAGGTCCCAGAACCAGACACAATCAAGGCAATGGAGGACTTTTATAGAGAAATCTACGCAGTGAATGGAGTAACACATCTCGAGTTTCCTGAGCACTACCCAGTGTCCAGACTACTAGGTATAAAAGTTAATTTTTACTCTGTGATTAATGATCATATCCTTCTTCCCTGCCCTTTTTATAGATTATGTACATATGTGAGTTAAGAAGAGAAGCCAAAGAAGTGATTGTTAGAGAATGTGTGGTTAAAAAGTATGAAAAAGTTTTGGGTTTATGTGCAAAATATTTTATTGTGGGAATGTGATTGAAAATGAGTTTGAGAAAAAAGAGTTTTGTTTTAATGGTTGTCAAACAGGGGCATGGTTGGGCTGGATTTTTCACCATCAAAATCGGAATATTTTTTTCGATGAATGGGTTGTGATTGTTATTGTTCACTCAACGTTGTGATTATTATGCATCTTTATCATGTGCAGGCACACTTTGAGCCACGTCATGATCTTTTTCTCATTTCAAATGACCTAATGCATAATTATCCGTGATAATATGAACATGTATCATATTTTGGGCCTCCCTTATTTAGAGAAATGTATATTCTCTCTTGTTTACATTTGAAATAATACTTAATTCGTTTTTTTTTTTTTTGGAATTATTTACATTCAGGACATGTTGCAATTCAGATTAAATATTTTTCTTGAGTTTCGAAAGTCTGCTATAAAATATTCCATCTGATGTTTATTAATTTTTTTTTATTAGTTAATCTGAGACATCAATTTTCACAGGTTGCGTTGAAATAGTCGGTTGTGTTACATGCGAAGAGCTAGTAAGCTGGGAAGCCATTCCTGAAGGGGTGAACACTTAAAATCTCATGCATCTTGTACTTTTATGCTATATGATGTGGATACTGCTGTAATTTGTTCACGTTGATTTGCATATTTTCTACTCACGTAATTCAAGTGCTTCTGCTTGCAGGTGAGACTAGAAGGGCAAACAGCTTTTGTTTGGCTTTGTGAGCAACCACAGGTTTTACCATCCTCATATATATGATTACGAGTATTTTTTGGTTCTTTTACATCATGTAATCAGGCCTGGATATACATGTCTCGGTTTTACATCCAAGAAAAATAATTATCTTTCGTTTACTTGATGCAGAAACTTATAGTACCATTTGAGATGCGAGGGTACCAAGGAGTTTATAATTTGGAAAGGAAGGTATGAGGGGAAACTAATGTCATGTATTCTATTGGAGGCTGAAATTTATCGCTTAGTTATCAGGAAAACCTAAAGTTGTTTTGCTCTTGTTGTATAGATATATGAATCAGCAGTTAGAGGTCTCACTTCTATTAGCCCTCCATTACCCGTCAAATTTCCTCTTCCGAATCCATGTGATCGTTTTTCCTTGAAACCTGGATCACTTGCTTCTTATTCCAGTAGCTCAAGCTCGTCGAAAATGGGAAAATCACCTGCATTGCAAGCAGCTATAGATGGTGCTCGAGCAGCTGCAACACAATTTACTAAGAATAACAGTTCTGAGCCTACTGCACTTGCCATTGAAGGCAGTGGTAAGGCTGTATCCTCCCAAGCAAAGTAGAAATCAAATGAGAAGGTTCGAAGGCACATTGATGAATTGCCTGAGAGTTATGATGCGACCACAGTGGCACGCAAAGTAGAATTTTAGTTTTTATTCGATAAATAGTAAGCTATAAATGCTGTGTGGATTTGATACATCAATCTTGGTTTTCCACCTCGAGCGCGATGCTAATGGTAGTTTACATGTTATATATATATATTTAGTTTGTTCATTGTGACAAGTTTTCTTGTATGATGTGAATGTGCATTTTATCAGCAGAAGTGAACCATTAATTCTTTCCTTGATAAAAGAATTATAAACGATGTCAACCAAATATTCTGACTTTTGAGCTATTACCATTTGATTTGGTCGAGCTTAAAAGCACCTCAAAGTCGCAAGACCGTGATGTACTGCACAAGACACATCTTATGGTGTTGAGAAATTAAGAATACTCTATCATGTTATCGAGATATCAAGAAAATTGGATACTATACATCAATATTAATTAAATAAAAATTTCATAGTTATGAAAATTGTATTGCACGATGTAAAGGAAAAACCTGAAGTCTTGAGTCATGCATTTGGGACATTTATTAATGAGAGAAGTCGTATAAGGGCTAGAATACTCTGTATCTCATGGTAGTCATCCCCTCGCTGTTATTGGTATTAGATGTTATCTTGTTCTTACTATCTCTAGTTTTGGTTATCTTAGTGTACAAGATATTGGGAAGAATGCCTTGATAATCATGTATGTTGAATCTTCTAGTGCGTTCGTATCAACTCCTTCAACCTCTCTTCAAAAATCTATTGCTTCTAAAATAGATTTTCTTTATGAAATCTCCTACCTACCGTAGTTTGAAAAAAATTCGTGTTGCAGATCTACCTCTTGTAAATCTGTATCTTCCTCATAACAAACCATGTCACTCCTTCACTAAAACGGTTCAGATCTTTATTTCAACTTCAAAATCTCAAATTAAAGAATATGTCCAGGCATCAACATTTGATCAACATCTCTTATCTGCCACTGAAAATGAGCATTTTGTTACTCTGGATTTGCCATCTCATCTTCCAAAGTATGGTTACTTGAGGGCTTCACTCATTCATTTTGGAGCTGTAAAAATTGCTCTCACTCTTCATGGAAGAAAAAGATCTCCCGTTGGTTTCTAGAATCTCTCTTCTAGATACACATTTTTCTGGTTATCAGCATGTATGTATTGACACTGTTTAGACTACATTAAATGCAGGAACAGTCCTTGTGACAATGTTTCCAAATTTTAAAATGTCAATAGCAGATCCTTTGCTATTATCTGCTTTAAAGATCTAAGTCCTAATAGTTGGAGCAGTACCATCAGCAGTAGCATATGGAGCAACCCTTCATTACCGTATGACTTGAAAAATACAAAATCATTCTCTTGATTTTGCCACCTCTTACTGCATAGATGATGCTCTTCTTATTCAAATGAAAACAAATCAACTAAGCCATACATATATCCATAGGCAAATTCCCAGATCCGAGCTCATTAAACTAATCCCGCACACCTAGATAAGTACCAGGCATCAAGAGATTCTACGCCCATCCAATCATCTTCTCATCATTTTTGGAAAGTTTGACTACTATGTTAAATTTACTCCACCCCTACGAATGATGAACCTGTTGAAGTTATGGTGACACTTTAGTTGTCAACCAACCAATGTATTTGTGGTTTCTAGTTTAGTTGTAGAGTTTGGTTAAAGTCCAACTCATTGGTGTTGTAAAATGTTAAAATAGTATGGTTTTGTACTAGTAAAAGTATTGTTAAGTCATGGCCTACTACAAGTTGAGGTATGGTGTAGATTAGTTGGTAGATATCTTTTATAATGTCTTGTAGATTGGTCTATATATATGGCCATTGTGTATCTCGAATTCATGAAGGAAATATATTCAAAATGTAGCCCTAAAAGTCCTTCCCTTCAATTGGTTTTCTCACCAGAAAATCAGAATATATATATGTTTATGTTTATGTTCTTGTTTTTTGTTTTAAAATCTAGACAGAACATGTCGTGTTCTTCCTTCTCCATGATCATACATATTTGAGCTTTAATGTTAAAGCTTTAGACTAAAAAATCCAACATGGTATCAGAGCCCAATGATCTTAGAAGGGCCTGGAATATGAAGAAGAAAAGGGTAAAAAAAAAGCTGAAAAAGAACCAGAAGAAGCTGTGAAAAAAGGGAGCCAAAAAATGTTCAAAAATCCGATTTAATGGCGAAGTTTCAGCAGCAGCCCTGGGAGTCAGATTTGATCTCAGATGGTGTTGAAAATGGCTGACAACGGAGCAAATACCAGCATGTTGAAATGGTTGTAAAGTTGCTGTGAAAATGAGCTGAAAAAATGGTGAAAGGGGCTGTTGAAATGCTAAAAAAATTGAGGAAATCTGGTGCTAAAAAATGTAAGAAAAATGAGTGAATCCAGTTAGCAAAGAAGAAGTGAATCTGGTAGAAGCCAGTAAGCTCGAAACCTTGTAAGCTCAGCCAAAGAAGAGTGAATCTGGTCAGAGGGATGCAGCTGGTTGAAATAAAGAATCGGGTTCAGGAATGAAAATCTGATGTTACAGATGGGGGCACATCTAAAGAATCTAACAAAGTTGAAGCTAAACAAGGAGAGTAAAATGTTGAAGAAGAAGCTGATGAAAAAATGGCTTTAATTTGGTGTTTAAATGGCTGTGAAAAAAACCGGTATATGATGCTGAAGAAGAAGCTTAAAATCCGGTATGAAAATGGCAAAAACCGATAAGTGAAGGAATATTCCTTTCTTCTTAACTGAAATACGGTAATTTCTGGAGTCGGTAATTTGAAATACGGTAAGCTATTGAAATCCGGTAAGCTTCCATTCAAATACGGTAAGAACAATCTCGGTAAGGATTTGAAATACGGTAAGTTCAGTATTAATCCGGTAAAGATAAAATCTTTCATTCTCTTTGATTCAAAACCCGGTAAGTGAAGGAATATTCGATTTTTCAAAATCCGATAAGTGTCTAAAATCGGTGCCAAGGCTGAAATACGATATGCATCCAAAATTCGGTATTGATGAAATTCGGTATGTTGCCTAAAATCTCTGAAATCCGGTAAGACTATATACGGCAAGTTCAGCCTAAGCATTGTAAAATCCGGTAAGATCAGATGAAAGCCAGTAAGCTCAATCTGTTAAATTTATGAGGTTGTAATGATGCAAGTTGAAGGTTTCTTTGTATGGGGTTGGTCCTAGGCTAAAAGAGTTTATCAACTACGATAGAGAGTTGCAACAATGAGTGCCCATCAAATGGAAAATAAAGGATATTCAAACTTGTAGTCATAAAAACAGAAAAATGAAGTAAGTAGCCCTGTTTTGACAAAGTCAGAAGTAAAGATGCAAGAATGAAGTTCTTTGGGTGAGGTTGATTCGAATGCAAGATGTTGATCAACTACGAAATAAAGTTTCAACCAAGGTGCTTCGATCAAATAAAAAACAAAGATGCTTCAAAGTTTGTAGTCACCAAAATTTGAAATCAGCAGCAAAATAGAAAATGAAGAAAATGGCCTGAAACTTGAAGAACGATTTTTTGATGTTTCCAACCAAAGTGTCATGGGGGAGTGTTGAAGTTATGGTGACACTTTAGTTTTCAACCAACCAATGTATTTGTGGTTTCTAATTTAGTTGTAGAGTTTGGTTAAAGTCCAACTCATTTGTGTTGTAAAATGTTAAAATAGTATGGTCTTGTACTAGTAAAAGCATTGTTAAGTCATGGCCTACTACAAGTTGAGGTATGGTGTAGATTAGTTGGTAGATATCTTGTATAATGTTTTGTAGATTGGTCTATATATATGGCCGTTGCGTATCTCGAATTCATGAAGGAAATATATTCAAAATGTAGCCCTAAAAGTCCTTTCCTTCAACTGGTTTTCTCACCAGAAAACTAGAATATATATATGTTTATGTTCCTGTTTTTTGTTCTAAAATCTGGACAGAACATGTCCTGTTCTTCCTCCTCCATGATCATACATATTTGAGCATTAATGTTAAAGCTTTAGACTAAAAAATCCAACAGAACCTATAATTCTTATTGGTTGGGATGATGATGATGATGATGATGATTTCAACCAATTGAATAAAATATGGGATAATGGTCCATCTCCATCTCCACCTCCACCTCTAATTATGCCCATAGCTACGTTTCATCCAACACAGGAGGAAGAATTTCCTCCACTTGTCTCTTTTGATAAAGAACAGTCTACCCATTCTTGAAAAATCAAGAATCCCACAACCAGAAAGTTAGATAGGTCGGTTGATCAGATTTCAATAGCTGAGGTAGTTTTGAACTGATAATCAAAAAATGCAAAACATCAGAATTCCATATTGAGAAAAATTGATCAAAGTCAACAAAGAATTGAAAAGACTCTATAACAAACCCATACAAACCATACTTCAAGCTTGTAAACAAAAGATTGAAATCCTCCATAATGAAATAATGACCCTACTACAAAATCTCTTGACCATTTCTGATCAAGAAAGATAAATAAGGATTCTCAAAATTCAACTCATGTCTCTTGAAAACAATACCATGATTCCACCTTATACTCCATACCATCCTACTCCCTATATTCCCAGCTTACAAACTTCAGGCTTCATGTATTCCACTGGAGTTTTTGGATCCACGGCTTAACTTTTTACCCTTGAAGAATGGGAAAGAAAGCTGAAACCTCTTCCTCTTCCAGTTATAAAGAAAAAAAAACCTACAACTTCACAAAAATCTTCACATTCCCTGCCTCCACCAAACTGGTGAATGTTGACATTTTTATTATTAACATATTGTATCTTTTGTAATCATCATTACCTGATTTTCAGGAACAAGTTGGTAGTGTGTTTTGAAGTAAAGACCATTTGTGGTATGGTGTAAAAGCTATCATTGGTAGATGTCTTGTAATGGGTGAAGTATGGTAGATGTCTTGTACTTTTAAATTACTTTGTTATGTCTATTTATGTTAATGAAAAAGTCTGGAAACTCATCTTCCTCATTCCCAGTTTATTTTCTCATTTTTTTGCTCTTATCGGAATGCTCAACAAATACCGGTAAGTTCTATTCTAAACCGGTAAGTTAACAAGCTCTAACCTATATACGGTATGCTAAGCTAATATTCGGTAAGTGCACTAAGCCCATATCCGATAAGCCATTCAATACCGGTAAGTTTAAGAAATGATTTCCGGTATGCCAAAATCGAATCCGGTAAGCTCATTCCGATATTCTCTTTGAGCCAATAATCTTTTAGAACCCATAAAAATAACCACAAATGATGATTAAAAACCCTATTATTTTCATTTGTTTTTACTATTGTTATTATTGTATTTTCATTTATATGGCCAATAAATTATTATGTTTAGTGATTTGTGCATTGCTCGTGAGAAAATTATGCATTTTTGACCAAACATAAGAAACCCTATGCTTGTGTAGGAGATAGATATATATATCCCTAACTCTAGGTAACCCATTGAGCTATTGTCAGAAAGATTTGATGCGGTTGTTTGATTTTAATCGACATAGAGATATTATATGTTAAATCAATTAGTTAGGGTTAAGTTTGATCGACAGAAGTAGTTAATTAAAATTGAAAAATTGGTTCTAACATCCCTCAAGAGGATAGATGGGGCGATTCGGGTGAGATCCAATTTTCAATTCACTCGTGGGATCCGCATGGTCCGGGGGGACCACCACGACTCTTCTTTTCTCGAGAATCCATACATCCTAAGAGTGTATGGACAACTATCTCTCGAGCACAGGTTTAAGTTTGACCTCAATGGGAAAAGAAAATAGAGCACCTAACAAAGCATCTTCAAATAGAAATAGAGAACGAAGTAACCAGAAAGATTGTTAGAATCACCTTCTTCTAAAATGATCATCTAGATAACGATTCGTTTTGGCTGTATTCAGACAAAAAACTAACATAGGTGTTATGGGTGGAAGTTTGTTCACATCTAAATGAGTAATTTGTTAATTAACTTGTGGAGAAATTAATTAGGAGACGGTTAATCGAAATCAGGAATCCAAACCATGTTTTCCTCTGAAATTTCCAAGTTTTTATATTTTCTTATTTTGTAGATTTTTAGTTATTTTCCAGTATCAAAATCTTTATTGGGTGTTTATTTTTATTGTTAGAATTAAATTGATTAAAAATGTGTAATCGAAAGTATATATTCCTAGAGGGACCGACAACTCTGACTCAAAATTAACCTAGCTTTAATTGATTTTAATATTTGCCCTTTAATATTAAGTTATTTATTTTCATGTGTTTTTATTATTGTTATTATTGCATTTTCATTTATATGATCAATGAATTATTATGTTTAGTGATTTGTACATCGTTCGGGAGAAAATTATGCATTTTTGACCAAATGGAAGAAATCCTAGGTTTGTGTAGGGGATAGATATATCCCTAACACTAGGTGATTGATCTATTTTACAAAAATAATGTGGTTGTTTAATTTTACTCGAATAGAGATATAGTAGGTTAAATCAATCAATTATGATTAGTTTCGCTCGAGAGAAGTAATTAACTAAAATTGAAAAATTGGGTTTAATATCGTAAACGAGTAATTTATTAATTGACTGGTAGAGAGATTAATTAAACGATGGTTAAATGATACCATGAATCCCAATCATGTTTTCCTCCAAAATTCTCAAGTGTTTATGTTTTCTTATTTTGTGGGGTTTTAGTTAATTTTCCTTGTTTTTCAAAATCAAATATTTACCATGAGTTTGTTTTTATTGTTAGAATTAAATTAATTAAAGTTGTGTAATTGAAAGTAATCATTCCTCGAGGGATCGACAACTTGGACTCAAAAAGTTCACTTTATTACTTGAATGCAACTCGTGCATTTGCGGTTTGCAATTTTAGCAAGCAGCAGGTAATACAAGCAATGGTCAAACTCTCTCATCTTGAAATCAATAGCAACACCTAAGAATTAAACTTTTTATACCACTGACGTGGAAATTATTTTAGCCCAGAGAGATTTCTATAAAAAAAACACATATAGTTAGGTTTAGACTTACTTTCAAAACCTTTGGGTTGATTCATAATTCCTTTCATCAAGGTTACCATGCAAAAAAGTAGATTTTACATCAAGTTGTTTTTGTTTCTAGTTATAGTTAGCAACAAAAGCAAGCATGACCCTAATAGTGGTATTCTTAACAGCAACAAAAAATCTCTTTATAATCTACCACTTTCTTCTATGTGTACCCCTTTGTTACTAACCTAGAATTATATTTCACGAGTTCACTATCAGTGGTTCCATTTTTTATTTTATAAACCCATTTACATCCTACTACTGTAGATTTATCATCAGGTCTTAGAACTAAATCCGAAGTTTGATTATTAGCAAGAGAATTTATCCCCTCTCATGACATCCAACCATTCCTCACATTTTTCACTCCTCATAACCTCTTATTAAGTGTTTGACTCCTTATCAACTAGTTCTTGATACTAGTGTAGGCTATGGTATAATTAGGCAACCTTTAGGGCTCCCTATGTGATCCCTTATCTCTATCTCTAGCTAATTGGTAGTCAACTAAAGGGTCTTGGTCGATGGAATTGATTTCTACAATATCCTCATCACCTTCTACTTCTATGTTCTGTTGATTTTGTTGTATATCACTCTTTACCTCACTAAGGTAGTGGAAATGTGAACACTCACTCTCTTGACCTTAACTGGGGACTCTTCCCTAACAGTTTCTTGCTATTCTTTACTCTCCAAGTAAGGCATCTTAGACTATTGTAAAAAGGATAGTGAAGTATGAGAAAATTGGAGCAAGCAAGGGTCATTGGAGGCACGTTGCAGTAGCTAGAGATGAACGTCGACATAGAAGGAACAAGGAGACGGTCACACAAAAGACCAAAAAGCACAGTGAAGTGTCAAAGACCACATCAATAGGGACAACTACTTTTTCTCAAGAATAGGGATGAATGAGTATAAACCAGGAGTAATGTAATAATTTCTCAACCAAGAATAGGGAGTTAATTGTTCCAATGGTCACTGAACTTATGTCTATGTCTTCAATTGCTCATTGAAGTTTAAAACCTCTAATGGAATTGATAATGTGGCTGACGGAATGTACATGTGGCATCCAATCATACCATTAAATTTTGAGATAGTCGAATTTTGACAACTAAACTTTGATATAGTTGAACTTTGGCCACTACACTTTGAAAAACGTTTTCTATTGCTCACTATAAATTTGGATTTAATTAAGCCTATGTTTTTCTCATTTTAAAATAAATCTCTTTAATTTTCATACTTATTTTTAATCAAACATTTATACAAGAAAGTATTTTACATGTAAACATAAATTTTTTCCAACTTTTTAACCACATATTATCCAAAAAATCACTATTTAAAACTCTTTTATTTTTAAATAATGGCCATCAAATAGGGGCTAAACTTCGAATTTAATTTAATTTTAATAATAAATATATTATGTGTTTCATTGGAATCATTAGTCAGTTCCTCTGCACAACTTTATAAGCATTGTCTATACCACTAGGAATGATTACTATTATACAATAGTTAAATCTAAATTTATTTATTTTTATTTTTTAGAATTTTAAGCTATCATCATCATAATATTTAATTTTACAACGAAACAAGCAGTGAATTTGTTTTTAAATAAAATTAAATCCAAATTTATTGTGAGCAACAGAAGATGTTTTGCAAAGCTGTGCAAAGGAAGTGACTATTAATTGCAATGAAACACATAATGTATTTATTGTTATAACTAAATTAAATTTGAATTTTAACAAAAATTTTATCCCCTGTTTGATGGTCATTTCTATTTTTTTTAAAGTTTTAAATAGTAATTTTTTGAAAAATGTGTGGTTGAATAGTTGAATAATAATTTGAGTTTACGTGTGAAATATTTTATTGTATAGATGTATGGTTAAGAATGAGCGTGAAAATTAAAGAGTTGTTTTAAAGGGAGATAAACAGAGACTTAATTAAATCTAAATTTATAGTGAGTAATAGAAGACGTTTTTCGAAATTTAGTAGCCAAAGTTCGCCTATATTAAAGTTCAGTGGAAAAAATTCAACCATCTCAAAGTTTAGTGACCAATAAAAAACATTTTTCAAAGTTTAGTGGTCAAAATTTGACTATCTCAAAATTCAACAGTATGATGGGGCACCACATGTGCATTCTATCAATCACATCATCAATTCCATTATAGGTTTTTGACAAAAGTTATGCCAATAAACAACGTACAATATTTTTCAAAGTTCAGTGATCAAAACTTGACATTTTAAACTTCATTGAGTAATTGAAGACATATGTATAAGTTTAATGACCATTGAAATAATTAACTTAAGAATAGAAGCTAATATATGGATTATTCTTCTAGGACAGGGCCACGTTGGCCCTGTCCATCCAGGGGGACGCTGTCCATATAGCGGAGTTTGCTAATATATATAGGGGAACACCACATAACACATACATATAATTACTTTTCAAAATTAACAAACTCGTCAAATTATTTCAAAAATCAGGTAGTAAATAAATTTTATAAATATTAAATTATAATATAATATACATTAATTATTTCCACTTCATGTCACCTCACCTCACCTCACCCACCCCATCCTATCACCCCACTACACCACCTTCCCTCCACTTCTCCATTGGCTCCAGTGACGTTCCGACAGCCACTCCGGCGTCGGCGACCGTTCCGGTGACGGATTCGGCAGCAACTCCGACAACCTTTTTTTGTTTTTACCAATGACCCGTGATTAGTTTTATTGGATTTGTAACCCATGCACATTGTGACATGAAATATGACTTGTAACCCATGAATTGTTACCTATAACTCATAAAATAAAAATTGGAAACTGCATCCCAGTTCATAGAACCATCTCAACCTACCGTACCCCAACCTTACCCACAGAACCCAGAAAATGTTCAAGTAATTATATGTAATCAAGTCGTTATCTGTGAGTAATTAAAACCAAATTTGTATTCAGTGTGACTAACTATGATCAAATTTGTTTTCAGTGTGACTGTCTGTGATCAATTCAATTTTAAATGTGACCATATGTGATTAAGTCACAATCGATCACAATTAGCACAAAATTTGTCACAACCAGTCACAACTAACGCATATTTGATTACAGAAGATTATCATAAATAAATCTATACATACAAGAGACCAGCACCACAATTCACCAACATAACCTTCAATGCACCACCACTACCACTTTCAACTCAAATCCACGACCATAAATACAACATTTACTGACTTATGCTATCTGTGACCAATTGTGACCAAATTTGTGTTTAGTGTGACTGTCTGTGGCCAATTCAATATTATCTGTGATCGTATGTGATCAAATCACAATCGGTCACAATTAGCACAAAAATGGTCACAACCAGTCATAACTGACACATATTTGATCACAGAAGATTATCACAAATAAATCTGCACACACTACAGCAAATTAGATCAAATCACCAACAAACTCCAACAATTCAAAAATCAAATCTACTGTGCAGAATTCACAGATCGATAGAAAATAATTGATTTTTGTTGTTCTGCACTAATTGTTTTTGCTATCGCCATCAATCACCACATCACAACCACTGCTTCCATCTCAAGATTCTTTTTCTGCATTAGTTGTTGACGCCTCCTTTTAAAAAACTAGTGGACGAACCCATTAGCCACTAACATCAAATCATTAAGAGCATGACTGACATTTTTGTAAGTCATGGATCATATCAATTAGTCTTGACATTCTGTATGCTGCTTAAAGATAAAAATAACCTAATCATATTTGCACCATTGATTCAGAGCTTCTTCTAAAAATAATTCTTAAGTCCCAATTTAATAAAACAACTAATTGAAAGCCATGAAATCAAAATAAAAAAGGTGAATTGCCAAGCCCAGACAGTTTTCCATCTTCATCATATACTAATTAATTAATTGTAAAATATACCTGTTCGTGAGCAATGACACTGGCTAATTTGCGAATTAATTAGTTGCAGTATCAATCTATAGCTACTTCTCTCGTCTCCTTATAAAGAAAATTAAATTATTTGGTGTTGTATGACTGGAACTTTACGGAAACAAATAAAATTAAGTGGGATCTGCAGCATCACCCACTAAATACAAGGTAAGGACTAAGGAGGGTGGACCTAAGGCTTTTGGAATTTGGATATGCACTGGTGCATCCTCGATAACAACCACCATCACCATTTCTACAATGAGAAATTAGAATATTTACGAAGCAGAGGAAGCCCAAAGCAGATCTACGAAGAAGATGAAATAGGAGTTTGGTGGTTTGGCGTTGAATGAGTTCGACACCAGATCTAGATCTTCCAGTAGCTGGAAATTCACCTTAGAATGCCTTCATCTGGTGGCGCGCCTCACAGCGAGCTGCAAGTCGCCGTCAACGACTTTCACTGCGCCGTCGAGGTTGGTGGTTGCCGGAATGATGATAGATATAAATATATAGTCAGAGAGGGGGGAGGAGAAGAACGTGAAGAGAAAAAGAGAGGGGAGTGGTGGGTGTGGGTATAGGTAGGGGTGTGGGAGTTATTGATTGAATGTGGTGGGTTGGATTATTAGTAATATATTTATTTAATATAATATTAAATTAATAATTTGTAATTAGCACCTGAAATCTGAAATTTAAACTTAATCCACTTCTTTATGAAATCTAATCTTTAATTATAGGGTTGTAGGTAATTTTTCCTATATATAGGGGTAACAATAGGTTAAATAATTGGGCCATTACCAAATGGGCCGAGCCCTCACATATATTGTCCATTCAAAAAATTTTGTTGGCTCGTCTCTCGTTCTTGGGCTACGAATTGTAGTTTCGGGTCGACAATTATTTAAGGGAAATTTTCATAAGTAAGAGTATAACTTTGGTTCAATTCAATAATAAGAAAATAAGTTTCAACTTTCAAAAATTAGATTTTTGTTAATTTTTATTTATAATTTAATTAATTAAATATATTAAGGTCACATATCTATATAATTTAGTCACAGATTCACAATTTAGTTAGTCACATATTATTTTCGGTCACAAATCAGAAATTTTAAATGTCAAAAATTATTTTACATCACAATTCAAAAATTTTATAGGTCACAATTTGTTCATCGGTCACAGAGTTACAATTTAATTAGTCACATATTACTTTTCGATCACAAATTAAAAATTTTAAATGTCACAAATATTTTTACGGTCACAATTAAAAAATTTTAAAGGTCACAATTTTTTGGTTGGTCACATGTGAAAAATTTATAGGTCACAAATCATTTTTGAGGTCACAATTAAAAATTTTTACGGGTCACAATTTTGTTCCATTGGTCACATATCAAAAATTTACCCGTCTCAATTTATTTATAGGTCACAACAAGTCACGGATTAATTTTTACTCACAACTTATCAAATTATTGGTCATAATTGAAAGTTACGGTCACAATATTCAGGTCACATATCCAATTTCGAGTCACAAGTGGAAGTCACAGTCACACTTTTCCTTACGGCCAACGTCACAACAGTTAGCACCATCTCCTCTACCACCACCGCAGCCACCAAAACCTACTCCGCCACCAGATCTAGCAAAAATCTCGCCACATCAACCACCCACAATCATCGCGCCACCGTCGCCGCCGCACATCACCACCACGATCACGACCTCCATCGCCGCTATCACCAATTTTTTCGATGAATAAAAATCCTAAAACCAACATAGCTGCACCCCACCTCCACTTGTCACGCCACCACCACAAAAATCATCACTGCCTACACAGCCTCCACTACACCAAAAATGGTCATTTGCAACACTAAAAAGGCAACATTTGGTAGATAAGTGTTGCTAAATGTGTCAATTGCAACATTTTAATAAATGAATGTTGCAATTGATTAATTTAATTAAGCTTTGGCAACATTTTTTAAGTAAATGTTGCTAATATTGCCTTTTTGCAACGTTTTTTAAACGCTGCGAAATGGTTTCCCCTTTGCAACGTTTTTTAAACGTTGCAAAATGCTTTATTTTTCGCAACGTTTAAAAAACGTTGCAAAAGAGTACTCTTTCGCAACGTTTAAAAAATGTTGCGAAAAACTTTCTCTTTCGCAACGAGTAAAAAACGTTGCGAAAAGCCTGCGAAATGGTTTTCCTTTTGCAACGTTTTTTAAACGTTGCAAAATGCTTTACATTTCGCAACGTTTAAAAAACGTTGCAAAAGAGTACTCTTTCGCAACGTTTAAAAAATGTTGCAAAAAACTTTCTCTTTCGCAACGAGTAAAAAAAGTTGCGAAAAGCTTTCTCTTTCGCAACGTGTAAAAAACGTTGCGAAAAGGTTTCTAAAGTCCAAAGCCCAGACAAGTCCACCATTTACCCAAAGAGCCCAAATAACTCAATCCCTAATAATCCCCATCAGCGACCTCTTCATCCCCAATCTCCATCCCCAACAAAGAGACTGCTAGGGCTTCGTTATAAAATACCTTCTTCTACATAGGACAATCGCCTGTGCCCTAACTCACTTCTTCCATAAGAAGCACACACGACAGGCATGGCGAAAAACTGAAGACGATTCTCTCATCGGAAACCATGGATATACTCAATGGCGTGAAGATCAAGGTCGAAGCAAAAATGATTGAAGTGGAGGGTCCGAGGGGAAAACTGACCCGGAACTTCAAGCATTTGAACTTGGATTTCCAGCTAATCACCGACGAGGAGACTAGGAAAAGAAAGCTGAAGGTGGATGCCTGGTTCGGGTCGAGGAAAACTATCGCCGCCATCCGCACTACGCTCAGCCATTTGTGGTATGTTTTGATTTTTAGGTGGTTAATTTCGGATTCAAGGCTTTTATTTTTCGATTGGGTGCATGATTATCTTGATTGTTTAGGGAAATGATTTGGATTTTTGGTTTAATTAAAAATAATGGCAATGTGAATGAATATTTTGCACTTTTCCCTCTGTCAAACTTTTCATTATTACTTGATTTTGAATTCCTGAATCTATTTTTGGACTGTTCTAATATTTTAGTTTTGCACTACATGTTGCTCCGTTGGTAGATTGTTTACTGCTGGATTTGTGAAAATGTTGGGTGTGGAGTGGAAAAAGCAACGAGTTGATGGCAATTACTTCATGTTGTTTTTTGTCTTCTGTTCTACAAGGCTCTTGTTTGGGTAAAACAACTTTGATATAGTTCCTAATATGACTTCTTTACGGGATGTGTACTTTGATGATGAATCTGCTGAAGAAGTCATTTCTTTCCTTCGTTTGGTAGATGGCCAGGATAGGTAGGAGGATATACTTGTTTGATTTGTGGTTTTCTTCTATATTTGTCTCAGAATGAAAATGAAAGTTGCATGAATTTGCATTGGTTCTCAGCCCTATAGAACTTATTTCCTTGATTGTGTCCATAATCTGTTACATGTTGGCTGCCTGTACTGTTGCCTTTTGAAGTTGGCAAAGTTTGTTGGTCGATTTGGCTAAATGTTGAAAAGCTACAAGTTTTTGGTTTTTGTGTTAATAACTAATTCTAAAGATTATAGTAAATTTTCTTAGTTGAATAGTGTATTTTGCAGCTATTGTTATCCTAATTAAGCTGTTGCTCTCAAAGATCCACTAACTTAAATCAGTCGTTCTAATATTTCTTTGATGTGGACAATGTCAATGAAGACTCAAACTACATAGATACCCCATGGATTTGGGCTCATCTCGATTGCTTGACTTTGCATTTTATTTAGCTGATTATTTTCTAGTTGCTTTATACACTTCTCTTCATGTTTGCAGTGGTCGTTTTTGACAAATTCCAACTGGTTTGCATTTGAGGATGAAAGAATAGATAATGAGCTTCCAACTGATTCAGTTCCTTCCCCTTCGTCCAACATTGAGGGGATTGATGTTGTCAATGGAGGAGCTGGCGATGAAGTTACTGTTGATGAAGATGAAGATTTGGCAGACACTACAACATCTGAACAGCCTAAACTAATACCTAGTTTAGTCAATCCTGCACCAAACAATCTGTCCGAGGACTTGACAGAAACAGAAACAAGGGTTAGTGAGAAGCTACTTGAATGGGTTGAATGGAGGGAAAATTCTGATTTAGTTGAATTGTCTGATCCAACCTCAACTTCACCTCCAAATTTTCCAAAATGTGAGCTTCATGCGGAATCTGGTGTTCAGCTTGATGATGCTGGTTTAGATAAAAAAGATGCTTCCCTGTCCTCTGTTGCCACATCCGTGGGAATTGCAAGAGTGATGCTGGAAGAGGACCACCCGATTCAGTAAAGATTGACTTGGTTGTTAACATTTCTCAACCTGCAGAGGCAGGAGAAGGGATCTCGAGCACTGGAAATGTGGACTGTGTTGCTAGGACAGAAGGCTTCTGGCACTATGTGCAGTTATTCTGCCTAAAGGAGATGAATTCTGCCCTGTTGTGCTACTATCGATTCTGCCCTTGAGCAACTTACATGGAAGATGGTGCTTTCACTAGTTGTAAGCTATATATGTAAAACTATTTTCTATAGATTTTTTGTATCACATTCTAATGTTCAATTTTATGGATTCAAAAATTTGCAATGAAATTATCAATTTTTATGCAATTCCAAAATTTGTTCAGAATGAGTCATTTTCAATTTTGCGAGTCAATTTACATATAAAAAAAAAACTTTCGGCAACGTTTTTTAAATGTTGTCAAAAGTCACCCTTTTGGCAACGTTTTTTAAATGTTGCCAAAGGCAGACCTTTGGCAACATTTAAAAAACGTTGCCAAAGGCGAACTTTTGGCAACGTTTAAAAAACGTTGTCGTATCTTTCCACTCTACGGCAGCACTGAGATTTGCAACATTTGTCAAAACGTTGCAAAAGGTCTTTAGCAATATTTTTTGAACGTTGCAAATGGCTTTTTTTGTTGTAGTGCTCACCACCACCAACCCAGCCTCACCACCACATCACCACCACCAACCCAGCCAACGTCATAGCAGTTAGCACCATCTCCTCCACCACCACCGCAGCCACCAAAACCCACTCCGCCACCAGATCTAGCAAAAATCTCGCCACATCAACCACTCACAATCACCGCCACCACCACCGTCAACCACCACTGCGGCTATCACCAATTTTTCCAGTGAATAAAAATCTCAAAACCAATGTAGCTGCACCCCACCTCCACTCGTCACGCCACTACCACAAAAATCATCACTGCCAACCCAGCCTCATCACTACATCACCACCACCAACCCAGCCTCACCACCGCTGTTGCGTCGTGTTGCTAGAGATGACGCTATCACTCTTAGAGCTTCGAACAATGGATTGACGTCGCCGGACTCAGATCATGCGGTGGTTGACGCCTCTCAGATCGTGCTGTTGTCGAAGCCTTCAGAGCACCACTTCGACTTATTCGAACTCAGATCCTGCTGTGGTTGACGCCTCTTAGATCGTGCTGCGGTCAAAGTGTTTAGATAGGGACGACGCCTTGTGGTGGGCGTGATGACGACAAAGCGGCTGTGAGCTTCCGACGGAGAGAGAGAGAGAGAGAGGCAGTCGAGGTTTAGAGAGAGACAAAGAGAGGTGAGATTAGAGAGAGAGAGAGAGAGAGAGAAGTGAGTAGAAATAAATTAGGGTTGGATTGTGTAGAATAAATAAATTAATTTTTAAATATTTTAATTAATAAAAAAAATCTGATTTTTGTATAATTAAACCTTCCACCTTATTTTAGAATGATCAATTTTTAAACTAGGATTTTGTGTAATTTCCACAGTATTTAAAGCATTCAATAATGGGCTT
This sequence comes from Osmanthus fragrans, assembly GCA_019395295.1. Taxonomy (NCBI): domain Eukaryota; kingdom Viridiplantae; phylum Streptophyta; class Magnoliopsida; order Lamiales; family Oleaceae; genus Osmanthus; species Osmanthus fragrans. The sequence goes on along the minus strand of CM033355.1, from coordinate 14,938,753 downwards.
CTAATGAAGCTTATGAATATTATTCCCTGACCAATCATCATGTAACGCCCCAATTTTCATAAGACTTTCTTGAGCGTTATGAAAATAATTCAATAACCCTTTTGACATAGATTGCGGAAACGATAAAATTTTGTTCTCTAAATAAGCAGAGCATTCATAAATAATCATAGAATCATGTCTTAAATAAAAACAATTTAAACATTCTCCAAACAAGCTAATAAATTTAAAATGCAGAAAAATTTAGAAATTTTATTTGTTTAAGATCCCTTGGCAGTCCGATGCACCATCTCGCCACAGTTTCAGTCGACCCGAACTAACCTGAAAATTTTGTAAGAGTGAGTATTTTTAGAACACCTAGTAAGATACGTGCGATTTCCATAAGCGATTATATCACAATAATATAAACAATTCATACCACATTTTTCTTTAGTGGGTATATCGGTGACCAATCGAGATACCCATCATTTCTCATTTCTCATTCATCATTCTGAATTCCCGAAGGATTTCACATTTCTCATTTGGGTCGAACCCGATGGTTCACTGGCAATCCATGCATAAGTTATTGAACATAAAAACATATGGAAATATAACACTTGCACATATGTATCTTACCTCGTTGGATGAAAATAATTATGGGACCTCGTTGAATAATTGCCGGAAGAGAAATTTCACGTTACAGAAATATTTTTGCTATTGTCATGTCTTAGAGGCTTATGACGGATACTACCTCAACGTGGTGTAAGCAACGTCGTCATATATATATATAGGAAAATTCTGAAACTAATGGCACTTAATTTGGTATAATTGGTGCTAATTAATGGCTCAAATCTTTTGGCAACAAATTGGATGTGATTGGTACCAATTAATAAATCTTTGGCATCCAATCATATATAATAAATATGTAATCGATCCTCTCTGATTTCATAAAAAGGAAAACTATACAATCTCTGACAAGTAAAATAAATGGTGGGACATGGCATGATTGCATTGTAAGGAAAAATTTGACCAAAAATATAATATTTAAACTTTCATTCACTTTGCTAAATAGTTATGGAAAGGGACAAACATTGATTTGCTGTGCACGAAAAACCTAAATTGATTTTATTGGATTGCCATCGATAATACATTATTACCACCTTGCAAAAATCATAAAGGATTCACGTGTACTAATAGAAAAATAGATCTAGTTACTCTAGGTTTCGAATGAAAAAACAGAAGACATGATTAAATTCTTCCCAAATTTAAAGATACGTGATTATAAAATATTGGATCCTTTTACTAATTACCTTAAAATAAAAGGGTACATTATTAAGTAATAAAAATATGTATATATTAAATATGTTTCTTCTACTTGGGCTTAAATCACATGATCTTACATCTACTTGGGCAATTGGGCCTATCATACATTATTCAAGATGGGAGACATAATGAGCCCAGAAAAATTTGATATATTTCATCTCTAAATATTTGGTCCAAATAAAATAGGAATTTAAAATCCATCAATTTCTCAAAATAGCATATGAAATAAATAGATTTTTATTTCAAAAGTTTCGGGGTGTTACACATCATATCCCCGGATTTATTTGTTATCAAAATTCCCAACAGTATATTTCATGCTTGGATTTTCAAGATGTTTTTGAAAATTAAAAATAGGGAAAGAATAATTCGGACTAGCTTTTTGATTAAAGTCAAGAAACCGACAATCTTAAATAAGTGGACATTAAATTTTTGTCTACAAGCTTTACATTATTAGAAAGTCCTAGATATGGACAATTTATTCTGGTAATAATTCCTATGATATTGGATTATAATTTCTTTTTCCCATCTTTAAATAAGCATCTAATACAATGATCAAATTCGCCTTGCTATTTCTGGATATCTTAACAGATGAGTCAGAATATGTAATATTCCATGTATTTCACAATTAATTGTCAGTTTATGTGGATGAGATTAACCTATACAGATCAATTAATCAAGATCGCATCTATATATGGATGATATTTTACTTTATTCTTGCAATATTTTTATTCTTCCCCACAATACAGCACATTCAGTTTGACTGCTCTGTAGTGTACGAGAAAAAACCCCTAATGAATAGCAAGATGTTCTATAACTTTTGATGGAAAAATCAGTGGCTCTCTAGCTACAAAATATTCTGTTAGGTGTTGTCATTGCTATAATTTTGCCATATGCAGTATGAATTTAGTTCATGGTTGATGGTGACGAAGTAGTTTTACAAAGAAACTAAACGACTTATGATGATCTAGTTACAACGAAGGAAAACCCGATCCAATTAATATATCTATATTTCAGAAAAGTTATGTCCCTTTTTTTATCTGGCAACCACATAGTATAAGGGCTTACCAATTGTTAGTTTGATGTCCTTTTCGAGTAGCATTTTGTAAAACGATATTATGAATTAACGTTCTATTATTCGTGTGTTAGTATTTACAACAATAATATAAGGTTTCATGATTATATGTATAACGAGTTGTATGCTCGATGTTTTGGGTATAGTGAGACAAAATTTGTTATATAATCAAATATGCCGTTCACAATCGTTACATAAAGTTGGATGCTTTATGTTGATAAGATTGCATTGTTCTTATTAAGATTTGTCTAGATATGGGAATAAGAACAACAATGTGTTTTGGAATCTCATTGAATGGACCGCGTGGATGACTCATTTGTGATCGCTCGAAATGAGACACCACTCGATTATCGAACAAAACACCTAAATCTTGAGCAAGTAATGTACCTTTAATTGCTAGTTCAAGTTCTTTGAGGTACCAATGAGTAAAGTCTTAATTAGATGATTGATCTCGGTACTTTGGGAATCTGGACGAAGTAGTTAAATATCATATACATGCAATAGTGGAATCCGTTAATCATCATGATGAGATGATCGTCACTCTAAGATATTTTCTAAAGGGAATTGAACCTGAGCTCAGTAGTTCGACGATGAGATTGTTGGACTTGGTGTTTTGATATGATCACAACGGATTCGCCTTATGAAATGAGACTTAGAGAGTAATATATGTTGAGCGACAAAACGGTCATTTTGTCGACTTCAACATATTGACGGTCAAACGGGGTTGACTTGTGGAACGGTGGTCAGAGGATATTGTTATCGAATCATTATTGACTTTCATAATTTTCACTCGACTCAAGAGTGCAATCTCGACTTTTTGGTAAAATAAGTCAGGATTAATAGATGTATCTCAATTGGTCAAGAGTTGACCCAATTAGAAATATCTATTGGAGCTTGAGTCTTGTGAGTCCAATTGGGTCCCTCTTTTGGCTCCAATAAAAGTGTGTGACTTAATTGGTCTAATACAATAAAGTCCCAGGGAATTAGTGCAAATATGAAACTCTAATTGGGTTATAAATATGCCCCTTTGAGGGCACATTTTACTAATGATTGGATTTTTGCCTTTTTCATTTTCCTAAAAGAGGAAAGGCACCTAAGGAGCACAAGGGAGAAGATATAAGGGAGGAAGCATTTGGTTAGGTCATTAAAAGCTCCTTCAAGGTTATCATCTCACCTTTATGTGTGATAATTTAAATAAAATAACCTATGATCTCAAGGTGTTTATAAGATCCACCATGCATTTAGTTTTAATCTTCCTAGGAAAATTAATTTCCTATTGTGAAGATTATATGACCACTTCCAACAAATAGTATCAGAGCCATGGTTGTTGAAAACCTTTAGTAGGATTAAAGTTTTATTTTAAATATGTTTTTTAAAATGCATTTTTAGTATGGGTGGTGTTAGGATATTTGATTTGACATGTTATTGCTTTATATACTAAAGTAGATGTTTATGTATAATCATCTTATGGCCCTAGAATTATTATTTTTTACTTCCTAGTGTTGTAATTCATTGTTATTGCTATTCTGTAAATGCTATAAGGCACTAGATTCTTTTTATTTATTTTTCTCATTTCTTCACTTATGTATTGAGAAGATGATGAACCATTTGTTTGCTGGTTATTGTGGAGAAATGGAAGGAGAAAGAGATGGATAAAAATGCAAAAACATGGGAGATGTCGGAGGCGAGGCCACCGCGACCGGAACGACTACAGCTGCTGCTGCTCATGGCATGGCTGCTGCTGAGTTTGCAGCAGCTGCTATGTCGGCCTCTTTTGGGGTCGCCGACGCCGTCACCGGAGTCGGTGGTGGATGTGGTGTTATGTGTTTTTGCTAGGGTTTGAACTATTGGGTTTCAATTTTGACTTTTGGGCTTTTCTCAAACAATTGGGCCAATCTTATTGGATAAGAGCTTTTCTATTTTTTAAGATTGGTACTCAAAATTAAATTGGCCCACACATGGAAGCATGGATTGAACTACAAGGAAATTAAAGAATTGGGTCGGAATGTGGCCCAATGGATTACTTTAATTCTTGTTGTAATTTTAATTTTTAGGATGGGCCATAAGTGATTATTATTCATTTAATTATTACTTTTATCGCTTTATGGATGATGAATGAATATATTATTATTTCATGTCATATAAATTAAATAAAAGACCATTCGGTACACTAAAGTCATATTCATTGGCCTTAAATAATTTTTTATCACTCTAAATTAATTAGAAGTGAAAGAATTATTATTAATAATTTGGCTATTATAATTGTTTATATTTGGCCGAGTAATTATTAATGAAAATCCATAACATAAAATAATAAGTGGGAGAGGGTTTATAGGCATAAACCTACGGCCTCCTCCGTCATTCAATTTGTTATTAAAATACGTATGTTTAGTATCGAATTACATCGGTCTCCCTACAGGAGGACTATGTTATTTTAGAATATTTGAAATTGGATCTTATAATAGATTTTTTTTTAAAAAAAAAAAATGGAATAATGAGTTGATTATCCTATAGATAACATCTCACGTATTTCGGATATTTTAAAAATATTGACGGAGGTTATTACACTTACATATGAATTTTTTGAGGGCTTCTTATAGAAGGTTCCAACAAAATTATTCATAGGCCAAATAATAATCAAATATCATTACATTGTGGCATGAGATGCCTAGCTCAATAAAATGAGTGGGAAGGTCCCAACCTTGCTATCAACTACATTGACCTTCTATAGAGGGCGTGTTTAAAGTTGTAGGGTTTAAGGTATTTGATTATAAATGTAGTTTTGACATCTATATTTGCATATTCATATACATGCATCATACAAAGTTCATTGTTCATTTTATTAATACGCGAATTGTCAATTTTATAGAAAAATGTCGCTTCAGTGATACTTAACAAAAACCAACTTGTGGGAGAAAATTATGTTGATTGGAAAAAGAATCTTAACATTGTTCTTACCGCTGACAAACACAAATATGTGCTAACTAATGATTGTCCCGAAACCCATAAAGATAATTCCACGGAAACTCAAAAGACTACATATGAAAAGTGGCGTCATTCTGATGAGATGGCCCGTTGCTACATTTTAGCATCCATGTCAAATGTATTGCAACAGAAACATCAGAACATGGACACTGCTTTTGACATGATGGAAAGTCTTCAAGAGATGTTTGGACATCAGAGTCGACAAGCTAGGCAAGCCTCCATTAGGGAAATTATGAACAAACGCATGAAACCAGACACTTCTATGAGAGATCATATGTTAACCATGATTGGTTAGTTCAATGTTGCTAAGGTTTTAGGGGCTGACATTAATTCCGAGACACAAATTGACATGGTACTGGACACTCTCCCTGAGATGTTCTCATAGTTTATAGTTGATTATAATCTACACAAGATGGAAATGTCTATGACGGAATTAATGAAAGAGCTCCAAAATGCTGAAACTGTTTTGAAAGCCAGAAATGGAAGTACTTTGATTGTAACAGCTGGATCCTCTCATCCCAAGCCTTCTGTAGGCAAAGGAAGAAAGAAGAGAAAGAGGCCAAACAACAAAGATAGCAAATCAAAAGGGAAGAAAACCACTGCCGATGGGAAACCAAAGGGAAAGTGTTTTACTTGTGGACAAAAGGGTCATTGGAAGAGGAATTGCCTAGATCACCTAGCTAAGGGGAAGCAAGGTAAAGACAGTAGCTTATTCATTGAGTCATGCTTAGTGGTTGATTCTACTAACACCTGGATTGTAGATTTTGGAGCCACTAATCATGTTTGCAATTCTTTGAAGGGGTTCCAGGAAACCAAGCACCTCAATGAAGGGGAGTACACTCTTAGAGTTGGCACAGGAGCAGTAGTATCTGCCAAAGCTGTTGGCACCTTTACTTTATGTTTTGAAAATCGTAGACATTTGATTTTGGATGACTGTTATTATGTTCCCGAACTTACACGGAACATGGTTTTAGTTGCACTTTTATATCATGTTGGTTATTCAGTACTTTTTACTCGTTCCACTATGGTTATTAAGTTGAATAATTCTATTATATGTTCGGGTCATATGGTTCATAGTCTCTATGTCTTAAGTCCTATGATTTGCTCTATATATAACACTACTACAACTAGAAAAAGAAAGAGGTCTTCTAGTACTAATAAAACTCTCTTATGGCATCTTAGATTGTGTCATATTAATCTAAACAGGATTCAAAGATTGGTAAAAGATGGACCTTTAAATAAGTTAGAGGTGGAATCCATACCAACTTGTGATTCTTGTATAGAAGGAAAAATGACCAAGAGGTCTTTTAAGGTAAGGGACTAAGAGCTAAAGAAGTTTTGGAATTGGTACATTCTGATGTTTGTGGACCCAAAAGTAATCAGGCTAGAGGAGGATATGAGTACTTCATCACCTTTATAGATGATTACTCTAGATTTGGATACATATACCTTATGTCTCACAAATCCGAAGCTTTGGAGAAATTCAAGGAGTTTCGGACGGAGGTTGAGAAACAACTAGGTAAGAATATCAAGGCCCTTCGATCCGATCGAGGTGACGAATATCTATCCCGAGAATTTAAGGTCTACTTATTGGATAATGAGATATTATCCCAACTGAGTGCACCAAGGACTCCCCAACAGAATGGTGTCTCGGAAAGAAGAAATTGAACTCTTTTAAATACGGTAAGATCAATGATGAGTTATTCCTCCTTGCCTATTTCCTTTTGAGGATATGCACTACAAACAACCATTTACATCTTGAATCTACTACCATCTAAGTCAGTTCCAAAATGCCTCTTGAATTGTCGAATGGGCAGAAACCTAATTTGCACCACATTCGGATGTGCTGAAGGGAAGGACGGATAAGATGGAATCAAGATCAGAGGTTTGTTTCTTTGTAGGATATCCAAAAGGAACAAAAGGTTAATATTTCTATAGTCCTCTAGATAAGAAGGTATTTTTGAGCACGAATGCAACCTTCTTGGAGGACAAGTATATAGAAAAACACAAATCTACTAGTAAGATTCTATTGGAAGAGGTGTTAGAGCATGTTTCAAACAACCCAGTTCTAGAACTTCCGCATAGAATCAAATAGTGATGACTTGGAACCTCCTATAGAACCAATGGTTGCTCATGAGGTAAGTGAGCAAGTGATACCCACAGAATCTCGTAGAGAAACAGAACCAAAGGTAGTAGAAAATGAGGCACCCATTATTGTACCTCAACATCCCCTTCACCAAGGGGATATTGAGGAAATTGGTCCTAACCAAGGACAGGACCAAGCAATGGGAGGAGAGGAAGGACCTTTGATCAGACTGGACAATCAGGCACCTTCAAATATTACTCGTAGTGGGAGGGTTGTGAGACCACCTTCTAGGTACTTGTTCTATAGAGAGTCCTATCAGGCGATCTCTACTGAGCAAGAAGAAGATCCCACTTCGTTTAAAGAAGCAATGAAGGATGTAGATTTTAAATCATGAAAATCTGCCATGAACTCAGAGATGGAATCTATATATTCCAACAAGGTTTGGGATCTTGTAGATGCACCTAATGGGGTCAAACTTATAGGGTGCAAGTGGGTTTATAAAAGGAAAAGAGGTATAGATTGGAAGGTTGAAACCTTTAAAGCAAGGCTAGTAGCCAAGGGTTTTACCCAAAGAGAAGGTATCGACTATGAAGAAACCTTCTCACCGGTTGCCATGCTTAAATCTATTCGAATCCTTTTATCCATTGTCGCTCATTATGATTATGAAGTTTGGCAAATGGACGTCGAGACAACATTTTTAAATAGACGTCTTGACGAAACTATCTACAAGATGCAACCTGAAGGGTTCGTGAAAGAAGGCCATGAAGGAAAAGTTTGCAAGTTGTAGAGGTCCATTTATGGACTCAAGCAAGCGTCCAAGTCTTGGAACGTGAGATTTGATCAAACTATTAAGAAAAGGTCATCACAACAGTTTGATATAAAGGATTTGGGAGAAGCTGGTCATGTTTTGGGAATCCGTGTCTTACGAAATAGGAAAAACTGAAGGATGACATTATCCCAAGCTTTATATATTGACAAAATATTATCTAGATTCGCAATGAGAAATTCCCAAAAGGGACAACTTTCTTTTAGACATGGATTTCATCTATCTAAAGAGCATTCTCCCAAGACTCCCACAGAGATAGATAACATGAAAAATGTTCCTTATGCTTCGGCTATGGGAAGCCTCATGTATGCTGTGCTTTGCACTAGACCGGATATTTGTTATGCTGTGGGTATTGTTAGTCGCTATCAGTCCAATCCAGGACCAGAACATTGGGCAGTAAAGCATATACTCAAGTACCTTCGGAGAACAAGAGATTATATTTTTGTCTATTCAGGACGTGATCTAAATCCTATTGGATATACTGATTCCGATTGAACAATCCGATGGTGACTCTAAGAAGTCTACGTCGGGTTCATTATTTACACTGTGAGGTGGAGCTGTGGTATGGAGAAGTATCAAGCAATCTTGCATTGCTGATTCCATCATGGAGGCAGAATATGCAGCCGCTTGTAAGGCTGCTAAAGAAGCTATATGGTTCAAGAAGTTTCTTTTGGACCTTGACATGGTACCTTTGGCAATGGAATCCATAACGCTTCATTGTGATAATAGTGGAGCGATTGCCAATGCTAAAGAACCAATGAGTCATCAGCGTAGCAACCACATTGACAGAAAATATCACCTTATTAGAGAGATTGTTTATCGAGGAGACGTGATGGTTAGCAAGCTTGCATTAGCAGATAATCTTGTAGATTTGTTCACTAAGTCCTTACCAGCTAAGGCTTTTGATGGGCAATGGATGGGTATTCTTGATATGCCACATATACTCTAAAAGGGCAAGTGGGAAATTGTTTGTTTGATGTCCTTTTCGAGTAGTATTTTGTAAAACGACATTATGAATTAACGTTCTATTATTTGCGTGTTAGTATTTACAACAATAATCTAAGGTTCCATGATTATATGTATAACGAGTTGTATACTCGACGTTTTGGGTATAGTGAGACACAATTCGTTATATAATCAAAATATGTCGTTCACAATCGGTACATAAAGTTGGAAGTTTTTGTTGATAAGATTGCATTGTTTTTATTAAGATTTGTCTAGATCTGGGAATAAGAACAATAATGTGTTTTTGAAGCACGTTGAACGAGATCGCATGGATAACTCATTTGTGATCGCTCGAAATGAGACACCACTCGATTATCGAACAAGACACCTAAATCCTGAGCAAGTAATGTACCTTTAATTGCTAGTTCAAGTTTTTTGAGGTACCAATGAGTAAAGTCTTAATTAGATGATTGATCTTGGTACTTTGGGAATCTGGACGAAGTAGTTAGAGATCATATACATGCAATGGTGGAACCCGTTAATCATCATGATGAGATGATCGTCACTCTAAGATATTTTCTAAAGGAAATTGAACCTGAGCTCAGTAGTTTGACGATGAGATCGTAGGACTTGGTGTTGTGATATGATCACAACGGATTCGCGTTATGAAATGGGACTTAGAGAGTAATATACGTTGAAGGGTAAAATAGTCATTTTATCGACTTCAACATATCGACGGTCAAATGGGGGTTGACTTGTGGAACGGTGGTCGAAAGATATTATTATCGAATCATTATTGACTTCCATAATTTTCACTCGACTCAAGAGTGCAATCTCGACTTTTTGGTAGAATAAGTTGGGATTAATAGATGTATCTTAATTGGTTAAGAGTTGACCCAATTAGAAATATCTATTGGAGCTCAAGTCTTGTGAGTCCAATTGAGTCTCTCTTTTGACTCCAATAAAAGTGTGTGACTTAATTGGTCTACTACAATAAAGTCCAAGGGAATTGGTGCAAATATGAAACTCTAATTGAGTTATAAATATGCCCATTTGAGGGCACATTTTACTAATGATTGGATTCTTGCCTTTTTCATTTTCCTAAAAGAGGAAAGGTACCTAAGGAGTACAAGGGTTAAGATCTAAGGGAGGAAGCATTAGGCTAGGCCATTAAAAGCTCCTTCAAGATTATCATCTTACCTTTATGTGTGATGATTTAAATAAAACAACCTATGATCTCAAAGTATTTCTAAGATCCACCATGCATTTGGTTTTAATTTTCCTAAGAAAATTAATTTCCTATTGAGAAGATTATATGACCACTTCCAACACCAATAACTTAGAGCATCTACCTTGACACTGCAGAATGCATTAAAAAGTTTGACTTGTAATTTCAGAATGCCACCACCACATATCACACCTTTCATCTGCTAGACATCCTCCATTTAATTTTTATAATTTATCTATACTCTTTCTCTACATCCTCTGGTATACAGTGACGGATCTAGGATTTCGAGAGCACCGGTCGTTGACCGTTGACAATGACGATGAAAATCAATAATGTGAATTGAAATTACTTGTATTATAGTTCAAATTGTAAGTGTAGATGTACGTTATCTATCGGTCTAATAATATTTATTGAGTAAGAATTTGAAGTTTGAAAAATTGGTCAAATTACGTACTTTCTTGGGTTGGTTGGTTAATAATCTCAGTCTTGCAAAAGATTATTTCATAGTGAAGAAAACATTGTGTCAATGCTTATATGAAATGAATAGCTACATTTGTTGTTGATTAAATAGTTTCTAATGACAATATTAAAAAAAAAAAAAAAATTGGGTTTCAATAAATGTCAATTGTCTATTTAATTTTCTTCTTCGTTATTCTTCCACTCTTCAAAACATAGTTATAATATCCGATCCGATTTAAAAAAAAAAAAAAAATCAAAACAAGGAGATAATATATAAATTACCTTGCTAAAACTAAATATATATATTTTTGTTACAAAATGTTTCATCATCAATTAACTGCGATAGTGGTCAGGCTTTCAGTAATTGCAAATGAGTGTAGGTTTGAATCTCTATTGTTGCACTATTTCTAAAAACTAATCTTTTTATAATGGTGATGATTTAAAAGATTGGTCTTGTGGAGAGTCAAACTCAAGATCTCCACTTACTAGCCGGGAGCTCCAAACAATTGGACTACTAGAATTGTTTGATAACGAATAAGATATATATATATATATATATATATATATATATATATATATATATACATATACATATATATATACATTGACACAAAAAAAATAATAATTTAATACCGGCGGATCTAGCACAGGTAGCAGCCGGAGCTCTTTGGGTTAATTTTTTAATTGCCTGCAGATTGACTGTGTATTAAGGTGGAGATTTGTTGGGTTTTGATAGTCAATAACTCCTGGTGATGAATTAAAATACTTGATTGATAGTTTATCGACGCCATAAATTTGGCTCAACTCGAATACGATCGACACTTTTTGGAGGGCCTAAGTTGGAGTTGGATTGGTGGTTTGATTAGTGTATGGTTTTGGATTATTATTGATCCATTAATTTAGTCCATTTACCTTGTTATTAAGTTGCACCATTTAAGTGAAGTTCTTCGGCCTAATTATTTGTGACCTAATCCATTTATATATCCAACCTTCTTGTAGCCGTGTGTGTAGATGGACTTACAATAGAGGAGAGTTTGAGAGAGAGATGCTGCCAACTTGGTTGAGAGAAATATTCAACCATTGCTCATTCCTTTAATTCTTCCTCTCTTTGTGATATTGTAGTCAACACCATTGATTCTATGTGGATAGAAGAAGACAACTGTGTGAGGGTGAAAACAAGGGGCAACCAAAGTGAAGGTTTGGTTTGGGTCGAGCCTTGGTAGTTGTGGTGTTCGTTTGGTTGTTTTCTGAACTCGAAATCAAGATTTCTCGAGGGACTTCTGTAACAAATGATATCAGAGCTTGTAAATACCGGTTGGAGATGAAAAATCAAATAGTCAACGCATTCTCTTGTATAGAAACGCTAAAGGAGAGACTCCAAGATAAATAGACGAGTCTTGAAAACCTCACTCAGAGGTATAGAATTGCTTGTGACTTGTGAGGAGATATCTTTGTCCCACCAATGGAAAAGAAAGAGCATCCCCTTAAAAGTAAATTGAGGATTAAAGAGTAACCTAGATTAGACTTCTTAGGACTCAAAATTCCCTATAGATGACATCGAATTGAAAAAAAAAAAAAATAAATAAAATTTTGAAATCGAATTTCTTGCAAAAATATTAGGGTTTGAAATAGTATCTGTGATCAAACGTCCGTGATTATACATGTACAGGATTTTTATCGAATTTCTTCTATATATGACACTCCAGAATTTTTATGAGGGTAGAATATTAGTAGTCTGCTTTGATTTTTAGATATAAATAACTCAGTATCAGTGAAAGCATTAAATTTGTTTCAACATCCACACATTAGAACGCATAATAGGCAAACCAAACCCACGATGTAAATGACAATCCATAATTTTAGCTCTAGCAATAGCAAAATCATTAATCTCCTTCGTTCCACATGAATATGAAACTTGGACTTTGAGAGTAATGTTACATACTGACACGATAAAGACGTCAACTCAATCTCGAACATTTAAGCCATTTTAAGTACGCATTCTAACACGATAAATCAGCATGATTTTTCATGTGAACCCACGCATGTACATAACAAATTGCATGACAATATCACGAAAACGTAAAACCCAATAAAAAGTATTGAAATTTGAAATTAATCATGACTTTCTTTATGATGATTAGCGTGTCAACTCAAAACTCAAAAAATTAAACAAAAAAACCTTAAAGAATCATCTATAAAAAGGATTAGTTTATGCTACAAGAAATGGGTTGAAAATAAGAGGGTTAAAAAGGTGAAGGAAGAAAAAATATTAGAGATCCGTATTACTCTAAAAATTCACCTTGGATCAAGGCAAAAATTAGAATTGACACTACTAAAAATCTTTGCAATCTCCAATTGAAGTGCATTTTTTGATCGAAACTCCATTAGAAATTTCTTATTCTTCCTTCACACATAAAGCTTACCCATAACACACTCAAGAATCCCAAAAGGAGCAAAAACCTACAAAAAAAATTTAGTAGGAAAAATCAATTGCATGCATTAAAAAATAATTTCTATTTTTTGAGGTCAACTAATTGTATTTCTCAAAGCCAACTTTGTATTTTCTCTCTCAATTTCTCAAGGGATTTTTCCTCTTCAAAGTTTTGTATATTTCGATTCCAATTTTTTGGCCTTCAAGAGGGAAAAGAAAGATTTTCTTTTTCGAAGATCGATTATTATCCAAAAGTTCTTTTTTTTTTTTTTTAGTTATGCAATTGCCTATTTATAGAAGTTTGATAAGGGCATTTTAATTATTTTTTGTGGCTTACCTTTTTTCATCATTTTATTTGAATTTGTGATTTAAGTTTTTATTTTCAATACTTATTTATGTTTGTACTTTTGTGACACATGTTCAGAATTAGTCTATTTAGTATTTACACACAAAAACATGGGACACTAACATCATATTTGTTTTGTCAAGATTCGTATTGAGATGAGTCTCATCCATATCTGAGACTGCTAATCATATTTCTAGTCAACTGTTAAAGTCCCCAAGACTCCTTTGTTCAGGTAAGTCTCGATAATTGATGTGTTTTTTGATTTAGACATAGCACGACGACGATTGAGATATAAATTTTCATTATGTGACACATGGACATACGATAAGACTACTCGTGGATAATATGGCATCCTGGGGGTTGACATGACACCATATGTGACCATAATTATTTCTATGTGTGACACTTTCAATTTTTTAAATTCATGTCAATCCTATTACAAGTAGCAAAGATAGATCCCATAGTTTCTAGGATTATTACAAATGCTATTCCTATTCTACATAAAGTAATTTCATTGTTAACTAATACAGTTTTGCTACACTTACATCCTGATTGACATCTTAGATAACATTCTACGATGTGACAATAAGTTTTATCATTGATTTCTCCAACACTTTTTTACATCAATGACCTCGATTTTTACACCTAATAGAATGTCATCCAAGATTTAAACATTAAATGTTCAAGTAGATTAATTCTAACTAATACTAGCACAGTCGACAATCTACCATCACTCATTCCCTCTGGAGCTAAAACATAATACAAATCTCTAACTTACTAAGCCTCGTCCTATAGCCTTTTTCCTTGACTCTTCTCATGCAATAAAAAAACAGATAAAGGATACAAAAGTTAAATTAACAAAAATATGATAAACAGCAAGTTTGAATTGATGTTTAGTCGAGAAATATCTTTTTTACATTTTCTTACTTTTATTATCTTGACTCAATTTCTTTTGTAGTATTATAGATTTATTACTGTTAGAAAAATATCAAACCAAATGTACATCAAAAAAGAAAAACGAAAAACAATCGAGAAAAAGAAAAATATACAAATTAAACGTGATTCAACAAATCGTCAACAACCGCATAAGAAAAATACTTTATTAACTAATAAAACCTTACACTACAATATTTTTCCTTCTCTCACTTCTCCCTACACAAGTCTGGAACTCTCTACTTATGAAGCACGCACGTATTGTAACCCAATTTACGCATGAGGCATGAATATTTATAAAATTGGTCACTGAGAGAATGGAAAATTCATTTTCATAATAGCAAACCAAGTCCATTCCTTTATGATAAAGATTTTACAAAATTTCCTCTTCATTGTCAAATAAGAATTATTTTCCTTTTTACAATATGATTCAACTAATATAAATATTGAAGATATACATTTAAAATTATATATAACCGAATTAAAAAGACGTCTTCGGTTTATTAAATAATGAGTTTTGACTGTAGAATGTAGATTTCTAACTATAAATCATTGTAAAAATATTTTGACATTTATTTTTGAATAATTTTATTTAGCACTATTAGTACTATAACGCTAATTTAGATGACACTCTTTAATATGATCAGGTAAAAATAAAATTATGTGAATCATATAATTTTATCTCTTCATTAATATTACTTAATGTCATCTTAATTAGTGTTCTAATATCAATAATGTTAACCTGTTAAGATTTGAAGGTCAATCTTAAAAAATCAACCTTATTAAGAGGAGTAGTCCAAATCCTTTATAAATTGGTCAATGTTTTAATCTTTATTCGATGTGGGAGTAGCACAAACCCTTTATAAATTGGTATATGTTTTCATCTTTATTCGATGTGAGATTATATCCCTTAACATGCCCCGCAAAATGGTGGCTCGTTTGAGTAAACTAATCTTGAAATCCTTATACTCATTTTTTGAGTCTTAATCGGATCGAATCGTTCGTTAGAATTTAATGGGTTCTGACACTATGTTAAGACTTGAGGGATCTATCTTAAAAGATCAACCTTATTAAGAGGAGTAACTCAAATCCTTTATATATTTGTTTACGTTTTTTTCTTTATTCGATATGGAATTATATGCTTTAATAAGCAATATTACTCTTAATTTTTACAAATACATACAACTCTGCTCAATCGGATCTTATATGAATCCAATGTGAGGTCATTGGATTTGAGTAATCGAATATAGTCCCTAATCCATATTCGAACTAGGGGTGGGCGTGGGTTAGATTGAGTCGATTTTTTATCCAATCCAAATCCAACCCAACTTGGTCGGTTGAATAAAAAATCAACCTAACCCAACCCAATTATTGATTTAAACCCAACCCAACCCAAACCGATCAAAATCGGTTTGAGTTGGGTTGGGTTGGTCGGTTTGGGTTTCGGCCCAATCAAAGTTAGATTCGATTTATTTGGTTAAATTTGGATAATTTTTTTGAATTTGAAATTATTTGAAAATCTACGCTTTTTAAACACACATATAAGGAATTCTTTCTAAAAATAATGTATAAATAAGTTTAAAATTTAAGAAGTATTTTCTTTTTTACAATTTTTTGAAATTCAATCACTTCATTATCATGTCTTTAATTTTTATTTTAACGTCAAATGACATTGCATTTTAAATAGTGTTCATGTGAATCGGTTTATGTGAAAAAAATTGACATTTATATATTATAAGTCATTATCTTATTTTTACTATTATGTCTATTTAATTTATTTTTTCATCTTAGATATTAATTTTTTTAATTCATCGGGTCGGGTCGGGTCGGGTCGGGTTGAATTTTAATTCATAATCCAAGATCCAACCCAACCCAACCCAACCTTAAATTCAATTTTTCAACTCAACCCAATCCAATTGAACTTAAAAAACCAACCCAAACCGATCGGTTTGGGTTGGGTTGGTCGAGTTGATCGAGTTGGTCGGATTTTTGCCCACCCCTAATTCGAACAATATTAAATGACTATTTTTTGACTGGATTCGAATACAGACCAAGAGTAGTCCCCTGACGGGTCTAATAATTATTAAATTATCAATCATAAAGTTAAGATTACAACAATAGAAAAGTGAGTTTTGTTTATTCCTTTGAAAATTGAATGCTCCACTACTTAAAATAATCATATTATATTGAATATTTTAAGTTTTGACATCTGAAAAAATATTCATCAATTAAAAAAATGAAAAAAATAAAATAAAGAGCGTGTTGTTAGATTGTTTGTGTGTATATATATGCACGAAAACTGTAACGCCCCGACCCGTATGAACCGAAACGTCACTTAATTGTAGCTGTCGTCTTGATGAATAACTAATCTTCTAACGGAAACTTTAAGTATTTAAAATGGAAATCTAAGTTTTTAAAACAACATACTCGATACCGAATGAAATAATTTATGAAATAACTTAAGAATCTCATTTGACGTCAAATTCGAATAGTCTTTAAAATAGAATTCTTTATAACAGTAATTCCATACACAAGGGTCTAATGGAAATTTATTTAAAACATTCATAAATTGCTAAACATGTAAAATCACCGGCTTCTCATAGCGTGATGCATCTTCACCTATTGTCATTCACGTCCCACACGCAATCATATCAACCTTTTATAATTTGATAACGAATACACCTATGATATCTATTGAGTTTTAAACTCATGGGTTTATTCCCTTACCACAGGTTGATATGACCAATTGGTACTAGGATTCATCTTAAGTCTCCCATATGATGGAAGTTTTGAGTTCGAATCCTGGGGAACGCGAAAAAATTCGTGAGGGGCTAAGTGGGCGCAGGCTCACCCAAAGCGGACAGTACGAAAGTTAGCGGTTTGGACGAGAGGTCCGGGTCATTACAAAAAGGCTCTTTTAGAATAAAGAGTTTATTAGAGATGCTATAGCTTAAATTGTTTATAGTATTCAACTAAAGAGACTAATCCATGATTTATTTTTTACATCCAGACTAGTCTATGATAGTTTTTGAATCGTTATAGCGCTTCACGAAAGAGAGATCATGAAATGCATATTGAGTTCTTTAATTTATTATTTAAGAACTTATGAGTTTTATAAATGAATCAACCAAATTTTTTTGTGAGTGAGGTCCAATAAGACAGTCTTGACCAGACCGGACAAAAAGCTTAGGTTGGTGCATACATCAATTCTTGAAGTTCCTAATTGAGACTGCAACTTTGAAATTTGAATTGGACAAAAACGTAAACAATTAATCTCCCGAAATATAATACCTATATGTTTATAGCAGTCATCTAAGTTGGTCGAATCAGAAAGTTGGTTCAATCGAAAATTGAAATGTGTCTAAAATTTGGTCCTGTGTTATAAATTAAAGAAAAAAAGAGAATAGACAAATCTATAAATTCTTGTTTGTATTTTTTGCCAACTAAGACCCCATATTTATAGGGTACAATTGGGGTTGTAGGGTATAATGGTCAATTACAAATGCTATTTTATTTATTACATTCTCTATTGAGTGACTATTTACACAATAATTGTCTAATTAAAAATTTTGTTTAGCAAAAATTCGATGGAATAAAAATACCAAATAAGTGAAAAAAAGTACAAATAATTTAGAATAATAAAATATTCTCTCTTTAAAACATTGTCAAAAAAATCAAATGAAAAAAATTGAGTGAAGGAAAAAGAGTACAACTACTCCGCTTGATTTAAATTAATTAAAATCCTTTAATCTATATATGGCCAGGTTCAATGACAACATTCGTGACAGATTTTTAAAAAAAACTGAGCTGGCAGTGGAAAACGAGGGAACCAAAGGAGGGAAAATTGCACGTGAAATACCGCCCACAGACTTACCCAAAATATTGCAACCTCCAAATTGAAAACCATCACTCGCCTAAGTCCGACTGTCGACAACCCCGGCCACCTCGTCGAATTCTGGTCTCGCCCAAAATCTTGCAATCCTCAAATTGAAGATCTCCGATGAATATCCTTCTCCATCTCCAACAAATTTCGATTAATTTTTTTGGAGATTTTCGACGACTCATTTTTACGTTGAAGCTTCGCCTCGTCCACTCATCCTTCTCCATCCTTTGTCCTCGGCAAATGTTATATACAATTCGCAAGGTGTTGACAGGGATTGAGATATAAACTTCGACTTGAATTTGTCTTTTCAGCACCTGTAATTGTTCATACTGCATTTATTGATTTTACATTTGCTGGTTTTATGCTGTTGGATCTGACCAACACTATTGAATTAATCCCGTTGTTGATGGTCCATTGTTTTGCAGCTATAGAGTTCCATATTAACTTGGCCAAGCATGAAGCAATCCCTAAAGAGAGCCATTTTTTGTTGGATCGAATTTAATGCAGTACAAAACTGCCTAGTTTTTCACATTTTTGCTGGACCGAATAATGTATAGATGATGGTGCTTCCATTTTGTTTTGTCTATGTAAAGATCATCTGCTACTTTGCATGTCTCTGGTCTATAAAGTTCGAAATGGATTACAGAGTTTGCAACCTTTTCTAATCAATTATTGAGATGGCCAATACAAATAATTAACAGAGTTTATGTCCACTGTGAATGTTTCTGAATTGGTGCCGGAAGTGAGGACGCGGTGACGGCTTGGGGAAATAATGTCCTTTACAAACCACTGTTGTGCTTTGCCGGGCACCACAGTCCATCCAAATATTTGGGGACTGCTTGCGAGTATTGATGACGGCCGGAGATGGTAAGGCTTGCGGCGGCGAACCGGAGATGGTAAGGCGTGCGGCGGCGAACCCTTCGATTGAACTGAGGAGGGTTTGGGTTTTGGGGGAATATGAAAATGAGTTTGACTGGTTTTCAAAATCCGTTTTCTGCCTTTATTTTTAAAAAAATGCCACATCAGCCTGGATACACCCTGTTTCTATTGCCCTGGCCGAGTAGCGCGATTGTTTATCAAATCATCCATGTCTTATATGTCAATATCTTCAATATCACAATTCTGGTGAATTATGTTCCCTGTTGTATTGTTATAGCCCCAAGCAATATCATTTTCATACAAAGCATATTTATCAATCTTTGTTCGATTTTAGCCAGCATAATGATCCATTGAAAAATAGATTTTGTTGTTACTCTTTTCAAGAGTCTCGTATATTATTTATAAAATACAAGAATAAAATCATAAGATTATATTGAGAATAAATGTTTTATAGGTTATGGATATTCATTACACAAAGAACGTGCTTCGTTAAAACCTTGCTAGGAAAACCCCATGAACAAAATAGAAATGAATGAAAAAGAGTATATTATTCCTTTCAATACAATACGTAAGTTGTCTCATTAAAACAAATGCTAAGAAAATTTATTGGGACAAAATCTTGAACAACGAAAAAAAAGTACAACTTATATTTACTCCCCCTCATTATAATATTGAATTATTGTTTTATGCATAATAAAACCTTAAAGGATTGTATCAATAGTCATGTCACATAAGTTGGCTATAACCACATTTATTATACGCATATCAAAAATAAGTATTATCAGGATAACAAGATATAGACTTATTATTATTACATCTACTACATTATAATTTATCTATTAAATAAGTTTTGTGCATTCATTATGTTAATAGGCGTACATTATCTATTATGACTTTATTTTTCTCATTTCCACTTCGCAAAAGTCTACACCATTAGGTGTTTAGATTGCAAGTTCAGAAATTTCATATTTTTTTAGTAATGCATCCTTTTGTTTGGCAAGTCATTTCTTCATTCGATATGCTTTGATTAATTTATTTCAATATCCTGGTTATTCATAATGTGAAGTTGAACATCATGTCCAAAAGTGCTATCGACAATTTTTTTTACTTTTCAGTTTTATTTCTTTCTCATGAGGACATGAATTTTTTAGATATCCCAACTTTCAATAAGCACTTAAACCTCTTGAGTTTTAGATTTAATTATGTCTATATATTTTGCTTTCTAAATGGGATCATCTTTCTTATTTGCTCCACTCTTTTTGAGAATTTTTATCTTTAAAACTGAATGTCACAATGCTTTAGGCGTGTTATTTTGATAATGCAATAGTATCTTTCTAAGACATCAATAATAAAAATAGCACCTATAGCGGGTATATGATTTTATTAATCTCTGATAGGTCAATAAGTGAATCTTGCAATTGAGTTATCTTTTCATATTGTCAAGTGCAATAATATAGATAGCACAATGTGATACACTATGTATTATTTTTAACTACAATTTTTTTCTCCTAGTGCTCAGAAAATAGTTCAATCAAATCAACAATCAACGAACCATTAGGGTTTAAGACATTTTTATAAGGGTTCAAACTAACTATGTATTTTCAGCATTCTTTAATATTTATCTTAGTGCACTGTAGTGGAACAATTATATGTATATTGCAGTATCAAAATCATTAGATGAAAAATATCAAGCTCTGACCATAAGCCAATTATAATTGAAGAATTTTGATTTTGGCATGATGCACAGAGGCGGATCCAGCTAGAGGCGAGCTAGAGCGGCCACTCTAGCTGGATTCGCTGGAATTTTGAGCTTCTCTAGAGCGTCGGTGGCCAGGGAACAGAGGGAGACCGGCGTTTTGGGGAAGAAGGAAGAGTTTCTGGTTTCTGGCGAATTGGGGAAGAAGGCGTGGTTGGGCGGGCGGGCTGATGTTTTTTAAAAAAAATATTGGGCCTGAACTTGAGTCCAGTCCAGTAGTCTACCAAGTACCAACCAGGCCCAATTTCATCCCCAAAACGCCGGCCAAACAAACCCCAACCCAAACGCCAAAGTCCAAACCAATTTCAGTTCTCCCCTTAAATCCCAATTGCAAACCTAAGTCACAGAGGAGAAGAGGATCGTGCGACGGTGCGAGTGTGAATTGGTTGGAGACTTGGAGTTAATTGGTTGGAGACTTGGAGTTGGAGAGTGGCTGTGGAGTTGGAGTTCACCGGCGTCGGATTCGGGCTTCACGACTCTTCGCCAATCGCTAGTCGCACCACACTTCGCCAGAATCGCCACGACTTCGACTTAGGAGGTAAGTTCGATTTCTTTATGTGATTTGTTCACTTCTGGTTGTGTGAAATGAGCTGTGTGACTGTCTGGCTGGCTGACTGCGTGTGTGCCTGTGTGAGTGTGAGTTTGTGAGATTGAGAAGGAGACTGTGACTGTGTTTGTGCTTATTTCGGTTTTTGTGAGTCCGTGACTCGTAGAATGACTGAATGAGCTCTTAATGTGTGAGTGCCAACTGCCGTGTGACTGTGTGAGAGACAGTGATTCTCTACTTGTTGTTTTTGTGATATTGGAATTGATAAATTGGATATTGTAATTGTGAAATTGTGAAATTGGATATTGGAATTGTAATTGTGAAATTGTTTATCAATTATAATTGAAAATTAAATTGGGCATTTTGGATATTGAATATTGGAATTGATATATTGGATGTTGTAATTGTGAAATTGGATATTGTAATTGTGAATTTGGATATTGAAATTGTGAAATTGGATATTGTAATTTTGAAATTGGATATTCTAAGTGAAAATTAGATTGGGCATTTTGCAGAATATGGAACGATTTTTTCAACCGAAACGAAAATCTATACCTAGTATTCCTAGTTCTAGTTCTGCATCTAGATACCACCAAGAAGGCTCGTTTGCAATTTAATGTGGATGATCTTGTATCTAATCCAGGAAAATGCCCCCCTATCGAGTCATATGCTCCTAATATCAGAGATGATATGAGGATGACATACTTGGAAAAGGTCCTTGTCAACCTCATGCACATGACTTTCCAAGAAGACAGATGGAAAATGATAACAGGTGTTTTCGGAAAGAATGGTTTTCTGAATTTCATTGGTTGGAGTACAGTATAGAAACTGATGCGGCTTATTGTTTGCATTGTTAACTGTTCAAACCTGATAGAAGGGTCAAGGGGGTGGACATATATTCACCAATACCGGCTTTAGGGATTGGAGGCACAAAAATACATTGAGAGATCATGTTGGGCTCGTTGATAGTGTTCATAATCAATCTCTTATAAAGTGTACCAATTTGATGAATCAAAAGCAAAGTATCACCTACGTTATGTCTAGCCAAAGTAGCAGCCAACAAAAAAATTATAGGACAAGGTTGACTGCGGTACTAGATTGTACTAGATTGCTCTTTATGCAAGGATTGGCGTCGCGTGATCATGATGAATCGAAAGAGTCTCTTAATAGAGGAAATCTAATTGAGCTACTAAACTGGTATGCAATTCGTTGTACGGAAATTAATAACGTAGTCTTTAGTAATGCTCCTGGAAATGATCAAATGACTTCACCAAACATTCATAAGGATTTGGTTAATTGTTGTGCTGTAGAGACAACAAGGTCTATTATCAATGAGATGGGTAATTCTTTGTTTTCAATTTTGGTTGATGAGTTTCGGGATAATTCTGTAAAAGAACAAATGACAGTTTTTTTGAGGTTTGTTGACAACTGTGAGAAAGTGAAGGAGCATTTGTTGGGTATTTCTCATGTCCCAGATACTTGTGCTCAATCACTCAAGAATGCTATTGATGCGATGTTTTCTACATATGGATTGAGCATATCTAGTCTCAGGGGTCAAGGTTATGATGGAGCAAGCAATATGTCAGGTGAGTTCAATGGAAAGCTTTAATTTTAAAAGAGAACCCATATGCTATGTATGTTCATTGTTTTGCTCACCAAATTCAATTGACAATTGTTTATGTGGCACGTACGAATAATATGTTTGCTGATTTATTTAAAATGCTTGGGACAATTGTAAATTTGGTTGGTGCATCATGTAAACGTGTAGATGCACTTCGAGCAAGTTATCATTCTGAAATTCTGGAGAAGCTTAATATTGGGGAAGTTTCTGGTGGAACTGATCAGTTTCAAGAACTTAGTTTGGCACGCCCAGGTGATACTAGATGGGGCTCACATCTAGCGACAATTACTCGTTTTATTAGTATGTTTAATGCAATCGTAGATGTTCTTGAGAATATATCAGAAGATGACATAAATTTGGAGCAAAAATCAATGGCCGAAACACATATGGACAATATGCAAGATTTTAAGTTTGTATTCAGTCTCCATTTTATGTTTCACATTCTTGCAATTACAAATGAACTTTCTCAAGCTTTACAAAAAAAGGATCAAGATATTCAGAATGCTATGAGGCAATTGAAGTTGTGCAAGCACGCATTGCAGCGCATGAGAGACAGTGGTTGTGATACTTTGTTCAGTAAGGTGAATAAATTTTGTGTTGATAGACATATTTCAGTACCCAATATGGAGGATATTGTAGTATTGAAAGGTCGACCTAGGCGTGGAGCTCAGCAGGTGACTTATTATCATCGCTTTTATGTTGATTTGTATTGTCATGTGATAGATTCAATCTTGCAAGAGTTGAATGATTGTTTTCCAGAAACAACTACTGAGCTTTCGATTTGCATGTCGTGTTTAAATCCAAGTGATTCATTTGCAGCTTTTGATATTTGTAAATTGGTACGTCTTGCTGAGTTCTATCCTTTGGATTTCAATGCAGAAGACCTTTTATTACTTGAATCTCAACTTGACAAGTTTCTTATGCTTGTGAGAATGGACGAAACTTTCTTCAACTTCAAAAGCATATCTTGTATAGCTCAGAAGTTGGTTGAAACTAAAAGTGTTTGTTATTTTTCCTTGGTCTATAAGCTGATCACCTTGGTTTTGATATTACCTGTGGCAACTGCAAGTGTTGAAAGGGTATTCTCTGCTATGAATCTAATCAAGAGTGACTTGCGCAACAAAATGGGAGATGAATTGTTGAATGACAGTTTGATGGTGTACATGGAGAAATATTTTTTTGTAAAGCTTGAGAATGAGACAATATTGCAACGTTTTCAAAATATGAGGTCTCGTAGAATTCAATTGTCTAAACTTACAATTACAGAGTAACGTTGCATTGCATTTTTTTTTTGGTATTTTGAGACTTGGGTTGTATTGAACTATATTTTCATATATATATATATATATATATATATATAATTTTTACGTTTAGTGCATTTATATATATATTCAATAATTTTTTATATTATTTAATCGAATTTTCATAAACGACCCGGCCGGATCGGGTGATTGTCGATGGTCAACGGTCAAAGTCAACTTCTGCTCTAGCTGAACTTTTATACTGGATTTGCCGCTGATGATGCATAAGTGTTGCTACACATAAAATACTATTTCTCAACTAAAAACGTGAAGTATTTGTCCTCAATAACATTGATTAGGGAATTAATTTAAGGCATTTAACAATCATCTATGTTAACTATTTATTGTCATCCCAATTAATGTTTATCAAAAGTTTTTGACGTAAACTCACTAGCATTGATATGATATATAGTGTTGACGGTATAATCGAAAAATTATACTCATAATTTAAAATTTGAACAAGTAATTTCGTAAACGTTAAGTTGTGATCACCATGCAGTCATTTAATAAATATATCTATTAGATTTAAATTATATTTAGATGGTAGATATATCACCCTAATTAATTTTTAAAATTATAGAAATACTTTATCTAATGATAATCAGTATCAATTTATAATATAGAGAACAAGTATTATTATCAGAATTCATTCGATTGGATTGAAAAATCTTCTAGTTCTTCGTAGAATGTCTATTTGAATTCTCAATTTCACATCATTATCGATCCACTAGTGGTGGAACTCGTCTAGCCAAATAATTATAAATTCAGTAGTGAACATTTGGTTCAATACAGTGTATAATTCAGTTGTAACGATATTGATATAGTATCAATAATGACACACATTTTAAAAACTTAGTATCTTTCTCTTTAATTTAGTCAAAAATAAATTACTATCAATATTAAACAGTTATTCTCCCAAATAATGAAGTATTGAATCTTTCAAAATATCAAAACAATATTATTCTGAAGTATTAATATAAATAAACTCCTGTTTCTATACGACCAGTTTAATTAAAATTGTAATTTTTCAAGATCAATACGAATCAAAGTCTATGTCGATTGATGCCCTGGTTGTGTTACTAAATAAAATTGTTTATTACAAATCAAATGCAATCAATAACAAATGTTAGGAATAATAAGACATTTTCTTATCCGTAGCAAGCAGGGAATCAGAGCGAAGATGTGTCATGGGGGATTGATGATAATATAAAATTTCTAATGAAAATATGATATGCATAAATTTTTATTTTTTAGGAACGACAATTTTTTTTTTTTTTTTCAAAAGTATTTATAACACGATATTCTTCTAGAATATTATTTTAATTTGGATTTATGATTCTTTCAGATTGACGACATAATATTCTTTGAAATATTGATATATACTTGGCTATGATTGTTTACGAGTAATAAAATAATATATATTTTTAAATATTGACACATTTAAATTAATTATAAAATTCTATAGACTAGTATAATATATAAATTTGTGTTTTTTAATGAACACTATATCTTATTCTTCAAGAATTCAAAAGTAATGACACAATTTTTTTTGAGATATTTATATAATCCGGATTGTGTTTTTTGGAGAACATCGACACCATATTCTTTTAAATAAATATAGTTTTTAGTTATGTTTCTTCAAGACCATAAAAATTATTGAATATTTATGCTTTGTCAGGAAAATTAATAATATTATATGCTTACCGAGACTATTAAAGATTTATAATGGTGTACTCTTTAGGGCTATAATACTATATTGTATCATAATACAAACATTTGCTTCTTCAGGAGCATTAGTTAAATCAAAAGATTTAAACAATCTAAAACTTCACAAATATAATATATAATAGAATAAAAGAAATAAAAAAAATTAAAGGATAGACTTGAATTTGACAGATTTGAGAAACTATATGAATGTAATAGAATAAATTAGAACTATCACTTGGACTTGAGTACTTTAGAGAACTTTGAATAGTTTACAAATCTCATATTTTCCAAAGATGTAAATTTGAAAAGTTTTGTAGTACTTTAAAAATTCGTTACTGTTCAGATAGCTATTTCACATGAATGAATCGTTGGTTTTAAATAATAACCATTGAATATGAAGAACAGGAGATATAAACGTTTTGATCACAAATTTGCATTTTTTCCAGATTCTATAAATTTCTTCACTATTGATTCTGAAGTACTAACATAATTCTTCCATAGTATATAAAGTCACGTGTTTTCTTATGATTATCAATCAATATTCTAGATTTACGAAAATTGATACTTTTATTTAGAAAGCAACAAAAAAAATCTTCAGAAGCTCAATATGTGTAAGGTACTTATTCAGGAGTACTAACATAATATTTTTCTTTAGAATATTGTTTAACTAAAGTCATGGTTCACCAAGAACATGACACGAAATTCGTCTATAATATAATATACACAAATATTATACTTTTTTAAGAGTAGCAATATAATATTATTTTACACAAAGTTATGTTTGAATATTTTCTTTTTCTGGAGCAACAAAGTAATACTAATATACCTTCCAAAGTGTAGATGCGAAGAATTCTATTTGGGCAAAGATATAGATATATATGTGGAATTATGTCAAATAGGTAATTATTCTTTCGAAATATAGATTTAGATGGTTTCTTTTTCAAAAATAATAATACAATTTTATTCAGAAATATTGTATGAGCAAAATTACCTTCAAGCAAATATTTATCTATCATAAATTGGTATAGCTAAAAATGTTATAACTATACTGCTTTGACATGTTCTTTGAGCATAAATGAAGACTTTCTTTGTAAACTTAATTGGCTAAACTTCTTGTTTTTCTTTGATTGAAAGAAAATTTATTATTCCTACCTTTACTATCTAAAGATTTGTAAGAAGAAAAATAAATAAAATTTGCTAACTCAATTGACTAGAACTTTGTGCTAATAACATGTTATAAATTAAAAAGAAAAAAAGAATTGAGAAGTCAATAAACTTGTAAGCATATTTTATTGAGAATCAAGATTCAGTATTTATATGTTATAATTAGGACTGCGGGGTTAAATGGTCATCCACAAATACTACTTTATTTATAAAAGTCCAGTTATATTTAATAAATTAGATAATTAAAACCCTTTAAAAGATTGGAGAAACCGATATTTAAATAGAAATTCGAGTAAATCAGTACAATTCTTATTAGTTCATTTTTAAGAAAAAGCATTTTCATATTATTAATTTTTTTTTAAATATCGGTTTAATTTTTTACTTGTACTTTTCTTGTCAATGTCTGGGGACTTAAGACATTGGCTTGTTGTATACTATATTCTGAAGGGACTGAATTATGAAATAATATATCATTAATACGAATAACATGAATTATTTCTAATTAAAGAACATTTTATGGATTGTTAGCTACAATATTATTGAATAAATTTATATAGAAGTTAAATTTAAAAGGAGGAATGTAACACTTTTATCGAAGACTCAAGACAACATTTTTTTATAATCATTAATAGTGAGATTGGAATTCAAGATGTTAGTCTAATTCTAACTCAGTTTTTTTGTTAGTTTTGTTTTGTAACCTTGATTTTAGTGCTTGTGTGGAAGTGACTATTTGTAAATAACTTTTTTTCACACTTGTTTTCAATCATACAATCTTAAAAAGTAAATAAATAATTTTTATATTTTTCAAAAAAAATTCTTACTTTTTCACCACACATTGTAAGAAAAATCAATTAATAAAAAAACACTTTTCAAATAATCATTTCCATACAAGCTCTTAATGTACTTAATGTTGTTTGGGATTGAACAAGAAGTAGCATCGCCTAAATTGCAATCATTGTGTATGGATTTCCTTTTGACGGGTCTTGAGATCTTGAGTGGCATGTACAAAATTTAAAAGAATGCCCTCTTTCATTTAATGAAAAAATAAAACTGTTTAGTACTTTTTTATAAAACTAGTACATAGGGCAATAATATTACAACTGCATTCTACCATTGCAATCAATATAGATAGAAGACTAGCATCCATAGCAAGATATACTTGTTTCTATTGTTGATTTTATTTAATGAAGAGAGCTTCACATCCTATTCCCTGGCACAAAATACAAAAGAAGACTTTGACACCCGTTAAACTATTCAACATAACATGATCTCCTTGATTTCTGTTAAAAGTTATTGTTAGAATTAAAGTATGACCCGGATTCTATTTGAAAGACTAGTTGAAAATTTTAGTTGAAGTTTATTTGTAAATTCTAGTTGGAATTCAATTTGGGAGTTTTGTTGGAAGCTTGGAAGTTGTTTTGGACTTGAAGGAGTCCAATTTGTAATAGGAGAGAAAGAAATCTTGCAAGGAGAAGAAAGCATTGTGCTTGATGCTCACTACGCACTCAGCAACCGCTCGAGTGCTCAAAACAGGAAAGCTAGCACTTGAGTGGTGGAATTATCCAAGGAATGTTCAGTTTGTGATTTAGGTATATTTTTAAATCTTATTTTATCTCAAACTTCATTCTTGTGTAGAATTGGTTATAATTGAACTCCACCACATCTTAGGTTCTTCTTCGCACCATATATATGAGACGTAAACCTCTAGAAAAATAAATTCTTACACTCCACACAATAATTTGTAATCCTTCATTATTGATATTAATAAATTCTCTTCTTCTACCCATGGTATACTTTTACCTTGTAAATATTGTGTTCTTGTTTGATTTTCATATTAGATCCTCCTCTTCTAATTTTAACAATAATATAAAAGTTGTCATTTTAAAATAAATTTGAAGTAGATCAAAATTGAAATATAGGTCAAACCCTTTTGAAAATCAAATTTAAAATCTTTTTCAAAATTGCATTCAAAACCCCTTTTGAAAAATTACATTCAGACCCAAATCAAATTTATAAACAGCCCCTTCCAATTTCAAAGATTGCAGAACAGATCCTCATTTAAAAAATTGTAAAACTGACATCAAACTCATATTGTAGATAGGGACTTCCAATTTCACAAATTTCAGGAAAGGATGTCGTCTCCAAATCTAATTTGAAAACCCGAAACACTTCACCACTTGACAGCAGCGACTTTAGCAGGGTCGCATCTGGTCGATTCTTAGTGTACAACACACCATGACTATAGTAGCATCGTGCGATGTAGCTAACAGTAGCGTCGCAAGCTGCTTCTAATAGTAGTAGCGTTGGTGCTGCTTTGTACCTTTGCGGTGCTAGTCGTTGTTGATGGCTGGACGATGAGCGTCACTTCTGCAACAGGTTTGGATGCCACTACGTAGCGCAGCAACATCCAACGCCTTGGTGCATGTGTGGTTACGTCGCGCATCTACCATGCTGCCAGTGCTGACGACGTTGTAGCTGTCGACCACACTTTCTTGATCCATTTTTCGACCCAAAAAATTATCTTATTTTCAAAAATAGATTTTAGAAGATGAAAATATTTTTTCTTAAAAGCTAGAAACAAGAAATAAAAAAAATAAAAAATCAACTATTGATTACTCCAAAATTCAAAGGCAATTTCTAACAAGCATAAAAGTAGACTCTGATACAATTGTTGGAAATTTATTTAACACGCATCGCGAAATTTAAACAATATTTCAATTTTTACCAAGAATTTTCTTTGTTTTTAGAAAGAAACTATGATAAAAATTATACTTTTGTTGAATATTGCAAACTCCTTTACTTATGTTGAGCATGAACAATCATGATCTGCATTCCATAGTTGTCCAATTATCCAGACTCCAATGAAAATCCACATGGAACAAGAATTAGAGAATTAAAGTTTCTCTTTTCTTGTGTTAGCAAGTTAATGAATTGTCTTTTTTTTTCCCCTCAAACCCTAACAGCTTATTAATAGAACTCCATATGGTCTTAGCCCGACACTTGAACTAAATTAATTTAGCCCATTAATAAGTAACCTAATTAATTAATTGTACAAGTGTCCAACATTTGTCAATTAATTAATTAGTAATATCACTCTTCTAGTTCTCATTTTGTATGTGACTCATTAGTTTTCGGATACGATGCCTAACGATATGAATTATTCTTTTGATATAATCAAAATAAGATAAATTAAAGTACCATTTTAATTTATCATTAATTCACCTAGATTAAATAATTCACATTCGCCGTTCTAGATTAACATCTAGCAATGCGTCAAGACAATATATGTGATGAAAAATGTAACGTGGTATGACAAAACCAAATTTGTTTATTTATCGTGAAACTATAATTCTTTCGTCAATACGATCTGGTCAATTGTGAGATATGGATGTGTATCAATCTCAATTATCAATCATATCTTTCATCGTACTCTTAAGTCAATATTACTTGTAAACTCTTTTTAACTTATGAGCACACATTGGCCAAGGTTTTTGTTATCAATTTAATTGAATGAAATGTAGATCATAATATGTTACCATATAAGGGTGACAAACTATTTACTTATCATCCACAAATTTCATATCATTCTTAATATACCCAAATGATGTCGTATTACTGACTTTTGACAGAGCAACATTCAACATCACAAAATTATGATTGTCCTCATATAAAGTACTATGATGACCTCAAGTCATAGGACTAATTTCACTATCAAACATTAAAGATTAATCATTGACACTCAGATAATTATCCATGTGAAATCCCTTTTAGGGGTCTCACATATTTTTTTCTCTTTACAAAATATTCATGTGATCATTTAAGTGTCATCATACTTTAGCTTATGAAATCAACTACTTACTTCACAAGTAAAAAATGCCATGCGTGATGATCTATTAATAAGAAGGATATTCGTATCTCGTTATTACTTATGATCACGAATAATTTAAAATTCAGTCACATGTAATTTGTATCTCACAATCATAACTCCTTGTGATTAACAAATTACTAAGATTTGAATCTACGAACTTTATTATTTAATTTAATAGAATATAAATTCCATTAAATAATAAATTTGTTATAAATAAAATGCATCAATTATATATTAAAATTAAGTGGTTATTTCCAAAGTCGATTGGACCTAGATTATAACACTTACACTTAAAACATGTATAACAAACTATGGCTTTTCTATTATAATTAACGAAGGAATGACTTGATTCTTCGAGTCAAGCAGGGTTCTAAAAGAAGGGGGTTCGATATCATCTTTTCCATTAATTTTAATGGCAGAAAGCGATTTCAAGAGTATTGGGGTTTTTGTTTAACAAATACTCCTCAATGGGTTATATATACGGAGGCAACGTCCTGATATCCCACTTGGCCGTTCCTGATGACATGATAATTTTTTTCAATGTGCAATACTTCTTGTCCCTGGATTTAATCCCGGGATGTATAGCACGATTGTTTTTCAATAGGCAAAGAAGATCTTTGTATAGAATTGTGGAATTTATTGATAAATACACTCAAGGTTCTGGACAAGCAAACAGTGTTGGTAAAAATATTTTCACAGTTTCAAAGTGCAAATTCAGAGAGGTGGTAGCACAAGTTACTGGGTTTTATTATCAAAACATTCCTTTAACAAACCCCGGGGGTGTCTTTGTTCAAGGGACTCAAGAAAGACTTCTTATATGATGAGTTGGTTACAAAAATAAAAAAAAAGTTGCAAAGCAAGGAGCTTAAACATTCGTATGCACGAGGAAGACTAACTCTGATAAAACATGTGCTAAACTCTATGCCTGTACTCTTTTTACAAATACTTAATCCTTCCATCTGTATCATTAGTAGAATATCCAAAATATTCAATGCATTTTTTATGGAGGGTTCTCTGATCGAATTAAACACATTCATTGAGCCCCCAAAACTATATGGTTTCCATTTGCAGGAGGATGAACTTGGTGCAGAGATTCATGTGATGTTAACCTAGCATTTGATGGCAAATTATGGTGGAAGTTTATAAACCAATACTAACTGCGAGGATGGTCTATAAAAGCCAAGTACTGTACTGATATGAAATCATACTGAAAATAAAAAAAGGTAGACTTTCTGAGAAAATCTAGAGAGTGAAATTAATTTTGGGAAGTCATAATTCCCATTCAATTCATTACTGAAATAGAATGTACAGTATATATACATATACATCATAAGGGTAAAAAGGTAAAAACTTATGTAACTAATTCTGAACTAATAACAGACATTAACAAACTAATTAACTAATTAACAACTATCCAACTAACTAAGTGAAGTACAAGAAATGAATAATGATAATCTTTATATCCTCCCCTCAAGTGGGATCGTGATGAAAATCAAGCAGTCCCAACTTGGAGATAATTTTGTTGAATTGTGGACTAGGAAGAGATTTGGTAAAAATGCGTGGAGATGTGCTTGGGAATGATAAAGCCTTCTTTATACTTGTTATGAAGAATGTGACAATCAATGTCTAAGTGTTTAGTGCGCTCGTGAAACACGGGGTTAGCACTAATATGGAGAGCCGCTTGATTGTCACACCAAAGAAAAATAGGAAGAAGAAGAGGGATTTGAAAATCAGATAAAATGTAAGATATCCACAGCAGCTCACAAACAATAGCTGCCATACTTCGATACTCTACCTCTGCTGAACTTCGGAAAACTGTAGTTTGTTTCTTTGTCTTCCATGAGATAAGAGCTTCTCCTAGGAATATGCAGTAGCCTGTGACGGACTTCTGTGTGTCTGGACAAGAAGCCCAATCAGCGTCGCAAAATGCTTCAATGTTGAATCCGTTTGTTACAGGATAGAATAGTCCAGTAGATAATGTTCATTTCGATGTATTTAAGGACGTGAATTGCAGCATTCCATTAAGCCAATGTTGGTGAATGTACATACTGTGACAATTGTTGTATACTGAAGGTGATGTCCGGCCTAGTTAAGGTGAGATATAAAAGCCTTCCAACTATTCTTCTATATTTATCTGGGTTGTCAAGCAATTTATCATTTTCTCCAATGAATTTCAGACCCTTTGGTAGAGGAGTGACGATGCTCTTTGTTCCTGACAGACTAGCATCAGTAACCAAGTCAAGTGCGTATTTTCTTTGATTTACATATGTCCCATCCTTTGCTCTTGCTATTTCTATGCTAAGAAAATACTTGGCATTCCCCAGATCTTTAATGGTGAATGCAGAGTGAAGAGATGCCTTGAAGTTCTGCATTTCTTTTTCACAATTCCTTATTACAAGTAGATCATTAACGTATACAAGTACAGTTACAAACAAGTTACCCTTGGGCAGAATATACAAACAATGGTCATGAGAAGATTGATGAAAACTATAGCTTTCGAGATGTTTGCTCAATTCAGTGTTCCATTGCCTACTGGCTTGTTTAAGCCCATAAAGCGATTTTTTAAGCTTACAAATCTGCCCCTTTTTAGCTTTAGAATATCCTTTCAGTGGCCACATATACACTGCCTCCTCCAGGAACCTATGTAAAAAGACGTTATTAATATCTAGTTGGAAAATGGGCCACATCTTAGTAGTAGCAACTGCTAAGAAAATTCTTGTGGTTATATGCTTTGCCACAAGTAAAAAACTTTCAAAGTAGTAGACTTCTTCTACTTGATGGTACCCCTTAGCAACTAATCTAGATTTGCACCTATCTAATGTCTCATTTGCTCTCAGTTTTACTTTAAAGACCCATTTAGATCTAATTGGTTTCTTGTCTAGGGTGAGGGAAACTAAATCCCAGGTATCATGTTTCTCTAGTGCATCTAGTTCAGCATTCATCGCCTCAATCCTTTTCAGCTCTAGTGGTAGCTTCCCTATAAGAACTAGGCTTCTGAACAATATTGACATTAGCAAGAAAGTTGGTGTAATGTGAACTAAAGTTTTGTGAAATATGGAAAGGAAATGTGTTTGGGGTGTATTGTAAAAAATGTGGTGTGACTGCAGGTTGAATATCAGGCTGAATGTTATCACTGTGACTGAAATTAGTCTCAAAATCTTGAAGCCAATGGGGAGTGGTTTTTTGTCTATTTCTTCTTCTTGGGGTAACAAATGTGGTATTTTGATTCTGTGTCTATATTTAGGTATCAGCTTCATCACTTGTCTCAGGTGTTAGACTATTGTCATCCCTGGCAATAGGTGGCTCTGTAATGGGGTGTTCAGTAGGTGGTGGCTGAAAGTTTGGTTCCTCAACATGTGGAGTATTTTCTTGAATAGTGTGTTCTTGTCTTGGTGGTAAAGAGTTATTTTCATTTATTATATCTTCATCAGCCTCATGCTCAGCAGCAGGTATGGGTAAAGGTGCTACAAGATTATATTTGCAGTGATTATTATATGGAAATATGTGCTCATGGAAGATCACATCCCTAGACACAAGAATCTCTCGGTTATTAATGTCAAAAACCTTTTATCCTTTTTGTCCTAAACTAAATCCTAGTAGAATACATTTAAAGCTTCTAGGAGAGAACTTGTGTTTTGAAGGAAAAGTGTTGGTGGCATAGCACAAACAACCAAATGTTCTTATATGATTATTATATGGAAATATGTGCTCATGGAAGATCACATCCCCAGACACAAGAATCTCTCGGTTATTCAAAAACCTTGTATCCTTTTTGTCCTGAACTAAATCCTAGTAGAATACATTTAAAGCTTCTAGGAGAGAACTTGTGTTTTGAAGGAAAAGTGTTGGTGGCATAGCACAATCAACCAAATATTCTTATATGATGATATGTGGGTGTTATGTTGTGTAACAATTCAAAAGGTGTTTTCTAATTCAAAATTCTAGAGGAAAGCCTGTTTATAATAAAATTTGCCATTAAAATAGATCCCCCCCAGAAATAAGTCGGTAAATGAGATTCAAACATGAGACTTTTAGCTACTTGAAGTAAGTGTTTGTGTTTTCTTTCTACAACACTATTTTATTGTGGGGTGTAGACACATGAATTCCATTAGTTACTAAGAAATTTTGAATTTCTTAACTTAGGAACTCATAACCATTGTCAGTTTTGATGGTTTTAAGGCTGTTTTGAAACCGATTTTTAATCATCTGGTTGAAAAACTTCATGGTATGCAAAACTTGAGTCTTGTGTTTCAATAAAAAAGTCCAAGTAGCTCTAGTGAAGTCGTCAACTAAAGTTAAAAAATAATATGCTCCACATATGGAAGCCCTTTTGTAAGGTCCCCATATGTCAACATGTAAAAGCTCAAAAGGTGTCCTGGACTGAATATAACTTCTTTGAAAAGGTAATCTGTGTTGTTTAGACAATGCACATACATCACAAGGATTGAAATCACCTTTATTACACTGTGTATCTACTATTGAATGCTGTAAGACACTTTTAGAAACATGACCAAGCCTTTTGTGCCACAAAATGACAGTATCAGGCTGATTATTACAAGTTTTAGAAGGTAAAGAGACTGCAGAAGTAATCACAGACTTATTATAATGTGTATGGATATACTTTTATATGGTGCTCTGAAGAAAAGAGCTCTTACCTAGAATGTAAAGGTTCTCAATTGTTCTACCAACTGCTAGACTCTCCTCAGTCTGACGGTCCTACACCAAGCAATGATCATCAAGAAAAATGAATTTGAGATTTGACTTTTTGGCCAATTTGTTTACAGAAAGTAGGTTAAATTTAAAGGTAGGTATGTGTAAAGCTTCTGTGAGGGTAAGGTCTTTGCTGAGGATTATATTACTAGAATGTTCAACTCTGTTTATGGTTCCATCAGGTAGATATACGAGTACAATGGTGGTGACAATTTTTGGTTTATGCATAAGTTTTAGATCATTACACATATGATTGGATGCTCCTGTGTCAATTATCCAAGAGCCTATTTCTATAAGGTTGCAGGTATATAAAGCATAAATGTAATCAGGCGTGAGTACAGAACCTGCGAAATCTTCAAAGTGTGCAAAGTTCACCATGTTGTTGCATTTCCCTTTAATAATTTTGGTCAGCTCCTGTTGAATTACCTCACTCAAATTCATCCCTTGCATCTGTCCCTTCAATCTATTCCATGTTCTTTCATTAATCAGATCAAGAGGTGTCTCTGCCAGATTCGCCATATGCTTTCTTTTCTTTAAGCTCCTTATACCAGTCACGATATCCAATTATCTTGAAGCATGATTCCTTATTACGTCCATTAACATTGAAATGTGTGCAATATTGTAGCTCCATTTCTCTTTTGTTCTCATATGGTGACCAAAGCCATTCCCGGATGGTCTGAAATGTGCAGCGCTAATGGATCTCCTTCCTGATCTTGTTTCTTCACCGGCTCAGTTATGTTATCATTTGTATCACCCTCCGCCATCTGAAATTTGTTATAGTTTTAGCTCCTTCGTAGATCGAAGAAGATGATCAATAAACCCTGGGTCGTCACTGCTCTGATACCATGAGAAAATCTTGAGAGTGAAATTAATTTTGGGAAGTCATAATTCCTGTTCAATTCATTATTGAAATAGAATGTACATATATATACAGATACATCATAAAAAGGTAAAAAGCGTATGTAACTAATTCTGAACTAATAATAGACATTAACAAACTAATTAACTAATTAACAACTATCCAACTAACTAAGTGAAGTACAAGAAATGAATGATGATAATCTCTATACTTTCCATTATGGAAGATTTAAATAAAAGCTAAGGACATTGTTGAACCTCATCTTTCCTGGAAGGTTAGAGAAGGGAAAATATTATTGGTTAGAGAAATGGTTTAAACCTGGAGCATTCAATGATATGGGTGTTGAAGCCTATTCTTAAAAAGCTTTTGTATTTGAGTTTATGCAAGGCAATGTTTGGAATTGAACCAAATTTAGGAGTCATTTACCACCAGATTTGTGATGAGATGGAAATGGTAAAGTCCTCTATACAGAATGACAAACTATATTGGACTATAAATTGATCGAGAAAGTTTTCCCTCAAATCATGTCTGGAATTTTTTTAGAAGAAAGACTATACAATCATCGTATAAGCTGTTAAGTCCAAATTTATAATTAGGAATTTCAAATTCATGAGTTATCGAGATGTAATTTAAGTCAAAATAGTTTGAGATTGGTAGAG
This sequence comes from Osmanthus fragrans, assembly GCA_019395295.1. Lineage (NCBI taxonomy): Eukaryota > Viridiplantae > Streptophyta > Magnoliopsida > Lamiales > Oleaceae > Osmanthus > Osmanthus fragrans. Next base: position 14,901,189 of record CM033355.1, on the reverse strand, counting down.
GCCTAAAAGGATTCGAAGACAATTCAAGAAAATTAAGAAACGGAAAAGACAACCTCTCGTTGAGCACCAAGATAGTGCTCAAGTGCTCACAACAGGAGAGTCACCGCTTGTTTGGTGCGAGCCTGGCACTCAAGTGGTAGAGGCAACGCTCACTTGGCACAACGACGGTGACTTCTGGCCAGAATCTTGATTCCATTTTAACAGAGTTTTTCAATCCTATTTCACCCCAAAGTTTTGTAAAATCTTTCTTTATAAATTCGTGAAAGGTGGACATCCGGTTCATTCATGCAGATTTCTGGTTGATGCAACAGTCGAATTTTTTACTATTGTAATTTCAAACGCATAACGTCTATTTTGATTGTCTAGACACAAGGGCAAACATCTACTTGGTTGTCTGGTTTGATAGATTATTTTTCTTTTTGAACTTTATAAATACTTTCTCTCTTTCCATTCTTCGCAAGATTCTTTGAGAGCTTTAAAGTGAAAAATTACTAAACGTATCTCTTGAGCTTACATCTCATTTATTCTATCAAACAACGACTTTGAAAATCTTTGATCGATTCAACTTTTGAAAACCATCTTTTCATCAAAACCTTTTCATCTAACACTAGAGTTTCATTTATTGCTATTCAATTGAAGTGTTAGCCCATTTCTCTCTTAGTACTTAATTAGTTTATATAATTTATTAAGAGAGAAGTTTCAAATTGTAAAATTATTTCTTATCAAAATTTTGGGTTATATTGAGGTCCTATAAAGCTCAATAATGTATAAAGGTTGGTGCTCATTAGTTTTAAGTCTTCGAAATATAGTGAAATGGCATTGCTTGTGATGGAGAGCTTGGTAGTTGAGGACGTAGATTATCATTTTGGATCAATCATCCAAAATTATATCGTTTCACTCTCTCTTCTCTTTTACTTATTACCTTTGTATTTGTAAATTTTGTTTGATTGATTTATTCACTCCCAACTTGCTTAACTTTGAATCAATTTTTCAAAAATGTTTTGAAAACCAATTTACCCCCCTCTTGGCTAGTTATTCTTGAGATATCAATTGGTATTAGAGTTTGTTGCTCATTTTTAAAATTAAAGATTTCACAATCTTGAGTAATGGCTAACCACAATCTTCAAAATATTAAGGAGCATTCTACAAATCGTCCTCCTTTCTTTGATGACACACATTACAACCATTGGTAAGCTATGATGATGATTTATGCTCAATCAATAGATTATAATCTTTGGAAAGTTATCGAATTTGGTCACAGCCTAAAAAAGTTATTAAAGTTGATGGAAAATCAGATCAAATCACTTCAAAACCTAGAGAGGAGTACGATGAAGAAGATAAAAGAATATTGTCTTTAAATGCTAGAGCCAAAAATATACTTTATTGTGTTATAAATAAAAATGAATTTAATCACATTAGCACATGTGATTCCGTTTTTGATAATTGGCATGCCTTAGAAGTAACTCCTTTGGGCACTAGGGAAGTAAAAGAAACCAAAATCAATTTTTTGGTTAAAGAATTTTGAAACTTCTTCATGAAACAAAATGAACCTATTGTTGATATGATTGCTCGTTTCACCGATATTGTTAATTGCCTCAAAGGTTTTGATAAAAAAATTACTAATTGTGAGCTTGTACGTAAAATTCTTAAGTCATTTTCGGAAGACACATATCCATTGGATGAGCTTTATGGAACATTGATGACATATGAAACAGAGACAAAGGATAAAACAATGAAAAACAAAGAAGAGGAAAAGCGCCAAATTTCTTTAAAGTCGGTGGTTGATGAAGACACTTCAAGTGAAAATATGAATGATTAAGAACTTGATGACCTAGTTCTTCTTGTCAAAAATTGGAGGGGTCTTTGCAACAATCAACAATTTCAAAAAAAAGAATAAAATGGCAAAGAGACGAGTGATAAGATTGTTTGTTATAATTGTGACAAACTCAATCACAAGTTAATTGAATGTCCGAACAAAGGGAGATCTACAAAAAGAAAGCATTTCAATCAACATGGGATGAAAGTGATTTAAGAAACTTGCCCTAAATCATTCTATTCTTAAAAAAAAGCTTTATTAGAAAAGGACGTAAAGAAACTTTTAGAAACTTAAAATGATTTTGAAAAAGAAAAAGTCAATTACGATACATTAATTAAAGAGAAATCCTCTTTACAAGAATTTTTTTTTTTTTTTTTTTTTTTTTTTTTTTTTTTTTTTTTTTTTTCAGATTTGACTCAAATTATTCACAAATTTACCCAAGGAAAAAAAAAAAACAAAAAATTGATTTAACGCTTGGCAAACAAAAATGTGTTTTCGATAAATGAGGAATTGCATACAAAACATTTTCAAAACAAAAGTCTCTTAAATATTTCTTTGCTAAAGCCTCTACTTCCCGTATTCCAAATGTCACATATGATTTTTGCAATAAAAATGGGCATGTAACTTTTAATTGTTCAATGAAAAAGAGGTTGTACTTTGAGAACAACGACAAGAGGATTCAAAAGTATACTTACACTAACACTAAGTACTAAGGACCCAAAGTTGTATGTGTACCAAAGAGCAAAAATTGAATTATTTTTGTAGGTATACCAAAGAAAATAAAAGGCAAATGATTTTTGAACAATGAATGCTCAAAGTACATGATCGGAAATCAAACTTTATTATCAAGTTTCAAAAAGAAGGATGGTGATGTGTTAGTTTTGGAGATAATGTCAAAAGAAAAAAATCATTGACATTGAAAATATTGGTAATTATTCATCTCCCTCTATTGAAAGTATTCCATTAAGTTGATAATCTCAAATGTACTTGCTTAGCATTTATTTTGTCATGTCAAATAATTCTTCTAAATTCTATATTGAAGATCCTACATCAGAAGAGGTAATAGGAAGCCGAAATAAAGGTATTTATGTCATAAACATTGAATTTGAAAGTCAAGAAAAACATTTATCAAGTTTAAAATATGACACTTGGTTGTGGAATAGAAGATTAGGACATGTCTGCACGGACCTACTTTCAAAATTTTCAAAAATTGTTTTGTTAATAGTTTGCCAAATTTGAAATTTAAGAAAAAAAAATTTTGTAATACATGTAATTTTGGAAAACAAGTGAATACCTCTTTCAAATAAAAGCAATATTCTTCAACTACAAGATCTTTTTAACTTCTCCATATAGATCTTCTTGGACCATTTAGAACTGCAAGCTTAAGTGGTATATATTATGGTTTCATCATTATTGATGACTTTTCTAAATTTACATAGTCCTATTCTTGAATCTAAAGGATAAAGCTTTGAATGCATTTAAACATTTTTGTAAAAAGATTGAAAAATGAAAATGGATACACTGTTACTACAATTTGGACCGATCATGGTTGACTTTTCTAAGTTTACATAGTCCTATTCTTGAATCTAAAGGATAAAGCTTTGAATGCATTTAAACATTTTTGTAAAAAGATTGAAAAATGAAAATGGATACACTATTACTACAATTTGGACCGATCATGGTTGAGAATCTTGACAATATTGTTTTTGATGATTTTTGCAAAACTTATGGTTATGAACACAATTTCTGAGCTCCTTGAACTCCTCAACAAAATGGTATAGTAAAAGGAAGCTTGTACATTGCAAGAAATGATTCCGACTATGCTAAATGAAAATAGTATATCAAAATATTTTTGGGCCGAAGCCGTTAACACTTGCTATATTCTAAATAGAGCCTTAGTTAGTCAAAATAAAACTAAACCTTCATATGAACTTTGAAAAATAGAGTTCTCTATATCGGTTACTCTAAGGTATTTTGTTGTAAATGTTTTATCTTGAACACTAAAGAAAATTTGATTCAAAATTCGATATTGGAATCTTTCTTGAATATTCATCGACTGGCAAAGCTTATAGAGTTTTCTTTTTAACAAAACAAGGAAGATCCTAAAGATGTTGAAGATCAACATGAGGAAGAAGCAAAATGTGCAACATGATGAAGAAGAATCTTTCGAAGTACAAAGTGATCAATCTCTACCTAAGGAATGGAGTTGAAATCAATGAACCCTCCGTTGAACTCATCAATCAAATTGGACAAAGATGATCAAGGTACTTCCATAGGCATAACAAAATATTGAGGTATGATCGGATCTCTCCTTTACTTAGACTCGATATTATATTTAGTGTGTGATTATGTGTTAGATTTCAACCTAATATTCAAGAATTATACCTTAGTACCATAAAATAAATTTTTAGATATCTTAGTGGCTCAAAGACTTTACGTCTATGGTATCTAAAAGCACCCAAAAGAGGCATATTGTATTAGAATTTGTGAATTTAGAAAATCAATTGACCGACATTCTCACTAAACCTCTAACACTTGATAGATTTTCATACGTTCAAAAAGGTTTGGAAATTATCAATGAATTTGAAGTATGTGTCTAAATTGAATTCATATTAAATGTTCTCATATGATTGATTCTATGTGAATCATTTGTTGAAATTTTTATAAATTTTACCTAAATGATTATGATCTTGTCATTGCATCATCCATGCTTTGATTAGTATTTTACTATAAATGTGATGATTATCCTCCTGTTTAAACTTGCGTATATTTGGCATCTTGTGCTTAATTAAGGGGGAATATTATTATTTTCTATTGATGATTTAAAGTTTTGATCTTATATGTCATACTCTTGCTCTCATATGTGCTACCTTTTTGTTTATGCCAAAAATTGGAAATTGAATAAGATAGATTTGAAAAGCACTAGAAGACGAGTGAGATGATATTCTTTCAATGACTAAAAATTATATACTTTGAAATCATCTATTATTTGATATGTTTCAAATGGATGATAATCGATTTGTAAAAGATAAGGGAAATATGCTTTAAACGTGATATCTTTATTCCTTATTCATTGTTGATATTACTTTGCAAATCATCTTATTTGTCATAATAAAAAAGAAAGAAATTGTTGACCTATGGTTGATTATAACCTTAAAATTTTAATTATAACAAACAAGTTAATCTTGTTTACTAATAATTGAATTTAAAGTGATTATAGTATTCAAAGCATCCAATGAAAAATTGATTGATCATAGTCAAAAGATCAAATCTAGACTATCACAAATCAGACTCATGATGAAAGATCAAGATCAAGAGCTTAAGAGCCAAACGTTAAAGAAAGATCAAGACGAGAATCAAGATCAAAGATCTTCAGCAATGAATAATAAAAGTTTTGATTCAATACATTCAAATCGGATCAAACGGGATCAAAATCGAAAAAATGCTCGAACTAGTTGAACGTCCATTCTGAGCATGCAGACCTCCGAATACTCATCTGGAGCCTCGTACTGATTTCAAGAAAGTTTTGCAAAACATTTCTCTATAAATTCACAAAAGGCGAACATTCGGTTCGTTCATGCAGACTGTTCACTAAAATCATATACCGCAAGTGTATGGGTTACGTTCAAGTAATAAAATGAATTTTGAATCCTAGTAGATCCCTCGAAGAGTGTTTCTTCCAACCACACGCTAATTGATTCAATTTTAATGATAACTCACACAATTTGATTTTGAAGTTAAAGACACCAAGAAAATGATTTTGACGTTCAATTAAAATACACAATTACAACAACGATGAGAATTTGGATTTTAATCGAGTTGGGATTCATGATTCCACTTGGCCGTCACTAAATTAATTTCTCAACAAACAAATTAATAAATACTCACTTATTTTGTTAAACCCAATTTTCCTATTTTAGATAACTACCTATCGCAAGTGAAATTAACCGAAATCAATTAGTTTAACCTACTATATATTTATGTCGATTAAACACAATCGACAGCATTGAATATTTGTGAAAATAGCTCAAATAGTTACATAGAGTTAGGCGTATATCTCTATCTCCCATAAGAATCTATGGTTTCTACCATCTCGGTCTAAAATGTGCAATAATTTCTCAATAATCGTACAAATCACCTGACATAATCACATAGTGGCCACAATAATTATAATGCACTAAAAACAATGGTAAAAACACGAGAACATAAGTATTCATACATTAACAAGTAAATATATAAATTAATATAGTTAGATTAAGCTTCCTCATTCATCCCAACATCAAAATGTTTAGGCCATTGTATTTAAAAGGCACGAAGTGAAAGAGATTAAAGAAATACATTACAAAAGTTGAGAAAATATAATGTGAAATACAAGACCAAGAAATAAATCTGTCCCTTGATCGGATTCTTGAAGCTTACTTAGTTTTGGTCTTGATTTCTCCAAGATTTCTCTCCTTTTGCTTGCCCCGTTTTCTCTCCAGTTTAAGGATTTTAAAAAAGTGGTAGAAAGAATGGTAGAAAAGAGTGTTTAAAAAGTGTAAAAACCATCCCAGCCAAATTCAAAGAAGAGTCCCTAAAGAAATTAAAATGTTCGCACAACTCCTTTTCAAATTCAGGCACGCCTAGTAGAAAATCAGGCACGCACCTTAGCCCTCTTTTTCTTTTTCTTCAGTTTGATCACCAAAAGAATTGCACGTTTGGTCCTCCAACTTTGATCTCGTCCATTTTGGTCATTAATTTTTGAATTCCTTTTCAATCAAGCCCTTTATAATTTGTAACTTGGGTCCTTGAACTTTCTGACTTGTACATTTTGGTCCCCAAAGTAATGATTTTTGTCAATTTCTGGTCTTTTTTTCTTTCTTTAGCCTTCTCCTCCAATTTGGGATTTTAGCCTACAAAAGCCACAATTAGACAAGTGTAAATAGCAATTTGCTCAATTTCATCAATAATTACTTCATTAAAGTACCTAATAAGTGTGTAAAAACACACCTATCATGGACGTCCCATTGATACAGCAGTCGAATTTTTTGCCGTTGTGATTCAAACACATAACGGCTATTTTGATCTTCCGGATCCAAGGCGGACCAGTTGGTTGTCTAGTTCGATGGATTATTTTTCTTTTGAACTCTATAAATACTCTTGCTCTTTCCATTCTTCACGAGATTCTTTGATAGCATTAATGTGAAAAATTACTAAGTATATCTCTTGAGCTTACATCTCATTTGTTCTATCAAACAATTACTTTGAAAATCTTTGATTGATTCAACTTTTGAAAATCATATTTTCATCAAAACTTTTTCGTCTAACTCTTGAGCTTCATTTATTGCTATTGAATTGAAATATTTTTATCATATTTCTCTCGTAGTATTTAATTTGTTTATATCATTTATTACGAGACAAGTTTCAAATTGTAAAATTATTTCTTCTTAAATTTGTTGGTCATATTGAGGTCTCATAAAACTCAATATTTTATGAGGGTCAGTGCTCCTTGTTTGTAAATCATCGAAAACATTGTGATAATTTGGATTGCACTATAAGTCAATCAAATATAATAAAAGGGCCTTGCTCGTGACGAAGAGCTTGGTAACAGAGGACGTAGACACTCTTTTGGATCTAACCTGCACAATTATATTGTTTGCACTATCTCTTCCTTTCTACTTATTACTTTTATTTTTTGTGCAATTTGTTTGATTTATTTATTCATTCCCAACTTTCTTGAATTTGAATCAATTTTTCGAAAGAGTTTTGAAATCCAATTTACCTCTCTTTTAACTAGTTATTTTTGGGCTATCAATTTCGGCATATGTGTTAATTAACATGATCATTGAAGAAAATGATACTAAAGTTAATGAGAATAATTAGAAGGGTAAAACGATCATTTATGTTCGTACATAACTATTGAATATCGAACGAGGATAAAATACATTTATGGTAGGTCAGAAAAAAAGTATTAGAGATTTATTGGTTTCTGTGATTTTATTTATTTCAAGAGTGTAGTCTTTTACCTTTAATATAAAAAAGAAAAAAAGAAAAAAGCAAAGACTAATAATTAGATTGAGCGTTCTAGGGTCGACTAAATAGGATCTAATTATTGTATATAAACTAATTGGATGTGAACTTTAATTAAAATTCCTATTTGAATTTTAATCAAGACTTCTATTTGAAATTGGAATTATTATTGTACATGGATTACAATGTTTTTATTTCCATAAATAGAGACTAGGTAGAATATAGATATTGAATTAAACACAACAAATCATAATACAATAATTCCATGGTGTTCAAATTTTGAGAGAGAAAAAGAAAGAAAATAATTATTTTTTTTACTTTATTCACATGTCCAGTCCAAGAATTTGTTTTCTTGTTTTAATCAAAAGAGGATGCCCACCCATCGAGGTAGTTCCAAATTTGGAGAATACCATAGAAGACTTGGAGGTTTGAAGCATCAAGTTCTTGAAATAAAAAAAGTTGGAATCTCGCGATCCAAAAAATTGGAATCTTGTTTATTGGATTAAAGATTTTTTTTTAAAATTTCTAGGTAATTCTACTTCCGCAATCCAACAAAAAAATTTCCATGTCTTCCACAAAACCCAACTAGTGTAAACTCAATAACTAAAAAAAATCAATTGAATCCAAGCACCGCTCAATGGTATTACCTTGGGCACCAAAGTTGTACACGTGCAACAAAAATCACAAATAATTTAATATTTACCAAACAGGGCAGCAACATACCTTATAACAAAATCAACATAAAATGCTTTTGGAGAAGGTTCTTTGCTAAACTTAACACCTTCGACTGCACTTAAAGCATAAACAATAAAATCAGCTTTGTTGTACATTTGTGGAGGCCTAATATCTCTTTTGGGTATGTCTCTAACAATTTAATACAATGGAACTGCTGGTGATGGTGGAAAGCAGCATTACCCATAACTTCTAAACTCGACTGGGGTGAATTCTTTAATATAGACCCTAAATCAGACTTCAATGGTACTAAACCAAACTTAAAATCCACTTGAATCCTAACTTCTACAAGTTAATATTCAAATATTCTGTAGAACCAAGCTAGACATATAAATGGGACCTTTAATGTCCCTTCAATACAAGGCAGACACCTTTACCAACCTTCAAGAGTACACATGCACAAGTGTACTTGTACCCTTTTGAATCAATAGTACCCAAGGAGATAAGATTTCTCTTTAAATCAAGTACATGTCTCACATCATCAAGTGTTTTGGCAATCTCATCAAACATCTTAATTATACATTTTCATTACTAGCTATCCTTCAAAGTGAATTATTTCACATTACCACCACATTTGAAAACTATTTCATATGTTGAGAACAAATCTCGATTATAACACATATGAAAAGTGCAAGCTATATTAAGAATTCAATTCTCGTCAAGTTTGGAGCTGTCATCAGAAATAACCAAAAGTTCTCCATCATTGTACCTATCTTCTACTATATTTATTTCACATGAAGTTTTTGATTATTTTTCCTACTTATTTGTAGCGGCCAATTTATTCTTATTCTGCAACTTATAATAATCATTCGTAATGTGTTCCCGTTTCTTGCAATAATTACGGACTTTATTACTGTATTTAGACTTTAATCTGCCCTTCACATAACTACTATCCACAACAAATCCATCTCCATGAACTTCAGATCCAACAAGAAGCTTTATCTTTTCCTTTAAAAATAGAGCATCATAAACTTCTTCAATAGTGAGAGTATCGATTATATAAGATCGTATCTTTAAAAGACATGTATGAAGCCACAATAATATCAATCCAAAATCTTATTTATTAATCGTACTTAACCTCCAAGGTTTTCCAAATCATCAAAAATTTTCTTAAAAACAACTAGGTGATCTTCCAGTGATGTATGATAAGTGCATTTTATGCATTTATTTAGGTCAAAAAACATGGACAATTGATTGTAATTATGTTGAAATATGGGTTAATTCAATATAAATTGTGTTTGCAGGATTATGTCGATGGAAATAACGATAAGTGAGTGCAAACGAGTGAAAAATGATCAAAATAGAAGAAAGCCAAAGTTCAGGAACTAGGATACAATTATTCAAAAGTTGACCCGAAACCCAAATCAAGAGCGAAAACGAACCAAGTACAAGATTGACGAAATCAAAAGGTGTTAGAAAGAAGAAAATGAAGAAAGAAGCCAAAATGAGGAAAAACGGAGCTTGGGGACCAAAGTGACACATTCTGGAAATCAGTTGTACCATGCAGCCTCATGGTGCAACCTTCCATGTGGTCGCATGGCAATGACAGAGAATTCAAGGAGCCAGAACTCCTTAACCATGCGGTCGCATGGTACAATTCGGGCGTGAAAAATCTGGTTTCCTTATTTGATTCAACCACCAATGGAAACACGTCTTGGACCCCCTTTTAACGCTAAACTCGACCAGAAAAGGGGGCCATGCATTATTAGAGATATTTTGACACATTGGAGAACAAGAAGAAGGTGAAGAACGAAAAGATTGATTCCAAGATTCGAGATTTCACTTCAAGTATTGATAGGGTGATGTCTTCTCTTATTTTTTTTTTCTTTCTTTAGCATGTTAGGCTAGTTTTTCTTGTACTAAGAGATCGATGAACCTTGTAACATGATATTTTAATCTTTACTTTTATATTTTTGACATTATAAACACGTTTTTGAATAATTGAATGATTTATATGCAATTTAATTTCTCCATAATTATGTGCACATGATTGTGTGAGTTTGGTGATTTATTTCATGCATTCAAAAGAAGGAAAATAGATTCGACCATGTATAAATAATCATAGGGTCCGATAGGGGATAGAAATATACCGTTATGCTTTATGTGAATCTTTAAGTGTTTACAAAACTTTATGCATTCTTTTATGGTGTATTCATCATTGAAATATAGTCAGATCGCAAGATATGATATGTTTAACATTACTCGAAAGAGATTGTTAAATTCAATAGGAACATTGATTCTTCAATTTACAATCGTGTTGTCAAATTATAAAACTAGGATTGAAATGGATTGTTGCATGGGGATTCGTGATCCTAGTGCATTTTTCCCTTGTTAAATTAATCAATTTGCATTCCAGTATAATTCGCATATAGTTAAGCCAATTCATTCATAGTGAGATTTACTATCTAGTTCGGTTATAATTTAGTATAAAACACATCAAAAACACATTTAGCTTCGGTTAAGGTCGAGATAATTATCATTAAACTACTCAATCTTTGTGGGATCGACAATTCGGACTCTAAAAGTCCACTTTAATACTTGTAACGAACCATACACTTGCGGTGGTTTTTAATCGAACATATTTTCGTGAACAAGTTTTTGGCGCCGTTGCCGAAAATTGAGTTTTAGTTTAAATTTGTTTATTTAGACACTAATATGAACATTTTTCTTTTATTTTGATTTTAGTTTAGTCGTATAACTTGTTAAACTTCGTTATTTCGGTTTTTGCTTATTTTTTTGCAATTTTGGCTATTTCAGGTTTGCATGCTAAGATTAACTGGAGGAGACTTGATTCCAGCTGATCTAGAAATTGAGCGTACTTTTCATCAATTGAAAAGAGAAGCTAGAACAACACAACAACAGCAAATGGCTAACGCACGACAAAATCAAGTAGTTCCGGCTAACGAAGAGGAAGTAATGGACGAAGGAAACATGTTTGTAGGAGATTTCATGATCCCCCAAATCATTCAAAGTTAGTCCTACATCGTGTATCCACCATTTTAGCAACCAAATTTCCAACTTAAGACCAACGTGATACACCTGTTTCAGAATAGACATCAATTTTATGGGAGAACTTAGGAAAACCCACATACACACGTCTCTAGATTCTTTGAGATGTGCCAACACTTCAGGGTATCTCAAATGATGCCATCCAATTGAGGCTATTTCCATACACATTGCGCGATAAGGCACCTGAATGGCTAGGTTCTCAACTGATTGCAGTATCACTACATGAAATGATCTTGCTCAAAAGTTCTGTACTAAATTCTTTCCACCAACTAAGATTGCAAAGCTGAAGCATGACATCTCTATTTTTCGTCAAGGGGATTCTGAATCATTTGATGAAGCTTGAAACAGGTTCAAGAATATGCTTCGGAAGTGTCCACATCACGGGATAAGCAAGGGACTTCAGGTCCAATACTTCGATGCGGGATTACTTCCATCTTTCAAAAGCATGATAGATTCTTCATCTAACGGGCCGGTGTATACAAGGACAGTTGATGATGCATTGAAGTTGTTTGAGATCGTGGCCACAACTTCAGCTATGTGGTCATCAGAACAAGCAGTTCAGAAGAAGGCACCGGGCTTATTCGAGGTGGATACCTATTCAGTCTTGTCAGTAAAGATTTATTGATTATTCCATAAGGTTGAAAACATGTTGTAACGACCCGAACCTCTCGCCCAAGCCGCTAACTTTCGTGCTGTCCGCCTTGGGTGAGCCTGCTCCCACTTAGCCCCTCACAAATTTCTTCGTATTTCCCAGGATTTGAACTCAAGACCTCCATCATATGGAAGACTTAAAGGGAATCCTGGTACTAATTGGGCAAGTTGTCCAATTGGTACCAGGATTTCCCTTAAATCTCCCATATGATTGAGGTCTTGAGTTCGAATCTTGGGGAACACGATAGAAATCTGTGAGAGGTCAAGTGGGTACAAGCTCACCCAAAGCGGACAGTACGTATGTTCTAGCGGCTTGGGCACAAGGTCCGGGTCTTACACATGTCACAGACCGCCAATGCAGAAAATGTCAAGAAATCAAGTTGTGGAGGAGTGTGGAGCTGATCACAATACTTCAAATTGTCCAATTCTCACACAGGACGTAGAACATGTGGATTATGTGCATTGTGATCAATGCCAGCAGAACAACCCAAATTCTGAGACATATAATCCGGGGTGGAGAAAGCACCAAAATTTCTCATGGAATAAGAATAATCAGAATCAGAATTAGAACCAGAACAGACCACAAGGTCGATTTTAACAACAGGAGAAAAAGCCACAGTTGGAAGATATGTTTGGAAAATTCATAGAAACAACTAATCAGTACATGGAATCCAACAACCAGTTCATGAAGAAGATAGAAGCCACTCTCCAAGATCAAAATTTTGCAATTAAAAATCTGGAGACTCAAATGGGGTAGATGACACTCTTTATGACAAACAAGGGCACCGGAAACTCTACCTAACAACACAGAAGTCAATCCAAGGGAACATACAAAGACAATTACAACCAGAAGTGGAGTGCAATTACCGGAGATTCATGTCAAAAAGTCGGTCACTAATAAGGAAATAGTACCTACTTCAGATGAAGAGCAAGTAGAACAGACTGAACAAACACCAAAAAAAAGTGCAAAGAAAAGTTCAGATACACCACGGGTTAAGACAACCACTCCTGTCAATCCTTATGAGCCTCCTATTCCATTTTCTCAAAGGTTGAAGAAGTACAAGTTGGATCAACAATAGTAAGTTTCTTGAGGTCTTCAAGAAGCTTCACATCAACATTCCATTTGCTGATGCACTTGTTCAGATGCCTAGCTATGCAAAGTTTCTCAAAGACATTTTCTTTAACAAACACAAGCTGGAAGAACATGAAACGGTGATGCTTACTGAGGAGTGCAGCGCAAGGATTCAGAAAAAGCTACCTCCAAAATTGAAAGATCCAGAGAGTTTTACTGTTCCTTGTACCATTGGCAATTGTCAATTTTATAAGGTATTGTGTGATTTAGGTGCAAGTATTAATTTAATGCCACGCTCTGTTTTCAGGAAACTTGGTTTAGGAGAAGCAAAAGTAACTATGATGACTCTATAGTTAGTAGACCGATCCCTTACTCATCCATGAGGGATTATTGAAGATATGTTGATAAAAGTGGAGAAATTCATATTCCCTACTGATTTCCTCATTCTTGACATAGAAGAAGATAGAGATGTCCCACTTATATTGAGGCGACCATTCTTAGCAACTGGACGAGCAATCGTTGATGTTCAGAAGGGTCAGCTTACTTTGAAACTTGGGGAATAACAGATTTCATTCAATGTGTTCAAGGTCATGAGATTTCCGACTGAGTCAGATAGCTGTTTTCAGATTGGTGTGATTGACAGAGCGATTGAAGACAACTTCCGCATACAACATCCAACTGATGCATATGAGGCTTACATTGCACATTCTCAATCAATCCACACTGATTCCATTGAGATTGAGAAGTGTGCAAGGCTTCTAGAAGCTAATCCACCTTATGTGTGCAAACATTACTTCGAGGAATTGATACATGGAATTAAAGAGGCAAAACCATCTATTCAGCAGCCTCCTAATTTAGAGCTCAAGCAGCTACCATCTCACCTTCGATATGCCTATCTGGGGGAGTTTTCGACACTTCCAGTGATTATTTCAAATTCTATCGGCGAGGTAGTGGATGAGAGGTTACTTTGGGTGCTAAGGGACAATAAAACAGCCATCGGGTGATCCATAGTAGACATTAAGGGTCTCAGCCCGTCATACTGCATGCATAAAATACTTATGGAGGAAAACTTTAAATCGACGGTTGATGGTCAGCGGCAATTGAATCCAAACATGAAAGAAGTGGTAAGAGTTGAGGTGTTGAAGTTACTTGATGCATGTATCATCTACCCTATCTCAGACAGTGCATGGATCAATCCAGTACAGGTTGTGCCCAAAAGGGAGGTATTACAGTGGTAAAGAATGAGAAAAATGAACTTCGACTAGAACAGTGACTGGATGGAGAGTCTGTATCGATTATCGCAAACTCAACGAGGCTACTCGGAATGATCACTTTCGACTTCCTTTCATCGATCAGATGTCGGAGAGACTGGCAGGACACTCTCACTACTGTTTTCTAGATGGATGGATACAATCAGATTCTAGTGGCATCGGAAGACCAAGAGAATACCACTTTCACGTGTCCCTATGGTACCTTTGCATACCATAAGATGCCTTTTGGTTTATGTAACGCACCTGCCACTTTTCAGCGTTGCATGATGGCTATCTGCTTTGACATGGTTGAGAAGTTCATCGAGGTGTTTATGGACGACTTCTTAGTATTTGGCTCTTCGTTTAATGATTGTCTGGAGCATTTGAGTTTAGTTCTACAGCGGTGGACAGAGCAAAGATTCAAGTAATTGAGAAGCTACCACCACCACCAACATCAGTAAAGGGTGTTCGCAGCTTCCTTGGGCATGTCGGGTTCTATAGAAGATTCATAAGACACTTCTCAAAAATCACGAAACCACTGTGCAGCCTGCTGTAGAAAGATGCTACCTTCGAGTTCACAGATGAATCTTGACAGCCTTCAATACTTTGAAAGAAAAACTAATTTCAGCACCTATGATATTCTCTCCATATTAGGACTTACCATTTAAGTTGATGTGTGATGTCAGTGATCATGAGGTAGGGGCTGTATTGGGACAACGTCGGAATAAAGTATTCCACGTGATCTATTATGCCTGCAAGACCTTAAATAACGCTTAGCTTAACTATGTCGCTACAGAGAAGGAGCTTCTAGCTGTAGTCTATGCCTTCAACAAATTTTGATCATATCTTGCGGGGTCGAAGGTTATAGTTTACACAAATCACACTGCCATAAAGTATCTGATGACGAAGAATGACGCCAAGCCAAAACTCATTCGTTGGGTACTATTGCTGCAAGAGTTTGATTTGGAGATCAAAGATAAGAAGGGAAGTGAAAATGTGGTAGCCAATCACTTATCCAGACTTGAGCCCAGCGAGCAAACAGAATCAGTGGATATTAACGAGGTTTTCCTAGATGAGAAGATTTTTAGTGTGGAAGAGACACCGTGGTATGCAGGCATAGTAAATTATCTAGCAAGGTCCATCACTCCACCAGATTATTCAAGTCACCAAAGGAAGAAATTTTTTGTTGTATTGAATACTACTTTTGGGAGGATCCCGTTCTTTACAGGCGAGGGGGTGATCAAATTATTAGGCGATATGTTCCTGAAGAAGAAGTACCTAGAATACTAGAGTAGTGTCACGCCTCAGCTTATGTAGGGCATTTTGGAACATCGAATACGCAGCTAAGGTTCTACAATCAGGGTTCTACTGGACTTCCTTATTTCGCGGTGCCTTTGTGTTTGTGAAAATGAGTGATAGGTGCCAACGAACCAGAAACATCTCGAGGAGGAATGAGATGCCTCTTAATAGCATTCTTGAGGTTGAATTATTTGATGTGTGGGGTATTGACTTCATGGGGCCATTCCCGCCTTCCTTCTCCAATCAGTACTTTTTTTGCAGTAGATTATGTGTCCAAATGGATAGAAGCAATAGCCTTACCAACCAACGATGCTAAGGTGGTGATTGGATTCTTGAAGAAGTATATTTTCATACGCTATGACACACATGGTGCCATCATAAGTAATGGTGGCAAACATTTCTACAATCATCACTTTGAGGCACTATTGGCTAAGTATGGCATTTGACACCGCATAGCCACACCTTACCATCCTCAGACCAGTGGGCAAGTTGAAGTATCTAATCGAGAACTCAAGAGGATACTTGAAGTCATAGTGAATTCATCTCGAAAAGATTGGTCTAAAAAGCTTGACGACGCCTTATGGGCCTACATAACTACCTTCAAAACATCGATAGGAATGTCTCCCTATTGCTTGATTTTTGGGAAGGCATGTCATTTACTAGTTGAATTGGAGCATCGAGCCTATTGGGCAATCAAAAGTCTAAATTTTGATTTGAAGGCAGTCGGTGAAAAGAGGTTGCTCCAACTGAATGAAATTGATGAGTTTATTCTGGAAGCATATGAGAATGCCAAACTATCTAAAAAACAAACCAAAAAATGGCATGACTTGCATATTCAACGAAGGAAGTTCGAAACTGGGCAACAGGTGTTACTTTACCATTCTAGACTCAAGTTGTTCCTAGGAAAGTTGAGGTCAAGATGGCCTGGTCCGTACACAATTACACAGGTTTTTCCACACGGAGCTGTGAAAATAACTCATGAAAGCAAAGGAACTTTCAAGGTAAATGGACAAAGGTTGAAGTATTATTGGAGTGGTGATTTCTCCAAGGACAAATCCACCGTCCACTTCAAGTCGTCAGAATGACAACCATACGGTAAAATCAAGCTATCGACTATAAACTAGGGCTTGTTGGGAGGCAACCCAATATTTCTTCCCTTTTATTTATTTTGCTTTATGCGTTAACTTAAGATTTTTCATAATTTTATGCATTTTGGTAGCTGAATGTATTTTTCATACTTAATGGGGTGTTGAAATCATGTTTGGGAGATTTGAGATTAAAATCATGCATTTCGAGGCAAAAATGAGATTTTCTAATATTTCTCGAGTCAACAAGTGATTTCATGTTTAAAAAGTAGCTTTGAAAATGATTTTATGGCTACACGCACCTTACGTCATTTAAAATGTGTTTTGACAAATTTTGGGGACATTGGACGATCGAGGGATATTATTAGCATAACGTTGGAAAATTGACTGAATTTTTTTTTTTCGAGGAGTTGAGTGCGTTTTAAAAAAATTTCATGTTGTTTACACTCATTATACCCAATTTAACTTGTTATGCACGAAAAACGAGGATTTTTGGGTGTCGAGATCGGTCGAGAGTTGAAAGAATTTAAAATAGGCCACCTTTAGTTTCCTGGTAGTCAATGCGGCCGCATGGTACTTCCAACCATGTTGTCGCATGGCTAGACCCGAGCCAACGTTGGCTCGAGTGTTTTGTTCCATGAGGTAGCATGGATTTGCACATGGTGTAAAAATTTTTTTAAAAAAGGGGCCGTTCACAACCGGGACCTCACACCTCCATTCACGGTATTTCAACCCACCACGCACACGACAGGGCACTTTCCATCTTCACGCATCCACATCTTCCCCATAGCTCGCTACTCACAATCCTACACTAAGGTTGCTCGCAACATTCATCTTCCACGACACATACACGAGTCCATTCACACCCTTCTCCATCATCTTCAAGGTTTTCAAGGTAAGATGGCTTTCCCTTTTATTTATTAAGGTTTGGTCGATTCTAACTAAGGAGAATGGGCATAGGTAGGTGTTGGATTAATGGGTGTTACTGTGTTGTTGTTATATGTTTCAAATTGGGCTTTGCATCTTCACCCTTCCCTTTAAGCATTTTGAAGGAACTTCTGTGCTTCCAACGTGTTTGATAAAATGCCGCAATGACAATTTTTGAACATTTTCGAGATTTATGCATTAGGGGCTAATTCTATACATAATGTGATGTTTATTGTGTGTCTTGTTATGAGAAAATTGAAACATTTATCAAACAAACTACAATTGACACACTTAGGCACAACCATGACTAGGCACGTTGCATCTCACGTCACCAACTTTGGCCATCGGGTTTCATATACAAACGAAGTCCAAATGCTCTAAAATTTTGACATGTGGTAGAACATATTTCATACTTTCATATGCTTAGAGGATGCCCGAAATTTTTTGAGTTTTCTCGACGGTGTTCGAGGGTGAACATGCTCTATTTTCGGAAAGTTGAAAATTTAGGTTCAATATGGGTTATTCATCACATGTTATCCCTTATGTGCTCTTACATATGATTTGTTTCGCATTTCATTACCCGTGGCTCG
Organism: Osmanthus fragrans; assembly: GCA_019395295.1. Lineage (NCBI taxonomy): Eukaryota > Viridiplantae > Streptophyta > Magnoliopsida > Lamiales > Oleaceae > Osmanthus > Osmanthus fragrans. The sequence continues at coordinate 14,882,749 of CM033355.1, read as the reverse complement.
GTCATGTCACTAAATGTCACCTCACGTCACCTACTTTGCCCCTAGGTTTCTCTACTCATATGACATCCAAATGACTTGAATTTTTGATATGTGCTAGAATAGGTTGCCTAATTTCATATGCCCGGACAATGCTCAGGCAAAATTGGATTCTTCTCGACAGTGCCCGTAGGTGAAAGTCCTTGGTCGATCATGGTTGAAAATTTGAGAATGCATCAATTCAATTTCTTATGGGTTCTAAGTTATATTTTGATATATTTTAAGAATACAACCCTCATTTTGTATACATTCTCACTGAATATGGCATTGTAACCTCACTTTTGACACCATGTGAACCTTTTACTGGTATACACGCTTTGAAGTAAGTTTGGGGGGGGTTTGTGCTTCTCATTTCATATCTATTATTTTTGCAACATAACAACTGCACTTTTGGTCTAATGTTTACATTTTATTTTCGCAGGATGCCGCCAAAGAGGACTTCAAAAGGAAAAGACAAGGTAGGCTCTATTTCTGGTACTTAGCGTACAAGGGAGTCTGAGATGGGATTCAGGAGATTTCTCAATTCAGAGACTGCAACTCGTTACTCCGAGCATCAGCCATTGGGCTATAATTCCAGAGAGACCGGTAAAGCTTTCCGACTTCCCAGACATCGAGCTAGCTACCTTGATTTATAATTGCGGTTAGGAAAAACTAGTGGAAAGGCCACACCCAATATATGAGGGCCTCACCCGTGAGTTTTATCCCAACTTCAACAGTTATATCGACACACCGAGATTTAAGCATCTACACCAGATATGGGTACGGGGGCAGTGGATCATGTTCTCACAAAAGTGATTCACGATTATTATCAGCTCACCTGGGAAAATGTGGTCCCCATCCCAGTGAATTTCTATTAGCCAGAGGTAGTTGGAGTACTGTTAGGACGTGCGGATGCATGGCCATTACCGACTCTTGTTTGACATCAGATCGAGCTCACACCGTCCATAGCTCTTCTATGGCTATTTATGTACCACAACATCGAGCTGTCTTCTCACCGCACCACCTTTACTGATCCCACAATCGGCTTCCTCTACCACCTAGTCAGGGGGAACAAAATTGATCTTGCCACGTATATATATAATCAGATACACATGATGGGCATTTGGGCAGATCATCGTTGTTCACTGATATTCCCAGTCTGATCAGTGGCATTTGTAGAGTTGCAGGCATTACTATCCCATCAGGAGAATTTCCAGAGAGACTGAGCTCGTTCATGAAGCTCACTACATGGGAGGCTCAGGAGCGAGCTCGGGTGAAGCGCTGAGAGTAGTTAACTGAGGCACAGAGACGACGGCAGCAGACTGTCCCAGATCAGGAGGTCCCTGAGGATGCTGATACGCCTCAGGCTGTAGCACCACATCCACCACCAACCAGCGAGGTTGACACACAGCTTCTGCGACAGATGTTTTCCACGGATAACGGGATCCAGCCGGGATATACAGAGCCTCCAGCAGGCCTTTGGTGCTATGAGCACGGAGATGCGGCGAGTCAGTGAGCGCAGGGACACCAGTCATATCGACACACCGGGATCGATCATCTACACCAGACATGGGTACGAGGACAGTGAATCATGTTCTTACTGGAGGTGATTCACGATTATTATCAGCTTACTTGGGACAATGTGGTCCCTATCTCAGTGAATTTCTATTGGCCCGAGGTAGCTGGAGTACTGTTAGGGCGTGTGGATGCATGGTCATTGTCGACTTCTATTTGGCATCAGATCGAGCTCACACCGTCCATAGCTCTTCTATGGCTATTTATGTGCCACAACATCGAGCCGTCTTCTCATCGCACCACTTTTACTGATCCACAACCGGTTTTCTCTACCACCTAGTCAGGGAGAACAAAAATGATCTTGCCACATATATATAATTGGATATACACGATGGGCACTTGGACAGATCGTCGTTGTTCACTGATATTCCTCAGTCTGATTAGTGGCATTTCTAGAGCTGTAGGCGTTACTATCCCATCAGGGAAATTTCCAGAGAGACCGAGCCCGTTCATCAATCTCACTATATGAGAGGCGCAGGAGCGAGCTTGGGTGAAGCGCTGAGAGCAGTTGGCTGAGGTACAGAGACGACAGCAGTAGGCTGTTCCTGATCAGAAGGCCCCTGGAGATGCTGATATACCTCAGGCTACAGTACCACATCCACCACCACCCGGCGAGGTTGAGACACAGCTTCTGCTGCAGATGTTTTCCACGATGACGGGATCTAGCCGGGATATACAGAGCCTCCAACAGGCCTTTGGTGCTATGAGCACGAAGATGCGGTAAGTCAGCGAGCGCATGGACACCACCCTGCTTTTGCGATGAGTTTGAATAGAGAGACCCTCGCATCGAGGAGGACTGTCGAGTGACTGAGTAACCGTCTCAGCTTGTACTCAGGCCGGATGGATAGTCTCCAGCTGCGCGCTAATCGCAATCGAGACTCAGGTGAGGGACAGTCCGTTCTACTTCGTGAGATTCTGGCCCAACTACCTTCACCACCAGCAGACGATGCAGCTGGACCGAGCTTTCTTCAACCGTCTTCGCCACCACCTCCGTACTAATCAAATGAGTCTTTATTAACCTCCCACATTTTGTTTTGTATAAGTTTTGCCCTTCAAATTCGGTATTCAATCTTACACTATGTACATTGAGGGCAGTGTTTTGTATAAGTTTGGGGGGTGGTCGAATTTGTAGAACAAACTTAAGGATCCAGTACTTGTATTGAATTACGCACTGCTTATTCATTATTCATCGATATTTGCCTGTTTTCGCTGTTTACTGTTTATGTGTGTTTGTTTGTTTACTGCTTTTATGTGTTTGTTTAAAAATAAAAAATAAATAAATAAACGTTTTTGTCATTTTTATTTTAGTATTTGCTTAATTATTTCAATTTGTGTGCTTGTAGGTTTAATAGTCTTGCCGGCAATGATGTGAATATTAGAATAGGTACGAACTATAGATAGTGGAAACAATGCTTGTCTAGATTAGCCAATTCTTATCTATGCAATACTTGACATTTCTTGCGCACGAGACTCATGTTTGACATGTTAAGTTGATGATTGGGTTCATTTTTATAGGAGATTTGAACATGATAGGTTACACTTGAAACACTTCTATTATGCTTAAAGATATTCCATTATTTTAATAGTTTGAAAACGGATTAGTTATTGCGAGGGAGCATTAAGATGAGTAGGGATTCCATGCATGAAAACTATGTTTTATGGATTGTTTAGACCAATGAGACGAAGGTGAGGTGAAAGTCTTAAGTTAGAGGTTGGTTTTTTAAACTAAGTGTCGAAAAAAATAGGGGCATGGCATAAATTTATTTGAGGAAAACACTTTTTTCAAGTCTTTATGACACAAGCAAGTAAGCCTATAAGGGTGAATACAAATCTGGTGCCCTAAAATTCAACTGATTTGGGAGTCATCGGCCTAAAGCTCGCTGCAAGGGTCATATAGAAAGCAAGAGGAAAAGAGTCAAAAGAAAAGAGAGAAAACACATTTCTCGAGCCTTTATAACTTGAGCAAGTAAGCCTGTAAGGGTGAATACAAACTTGGTGCCCTAAAATCAACTGATTTGGAAGTCATTGGGCTAAAACTTGATATATGGGTTATATAGAAAGCAAATGAGAATGTGTTGAACAAAGAAAAAGAGTAGAGTGAGAAAAGAGCCCCATGACATTTAGTTGATAGAACTATATCTTTGATGCAAGACAAGTAACTTAGTTTTATCTTAGAGGTTGAACCAATCAAAAAAATAAGAGACATGTTGAGTTGTAAACTTGTGATCGCGAGACCTATCCAAACTAAGAGAGGGTGAGAATTTAAGTTAACCAAATCTCAATTGTAGAGCACACCCTGGGATAAGTGAATAAGAGAATAAGTTTGAGGGTGTGTATGTCTCGAGCGAAGAAAGGAAAAAATTGACTAGTGCAGGTCGGGATTTGAACCTTTCATAAACTAAGCATGTTTGCATGAGTATACACACATATACGTCAGGTTATGCATATGATAAGTGGAAGTTGATTTGATGTTGCACTGTTGATACTGTTCATTATGTTGATTACCGACTTCTGATTCTGAGACACGACAGGTTGTTAAACTATATTTTGTTTAAGGTTAAGTCACCATCTTATTTGAGGACAAACAATAGTTCAAGTTTGGGGGGTTTGATAAGTATGTTTTACGCACTTATTTAGGTCACAAAATATGGACAATTGATTGTAATTATATTGAAATACGGCTTAATTCGATATAAATTGTGCTTGCAAGACTATGTCAATAGAAATAATGATAAGTGAGTGAAAACGAGCGAAAAATGACCAAAATAGAAGAAAGTCAAAGTTCAGGGACTAGGATGCAATTATTCAAAAGTTTAACCAAAACCCAAATCAAGAACGAAAACGAACTAAGTACAAGATTGACGAAATCAAAAGGTGTAGAAGGAAGAAAATGAAGAAAGAAGCCAAAATGAGGAAGAACGGAGCTTGGGGACCAAAGCGATACATTCTGGAAATCAGTTGTACCATGCGGCCTCATGGTGTAACCTTCCATGCGGTCGCATGGCAATGACAGAGAATTCAAGGAGCCAGAACTCCTTAACCATGCGGTCGCATGGTACAATTCGGGCGTGAAAAATCTGATTTCCTTATTTGATTCAACCACCTATTGAAACACGTCTTGGACCCTCTTTTAACCCTAAACTCGACCAGAAAAGGGGGACATGCATTATTAGAGATATTTTGACACATTGGAGAACAAGAAGAAGGTGAAGAACGAGAAGATTGATACCAAGATTTGAAATTTCACTTCAAGTATTGATAGGGTGATGTCTTCTCTTATTTATTTCTTTTGTTTTTCTTTCTTTAGCATGTTAGACTAGTTTTTCTTGTACTAGGAGATCAATGAATCTTGTAACATGATATTTTAATATTTAGTTTTATATTTTTGACATTATAAACATGTTTTTGAATTATTAAATGATTTATATGCAATTTAATTTCTCCATAATTATGTGCACATGATTGTGTGAGTTTGGTGATTTATTTCATGCATTCAAAAGAAGAAAAATAGATTCGACAATGCATAAATCATCGTAGGGTCCGATAGGGGATAGAAATATACCACTCTACTCTATGTGAATTTTTAAGTGTTTACAAAACTTCATGCATTCTTTTATACTGTATTCGTCATAGAAAGATAGTCAGATCACATGATAGGATTAAGTTTAACATTACTCGAAAGAGATTGTTAAATTCAATAGGAACATTGATTCTTCAATTTACAATCGTGTTGTCAAATTGTAAAACTAGAAATGAAATGGATTGTTGCATGGGGATTCGTGATCCTAGTGCATTTTTCTCTTGTTAAATTAATCAATTTGCATTTGAATTTCATATTGCATTTTACTATAATTCGCATATAGTTGAGCCAATTCATTCATAATAGGATTTACTATCTGGTTCGGTTATAATTTAGTATAAAACACATCAAAAAACACATTTAGCTTCGGTTAAGGTCGAGATAATTGTCATTAAACTACTCAATCTCTATGGGATCGACAATTCGGACTCTAAAAGTTCACTTTATTACTTGTAACAAACCGTACACTTGCGGTGGTTTTTAATCGAACGTATTTTCATGAACAATGTAACTTCTATCATACGATGAGAATGCAGGTGTTGCTTCAGATGCAATTTTCCGATTAGCTTTTCATCATACATAACTGCTCTAATTTCAACAATAATACAGTAGTGGTTTTCTCCTTTAAAACGTCTTGAAAAATATTATTCAAAAAATGAAGACGTATATGTGATGGGGCATTTTTTATCATTATGTTGTCTTTCCTCCATACTTCAAGTTGAGGACATTTTATCAAATCCCACAACACATCATTCAAATCCATCTAAGCGAGCACTATTCACATCTTTACCTGCAAAAGCGAAAATTTGGTGTTACGATCCAATAGCGGATTTCATACTTAATAGTTACTATCTCAAAAAAACCTCAAATTGAGTTTATCGAACTTCGCTCTAATACCCTTTGTTAGGAAAAATAACAAATCGAGAGAAATAATATGGTAATGTGAAAATCAAACAAAAAACGACAATATTTAAGTGGTAAAAATATACCACGGGCAAAAAAGGAGAGTTTTATTAACATCAATAATGTAAGATTACAAATTATTGTGTAGAATGTAATGATTGACTTAATATGTGTTGTAAGATCCCTAACATACTAAGAATATAAAATAATGGAGAGTTTATTATAAGGTAAAGTCTCAATACAATGGGTAAAACTAATAATGAAATATTTGGGATGAAATAGGAGTAAAAAACTGTCAAAAAAGTGAACAAAATATTTCCTGGTTAAGACCACCACTCGATGGCCATCGAGTAGTGGCTAGCCAATCAATTGGTTGCCTTGCGGTAAGCGAGCGTTGGTGCTCCTGTTTTTAGCTCTTGAGTGAGATCAAGATCTCAGGTGAGTGCCACTTTGCCGTTTGTTTTCCAATTGCAACTTGGACTCTTTCAAGACCTCTTCAAGTCTACTATCAACTCACAAATTGAATTTCAACTTAAATTCTCAAATAGTCTTCAACTAGAATCCCAACTGGACTTCAAATAAAATTCTCAAGTAGTCTTCCAAATGGAATTTGGGTTACACCCTAATTCTAAAACATTAGAATTTAATGATGAAGTTAAGTACTATGGGCCTCAATCAAGTTGGATTGCAAATGAATTTAAGGATGAACTTTAAACAATTATATTAAGAGTCACAATGATGAATGAGCATGGCCACAACTAGGTTGACTAGAGGATGACAAGTAGAATGTCAAGCTACTGAAGTACTTGAGATTCCATAGCTGAAGATCTGGTTTTCTATAAATTTATTGTATAGAGGATAAGATTTAATGTTGTAAGTGGAGCATTGCTTCCAATTGCATGCATGTATGGTAGCTAGTCTAGTCTGGTAGACAGACTCATTACTCAATTTTCTTACTATGGAGCTCCATTCTTCCTATCACGATCTCATTTTTCTGTTGAAGATTATGGAAAATATGATTTCAGTAGATGTTGTTATAAAGAGGCACATTGGATGTCATTTGGCCTCTCGGCGTCAGTATTTTTCGAGACTGAGACCATTAGTCATCTTTTCATAGGCAACAATATCCTCAACCAGGTATGGCATTAGTGGTGTCAAGACGGGTGGGCTGTCAGGCCCGCACGAGGCCCGCACGGAGAAAGCCCGGCCCGTGAACCGGCCCGCGAACCGCACGGGCCGAATCACGGGCCTGATTTTTCGCGAACCGGGCCGGGCCGGTTCAACCCCAAGCGGGCCGCGGTTAACCGCGGGCCGGAATTGCTTTTTTTAAAAAAAAAAAAAAAAAAAATAAAATTTTTTTAATGTTATTAAGGTTTTTTTAAAAAAATTAAACGGGTCGAGCCGATTTTTAGCGAGCGGGCCGCGGTTAACCGGCCCATACGGGCTTTCCGAGCGGGCCGGGTTGCACAAATTTTTTTGCGATCCGGGCCGACCCGGCCCGGAAGCCCGCTATGGACGGGCTTTTTTTAAAAACGGGCCGGTCCGGGCTTAAGGTAGGGCGGGCCGATTCGACCCGGCCCACCCGTTTTGACACCTCTATATGGCATCATTTTGGGGGCATTTTTCATGTACCTGTGGCGTTAGGAGAGAGAATCAGATAGAGATTTCGAGAGGGCATTATTATGGATAATGTGTACAAGGTGTACATATTCGCATTATCATTCCATTACTGATATTCTGGTGTATATGGACCGAGAGAAATAACTTGAAACACATGAAGATTTGCATGGTGCCCAGACGTATTATCTAGAGAGTCTACCGCATGATCTCTTTTCTTCACACGAGAGAATTGCTTAGAGCTTTACATTGGCGAGGGGATTTGAGACTTTCATCCCTCTTGGATATTTCTATGACTCTCCCTCCCCCATCACCACTTGCTTTAGTAATGTAGTGCACTCCACCAATTGAATCTTACAAAATCAACACAGATGAATGTGTCAAGGATGGATTCATGAGTGGTGGGTGCATCATTAGGGACCATAAAGGGCACTGCTTCAGGGCGTTTTCCTCATCATATGGCCCATATCTAATTTTGAAGGTCGAGCTCAAAGTTATATTGGATGAGATTCTACTGGCCAGAGGACTTGGTATTTCAGCTAATCAGTTTGAGGCAGATTCGACTATGGCTATTCACTACATCATCAGGGTAGAGGACCATTGACGATTTAGAGTATTTTTAGATGGATTAGAGACCTCATTTCTTTTGACAGAGACACAATTTTCCACATCTATATAGAGAGAAACCAGGTTGCAGACTCGCTTGATTGGCGTTGCTATCAGGAGTATGGACCACGCAACCTACCTCGACAGGTTAGGGCACTTGTGCAAATTGACAAACATGAACTGTCCACCTTTGGAAATTTATACACTAGTTTTCTTTTGCATTTACCTTTTTTTTTTTTTTTTGTATAGAAAGTAGTATTTCCCCATTTATTGCTTTCCATTTTTTTTTTTTTATATTTGTTGCTATATTGCATTTAGAGGTTAGGTTTATGTCATCTTCCTTTCCTGTATACTTACCTATTTTATTTTTATATATATATATGGTTAGGGAATCCTTAACGTGCATCGACCTTCCTCGGTAGAGTTTAAAAAACTTACTAGGGATGTGTGGATGGATGTCTCACTATACAAAAAACAGTCTTTTGCAACGGTCATAAAACCTTGCCAAAAGTCTTTTGCAATGTTCAGACGTATATCACGGGCTTCGACGTTGCCATAGAGCAGAGGGATACGACAACGTTCAAAGACCATTGTAAAAAAAATTTTTGCAACGTTCATTACATGCTGCCGTTAAAGTTTTAGCAACGCTCATTGCGTTTGCCATTGATGTTTTAGCAATGTTCATCGGGCGAATTCTGGTGTTTCTGAAGCAAGATGATGGGTGGGAATTGTCAAGAGTGATGAGGGTTTTCCAATGGTATGGTGTCCAGGGGTTTGGGAGGTGGTAATGTGAAGTTTTTGGGTTTCAAATGAGGTGGCTCCATCTTCTATTTAGTTTACAATGACACTGCCACTTGAATGTATCAAATGAAGATGAAGAAAAGTTAGGTATTTTAATTTGAGTCGGATCGAATTAAGCGGGTTATTGGGTCTAAATAACGGCAACGTTCAATGTACATTGCTAAAAGTTTAATGACAACATTCAAAGAACGTTGCTAAAATACTTAACAACAACGTATAATGAACGTTGCTAAAAGATTAATGACAACATTCATATGCACGTTGTTAAAACATTTAACGGCAACACACAATGCACGTTTCTAAAACATTAATGATAACGTTCAAATGCACGTTACTAAAATTAATTAACGACAACACACATTGCACGTTGCTAAAACATTAATAGCAACGCGTATTACACGCTGCAAAAAAAAAAAAAAAATTAACAATAGACCCCGAACGTTGAAAAATGGTGTATTAGCAACATTCATTAAAAACGTTGTCAAAACTCAATTTAGTGAATTAATAGCAACATACACTTGCTGAATATTGCAATAGATCCCTTTTAGCAACGTGCAAATAATGAATGTTGCATTTTACATATTACAAAAGGCATTTTTTTCTTGTAGTGTCTTTGCTAATATATATAATGAAAAAAAATTAGGGAAAGAATAATTCTGACTAGCTTTTTAATTAAAGCCGAGAACTTTTCACATATTAATGACTTCGACAAAGTATTGATCTACAATATTAAATGCACAAGTTATCTTTATAAAAGTGGACATTATTTTTTGTCTAAAAGCTTTACATTATTAGAAAGTCCTAGATATGGACAATTTATTTTGCGAATAATTCCTATGATAGTTTATTATAATTTCTTTTTCCCATCTTCAAATTAGCATCTAATACGATGATCAATTCTCTTTACGATTTCTGGAAATCTTAACAGATGATTCAGAATATGTGATATTCCATGAACTTCACAATCAATTGTCAGTTTATGTGGATGAAATTTTCCTATACGGATCAATTAATCAAGATCGCATCTATATATGGATGATATTTAACTTTATTCTTTCAATATTTTTATTCTCCCCCACAATATAGCACATTAATTATTCAATTTGACCGCTCTGTAGTGTACGAGAAAAAGACCATAGTGAATAGCAAGATGTTCTATAACTTGTGATGAAAAAACCAGTGGCTCTCTAGCTACAAAATATTCTGTTGGGTGATGTCATTGCTATAATTCTGTCAATTAAACTATTTGTACATTAACTTTGACACCATTGTTGATAGATTTGTAATGTGGTAAGATTGTGATGGTTGAATTAAATGTGTAATATGTGAAAGATGATGTGAGATTGTGTCAAGTGTAAATTCAGTAAGCCAGAATGTAAACTAGGATGTACATGTAGCAAAATTGTAATTATGCTATATGCAGTATATATTTATTTACTGTTGATGGTGACGAAGTAGTTTTACAATAAACTAAACAGCTTATGATGATCTAGTTACATTGAAGGAAAAACTGATCTAATTCATAGATTATATATTTCAGAGAAGTTATGTCCTTTTTATCTGGCAACCACATAATATAAGGGCTTAACAAGAACATAGAGCGTCTACCATGAGGCCGTGGATTGCACTAAAAAGCTTGTCACGTAATTCAAAAATGCCACAACCACATATCACACACTTCATCTGCTAGACATCTTCCATTTACTTTTTGTACATATGACTTTGAATTATTCATATATAGCTCCATTGGAGATGCTCTTCTCTCCATACCCCATTTTATTTGTCATGTGTATAATGATTCACATTTTTACATTGGAGATGCTCTTCATGTGCAGTGATAACGTTTGTCTTGCACTAAATCCTTACTGAGAAAGTGACTCCTCAAATATTTTGGCAAGGAATTGACTGTAAACCGAGAACGATTTTGAGTAATATCCGAACTTCATAGATAACTCCCTGAGAATAATTCTCAGATTAACTCCTTGGCTATAATCCTCAGATTCGATACAACATAATAACCGAGGGTGCAAAGTTGATTAGTCATCCGTGCAACCTGGAGACACTTTGGCCCAAAACATCGCCCAAATGCCTTCACTTGAAATTCAAGGATTTGAATAGTGAAATTGACTATATATGAGTCATCGTGTAAAAGTCATAAAGGTTTCTCTATTCTGACAAAAGCTACTTATTAGGTCAAATGTACTAATTCGATCCTATAGAATGATTTTGCTGAACAATTCTTATCAAACAGGGCCTACGTCGCCCTGTTTTTGTAGCAAAACTCGATTTTGCCTTAATCAAACTAATACCAGTTCAAGTCATTTCATTTTATGAATAAAATGTGATCAATTAACCAATTAACAAAACTATGGTCTCGTGCTTGGAACATAGAATCATGGTCTTCTAAGTGCTTTTGTTCTCTAATTTGATGTAATACAAAAAGAAGAAGAGTTCATGAAAAAGTAAGGACAACGTTAAAAAAATAAATTTTTGAAAGTGTCCATTTTCAAAGATGTTTGTGTCTATTTTTAGTGAAAATGGTCCAGCGAGCAAAACACGTAGGCTTTGCCTGTGATGTACATCATGTTTCAGCCCAATTCCATCGTTTAAGGCCCTAAATACGATTTTTTTCATTATTCAACATAATTTTCTTAATTTTAATTAGATTAGTATTTTAATTCCATTTAGGGTTTGATTGTATATTTTATTCTTATTGTTATCTATTAATCGTTATCTAGAAATTAGTTATCACGAGGATTTTATTTACTGCTTTGAATGAGTTAAATTAGTTTTTACATACAATTGAATTTTGAATTAAATAAAGAGTCTTGAGAAATTTATTAATTTTTAATCTCTCTTTCTTGATATTTGATCTTTCAAATCAATAAGTTCGAGTTTCTGTGATTCTTTGTTAGTTCCTACAAGCTTTCACTATGTCATCATCTCATTTCTAACTTCTAATAATTGTTTTGATTTTCTGTGTAATTCTTAAAATTATAAATTGATATAAATTAAAGATAAATAAATGGATAGTACTTGGGCGTTATATGAAATATGTGATTAAAATTAATGTTCCATTTTTAAAGTAACTTTTTAACAATTAAAAAGAAACATGCATTGCTTACTATTTTGATATTTTAGGACTGTATAATTTAAACATTATTTCTTTTCTAATAGAAACCAAAATATTAAAAGAGAAAATAGACCGAGAACCAAAAAAAAAAAAAAAGGGTGACGTGAATGCTATTGTGAAGATAAAAAGGGGGAAAAATGGAAAAAGAAGAGTAAAATACACATCTCGATTTAGCAATAGTATTTGTAAAGGCTAACTATGATGAAAGTTTAGGACAAGAGTGAGTGACTAGTGCATGGATTAGCAAAAACAGAGAGTTAATCCGTCATAGGAGGGTCTTACGTTTGACTAGTGCTAGTTCGAGAGAAATTATTATTTGGACGAAGGATTGTGTGAATGATGCTGACTCTCATAACAGCTGATTAATTACTTACATGAGGCTGAATAGTAGCCCTAACCTATCCCATTTCCTTTCCTTCTTCAGTATATCTGTTCAACTCCTCTTCTATTTGCTGGTAAATTGTTTTACACACTTGGCATTACGTAGACAAAGAGTAAGCAGAAAGTTACAAGAAAAAAGTACTTTTTCATTCTCCTTCACATTCTTTCAGAGAACCATTAGGCAAAAAACATGAAAATCACAACCAGAAAATAGAAAGTGAAAGGGAAAACTGTGTAGATCTCAATCTTTCTTCTTCTGTTCTGAGGATTCAAGAATCTCTTCCAAAACACTATCGTCCAAACATTCCAACTCAATCTTCTCTGGTGCCGAAAATGTGGGATTATAAGGTGGAATAGTGAGTTGAGAGTAGTACTCATTTGGGAAATTCAAAATTGCAAGATGTCCCTTAAATCTAAAGGCAGCACGGTCATAAGCCCGGGCTGCGGCCTCAGGGTTATCAAATGTTCCGAGCCACAAGCGGGCTCCCTGCCTTGAGGGATCACGTATTTCAGCGGCGTACTTCCCCCAAGGCCGCCTCCGGACGCCCCGGTACCGGACTTCCTCTTTGCCTTTCTCTTCTTTGTTTTGCATGGCCTTACCTCTCGAACTAGAAGAACTTCCTTCCATTTTCTTGATGTTCAAGTGGTGTTAAATGTGTATCGTTTTTGGCAGTTCAAATTTGGTGGCACAAAAAAGTTTGTGAATTGATTGTTAACTTCCATATTATGGACATTGGATATTTATACAAGATTGATGACAGTTGCAAATAAGTGGTGGGAGGTAATGGTAGGTTACAAAACTTATTACACCACCTATTGTAATGTATTACGTCACTCAGTACTTAGTATAAACTAAGTACCGATGCTTGGGAAATCAATTCCATATATCTATATATATATTTGGATTGTAAGACCGAATCGGATGTGATATTCAAAGGGACTCGAAACAATTTTCCTTGCTAAGAATTGTATCCATACAGTGCATGAATTTTCACTTTTAAACAAAAATTAGATTTTGTTACCCTACGTTATGAAAAGAAAAAAACTCCACTTAAGATTTGTGCCTTGACTCGATTCTGTTTTATGCTCCATTTGATGACTCTTCAAATATTTTCGTATCAGGAGCATGTTTCACTGAGCCTAAATTATTTTTTTAGAAAAATAAGTTAAAATTTACTTCTTTTTTTTTAAATATGAAAACAAAGTGACTTTTTAGGGTTGAAGGACAACATCTAAAATTATGCGGATAAATTGCAGTAATTTTCCCCAACATATAGCCCTGACATCGAGTTGACCTCCATTCTTAAAAAATGAACAAATAGGTCTCCAACCTTTCAGCTATAGCTGCACGATAGAACTTATGTTTGTCTCGTAACCCTCATATGTTCATCTTCATGAAACTAGATTTTGTTGACCAACTTATGTTAATATCTTAAAATTTGGTATGGGGTACATTTTCATGATGCCATGTGACAATTTAATGAATATTTAAATATTTTTTTGTCACTAAAACTAGATTTGTAACAATATGAAAGGTTGAAAATAATATGCTAAGGTCTATGTTCAACTTATTACTAGAGAAATAAGTCGAAAACCAATGGTGCAAATTTTTTTTTCCAAATTATAGCTTAAAATTGATTTTTTTGTGCTTAGCCAAACATGCTAAGTTAAATATATTTATTGTTAATTATAATTCTCCGAAAACCAAGAGTATTAACTTTTTGTGCTTAGCCAATCATGCTAAGTTAAATATATTTATGGTTAATTATAGTTCTCCCTTGCCCCTTTACTATTTATCAATTGGCATTACTCGGAGAATAAATTGAAGGACGAAATGTAAATTAGAATTTTGTTACTCTTAATGAGTTAAAGTCAAACAATAATAATTATTCTTTAACATTAACTTTATTTTATTTAATATGATAACTTTAACATTAACTTTATTAACGTTAACATTAACAATAATAATAATTCTTTAACATTAAAGTCAAGCATAATTTAGTTAATAACATATATTATTAATTACTTTATTATCGTCAAGCAGGAATACAATCAAACATTGAAAGCAATGACATGACATATGTGATTGGAATTCAGTCCCTGTTTAATAACTATTAAAATAAAAATAAAAAAATTATTTTTTTTCCTCAAATTCATTTTCAACCAAAAAAAATCACAAAATAAAATATTATGTACGTATCTCAAAAAAAAAAAGCAATATTCCAAAACTCATTTTCTTAAATAATAATAATAATAATAATAATAATAATAATAATAATAGTAAATTTATTTTAATATTCGTGAAACAGGGAGTCAATTTGAACTCTCTGAGAAAAGATACAAAAGAGTAGTTTAAGAGAGCTTGTAATTTAGCCTTTCTTTTATCTATGCTAATCTATAATTAGTTATTTTATC
This sequence comes from Osmanthus fragrans, assembly GCA_019395295.1. NCBI lineage: Eukaryota > Viridiplantae > Streptophyta > Magnoliopsida > Lamiales > Oleaceae > Osmanthus > Osmanthus fragrans. Next base: position 14,867,723 of record CM033355.1, on the reverse strand, counting down.
GTTAAAGAATGTCTTAAAGTATTTTCAAGAGACTCTTTAAATATAAGATACTCTTTATTTTAAAAAGTCAATCCTTAAAATTGTGTTCCAATAAACTCTTTAACTTAACATTCTAAAATAGATAGTAAGTTTGGCTCTTCAAATTTAAAAAAAACAAACTAACTATCTATAATTAGATACATTTAAAGTATTTCAATTTTCAATTGAGAAAAATAAGATAACAATTTGGATGGAAGCTATTGAAAATAAAAGATATGAAAAAATATTAAATATTTGGGAAAATTGCAACAACGGTTCCAAACATTTACGTTTTTAACAGACTTTACTCTAACTTTCAGTTTGTACCAGCGAAAGTCTTTAACTTTTCATAAATATGTACCTGAAGTCCAACTTGACGGAAACAGTCAATAAAACCATCCGTTAACCAAGAAAAGTGGACTTTGACCAATTTTGACCAAATTAAAAGGATGTAAAATGATAAGTTTAAAATTATCATATTAAATAAAATAAACAAAAAATAAAAAAATTATAAAGTAAAATTAAAAAACCAAAGAAAATAAGAAAAGAAGTAAAAAAGAGTTCTATCCTTCACAAACCCCAAAAAATGGGGCACCAACACTATTACCCAATATTGGCACCACGACCTTAGCGACGACCAAAGTCTTGCTGTCATCATCACTTGCCCAACTCTAGTTCTCGTCGCCCATAATTTGTCTTCCTTCTACAAAAGAAATTTGGCACTCCAATAGTACCTCAACACTAATATTCCAAACAATCTCCAATTCCTTATTATACAACTCCAGTAATTGCTTGTGAATCACCTGCTTCTACTTCCTACAGTCAATGCTTCCCTTCTTCATCAAATCTCCACCACAATTTGATTAAACTACTGAATTATCGTTCCACCATGATTTGATGATGTTCTACCATGAATATGCTCACCTAGAGTGGGCAAGACTACCGGTAATGAGGTGCGACCATGGGTGTGACCGTAGGTGGCGGTTTGAGGGGTTAAGCCATGTGACTCTTTGGCTTTTCAATTTAGGTTTTGATCTTCTTGTATTGTTGTTTGTCTATTTAATTGTGTGGTATGTGTTTGTGGATTGAGGCCACCAACTAGGAGATGAAATTTCGACGGATTGTGTGGTCAACGATAGCAGGTGATTTTTTTTTATTTGGATTGGGATATGGATGGAAGATGAGTTTTGTTTTATTTTTTAACTTATTTTAGGGATATATGCAAAATTACCATTTTACCCCTTTTAATTTGGTCAAAATTGGTTAAAATTCACTTTTCTTGGTCAACTGACGATTTAATAGACATGGTTAGGGTAAAGTTTTCTAAAAATGAAAATGTTTAGGACCGTTGCAGCAATTTTCCCTAAATATTTTCTGGAAGTAATATAATTAAGTATTAAATATAAAGAAGTACTTAAAACTTTTTTGCTCTTTATATCTATAAATATTTTTTAAAAATAAAGAGTCTTGTAGAGATACTCTAATTCTTTGAATCTTAATACTAGTTAATCTCTTTTGTGTAGGCTCTTGTGCTTGTTATGTTTAACTAGAGTAACTTCAATGCTTGATACAGTTAGTGGCGGATGCAGAAATTTTGTATTAGTGAGTCACACTCAAACATGTCAAAAAGCTGACAAAAAATTTAACTATTTGATATCTTATTACAATTGTTCTCTACGAGTTATCATACATTGATAACGTTCCATAATGACGTCATTTTCAATTTTGGCAAATACATCCTTCTCAATATATGCAATCAAACTATCATTCAACACTGATCCCCGATTCGATTGCGAAGACGATTTTTGACAATTGACATCGCAGAAATTGCTCTCTCGACTGTAGCAGTAGCCACGGGAAGAACTAAGGCTAATGTTACAAGTTTGTAGACTAATACATAAACTTCATGTTTATTTTTCGCAACCAACTTCTGTGCAAGATTACTATGGCTTTGTAATTCTCCAAAATCTTCGTGAGTGCGCATGTCTAAGATAAATGTATCTAGTTGATCATCAAGTTCCATGATATCTGTTGCGTAAAATCTGCTGGATAATACTCACATAGTCGAATCAATTTGTTCTTGTCAAAAGCAGCAAATGCATTATTTGGACACAAACATGCAACACAAAGGAGCAAGTCACTATTCATCTCAGAAAAACGATCATTTAGCTCTTGAAGTTGCATATCAATGATGCCATAAAACATTTCCACACGAAAATAATGTAGATTTGTCACCGTCACACGTTGTGAACGACCAATTTGGAACATTTATCTCATGAGCTTCACAGAATGAACAAACAATTCCAAAAAAAGAATCACGTCCATCATCTCTCATGGTTTGGAGCCGTGCTTTATATAATTGTACCAATCTCATGGCATTGACAATATCTTGATCTCTTATTTGTAATGCTTTCGACAATTCATTTGAAATTCCCAAAATCTTTCTCATGAGATGTAGATTAAATGCAAATTCAAATTTTGACATCGACTCCAATAGAATAACTGCATAACCTCTTGTTCCAGTACTTGTAGTGTCAGTAACAATCATCTCAACAACATCAAATGCGGTTGAAAACATGAGAATCAGATTAAGTAAACAACTGTAGTGAGATCCCCAGCGTGTATCACCAGAACGCTTAAAAGTAGTTTCTTGATTGAGACCCCGTCCGCTTGTTATTTCACCAACACTAAGTGATTCAAGAATTTTCAATCTTTGTTTCTATCGACTAAGATCACTTCGTTTAGCTGATTCTCCTACAACATTCACCAATCTGTGTACTGATGTGAAAAAAGCTTCAATCTTTGGATGTTTCTGTGCCACAGCTACAAGAGCTAGTTGAAATTGATGAGCAAAGCAATGAATGTAGTAAGCACTTGAATTTTCTTTTAAAATAAGTGTTTTTAGACCATTATACTTACCTCGCATATCGCTAGCTCCATCATATCCCTGACCTCTCAAATTAGATGTACTTAAACTATGTGTGGAAAATAATTGATCAATTGCAGCCTTCAGTAAGACAGCTGTAGTACTCGAAACATGTATAACACCGATAAAATGTTCCAATATATACCCATTCTTCACATAACGAATGACAATTAACATTTGCTCCTTCACTGAAATATCCCGAGATTCATCAACTAGAATAGAAAATAAGTTAGTACCCATATCTTTGGTAATCATGTTCAGAGTTTCAGAAGCAATAACACTGACGATGTCTTTTTGAACTCGTGGTGATGTTAATTTGAGATTTTCAGGTGCATTCTTCAAAGCAACAATATTAATCTCGGCATTGTGATCACACAACTAATGTAGGAGTTCAAGATAGTTCCCTTAATTGTTTAAATCTTCAAATACATCGTGTCCACGAAAGGCCAACCCTTGTCGTAGAAGAAATCGAACGCAATCAATTGACGCATTCAAACGAATTCGATACTCTGTTCGAATCTTGAATGATTCATACTGGATTCGATCCTGATTGTGTGCGCTATTGGATGCCCCAACATGTTTTCTAATAATCTCTTTCCTTTTTCAATTTGAGAAACCACCATTAACAAATGAACTACCACTTGAGCTGAAAACATAACAATATAAGCAAAATACAGCATCTTTTTCTATACTGTATTCCAACCAACTAGGATGCTCATTATACCATGAAACGCAAAATCATCTATCTTTGTTAGAAATTCTTGTGGTGGGAAATACATGATTGCGAGGCTGACAAGGACCTCGTTGTACATATGTTCTTCGAATCTCATCTCGGACATTAACATCATAAATTTGTATTAGAACTCTCAATCCAAGATCTGAAGGAAGCTGTGCAACATCAAATTCAGGACTTTCATCGACATTTGTTTGAATTGGGACATCAGTTCCATCAATTTCATTTATTTCATCACCGACATTTATTTCATCCCTTTTATCTCTAACATTCATTTTGTTAGCATTTTGCTCATCACCATAACATACTGATTTACGTTTAAAGAACTTCTCCATAGCTGACAAAAACAATCAAGGAAAACAAATAAACAATCAATTCATTGGAATAAAAAAGAGGTATTTGATAGGGTGCACTCAACTGACTCAAGGAATTTGATAAAATGCCTAAGATGAAATTCATGTGTAATGAGGGCTAATCTGGCAAGGGACACTATTAATTTTTAGCTGAGGTTGCTATTGTTACATGTAATTGTAAATGTTTTTCCAATCCAAAATACAAGGGAAATCCAACTTGAATTGGATTGGAAAAACTGCTCCAACACCAGCAGTCTATAAATATGATAGAAAAAACTGTCTATACACGGTCTATACACAGGCAATTCCATTTCTATACAACAGTCTACAAATAGTTTATACACAACACAGGTAACGCCGGCAAGGCGACAAGATATAATTTACATCCAAACTAACAGGTAACGCCGGCAAGGTGACAAGATATCCAAACCTACATAACAAAAAACGTCGGCAAGGCAACAAGGGGTAACCAACGTCCAACAGTGAAAAATCCACAAATCAATTAATTGTACGGTACCAAAAAAAAAGATTCTGAGGGTTAAAGAACTTACTTGGGTTGAGACTAGAGATTTGAGGATTTGGAATTTGGAGCTCAAGCTGCTCAACTATTACAAGTTTACAACAACTTCGTCTTCATCAAAATCCTAAAACGGTTGCAGCCTGCAAAAAGGCGAATGATAGTGATTGCCGATTAGCGAGAAGAATCAGAATATAAAGCATAAATGAAGGACTGGAAAAAAATGCTTGAGGATTGCAAGATCACAAGTTCATTATTTTCGTTTAAATCATTCAATTTGTTCCCATTCTTGACTCAAAATTTATAAGGGACTAAGTCTAAGGGAGGTAACTTACTGTAAGAGGAAAGGAGCCCTCGGTAGACGGCAGTAGAGCTGTAGAGGACTCAATGGGCGACGATGCACACATGACACGGCAGATTTTCAGTTGAACGGCAGTCGGCGGTGGTGTCTCTCTCGATTCTCATACTCTCAGTCCCTCTTTGCTCTCTGTGTCAAATGGAAATGGAATTCGCGTGGCCCCTGGCACCTAGGTCACAAATTCGGTCCAGTGGATTATGGGCCATTGAAATTGTAATGGCCCATTTATTTAAAATTCTACAGTATTTTAAATAAATTTTAAAAAAAATTCAAAACTAAAAAGAAAAAAAAATTGGTTGGTCAAAGGACCCACCAGGTTCACTGGTGGGTCCGCCCCTGGATACAGTGGTAATGATGTATGTCCCAAGGTCAAAATTGTTGGGTCACATGGTGCGAGCATTGGTTATAGGGCTTTCTGTTTCTAGCTATGTCATTAAACTTTTCCCAAATGACAACATTGTTAATAGAGTGACTCACTGCATTTTCCATAGCTTCAATATACTTATTGAGGCTTAATTGACATGGCATCCATGTAGACCATAATTGTTTCTCTATGTAACATTAATCCTCCAACTCCAAAATTCATATTTATCTATATTGAGAATTTATGATATTTCTTTGCTTCTAGCACTGAAATCTTTGAACTGCTTCAAAATTTTATCTTATCCATTGCATAGATTCTTTTGTTTAGAATTTCACACTGAGCAAATATCGAAGCATATTAAGTTGGCTTTTGTTGATCCTGAGATATCTTGTCCAAGGGGAATATGAAGAAAATTTGTCTTCTTATGTATTTCAAGGTACTACATTGGAGGCAATTTGAAACTTGAAGATTTAGATTCATGTGTATTTCAAGGTAAAGCATAAAGATTTAGCTTCTTATGTATTCAGAGAAATCTAAGCCAGAGGAAATTTGAAGGTTGATTTCCGATAGCTCTCTATGTGCTTTGGGGAATTGTTCCGATGTGGAATCGAAGCTTAATATCAACTTATTTCATTATTAAAAAGCTTTCTATTTCAAAACATAATGATCGAGGTCGTGGAACTTTTGACTGAGATACTAGTCCTCCAAGTCCAATGTTAAAGACTTGTTCAAATAGTTGTCATGACAGGCTTCATAAGTAGATCAGACATGTTGAAATTGGTGTGACAACTTGCATGTAGTAGTCATAATAACCTTGGGAGAAGCATTGTGTCATTTTACATATTATTTTAGTGATTATAGTCATCAAATGGTGCATTGAACAATATATATTAGGTGTAACATATGTGCGTGAGGTGCATGAAACATTTGGATCGTCCATTTTAAAATGAATAGATACATCATCTAGCACTCTAAGACCCCAGTTGAATCCCTAATGAATGGTTGAGATTTTATGACATTTGATCCAATAATTAATATTCGAGATGTGATACAAATAGAAGACCAATGCTACTATCATCTTTATTTTCTACCTTGCATACAGAGTATTTTGAGTTTTTACTTCCATCAAGTGCTTTGATGCAAAAATTTCCAGTAAGAAAACTTAGGTATGAACTCTCAACCTTCCATTCATCTTCATCTTCAATTTTATTCACTTCTTCTTTGAAACTCCGTCTCTATAGAGAAATTGTTTGTAAAGTAGAAAGCGATAGTGAAGAAGGACGAGTATTGGAGCAATTGATTATCTACCTTAGGAGAGCATATCATTCTAGAGGGACAATATTAGAAGAAACCTCACTGTATTTGCTGAAGCTGGAGATATAGTTTAGATGGTATTGGTGTTTCGAGGCTACTTAACAATAAGGTTAGGGATGAACCGAGCAGTGTCGAGGATGTATAGGTACTTTAGGTAAAATGGACTAGGATGACTTTCGAGGCTCGTGGGCTGTGTTGGAGTTTAGATCTATCATGAACAAAGAAGATTCAATCTCATGATGTGGCAAGTTTTACATCCTGAATTCAATCAACTTGATTGTTCCTGGGTTTACTCATATAATCGATCACATGCCTCATGGCTACATGGCTACATGGCCTTCAACTCATCCCAATTGAGGTCGGTGCTCATGATGGGAAAACATCCTGAGCAGCTTCATCATCTGGAAGATGGAGAATGAAAGAGACACACCCTTAAGAATATTTAAGGCACTCTACACTCCTTGTAAGTCGTAGTTATATGTCCTTCATGACTTGTACTATCATCATTGTATTCAAGTGAGGCCCTATTATTGAGTGGCATAAAGTCTTCGATAAAGAGTTGAAAGAGGTCATTCTTCTATATCTAAAATAACTGAAAGTTTAATACTGATGACCCTAAGCTAGATATTAGTATTCGAGAGGATATGGCCATTTGCATAAATATGCATTAAAACTTCTACATCTTATTGGTGCTCTTTATATAGAATTTTTCCAAAAACTGTTCTTATTCGAGGATGAGGTAAAATCAATCAATCGTCTTTTTCAAATAAGCAATAACCATCTATTGTTCTCTCGTATTATAGAGGGGAACAAGTATTTTGTCGAATGCAACCTAATATCCAGCTTAGGTATAGGTCGGTGTCTTTAGGTTTCGCCTATCAAAGTAATAGTCTAAGTTTTAACTGATTGTTCATTTCAGGAAACTACAATGGGAGAAGACTAACTTTCCTAGCCTGGACAATATAGTTGTTGCTTGTGAGCAAATGGAGCAAGTTGAGCTAACCTCATTCATGGGCTAGTTTTGTAGGGTAGAGACGACGAGCTGCCCGTGCTACTCCTCCCTCCAGTTATGTTCCACCTCAACCCAACTCTGATAAATTATTGGTTTCCAAAAACTTCTTCCATGGCTGACCCGAAGGTAAAGAAGAAGATAATCTCAACCACCCTTCAATTGATGATGGCTCAACATGGGAACTAGCAAAATGAGTCATGACTGTAACAGATCCATTTCCTTCAACAGTCAATTCTTTCTTTCCTTTAATGATAAATTGATTGTCCAACATTAATTGAGTTTTCAGTTTCAATATTTATAGGAGCCTTAATTCTACCATTGATTGAAAAACTGGTAACCTAAACCATAATTTGATAGGAATTTTGGCTATATATATGGATGGGTTTGGTCCCTAAGCTCAACCACCAAAAATCTACATTATACACCATCAATTTTAGAGGGTTGAGAGTTTAGGAGTGTCATTACCTAGAGCAAATAAGCTTTCTGAAACTACATCGATGGCCGGAGGTATAAATTATATCCGTGAGATTTTCGATTTTTCGATCCAAGTTGTTTCCACAAAATTGTTTAGGGTCGATTTTCAGTCTTACATTTGGTATCAGAGCCTCCTATAACCTCAACCTTGTGTATTTTCGAGCAATCTGTGAAGTTCAGATTTTCTGGCCAATTTTTTTTTTTTTTTTAAATCAAGTTCATATTTAATAAGAAAAATCAATTTTTCTAAACTATGTGTGGTATTAAACTTGAGTGCTGGAATAATGAGCTCGAAGAAATCTAAAATAGCCCTATATACATTATCTTGAATAATATTCCTACAGTGCTGGAAGAATGAGCTGAGAATCCATCTGGGCCTGCAATATTGTTAGCATCCATACTGAATACTGCCTTTCGAACCTTATGAATCAAAAAAGGTAGTTGAGTGCCATGTTATCTAGTTATGTCACCAGCCTAGGAATAATATTTGAACTGATAGGGTCCACAAGCTGTGAAAAAGCAGATAAAAGATCCTGGTAGAAAGAGATAAGCTGAGCTCTGAATGTTATCAAGAATAGATAGAACTTCTCATGACTGAGTCTTAATATACCTAATATGTGATCATATACGACGTCCCTGAACTATCATGTGGAAATACCAAGTGTTTTGATCTCCCTCACACAGCCAATGTGAACCGATCTTCTGCTTCCAAAAGCCTTTCTCTATAGATAACGTCCAGTTCAGATATGCCTGTGCATGATGAAGTAAATTACGGTGCTTTGGTCATATTTTAGCCTAAAGACCTACTCCCAGATAGCAGCCATTCCCATGATATGAGTAAGGAATTACCACTTTTGAGAGACGAAGGCTAAAAAATCATGGTGCTTAGTACATATGTTGAAGAATCGAAAAGATTTAACCCTCATCATCAAAAGACCATTGTAAATGTAACGACAAATGATAAGAAGAAGTTTGATTCATATGCCTCACTGTAAGTTGTCGACAAAAAGATGCAGCTTCAGTATTAATCAGTACTCTATCCAATCTCTTCATAACCCAACCATTAGACCATGTATACCAATTCTCTAAGAAACTAGGACCTTGCAATCCACAACCCAACATCATATCAAAGAATGAGGTAGTACATCTATCACGAATGTTGTGCTCAATATGCTAATCATCATGTGCAATCACATTAAAGTCTCTTCCAGGTATCCAGGGCAGTCTACGACGAGGAAAATGTGGTTTAATCCATCCACAAATCCCTCCTACCAGAAGGTAAGTATGAAGCGTAACCAAAGTAAGAAAAGTAGATCGTACTAGTCTATGATCCTCAACCATAACGTAAAGAAACTGGGGATGATCAACAAGTAACAGTAGTCTTACATTCCAAAAACACCAAATCTAATTTGACTCATTCTTAACTCCCTATCGAAATGCAGATATTGTCGAATAGATTTTAAATCTCTCCTGAAGAGTAAAAGGCTCGGAGATAACCAAGAGATATACACGATGAAACTGAATTAGTCTCTTCAGGCGCCTGCGAATAGCTACACTAGCTACACTTCTCACATTCTATATAGTGGCACTCATAACAGCGGAGAATGTTAGGAAGTATCTTGTAACCGACTCCAAGTTATCATCCTAGTAGCAGGATATCGAGTATCTATGGTCCGCGGGTTCTTCTTCCTTATAACAGGGATCAAGCTGTCGTCATCTATGCTCAAGTTGTTAACTTACGTACTGTTCTCTTTGGAAGAGCCTAACTCATTTTACCCCTCATGGTTTTTTGTCGCATTCACGGGATTCTCAACTGGTACCAAGATTCAACTTAAATCTCTCTTAAAAGTAGGTCATGTGTTCGAATCTTGGAAACACAACATAAAGTCGTGAGGGATAAGATGGACTAGATTTTTCCAACCAGGATTCAATTTAAGTCTCTCTTAAGGGGGAATATGTGTTCGAATCCCTATAGATGTGACATAAAGTCGTGAGGGGTAAGAAAGCAAATGCCCTCCCAAAGTAGACAGTACGTAAGAGAATAGTCGGACGCGAGACCTGGATCGTTACAAAAAAAATGCGTTTTTTTTTTTTTTTTTTTTTTTTTTTTTTTTTTTTTTGTAATAATCTGGTCTCTATGTTCAAGTCATTAACTTATGTTATGTCCGCTCTAGGAAAACCTAACACATCTTATCTCTCACGAATTTCTATCACATTTTCAGGATTCGAACACGTGAGAAATTTAAATTGAATCCTAGTACCAATTGAGGAAAAAGATAGAGTCAAAGGAGAATGTCGTTGTTGATAGATCCGATAAAGGACTACGGTTAGTTGTTCAATTGGTACCAGAATTCAACTTAAATTTCTTTTAAGGAGAAGTCATGTATTATAATTATGTAAATCATTCATTAATATTACTTAATATCATCTAACTTAATATTATAATATCAATATTGTTAAAATAACATTATTCTTAATTTTTACAAATACATAGATCTAATCAAGGGTGGTGGTTAGTTGTCCAATTGGTATTAAGATTCAACTTAAGTATCTCTTAAGGGGGTCGTGTAGGGATGTCAACAAGCCGGCTCACGAGCCGAAACACAAGGCTCGGGCTCGGCTTGAGTAAAACCAACCGAGCATTTTTCTGGCCCGAGTCAAGCGGGCTCGATCCCCCCCCCCCCCCGGGCAAGTGAAATGCTGCCTTTATCAGCATTTTTTTTTATCAGCCATCCCTAGGGTCATGTGTTATAATTACGTTATAATATCAATAATGTAAAAATAACATTACTCTTAATTTTTTTCAAATACATGCAACTCTGCTCAACCTGATCTTATATGAATCAAATGTGAGCTCATTGGATTTGGATAATCGAATATAGCCACTAATCCATATTCGAACAATTATAAATGATTATTTTTGGACAGTATTCGAATATAGTCCATTGACAGGTCTAATAATTATTAAATTATTTAATGACAAACAAGATTACAACAATAGAAAAGTGAGTTTTATTTATTCCTTTAAAGATTGAATGTTCCGTCACTTAAAATATTCATATTATATTGAATATTTTAAGTTTTGACATCTTAAAAAATATACATCAATTAAAAAAATGAGAAAAAACAATAAATGATTGTTGTAAAAATATAAAATAAAGAGCTTGTTGAATTGCATTTTTTTCCCACGAAAACGCTCTTTCACGAATAAAACGCAATCTTTCTACACCCCCTCAATGGAGGGGGGTAATGGAGATTGTGTAGGAGATTGTGTGTACATGTAGCATAGTCCATAATTAAATTGTTTGTAGTGTTCAACTAAAGAGGCTAGCAGACTAGGAAAATGATTGTTTTTTTACACTGTTTTAAAAAATGTAATGCGTGGAGGTCAAATTTCGATCAATGAGCGCCTAGGGGAGGCTTAGGTGGAAAATACATTAAAAAACTATTTTTATTTTAATATTATTTTAAATTTTTAATCAATTTAAAAATTATTTAATAATATATACAAATTATAGTACCAAATGCAGTTTTAAGAGCTTAACAATATAAATATATTTTTGAACAATAAACAAGATATGTATGTGTTTGGTGGGGATTAAAATTAGATTTTTTTTTAGTGGATTATATATTATAGAAATTTTTGAAATGATTGGTTGAAAAGTTGTGAAACTCATGAAAGATGTTATTAATATTGATTGTTTGACTTTGATTTAGATTAAAATTAGATTTTAATCCAAACAAACTAGCTAATAATAGTACTAATATAAATGTTGAAGAGTTTTAAATTTTTACTAATTTAGTAAAAGAGAGGAAAATAATTAATTAATTTAAATAAAATATAAATAACTATTTATACAATAGTGTAATATACTACAGTCAAATCAAAAGTACAATACACTACAACTAAACTACAGGTAGAATACATTACAACCAAACCAAAGGTACAATATACTATGGCCAAACCAAAATGATTTTTATCCCACATAAAAAGTTTACAAAAAAAAAAATTTCTTGAATATGCCTTCTATAAATTAGTGCATCAATAAGTAGGCAAGTAACTTTTTGGACCTTTAAATCTAATTGGCCTTAAAGTTGATAATTTTATAATTATTAATTTTTGAGTATTTCTATCCAATTGACCTAAAAGTTGAAAACTTTATATAGGGTAGGGCAGACGAGCCTTTTAAGAATTGTGAAAAAAAACTAAATATATTAATAATGTAGGGCCTAGGCATGCCTTAAAACATTCAACGATTAATGCATCCATGCCTCATGCCTAGGCGTGCCATTTGTAACACTGATTTTTGAATCGTTTTAGTGCTCAACAAAAGAGAGAAGTCGTGAAATACATATTGAGTTCTTTAATTTATAACTGAAGAACGTACAAGTTTTATAAAGGAATCAACTAAAATTATGAACTTAATTCCATCTTTGCTATGTCAAAAAAATAAAATAAAAATTCTATCCAGACCAATCAATGATTATTTTTTAATCTTTCACAATGCTCAACGAAGAAAACAAGTCACGAAATACATAATTAATTAGTTCTTTAATTTATAATTGAAGAACATATTAAATTTATAGAGAAATCAACTAAACTTATTAACTTAATTCCATCTTTGCTCCAAAAAAAATAATAATAATAATAAATCTTTTTTTATAATAAGCAAATGTGAAATGGATTAAAAACTTCAATATGGAACATATATCTTAAGATACCCATACATGGGTGAATCCAGTATGAACATTCAGTTAGGGCTAAAGTTGACTTTGACCGTTGACCATCAATAATCAACGATCGTAATAACTTGATTCGACCGACTTTATTCGGTTCAATATTCTTATCCTCAACTCTGAGAACTGGATATTCTTTGTGACTAAAAGGCACAGTTTCCTAAAAGCTTTTGAGTTGATCATTGACAATCAACGATTGTAATAGTCCAGTTTTGATATAGTGCATAAACTGGAGAAGCCACAATTTCAGCTGGCTTAGACATAAAAGGCTTGACTGGAGTAGTAGTGAAGCGCCCAGAACTGATGGGCTGAAGAAATAGCCCGTATGGGTGAAGACAGTCCCTTATGTTGGGCCACATTGGACTTTTCTTGCCCATAGCCTAAAACGGGCTGATATCAGTAAAAGTCCAGCGGGGGGCGGGGGGGAGGGGGGCGGGGTCGGGGGCGGTGGTGCTAATATTAACTTGCCAAGTCAGGCCCACTTGCTGAAGACAAATGAAAATTAAATGGCAATATAAAACATAATTTTACCAAGTAATACCCAACAGCTTTATGCAAAAAGCTTTGACCAACCGTCCAAAGCAGAAACCAAACGTTACTCACTGAAAAGCTGCAGAAAGTAAGCTCCTTTGACCAAAATCAAATATGCATATGAGCTATACATACAAAATGCATACAATCTTCAAACTATGAAGATGAACTGGCCGAAAACTAGCAACAACCCAGAATCCACCAAGAACTTCCACCCAAAATCTGAAGATGCACGACCACTACACTGAACCAAGCTGCTGGACGGTGGAGTCTCTGTTCAACCATACAACTTTGCTCGTGTGCTGAAATCAAACAATACCAAAACAGAAGGCTAGAAGCCTGGAACATAAAGTGTTTGGGCGGATCCAGCTAGGACCGCCGTCCTAACTCGCCATTAACTGGATTCGCCACTGTTCCCATATATACAAAAGTTCTATTTGATAATCATATTCACAGTCCATCAGTGGAATCAATTATTAAAGATGAAAGCAATAAATTAATTATCACATCTCGAACAGTTTAAAGTTCTAAATGGCCATAGTACATAATATCATAACATATGAATGTGAAAAACTCTAAGAACAATTTTAGATAGAATATTTTAACATAATATAATTTCTTAAGAAGGTATATTTTTTTTTTTTTTTTCTATTAAATAAAAAAGATTAGCTAGCTAATATATTTAATTATTTAATAAAATTCCAAACTAATTATAAATAACCTAAAATAATTAATATAAAATGATAGCGACCGCAGAGCTGTTGCTCTTAATTAAGACAAGCACGTGATCAAAATTAAAATTGAATAATATTGTTTTTGACCAAAGAAAGGCAGATAGAAATTGTTTAATTAAATGGTAAATTAATTGTGAGTGAGGTCAGGTAGACAGTCTTGTTTATGTATTTCCACGTTCGTTTAGTTGACCAGACCGGACAAAAAGCTTACATTGGTGCTTACATCAATTCTGGAAGTTCCTAAATGAGACTGCAACTTTGAAATTTGAATTGGACAAAAATGTAAACAACATTTAGCCTTGTTTGATGGTTGTTATTTTGAATAGTAATTTTAATTTGAATAGTAATGATATTTTAATTTAAATAGTAATTTTAATCTCCTGAAAAATAAAAACTATTTAGCCCTTGTTTGATGATTGTTATTTTGAAAAATTAATGATATTTTAAATAGTAATTTTAATTTATCAAAAAATGTTTGAAAAAGCAAAGATTTTTTTTGAATTTAAGTGTAAAATGTTTTATTATATAAATGTGTAGTTAAAAATAAGTATAAGAATTAAAGTGAGTCGTTTTAGTGGGAGACAAACAGAGCTTAATGCTTATAGCAGTCTTCTAAGTTGGTCGAAATAGAAAGGTTGGTTCAATCGAAAATTGAAAAACTGTTTAAATTTGGGTCCATGTTATAAACTAAAGAGAAAAAGATAATAGAGAAATCAATAGATTTGTGTGTGTATTTTATTGAAATTCAAGACCCCATATTTATATGATTATAATTAGAGTTGTAGGGCTACAATGGTCACTCACAAATGCTATTTTATTTATAACACTCTCCTTGAATGATTATTTAAAAAATAACTGCCTCATTAAAAACTTTGTTTAGCAAAAAATTTGATTAGACAAAAATATCAAACAAATGAAAAAAGAGTACAAATCATTTAGAATAACATGTAAATGTTGCTTCATTAAAATCTTGTAAAAAAGTTTCAATGAGACAAAACCTAAGGTAAGAAAAAAGACTATAAATAATCCCCCTTATTTCAATTAATTAAAATCATTTTATCTAGTCATTCATGTTTCGTATGACATTGTTTTCAATTTGAAAGCTCAAGAGTGACTAACCAAGAGGGGGAGGGTGAATTGGTTATTAAAACTTTTTCGAAAATTAACTCAAGTTTTAATGTAATAGTCAATGAAACAATTAAACAAATACACAAAAGTACAAAACCAAATAAGATCAAGTAATGAACACAATGTAAAAGTGATAAATTAACCTAAATTCCAGCAAGTAAAAACTAAATAGATAAATTCAAATAATAAACTCAAATATAAAAACAATAAGTAAAAGGGAGAGATGATGCAAACGATATATTTGTGGAGGTTCGATCTAAATCAATGATCTAGGTCCCCCGTTACGAAGCTCTCTGGCGCGAGCAAGGTCTTTTCACTATGTTAATTGACTTATGGTGCAATACAACCCTTTACAACGCTTTCGGTGACTTACAAACAAGGAGCACCAATCCTTATACAACGTTGAGCTTTACGGGATTTCAACACGACCCACACTATTGAGTTTTACGAAACTTCAATATGACTTACGCAGTGACTTACAACAATGAACATCAAACCTTATACAATGTTGATCTTTTAGGGACTTCAACACGACCCACAATTTCTCAAAATGATTTTATAGTGAAATTCATCTCTTGATAAATGATACAAATAAGTTAAGTACTAAGACAGGCTAATACTTTAATAAATAGTAATAAATGATAGCTTAAGTGTTAGATGAAAATTTTTTGATGAATATGATAATAAATAAAATTAGATTCAATCAAAGTGTTTCAATGAGAAGATGAAGAATAAATAAATCCAATGTAAGTTCAAAGAATCTTCTCAAGATGTATCTCTATTTTAATGAATGATTGTAATAAATCAAGAACTAAGAGAGAAATGAGAAATTTTGATTGATATGATAATTTTACAAGTTTGACACAATCAATCAAAGTTTACAATATGATGAAGTAGAAAAGTTTTATGCAATGTAAGTGTAAAGATCTTCTTCAAAAATTCTCTCCCTTTTAAGATTTGATATAAATCATTTAAGTACAAAGAGAGATGAAAAACTTTTATGAAAGAAATGATTCATGAAATTCAACAATCAAAGTTTTTAATATGAAGAAATAGAAAGATCTATACAATATAAATGCAAAGATCTTCTTCAAATATTATCTCTCTTTTAATATGATATAAATAAGTTAAGCACAAAGAAACAGGAAAAACTTTGATGAAAGAAATGATTCAAAAATTTGATTCAACAATCAAAGTTTTTTATATGAAGAAATAAATGAAATGAATATAAAAAATGTATGCTCAAATAAGATTTTTCACATACATATTTCACAAGAAAACTCTCTTTTTGTTGTTGTAATGAATGCAAAGTTAAATGGCATTTATAGCAATCAAAACGGAAAATATTTTGCCCAACCAGATGCTTCAACCGAACGTCCGCTAGTCTATTGGACGACAAAACTAGCCGTTGAACGTCAGAAGTCAGAATGGTCCAAAAATTTGCTTGTTGGCATACCGGACGTCCGGTTGACCGTTGACTTTGGGTTTTTTTTAGAATTTCCTTTTTGATTGGTTTGAAAAATGTAGGCTGGTGAAGGATGTTTTTATTTTGAAAGTTAATCTTACTTTTGATTAAAACATTTTAGAGGATATTGCACCAGGTAGTCTTTTTGGCTAATGTAATTACCAAAATGTCACATTTTGAAACCATGTGCAAGAATGTCACTTATTTCCTTTTTTGCCCCTGCAGAGAAAAGAAATTCCCGGCAAGATCAAATTTGGTCAACTGTTCAACTGTCGAATTCGACAGTTAAATTGTCTATCACGACAGTTTCAAAAGTCGGGTTTCGACATTTCAACTGTCGGGACTCGTCGGAAAGGATGACATGTCAAAATGTGTTTACAAGGAGTAATGATGACTTTTCACAACATAAAAGTGACATTTTTGAACAAGTTAGTGCAAATGAAAAAAATTTGTGGATTTTCTATTTTTGTGACATTTATGAAAATTCCCCAACATTTTATACAAGTGATAATAAAAATAACTTTTTGTGCACAAAATGATTTTTTAGCCTATTGTCATTCATTACTAAAGATCAAAGTGTTATACATTTACATATGATCTAAAATGTATAGTTTTTGACATTGTTTCAAAGTTTCTTTCATGTTTGGCTCTTGACACTTAAAGCTTCTCGTCATGATCTTTCTTTGATGTCGTCTCTCATGCTCATGCTCATGCTCTTTATCTTGATTTTTCTTAGTGTTAATCTTTCAAGCTTTTGTCTCGAATGATTTGACTTGAATGCTTAACTTTCATTTTGATCTTCATTTTGAGTCCGATTTATAGTGCTTGATTGATTTTAATATTGAACTATCATAACTCAAAATCAATTGTTAGAAACAATATCAATCTTGTTTGTTATGATCTAAACATTAAGGATGAAGTCAACCATATGTCAAAAAATTTCAATATTAAAATTTTGGTGAAGTATGTTCTATATTGTATTGTTATATCCCCAAGTAATATCGTCTTCATACGAGATATTTATCAATCTTCATTTGACTTTAATAAGCATAAATGGTACATTAAAAAATGATTTCATTGTTACTCTCTTTGAGAGACTCGTACACAATTTTTAACATACAAGAGTAAGATCATAAGATTATGTTGAGGGTAAATATCCTATAGGTTATGGACAATCATTATACAAATAATATGCCTCATTAAAATCTTAGTAAGAGAAACCTTGTAAAAAATTCTAAAGAATGAAAAATAGTACATTATTCATTTGAATACGCTACATAAGTTGTCTAATTAAAAATAATGCCAAGAAAATTTAATAGGGCTAAACTTTGGTTAAAAAAGAGTATAACTCGTATTTACTCCATTTGATAGTAATATTACTTGAATTACATGCTTCAAATATATTAAATCCTTAAGGTATAGTATTAATACTCATGTCATGTAAGTTATCTATAATCAGATTTGTTATATGCATATCAAATTTAATGTATTACTAGGATAACAAGATATAGAGTTGTGATTACATCTATCACTTGATATTCTTTTCAATTTATATAAGCATTTGCACAATTCATTATGTTAAGATTCATGCATTATATATTACAATTTTATTTTTCTTATTTCATCTTCAAATAATTATACTCCTTTACATGTTTGGATTGTAAGTCTAGAAACTTCATATTTCTCTAGTAATGAATCTTTTTATTTGGCCAATCATTTATTCAATTCGTATGTTTCAACGAATTTATATCACTATCCTTGCTATTCATAATATAAATGGATAAATCATGTACAAAAGTGTTGTCGACAAATTTTTATTTTCAATTCAATTTCTTTCTCATAACAACATAATTTATGAAGATATCTTTATTTTCAACAAACACTTGAACCTCTTCTGGATTTTATAATTAATTATATATATCAATATATTTTGCCTCCTAAATGAAACCATTTCTCTTATTTGTTCCATTTTTCAAGAATTTTTATCTTTAGAATCAAATGTCAAAATGCTTCAGACGTATAATGCAATAGCTTAATCCTTCTAAGACATCAATACTAGATAGGGTATTTATAACTAGTATATAAGATTTCATTAATCTCTTATATGTTAATAAATGTATCTTGCAATTGATTTGATCTTTACATATTATCATGTTTAGTAATATAAATAATACAATATGATGCATTATGGATTATGGATTATTTTCAATTTCTAATTTCTATCTCTAATGATAAGAAAATAGTTCAATCAAATTGACAGTCGACGAACCGCGTTATAAAATATTACACGTTAGGGCTTAAGATAGTTTTATAAGGATTCAAATTAAAAATGTATTCTCGTCATTCTTTAATATCCATCTCAATGCACTGAAGTAGAACAATTATACATATATTGCAATATCAAAATTATTAGATGAAAAATGTTATGTTCTGACCATAAGCCAATTATAACGGAAGAACTTTGATATTAACACGATACATATAAGTGTTGTATATAAAACAACATTCACTAAATAGAAATGTGAAGTACTCCGTTCAATAGTAATTATTAGGGAGTTAATTTGAGGTACTTAACAATTAATTGTGTTAAACTATTTATCTTCATCCCAACTGACATTTATCAAAAGTTTGGGAAGTTGACTCACTAACATTGACATGATATAGAGTCTTGATGATATAATTTGAAAATTATGCTCATAATTTAAAATTTTGAACAATAAGTTTCATGAACTTCATGTTGTAAGCACCATGCAATGTATCTAGTAAATATATCTATTAAATACAAATTATATTTAGATGGTCAACATGGGGTGTGATGGAGCCCTGTATAACACCTTAATTAATTTTCAAGATTATAAGAATTTAATCCCATCCCTAGCTGGTGATGATCAAGACCAGTTTAAGATACAAATGAGTATTATATTAGAATTCATTAGATTTAAGATTTTTTTTAGTTTTTCGTTGAATGTCCATTTGAATTCTCAATTTCACATCATTATCGACTGATCATCCAACTCATCATACCAAATAATAATATATTCAATAATTAAACTTGTATCTCAACACATTGTTCATTTCAATTGTACAAATATCATTACAATATCAATCATAAAACATACTTTAGAAACTTAGGATGTTTCTCTTTCACTGTTGAATTACTGTCAATATTAAAATTTTATTCTCCCATATAATACAATATTGATTTTTCCAGAGTATCAAAATACTATTCTTCGGAAATTTTTTTATAAATAAATTGTCAGTTATTTCAATTGTACAAATATCGATAAAATATCAAACAAAAACCATATTTTAGAAACTTAATATGTTTTTCTTTAATTTAGTCAAGAATAAATTACTTTCAATATTAACATTTTATTCTCCCATAAACGCAATATTGGCTTTTGCAAAGTACTAAAATTATATTCTTCTGGAATGTTGATATAAATAAGCTATTGTTTCTTTAGGAGCATTTTAATTAAAATTACATTAATATCAATATAGTATTTATATGTAAGTGTATAAATTTAAGATTCTTTGAGAATAACTACAAGTTATTCTTTGAAAATATTGTTGTATAACATTTATACTTTTTCGAGATCAATAATATAATATTTGTTGTAAAATGAAAGTTTATAAGGGTTTGTAGTGAATGACAATTATACCCCTGTAGCTCTAGAAATTATTCTCATTGTATCTCTGATTCTTACCTATAAATATAGGGCTTTGGTCATTAATAAAATACACACAGGTATTGACTTTAACTCTCTTCTTCTTTCTTCTTTTCTATTTTATAACACGTTATCAGCACGAATGCATAATTTTTAAAGTGTAGAGAACGTAGTAAATTTTTAGTATAACGTGATTTTACATATACATGATACAAAATCATATTATTTGTTGAAAACAATAAACCATGTAGTATATATTTAATTGTATAGAGATGCTCTTTCAGTTCTTCTTCTTTTCAAGTTTTATACTGTATTATATGGATGAAAATTAAACACCTGTATGCGTGGTATCATGTGCATGGAATGCTTATGTTTTATCTCCCGAAAAGTGTACCGGAGAACGAATCGAGTAACTGAAATACCCGAACGGGTATCTGAATCGAGAACCGATCTATTAGGTGTACCAAAAAAAATTTGGTTGCACGTAATTTTAAATGATTTTAACTTTTTTAAAATAAATTAGCTACATAGAAATGAATATTATGAGTTCTATTAGCATTGAGACAACAATAAAACCATGTATTTTTCTTATATCTTATTAATTTAACAATTTTTGTTAGATTGTGATTTTTCAAATTTTTTTTTTGTATCCACAAGTTCACAATGATGATTTTTTTTTTTTATACTATTATATTAGCAATATTTTATCTCTACGAGTCTACACTCTAAATCTTTCACCGATATTTTAGTATTACTAATTTACTATCTACTTTTTTATTTGTATGGATGTAAAAATTTTAAACACCTGTATGCGTGTATTGGATTGGAATACGTTAATTTGTAAAACATGATTGTATGTCGGATTGTAGTGATGTTATAAAATAAAAAAATTAATTATAGTATAGACCCGAACCGAACCGAACTGCAATTCAAAATTTTATTTGGACCCGACGGTTCTTTTGCAGTTTTCGGTTGTTCGGTTCTCTTCAGAAAAACCGAACCGGACCGTGCCCAGGCCTACCTGTATGCAATTCACAATTTTATTCTGCAGTTTTATTGACGTTTAAAATTACATGAAATCTTTGCACAATTCACAATTTGACAATTTGTCTACGACTTATATGCCTTTTTATATGCCTTTTTTATCATGTGAATGATTCACTGATTAAATTTTCAAATTTCAAATTAAATATATCTTATCATGTAATTATTGCTAACTTGATTAAATAGTGAGTCCTATTTCAAAATTTTTAAATTAATATTCTATCATGTTATCATGAAGTAGCACAATATTTTGATATTCTTGAAAAATATTATTTATTCCTAAAGAGTATAAATTATAATTTTTAATATTGCAGAAGAAAATTGACATGTTGCTCTTGAAGAAGAAATAGTAAAATACAATGTGCTCCCGAAATAGTACATATTTCGAAAAATAAATTATTTTATATTAGTGTTTATTTCTGAAGAAAAAGACGTAACCTATCTAGTATAGATTTGTTTTCAACAACCAGATGCAGCAACTTAAATCAATGGAAAGTCAATATCATAAATATTGTCATGTTATATTGTGCCTAGCATACACTAATCGACAGTCACCATGGCTATGCATCGATAATCATTAATAAATTGATGGGAAGAAATCAAAATCATCGTCTGTGATAAATCAACGCCATCATCCATTTCACGTGTCATACCACATACCAGGTTTAATTTCTTTTCTTTCTCCATATCTGTGGTTAGTAGACTTTATATTCTTTTTATATTATTGTGTTTTCCAAATAAAGCACACTATTATTAATGTTCTAGTTAAATTTTACTTGCTCCTGAAAAGTATAATTAAATAAAATCTAACATAAATTATGTCTTTACTCTTGAAGAGTAAATTCTTATACAATTTATTTCAAACAATAATACGTTGTTACTCCTGATAGGGCTGGGCATATATCCCGAACCGGACCCGAACCGAATCGAGCAGTTCTTCGTAAATGAAATACCCGAATGAGTATCTGAATCGAGAACCGACGGGCACGATTCAGTTCTCGGTTCTAGACCTGAGAATCGAATAAGAATCGAATTTTTTTTAAAATTTTTTAATTTTTATATATGGGATAAATCAAATTATTTTAGTTTTTTTTTAAAAATAAATTAACAAAGACAGAGTTTGCAATGAAGAGACTATGTTCTATAAGAGCATTGAGACATTTAATAAAAAAAATATATTATATTTTTTCTTATTAAATCTTATTAGTTGAACAATTTTTAGTTTATTTATGTTTGTTAATTGTGATTTTTCAATCTTTCTTGTAGAGTTTTTCTTAGTATATAGTATGGTAAGTCAAACAATTGATGGTTAAATCAAATAGTTGGTAAGTACTACTGTATTAGCAATATTTTAAAATATTTTATCTCTATGAGTCTATGACTTCTAATTTATATGGATCACCGATATTTTAGTATTACTAATTTATTATCTATTTTATGTCATTTGTATACATTGATAAATTCATTTTATTGGACAACTTGTTATTTATATGTTATTAAATTGGAATACGTTAATTTGTAAAAGCTAAGATTGAACATATCAGACTGTAGTATTGGTATAAATATTAAAAAAATTATTATACTATGGAACCGAACTGAGCCGAATCGAACTGAACCGAATGAAACCGAACCCGAACGGTTCCAAAGTTATATTTGGACCTGACGGTTCCGTTTACTAACTACCAAAAATTTTCGGTTTGGTTCGGTTCTCTTCAGAATCGAATCGAACCGAATCGTGCCCAAGCCTAACTCCTGAAGAGCAAAACACCCCGATTTCAATAGTCCACAAGAATGTTATTTGTAGATCAGTCTATTACAAATATTTTATTGCTCATGAAGTAGCACAACATTATATTGATATTCTAAAATAATATTATTTGCTCCAAAAAAGCATGATATTACAACTTCAATATTCTAGAAGAATATTAAATTATTAATTGATTTCTATGTAAAATCACAAATTAAATTACTCAATTTCTTTACGTGTCCATTCTTCTGCATACGTATTTACATATTGATGTTATAGTTAAAATTTGATTTGCTCCAGAAGAGTATGATAAATATGATCTAATATAAGTTATGTTTTTACTCCTCAAGAGTAAAATTCTTACCGAATTTATTATTCTAAATAATAATATATTATTTGCTCCCGAAGAGCGTAATATTATAATTTTCAATATTTCAGAAGAATATTGACATATTGCTCTTGAAGAAGCAATAATTAAATATAATGTTCTCTCGACGTAGCATTTGTTCGAAGAATATTAATGAATTCATGTTTATCCTTGAAGGAAAACATATAACTCATGTCATACTGATATTGATTAGTTTGTCTTCTTAATTAAATATTATACGAGTATATAATGTTTATTCATATTCTTTGAAATTAAATAATTGAAATATATCTTATATTGAACCAGAAGTTCAATTTGATTGGCATGACCAGTTGGACCATCGCTGGATAAATAATGATGCGAAATTTAAAATTCAAATGGATATTCAATGAAAAACCACAAGACTCTTCAATCCAATGAATTCATATATATCATTTATTCTCTTTATCGACAATTGATCATTAAACTCCACTAGCTAAAATAGGATTCAATTCACTACATTTTTGAAAATTAATTAGGGTGATATATAGGGCCCCGTCACCCACCACGTTGACCATCTAAATATTATTTGTATATAATAGATTTGATACAAATATTAGATGATTGCATGGTGTTCGCAACCTGAAGTTTGCGAAATTATTGCTTAAGTTATGAGCATAATTTTCAAATTATATAATCAAGACTGTGTCTTATTAACGCTAGTGGGCATAACTCTCAATATTTGAATACGTGTTAGTTGAGATGTCGATAAGTGATTTAACACTATTATTTGTTAAATGCCTCAAATTAATTTAATTGAGAACAAAGTGTTTTTCCCTTTTTGTTTGGGTAATTCTATTACGCATAATTGCCAACATCATAGTTCTCCCTATTATAATTGTCTTATGGTCAGAGCCTAATTTCATCTAATTATTTTGATAGTGCAGTATATGCAAAATCAACCCACCACAATGCACTGAGATGAAAAATAAAGAATGCTGAAAATAAGTGCATAGTTTGAACCCTTATCTCAAATAGGTGATTTTTATAATGTTGAAAAAGATTATTGTCAAATTGACTGAACAATTCTCTCAGCATTAGGGGGAGGAATTAAGAAGTTGAAAATAACAAATGCATCATTATTTAAATTCTCGCAAAAGATCACTCGAACTAGAAGTTCGAAAAATAATTTATTTTGATGCATTTACTGATAAAAAAATATCAACAATATATAATGCACTAATTTTAAGTGCTCAAATACGAATTGATGTCATAAGAGGACAATTTGATAGCATTATATTTGATATATCTATGGCACGCCTGAAGCGTGATGTGTTCGATTCTAATACAAACAAGATCTTCAAAGGAAAATCGAGTAATTAGCAAAGGTGGTCGCATTAAGGAGGCATACACTTTTAATGAGTATTTAGACATAACAAATTATAAAACCCCTGAAAAAGTTAAGGTATCTGATATATTGAATTTGAGATATCTCAATAAGTTATGTCGTTATAGAGTAAGAAATAGAATCGAAAAACGAAAAGTTGTCGACAACAATTTTGTACATGATGTTGTTGCATCATATATGAATAGCGAAGAATCAAAATAAATGCATCAAAATATATCGATCGAAGTAATGTTTGGCCAAATAAAATGAACGCAATCCTAAATTCATTTTACTAGAGAAACATGATATTTTTGGACATGTAATCCAATAATCTAAAGATATATATTTATGCGAAAAGAAAATGAAGTCATAATGTGTAATGTATGACTCTCTACATAGTGAATTTCGTAAAGATTGTCGTTGATGAAATCACGAATCCTATATCACGTTATCTTGATAATATATGAAATTTGAAATACATGATAGTCAACTCATCTGGCATGACTATTAATGTTATCTTTGAAATATTTAATATGCCTGAAGCATTACTCAAATGATGCATGTCTGAGAACCATGTTTCAAATTAAATTGCAAAAATCATTATATGGATTGAAACAATCTGGACGCATGTATTATAATCGCCTTAGTGAATATTTATTGAATGAGGGCTGTAAGAATGACGATGTCTGTCTATGTGTTTTCATAAAGAAAACAAATGTTGAATTTACAATTGTGGCAGTTTATGTGGATTGAAACTCTTGAAAAGTTCAACGAAACTGCTAATTATTTAAAAATGAATTTGAGATGAATGATTTGAAAAAAAAATCAAATTTTGTCTTGGGTTGCAAATTGAACACTTCCCAGAAGGATTATTTGTTCATCAATCTACATATACAGAAAAAGTTCTAAAACGATTTTATATGGATAATGCGCATCCATTGGCATCGTCTATGGTTGTTCAATCACTTGATGTGAAAAAAGATATATTTCGTCCACTTGAAGATGGAGAAAAAATTATTGGTCCTGAAGTACCATGTCTTAGTGCAATTGGAGCATTAACTTATCTTGCAAACTCACTCGACCCGACATAACTTTTTCTGTAAATCTCCTTGCAAGATATAGCTCTACACCAACTCAAACACATTGGAATGATATTAAACATATTTTTCGTTACCTAAAGGGTACTATTGATTTGAGATTATTTTATTCTCAAAAGTCAGGATCTACTTTAGTGGGATATACAGATGCAGGTTATCTATCTGACCCACATAAAGCTAAATCGCAAACAGGTATGTGTTTACACGTGGAGGAACAGCTATATCATGAAGATCTGTGAGCAATCCTTGACAGCAACATCTTCAAATCATTCTAAAATTATTGCAATCCATGAAGTAGGGTGAGAATGTTTATGGTTGAGGAACATAACCCACCATATACAAGCATCATGCGGGTTAATTTCAACAAAAGACAGTTCAACAATTTTGTATGAAGATAATGCAGCTTGTATTGCACAACTCGAAGTAGGCTATATCAAAGGTGACATGACGAAATATATTTCTCCAAAATTCTTTCATACACACGAATTTCAGAAGAATGACGACATCAATGTTCAACAAACTCGCTCAAGTAACAACTTAGGCGATCTATTCACAAAAGCGCTACCAACATCTACATTCAAGAAATTAGTCCATGGGATTGGAATGCATCGACTCAAAGATTTGCAGTAATCAACATCAGGGGGAGTAGCTGTACTATTTTTCCTTTGCTTAGGTTTTATCCCACTGGGTTTTCCTAGCAAGGTTTTAATGAGGCATCATTTATTTTTAATACTCCAAAATAACTGTACTCTTTTTCCTTCGTTTGATTTTTTTGTCCTATTGAATTTTTATCAAACAAGGTTTTAACGAGACAGATATTTTGTAATGTGTCATTCAAGGGAGAGTGTTGTAAAATGAAAGTTTATAAGGATTTGTAGTTAATGACAATTATACCCCTGTAGCCCTAGAAATTATTACCATTGTATCCCTGATTTTTACCTATAAATATAGGGCTTTGGTCATTTATAAAATACACACATGTATTGACTTTAACTCTTCTTCTTCTTCTTCTCTATTTTATAACAATATTCATAAATTTTGGTTTGTTAGGAGCAACAAAATATTTTTCAAAAGTATTTTATAACACGATATTCTTCTTAAATATTATTTTAATATTTAGTCATGCTTTTCAAAGAGTGGAAACATAATAATCTCTGGAATATTAATATATACTTGGCTATGATTGCTTATAAGCAATAGAATAATATTCTTTTGAAATATTGACACATCTAAATTAATCATAATATTCTTATCGAATATTAATAGATATAAATTACTTCTTCAAGAACACAATATTTTATTGTTCAAGAATTTAATATGTATTTTTTTTTTCTTCTTCTTCAAGAGCTATTCTTTTGAAACTTTTATATAACGTGGGTTGTGTTTTATTGAGAACATCAACACCATATTCGTTTAAAATAAACATAATTTTTAGTTATGCTTCTTTAAAAGCATAAACATCATTGGATATTTGTGTTTTATCAAAATATTAATAATATTATATATTCATTGAAAAATTTACAGATTATTAAGTTGTGCTATTCAGGAGTAACAATACCATATTGTATCAATATATAAACATATGATTCTTCATGAGCAAAATCAAATGATTTAATTGATTTGAATATTCACAAATATGATATATAATAGAATAAAGAGACTTTTAAATGATAAATTTACTTGGATTTAGCATATTAAAAAAAATTATGAACATGATAGAAATAATAACTATTACGTGGGTTTTACTACAACAGAAACAGGTTTTTACGGCGTGCATTGCATGCCATTAAAAGTTCTTTACGACGTGCAAAAATCTTTACGGCGTGCAGTCGCACGCCATATAAAGCAATGCCGTAAAAAGTCTTCTACCATTTACGCCATAAGTGAACGCCGTTATTACCATTTACGGCGTACGTGTGCACGCCGTAAAAAACTCTGTATTTACGGCGTGTAAACGCACGCCGTAATAAAACCATTATTTATGGTGTGGTAAGTGTTGGCACACCGTAAAAAAATGACATTTTCTATAGTATTTACGACGTGCTGCACACTGTAAATAACTCTATTTTACGGCGTGCTAACCGTTGGCACGCTGTAAAAAACATTTTTTAGGTCTATTTATTTCATTACCGGCCTACCTGTAATAATTACAAAACAAAATTCAATATTGCCATAAACATAATTACTGAAAAACAAAATTCCATATAACCATAAACATAAGTACTGAATACAGTTTAATATCTATTCTAGATTTCCATTACACACTTTACTACTATTATAACCTTAGACCACCCTACAAATTAACCCATTTTGGAACCTTCCAATGTTTCTCAAGCACTACTATACACTTGAATTATGGATTTGCATTATATGAGGCAACACTGCATCCTTTGTTGCTGCAATCATCTGTACATCTATTTCCTCTGCTATTCCTTTCCTCGTTTGGCTCCCCTTGATATCACCTAACCAATGCACTATGTTAGATCATAAAACACGAAGGCATTTCCCAAAGCAAATGTTCTGGAAATACGTGTCTTACCAAATGTGGAATTGATTGATGGCCGACTCGGTGATGCATTCATACTATCTGCAATGATTGAAACAATTCAGAATTAGAGGACTGTGGAAAAGCACGAGGTTTTAAGTGTAGAATGCATACCATTTTAGGTTAATGTTATTAATTAAAAATGATAAGAGATCATTGAACCCCACAAAATTTAATGATATTGCTTGGGAGTAATATGTTATTAGGAATCTTTCTTTATCTGTCTTCCACTTAAAATGAACTAATGATTAAAAAGGAATATCAAAATGACAGAAGATGCCTTAGAAAACAATTATGAAAGAGTATAATTTAATCTCACCACTTCATCTGTGACACTATGATCATCTTCTTTTGCAATAGCATTAAGCTCAATGCCTAGGCCAACATCTTCTTGCACTTCATCTTTCACGTCCTTCACACCCTGCAATGCTACCTTTATTGCTAATGCCATTAACTTAGGAAGAAACTTAAACACTCGTCCAGCAGGTTCAAATAGCTTTCCACAGCAGGTTCTAATCGATTTGACTTAGTGGATTCAACAGGTACTACACCAGCTAGGAGCTCATTGGTGGCATCAAGCTTATTACAGTAAATATCACAAAAATTATATTTACAGTGGCTCCTAAATTTAGCAACAAGTTTTACATAGTGTAATCCCATTCAACAACAACGAGGGAGATGAATTAATCAGAGGTACAAGTAAAAAATGCAAGAGACAAGAGAAGTACAGGGCATACCTTTCTTCTCCTCCAATATTCACAGCTGGGAATCCAAATATTAAATCCACAGCTGGGAATCACTTTTAAAATCTTTCTATTTCCATTATTGTCCTTCCTTGATAAATCCCTTTTACAATTTGCAAAAACACATCACATAAAATCAGGATCTGATTCCTACCAGAGACAAGTACGGGGCATACTTTTCTTCTCCTCCAATATTCACATGAAGAGGTCAGGGAAAATGGGTTTTCTCAGGCAAGCAATTCAACAAAGGATAAGACTAATGCATCTACTTCACTATTTAGCTTGACTCAGGTAATCTCTGGAGTAGATTGGGATTTCCTGTACACTGCTTGTATTTCTTAATAGGCATGCCCACAATCTTGCCACCATCAAACATCCTTCTTTGCAGTCTTCAAAACTTCTGTCGCATAATTAAGCACAGATCAATAAGGGAAAGGGGCATATTATTCCCTTGCTTATCTGAACCTCTCATATTACTTTAAGAAATGTACTAGTTTCGATATGATCCAGGATGTGGGAGTGTCCAATGCAAGCTCAAACCGAGACCTGTTGATTATCGAGGAAGGGGCAATGACGCGATCGAGAGTAAAACGAGTCAAAAGAGGCGTTGGGGATGCTCGTCAAAGTCACTATTGATGAAACTATGTTCAGGACGCAAAATGGAGCAAGTTTCATGTTGGGGTCGAGGCCGGGAACCAATTGGATCAACACAATACAAGCAACCGAAAAAAGAGGTATGCCGAAACATCAAAGCGACCGCTTAGAGTAAAATGGCAAGCGGTCGCTCAGCCCATACTGAAACTCAAAAGGCGTCAAAGTGTTCTTCCAAGCGACCGTTTGGTTATAAAATTTGGCGAGTTTCTTATTTTTGGCAAGATACCAAGTTTCCTTAGAATTCTATTTCTTTTCTATATTTTGATATTAATTGTTGCCTTATGCACTTTTTTACTAGATTTAGGGTTCTACTATAAATACTTGAACACTTTGTTATTTTAGAACTTTAACATATTGAATTAAATTGAAAGCTTTTCTTTTTCCTCTTCTCTTCATTGAACAACAAATCGAACTTCCAAGATCAATTCTTGTGTGTTCAACATCGGTACGAGAGTTCTTCATTGTGTAATCAAGTGGCTTATCGCATCTTGTTATCTTTGGGTTTTTTGGTTCACTTCGTTAGGTTTAAATCCAAAACTGAGTTTATTGGCGTTCTTGGGTTCCGCATCAATCTAGTTGTGAGTTTCGTAGTCCCTGTTGCTATGGTGTTCGCATCAGTTGGTATCAGAGCTTTGGCTCCATCTATCTAATCAGGTTCTATCTTTTTATTTCATTGTTGAGTCAAAAATAAAAAAAAAAAAAAATTATATCTAATTCTTTTTTCTTGTTCTTGAGTCGTTCTTTTTTTTTTGGGTTCTTAGATCCACTTTTTGCTTTGTTGGTAGCCTAATCTTGTGTTAAAAAAATACTGTTCATCCGTACAGTACTGTTCGTCCGTACCTGTTGAAAAAAAAAGTTTAGTTGTTTGTTTGAATTGCTACCAATACCTTTTTTGTTACAAGTTTTGATTCACTATCTAAATCTTGTCATATAAGTAGTGTTCAAAATCAAAGTTAAATTTTCATCTAGATTCTTAAATTCTTCATTCTAAAAGTTCAGTGTTCATATTACTCTTTATTCACATTCATTTTTAGTATTCAATTTGAATTCACAAGTTTGGTCTGGTAAGTTCTTTGTTGACTTCGGAAGCACTTAAGAAAAGCAATTGAGTGGTAAAAGGCAGAGAGAGAGCTTATTAGAGGGTAAAAGCCAATTGAGTGATTTCGAGTGAAAATTGGTGAGACAGAAATTGAAAGAATGTCTGACATGGAAAGTTCAAATTCCAGCAGGTATGGTAATCAAACCAATAAACAAAATGATAGGATGGATCGGTTTGAGCAATTGTTGATGGATATGGGGGATAAGATGGAGAAACTAAGTACTTCGATGATGAATATGAATAGGGAAACAGCCTGTGGGAGTACCTCCTGCTAGGGAAACAGGTGGGTGGGTTCCTAGGATGGATGAACATGAGATAGATAGCGAATGGGGAGAAGATGAGGGTGAAGAAGTTGAAATGGGACGAATAAGACATAGAGGAGATAGGTTTGAACGACGGGGTAGGATTGATTATGGAGGTGACGTTGATGGAGGTTTGGGAATTGTAAAAATGGTTATCCCACAATTTAAGGGTAGAAGTGATCCCGAGACATATTTAGATTAGGAAAAGAAGATAGAGTTAATTTTTGAATGTCATAACTATTCCGAGGATAAGAAGGTAAAGGTTGCGGTGTTGGAATTCACTGACTACGCCATCACTTGGTGGGATCAAACAGTTACTTCACGACATCGAAATCGGGAGAGTCTTATCAATACTTGGGGCGAACTAAAGGCAGTAATGAGAAATGGTTTGTGTCTAGTCATTATTACCGGGAAGTCCACCAGAAACTGCAAAGTCTATATCAAGGGACGAAGAGTGTGGAAGACTACCATAAAGAGATGGAGATTTTGATGATTAGAGCAAATGTAGAGGAAGATCGAGAAGCTACTATGGCTAGGTTCTTGAATGGGTTGCACAGAGAGATCGCTAATGTGGTGGAATTGCAACATTATGTAGAGTTGGATGACATGTTGCATGTGACTATGAAAATTGAGAAACAGTTAAAAAGGAAGGAAACAACTAGATAATCATTCGGTAATTCGGGTTCTAACTCAAACTGGAAACCAAGGTGGGATAACAAAGGGAATGGGGCTGAGTCGAAAGGGAGGACTGAAAGCACTAGCAGGACAGCACCAAAGGTAAACTCACAGCTAACCAGGAATCGGGATATCCAGTATTTTAG
This sequence comes from Osmanthus fragrans, assembly GCA_019395295.1. Lineage (NCBI taxonomy): Eukaryota > Viridiplantae > Streptophyta > Magnoliopsida > Lamiales > Oleaceae > Osmanthus > Osmanthus fragrans. The sequence goes on along the minus strand of CM033355.1, from coordinate 14,835,606 downwards.
ATGTTTGGGGAAAGGACACATTTCGTCTCAATGCCCAAACAAAAGGACCATGATTCTATGCGATGGGGAAATAGAGACTGACGGTGAGGATGAATTTGAAGACATGCCGCCATTGGAAGATGTTAGTGAGCATGGAGACAAAGTGGAATTTGCTCCTGTTGCGAAGTTAATGGTCACAGTGAGAGCTCTCTACACTCAAGTCAAGGCAGATGATACAGAACAGTAGAGGAAAAACATTTTCCATACATGATGTCACATCCATGATAAGGTATGTAGTATGATCATTGATGGAGGTAGTTGTACCAATGTACCTAGCACAACTTTAGTTGAGAAATTGGGGTTGGTACTAATTAAACACCCTAGGCCTTATAAATTACAATGGTTAAATGATAGTGGAGAAGTTAGGGTGAATAGACAAGTGATTATTTCTTTCTCGATTGGGGGCTATAGTGACAAGGTTGTAAACGATGTGGTACCTATGCAGGCGGGTCGTATTTTGTTGGGAAGACCATGGCAGTATGATAGAAAGGTTAACCATGATGGGTATAGAAATAGGTATAGCTTTGTCAAAGAGGGAATGTCTATTACTCTTGCGCCATTAACACCGCCTCAAGTTTATGAAGACCAAATTCAATTGAGAGAAGCTGAAGAGAAAAGAGAAAGAGAGTCTGAAAAAAGGAGAAAAAACAGTGAGTTAGTGAGTAAAAGAGAAAATGGAGAGGTGGCCGAGAGTGGGGAGAAGAAAGAGAGGCCACATGAGAGGAAAGAAAAAGAGCCAGTTGAGAGGAGAGAAAAGCCGAAAGCGAACTTCTTTGCGAGTGGGAGTGAGTTGTAAAATGCTATAACTGATAAAAGAACAGTGTTGTTGTTGGTATATAAGGAATCACTCCTCAACTTTGAGGAAACTAACACACCCTTCCCTAATTTGGTTGAGTCTTTGTTACAGGAATTCGAAAATATATTTTCGGAGGATATACCAAGTGGATTGCCACCAATTCGAGGCATCGAACACCAAATTGACTTCATACCAGGAGCTGCCCTTCCAAATCGACCGGCTTACCGAAGCAATCCCGAGGAGACAAAGGAGCTTCAAAAGTAAGTGGAAGAGTTGATGTGCAAAGGATATGTGAGGGAGAGCATGAGCCCATGTGCGTTACCTGTCCTATTAATACCGAAGAAGGATGAGACTTGGAGGATGTGTGTGGACTGCGGGGCTATCAACAACATAACGGTAAAGTATCATCACCCTATACCTAGGTTAGATGATGTGCTTGATGAGTTACATGGTGCTTGTATTTTTAGTAAGATTGATCTTAAAAGTGGGTACCATCAAATTCGTATGCTGGAGGGTGATGAATGGAAAACTGCGTTTAAAACTGAATATAGGTTGTACGAGTTGTTGGTTATGCCATTTGGTCTCACTAATGCATCGAGCACTTTTATGCGTTTGATGAATCATGTTTTATGTGCTTTTATAGGGAAGTTTGTTGTTGTTTATTTTGATGATATCTTAATCTATAGCACAAACCTAGATGAGCATTTGGAACACATGAATTGTGTGCTTATGGTACTTAGGAAAGAACAGTTGTATGCTAATTCAAAAAGTGTACATTTTGTATAAAAAAACTTGTCTTTCTAGGATTTGTGGTGGGAGTCAATGGGGTAGAAGTAGATGAAGAGAAGATTAAGACTATTAAGGATTGGCCAACACCTAAAAGCATAACTGAAGTTAGGAGTTTCCATGGATTGGCTAGTTTTTATAGGCGTTTTGTGAAGGATTTTAGCACAATCACTACACCACTCACTGAAATTTTTAAGAAGAGCGTAGGCTTTCAATGAGGTGATGCACAAGAACATGCATTTAATACTATTAACGATGATTGTGTAAAGCACCTGTTTTGGCATTACCTAACTTTGACAAAACCTTCGAGATTAAGTGTGATGCATCAGGAATAGGTATTGAAGCGGTGTTAATGTAGGAACGCAGGCCCATAGCTTATTTCAGTGAGAAGTTGAGTGGAGCTGCCTTAAACTATCCTACATATGACAAAGAACTGTACGCGCTTGTTCGGGGATTGAAAGCATAGCAACACTACTTGTGGACTAAGGAGTTCGTGATACACACCGATCACGAGTCGTTGAAGTACTTCGGGGTCAAGGTAAGTTGAACAAAATACACGCAAGGTGGGTGGAATTCATAGAGTTATTTCCCTACGTCATTAGGTATAAACAAGGTAAGGAAAATGTGGTTGCAGATGCGTTGTCAAGAAGGTACGTGTTGCTAAATTCCTTACATGCACGATTACTTGGCTTTGAACACATTAAGAGCATGTATGTGAGTGATCCTGTTTTCTCTGACATTTAGGAGTCATGCAATAAATGAGCTATTGATAAATTTTATAAGTATGAAGATTATTTGTTTAGGGAAAATAAGTTGTGTGTTCCTAATTGCTCTATACATGAATTGTTGGTAAGGGAAGCACACAGTGGGGGTCTAATGGGTCATTTTGGGGTACAAAAGACTTTAGACATGTTAGGAGAACATTTTTACTGGCCTAAAATGAGAAGTGATATAGAACAAATTTGTGGGAGGTGTATAACTTGTAAAAAGGCTAAGTTTAAGGTTTTATCTCATGGTTTGTATACCCTTTTACCTGTACCCAGTGAACTTTGGGTGTATATTTTTATAGATTTCGTGTTGGGTTTACCTAGGACTAAAAGGGGTCGGGATTCTATATTTTTTGTGGTGATAGGTTTAGTAAAATGACACACTTTATACTATGTCACAAAATCGATGATGTCACCAATATTGCAAATTTATTCTTTAGGGAAATAATCCGTTTGCATGGGGTCCCTAAGAGTATAGTGTCAGATCGGGATGTTAAGTTTTTTAGTCATTTTTGGCATGTTTTGTGGAATAAGTTAGGCACTAAGCTATTGTATTCTATGACTTGTCACCCACAAACTGATGGGCAAACTGAAGTGGTCAATAGGACCATGACTCAATTACTTTGTACGGTGATAAATAAGAACTTAAAGAGTTGGGATAAGTGTTTATCCTTTATTGAATTTTCTTATAATAGAGCTGTACACTCTACTACTACATTTTCACCGTTTGAAATTGTTTATGGAATTAATTCACTAACACCATTGGATTTGTTACCGTTGCCTGTGAATGAACAGGATAGCTTGGATGGTACAAGGAAAGCTGAATTGGTCAAGTCTCTGCATGAGAAAGTCAATGAGTAGATTGAAAAGAAAGGGAAGCTTGTGGCACAGAAAGCGAACAAATGACGGAGACACGTGATATTTAAACCAAGAGATTAGGTCTGGGTACATCTCAGAAAATGAGCATTTTTCGGAGCAGGGGAAGTCTAAGTTGCAGCCGCGTGGAGATGGGCTGTACCAAGTCCTCGAGAGGGTCAATGAAAATGCATACAAAATGGATCTCCCAGATGAGTATAATGTTTCAGCTACCTTTAATGTTGCTGATCTCTCTCTGTTTGATGCAGATACAGATTCGGGGACTAATCCTTTTGAAAAGGGAGGGGATGATATGATCCAGGATGCAGGAGTGTCCAATACAAGCTCAAACCGAGACCCGTTGATTATCGAGGAAGGTCAATGACACGATCGAGAGTAAAACGAGTCAAAGAGGCGTTGGGGATGCTCGTCAAAGCCACTATTGATGAAACTATGTTTGGGACGCAAAATGGAACAAGTTTCATGTTGGGGTCAAGGCGGGGAACCAATTGGATCAACATAATACAATCAACCGAAAAAAGGGGTCTACCGGAACATCTAAGCAATCGCTTAGAGTAAAATGGCAAGCGGTCGCTCAGCCCATACCGAAACTCAAAAGGCGTCAAAGTGTTCTTCCAAGTGACCGTTTGGTTATAAAATTTTGCGAGTTTCTTATTTTTGGCAAGAGACCAAGTTTCCTTAAAATTCTATTTCTTTTCCACATTTTGACATTAATTGTTGCCTTATGCACGTTTTCACTAGATTTAAGGATCTAGTCTAAATACTTGAACACTTTGTTATTTTAGAACTTTGGCATATTGAATTAAACTGAAAGCTTTGCTTTTTCCTCTTCTCTTCATTGAACAACAAATCGAACTTCCAAGATCAATTCTTGTATGTTCAACATCGGTACTAGAGTTCTTCATTGTGTAATCAAGGGATTCAGCGCATCTTGTTATCATTGGGTTTTTTGGTTCACTTCGTTGGTTTTAAGTCCAAAATCGGGTTTATTGGCGTTCTTGGGTTCCGCATCAATCTAGTTGTGGGTTTCCTACTCCCCGTTTCTATGGGGTTCGCATCAAGTTTCTTGGAGTATAATTCATTAAATGCATTGGTCAAAGAAGCAAAAAACAAGAAAAAATTTCCATCGAGTCAGAGGCTGCAATCTTTCTGAGTTTTCTTCTAAGTAGAACTGAAGAGGAAAAGTATTGAGGTCCCGGGTCATCTCTCTCACATACTCTCTCTCTCTCTCTATTCTTTTCTATCTCAGTGTGAATTTATTAATCTACCTGAAATATTTAGATAACAAAACCAGAAAGAGAGGAAAAAGAAGAAGAAGAGGAATAGATAACCAATAATGGAGCGCAGTTGAATTCAAAGTCATAGAACTAAAAATATATTATCTTTGGAGAGCTCTTGTTACACTCTAACCAAAACCAACTTGCATTCATGGCTGGGGGATCAACAAGATAACACCGCCATTACAGTGATATTTACACAGAACAAGTCACAAATTCTCAAACTCAGCACTGAAACATCCTTTAAAAATACATTTCTACTAGAGGACTCTAAAACTTCAAGATTGAAAAAAAAAAAAAAACAGAAAATTAATGAAAACAAACTCCAAGGTTTGGGTCATTAGCAGGAGTTTAATTAGTGAACATACATTTGCTTCACAACAACTAATAAATCTCAAATATATTTCCCAAATCCCAAATGACAAAATAAATCTCCCAAATGACAGATCACAAGTATATTTCCAATTCCAATTTTTAAGATAATGAGATACTGTAACGGAAGCAATCAAGTAAAGCAAAACAATCCAATGGGAGGCAAATACAATCGCAATAGCAGGGAAGCAAAACTGACCTTTCGACTTTAGGTTAGGGCTTGAACTTGAAGAATGATGTGGTATGGTAACGGAAGCAGTCAACAACTCAACGAGAAGGATTAAAGATGAAATTACAAAAAAAAAAAAAAATTAAAAGGAAGTCAATTCACACAAACTGAAATTACAAAAATTAATTCAAACCTCAATAAAGGGAAGTTTCACATTTGTTTAACTTGCCGGTGGAATCGAAGGAGTCTGTCGAGCGCCGTTTAGGGCGTTTAGGGCTCGAAAATGAAAAGGAATGGTAAGAGATTTGACGAAGGCGGTGGCCAATGAGAGTTCATGGGAGGTTGAGAAGAAATTGAGAAGTCGAATGGTGGATTTCTTGCACGCCGTCTGTGTCTTACGAGAGGTCGAGAAGAAGTCGATTGGTAAGTACGGGTGAGAGTTGAATTCGATAAGGATTTCTTCATTCTTGGCTTAGCTGGGCTGGGCTAATTTAGAACAACCACGGTGTGCACTAACGCATGCCGTAAATAATGGGAATCGAACAAACACGGCGTGCTTTAGAGCACGTCGTAAATACTGCTCTACTACGACGTGCACAGCATGCACGCCGTAAATAGTTTAACTAACTGATTTTTAACGACGTACATTTCTTGCACGTCGTAATTAGTCGTTTTTACGACGTGCACTAGATGTACGCCGTAAATGAATGTCGTAAGCTGATTTTGTTGTAGATTAATTCGCATGCAGGTCTTGTCAGAGCGTGACCATGGCTGGACGCACAACCTTTATTCACTCAGTACTTGCTTCAGTACCTTTGCATGTGATGCAATATATTTCTTTCTCTACCTGCCTTTGTCTACGCCCAACCGAGAAAATTCGTAGGTTCGATTCCAGCTGGATGCACTTGGAAGGTTCAGTTCAATCGCTGCTCATGGAATTTATACATATAGCTCGCCCTTATAGCTTATGGGGCACATATTTGAGTGCTTTAGAGAACTTTGAATAGTTGAAAATCTCTATTTTTAAGGGTGTAAATTTAAAAAAATAAAAAATTGAAGCACCTTAAAAGTTCGAAATTTTTTTCAAAAACACCAGCACCATGATTGTTTAAAGTCACGTCTTTTTCACGAGTATCAATTCAATATTTTTTTAGAATATTGATTTGCAGAAATTCATACTTTTCTTTACGAAAGAAAATTTTCTTTAGAACCTTAAGGTGTGTAAGGTGCTTTTTCACGAGTATTAACACAATATTTCTCTAGAATATTATTTAAATAGAGTTGTGTTTCACTAAGAATATCGCCATGAAATTTGTCTAGAATATGATATGCACAAATATTATACTTTTTTCATGAGGAACAGTACAATATTATTATGTGTGAATTTGTGCATATTCAAGTGCAATAAAATAATACAAATATAATATTCATTTTCAAGCAATGGTACAATATTAGTTTGATTGATTTAGATGATTTCTTTTTCAAGAATAATAGTACAATATTCTTCTGGATTATTGTACGAAAAAATATGCGTTCAAGCAAATACTTATATATCATAAATTAATATGATCAAAACGATATTATCAAATTGAATAATTATACATTTTTTCTATGCAATTCAAAATTAAGAGAATAATGACATTTTCTTGGAGAAAAAGGAAGAATTTCTTTGTAAATTCAATTGGTTAGAATTTCTTGTCTTTTTACGAATAAAAAAAAAATTATTTTTCCTACTTTTACTGGCTAGAGATTGGTGAGAATAGAGAAAAATAAATTTTGCTAACTTAAGTGTCTAGAACTATGTGTCGATAACATATTATAAACTAAAGAGAATGGAGAAGTTAATAAACTTGTGCTTGTAATTTATTGAAAATCAAGTCTTCATATTTATAGGGTACAGTTAGGGCTACACGAATCCAATGGTCATTCAAAAATACTAATTTATTTGTAACGGTCCAAATCCAATTATATTTAATAAATTAGATAATTAAAAACCATTAAAAGATTGAAGAAATTGATCAATTTAAATAGAAATTCGAGTAAATCAGCACAATTCATACCAGTTCATTTTTATGAAAAACTATTTTCGTACTATTTTATTATTTAATGTCGGTTTAAGGGCTTGTTTGTTGCTCATTTTTGCAGCCCCAAAAAAGAATTTTGGAGCCGTTTCTTCCAAAATATGGGACCCACACTAGAGAGTGTCGGTCAAATGTTGCGGCTTAGTTACTGTAGCAACAAGTGAAAATTTGATTTTTGAGGCTGAAAAATGAGAAACAAACACAGTCTAAATTTTTACTCATACATTTCTAGTCATTGTCTAGGGACTTTCAACATTAATTTGTTGTATATTATATTCTGAAGGGACCGAGTTATGAAATAATATATTATTAATGCGATGACATTAATTATTTCAAATTAAAGATAATATTTGGGTACGGCCATTATTTAAATCTACAGTTTTTATATATGCGTTCAACTCTATATACATTCCTATTAAACTATTAAAATTTTAAAAAATTAATATTTTCATCTACGTCAAATTTCAAAATTCTCATTATTAAATTCATTCATTTAAATATTATAGATCCATACAATTTTTTTATATTCATCCCACTATAAATACCTTCCTAATACAAATTTTGAAAATCACTATATTCATCCAATCACCATCAACATTTAATCTAATTCTTATTTTTTTATTTTCTATATTGTCATGTCGGTGTTTTAATATTTAATTATAAAAGTTAGCTAATTTCTTTTCTTGAATTTATAACAAACCCGTCCTTGAATCATATATTAATTAATTAATTAATTTTTTTTTTTTGCTTATAATAAGCTCATAATTTTGGTTTTTTTGTGTTTCGGTTGATAATTTTAAGTTTGTTTCTTTTTATAATGTAAGAATATTTGGGCAGGTTTTGATACTTCTTTTGAACTTTCTCGTATATTTTCATCTGTCAAATTTCAGTATTAAAAAATAAAAAATAAGATTCCATTTTCCATATGATGAAAGAATTATAGCTCTAATAATGTGTTGATTTTTTTATTTTTTATTTTTTAATTTCCATTGAAGAGAGCATTTTATGATTAGGGTTTTATGATTTTAGTTAAAGGTGATATTTTATATGTATTAGAATTTAAGTTAAACACAAATTCTAAAAGAATATAAAAAGGTTTAAAATAATTTATGAAAATAAATATTAGTGGATGAATTTAGAACAATATATTTTTATTTAATTTTATATATGGCTTTTTAGGTCAATTTACATAAAATAAAAAATATAATATAATTATATTTTTAAAAGTGGATGTATCTATAAAAAGCGTGAATGTAAATAGTGGTATCCTAACATTTTATGGAAGCTAGGTCATAATAGTATTGACTAAAATCTATATAGAAATTTTTGTTTTAGAGGAGGAATGTAATACTTTTATCGAAGACTCGAGACAATAATTTTTATAATTAATGATTGTGAGCATTGAATTCAAGACTTTAGTATAATTCCAAGGCATCTTTTTTTATTAGTTTTGCAACCTAAATTTTAGTGCTTGTGTAGAAGTGATATATTTGCAAATCACTTTTTTCACACTCGTTTTTAATCATACAATCTTTAAAATAAATAAATTATTTTTATGTTTTTCGATAACTTTTTTCTACGTTTCAACCACACACACACACACAACTAAACAGGGTTTAAAAAAGAAAATCACTTTTCAAATAATCATTTCCACACAAGCTCTTAATGTACATCTCGGAATCGATTGACAAGTAGCATTGCCTAAATTGAAATCATTGTGTATGACTTTTCTTTTCATGGGTCTTGAGATCTTGAATGACATGTACCAATTTTAAAAGATTGTCCCTCTTTTATTTAATGTTAAAATAAAACTATATATTACTTCATTATAAAGTTATTTCATAGGAAAGTAATATAACAATTATATTCTACCATTACAATCAATATATAAAGGACCGACATCCATATTATGGACTTGTTTCTATTGTTGCTTTTATATTTAATGAAAAGAGGGCTTCACATCCTGTTTCCTAGGCACAAAATACAAAAGAAGACTCAACAACCTTTAAACAATTCAACATAACATTAACTCCTTGATTTCTCTTGAAGTTATTTACTTATTTAATTTTTTTGAGTTACTCAAATCTCTAATAAGTTATCAATTTTCAAAAAAAATTATTCTTTTTAGAAATCCAACCAAAATGTAGGTGAAATTTTCAATAAACTATGCCCTCGGATGATTGAAAAATAATCACCACCCAAAATCTCTAACAATCTTCAATATTTTCCTTCACAAGTAATATGCTATAAATTACAGTCTAAATAAATTCTAATATGAAACAATAATATGAAAAATAGCAGTTCAACTATAATTCACAAATCTCAAAATGTTAAAATTAGCATATTACTTTAGTTCCTCTTGTAGAATCGTTGGATATATCTGCAACTTAGAATGATGATTTTACATATTCACGATAAACTATTCTCTTTCTTTGAATATTTTGGCAAAATTGAGGCCCCGTTTGGTAGAGATTAAAATCCAAGTAAAAATTGAAAATATGACAGTTATTGGGTCCCACTCGTCTAATAAAAATCAACAATAACGGCAAGTTTTTCAATTTTAATCCGATTTTAATCTCTACCGAACACGCCCATATATGAACGATTTGAAAATAATTGCAGAAAGATTGAGAATATATTTTGGATTCGATATTTATGGGAACATGTATTTTTATTTATCAATATTTTCCTTTCGTTGATTTACTGGTTAATCTAATTAGAATTTTTCAATGTTTTATTCTATATATAATTTGTTTATGTTTGCTTAGTTAATGGAGATAGCTTTTCAATTGACTATATGTTATGAATTGATCGCAAAGTAATGGCAGTAATGAAGTAAAAAAGAACGAAAAATAAAAATACCAAAATTTATGTGAAAATTCAAGCCAGAAAAAAATCATAAGCAAAGGAGAAGAAATCCACTATAATCAAAAGTAATTGTGTTTATAACAAGATCTCAATACTCATAACTATGATTTAAAGCTCTTAAAATGTTGTATAAATGTTATGGAAACAATACAAGCTGTAACTTATATATATGAAACCCTAAAAGTCAAGTTGTAGAAAAATAAGAGTCTAAAAACGTGAAACGGGATTGGGCCGGATAACCCTATCGCTCGAGCAATAAGCAGGCGATAGGCGACGCGACAATTTCATCGCTTAAGCGTCATGCAGGAGACAGGTAAGTGGCAGGCTAACGAAAATGTCCATATTTTTCTTCCTAGTCTATAGTTTTAATCTCTTCAAAATCGTTTCAACCAAAACTCCAATACACACTAGAATTGGATCAAACTACAACAAATCTCCACCTTAAACCAAATCTAGTACAAGGAATTCCAAAAACAAATCTCTAAAAAAAGACAAGCATCTTCTTCCAAACAAGCTCCATTGGACTAAATCAATAACAAACACCAACTAAGTTCAAGCAATGCTCAAACTTAGCAAAGTGAAGTGAATTTGTCATCATATTAGCAAGATTATCCTTGGTATCAACCTTGCTCACTACAATATCACCACGAGTAATCACATCACATACAAAGTGATACCTCACATCAATGTGTTTAGTCCTGTCATTGAATATCTAATCTTTAGTCAAAAAATAGCAATCTGACTATCATAATATACTGTAGAAATCTGCAAGTCTTTACTGATTTAACTAATCAATCCTCTTAACCACATAGCCTTCTTACATGCCTCCGTAATGGCCTCTGTTGTATACAAAGTTACTGTATTTTATAAAGTGGATTTTCAGCTGATAGCACAACCTTCAAGAGTAAACACATATCCTGTAAACAATCTTATCTTATCAAGATCCCCTACATAATCTAAACCACATACCAATGACTCAATATGTATTTGAACTAAAATGCAAGCAAACATTAGTAGAGCTCTTCAATTATCTGAATATACATTGCACTGTTTTCCAATGTTTTTTGCCAGGGTTTGCTATGTACTTACTAACTGCACTCACTGTATGTGCTAAATTAGTTCTCTTTCAAATCATAGTATATATCAGCTAACCAACTGCACTGGAATAAGGAACCCGAGACATATAGTCAATGTCTTAATCTGACTGAGGACACAATCAAGATGATAATTTGAACTGGGCAGCCAAGGGAGTACCAACAAGCTTAGCATTCAGCATATTGAACCTTTAAAACACCTTCTCAATGTACCCCTTCTGACTCAAATACAATTTGCAACCTTTCTATCCCTCAAAGTTTTTATTCCAAGAAATTTTCTTTATTGTACCCAAAATTTTCATTTCAAACTTCTAACTAAGTTGAGATTTCACCTTTCTGATATTTGCTTTGTCCTTGGTTGCAATGAGCATATCATCAATATATAATAGCAAATATTACAACATCTGCATACCACGGTAACGTTGTGCTTGCAGAGAACAATTGCTCATCAGAAAGGTCTCCTGCAATTGGAGCTTGTCATCTACATTAGTTAAACGGCTCAAATGATCTGCAACACTGTTTTCTATTTCTCTTTTATCCTTGATTTCCAGGTTGAATTCACTCAAGAGAAGTATCCATCGTATTAGTCTTGGTTTCGCCTCTTTCTTTTTTATCAAGTAATGCAGAGCTGCATGATCAGAATAAATAATCACTTTGAGTACCAAGTAAATAAGGACAAAATTTTTCTAAAGCGAAAACAATAGCTACGAGTTCTTTTTCAGTTGTGGTATAGTTTTTTCGGGCATCATTTGGAGTTTTAGTAGCATAATAGATGGCATGAGACGCCTTTCCAGTCCTTTGACCCAACACCGCGCCTACTGCAAAGTTGCTTGCATCACACATGATTTCAAAGGGAAAGTTCCAGTAAGGAGGTTGAATGATTGGTACAAAAGTCAACAATTCTTTCAACTTATTGAATGCCTTTTTGCATGCCTCATCAAACTCAAAAGCCACATCCTTTTTGTAACAATTTGCATAGGGGCTATGCGATTTTGGAGAAATCCTTAATATACCTGCGATAAAAACCTGCATGTCGAAAAAAAGAGCGAACTTCCTGCACCCTAGCGGGATAAGGTAGAGATTGAATAATATCAATTTTAGCTTTATCTACCTCAATGCCCTTAGATGAAATAACATGCACTAGAATATACCTTGTTCTACCATAAAGTGACATTTTTCAGAATTCAGTACAAGGTTGGTTTCATGCATCTTTTAAGAACTAGTGTAAGGTTATGCAAATAGTTATCAAATGAATCCCTACAGATTGTGAAGTCATCCATAAAGACCACTACGATATGCTCAACATAATCCAAAAATATACTTACCATACACCATTGAAAAGTGGCCAAAGCATTACAATGACCAAAGGGCATGCGACGGTATGCAATAACTTGAATATCCATCAAGAAAACTATAGTGAGAATGACCAGCTAACCTTTCAAGCATTTGATCAATAAATGGTAAATGAAAGTGATCTTTTCAGGTTACATCATTTAATTTCCTATAGTCTACACAAACCCGCCACCTATTTTGAACACGGTTGGTAACCAATTCATCGTTCTGATTCTTCACCGTAGTTATCCCCATTTTCTTAGGAACTACTTGAACTGGACTGACCCAACTGCTATCAGAGATAGGATAGATCATGCTAACTTTCAAAAGCTTGAGGATCTCCTTCTTTACTACATCCATCATGGGTGAGTTCAATCTTCGTTGAGGTTGACGGGAAGACTTTGCTCCTTCTTCAAGCAAAATGTGATGCATGCAAGTGGATGGACTGATTCTCTTGATATCTGCGATTGTCCAACCAATTTTTGTTCGATGCTCTTTGAGGACCCGCACTAATTTTTCTTCTTGCAATGTAGTCAATTCGTTCGAGATGATCACTAGCAATGTTTTGTCATCTCCAAGGAATACGTATTTGAGGTGATTGGGGAGAGACTTCAAATTCGAAATGGGGGCTTGCAAAATAGAAGGTAGAGGCTTTTCATTAGAAACTGGCAAATCAACATATAAACCCTTACATGTTTGCTATAACTTTAGAAGAGTAGTCAATGTTGCAACAGCTTCTCGCAAGCTGGGACTCAAAGTTAATTCCTTACTCTTTTTCTCCATACTCTTACGAATAGCAACCTCCAACTCATCCTTCCCATCAAATTCAAAAACATAATGTGCTAGATAATCAATTATATCGATAGAATACACAACATTATCATCAATAGGAAACTTCATGGCATCATATATATTAAATTTAATTATCTTACCATCAAATTCCATGGTTGGTGTATCATTATGGACATCAATTTTAGTTTTGGATGTTTTTAAGAATAGTCTTTCTAACAAGATAGGGCTAGTTTGGTCACTGTTTTCCATATCAAGCACATAAAAGTCAGCATAAAAAATCAATTCATTAACTTGTACAAGGACATCCTCAATCACACCCTTTGGGTAGGCATCCGATCTATCAGCTAATTGAATTACCACATCAGTTTTAATTAAGGGGCCAAGTTTCAAAGAAGCATAAATAGAATATGGCATGACATTTATAGAAGCTCCTAAGTCTAACATGGCTTTCTCAAAATTGGTGTTACCTATCGTGCAAGGGGATAGTAAACATACCTGGGTCCTTGCATTTTGTAACAAGTTTCATTTGAATGATTGCAGACACGTTTTCTCCAACTGTCACCTTTTCACACCCCGTCAGTTTCTGTTTTCTCTTAATAGTACACAATTCTTTTGAAAAATTGGCATAACGGGGTACTTGTTTAATAGCATCTAACAAGGGAATGTTTACCTAACATTTTCGAAAAGTTTCATTAAGTTTCATATTTGGATCATTTTTCCTAGATTCTACCAAAGCCTGAGGGGATGGGACTACTGGTTTATAATCAGAAAAGGCAGGAAACTTACGATGTAGGAATTTCATTTATCGAGATTTCCACTTCTTTGCCATTCCTCAATACAATTGCACTTGCATTCTCCATTGGATTTACCACTGTTTGATAGGGTAGCTTTCCCGAACTTTGTGACTCCAACCGACTGATTGCAGTCACCATCTGATCCATTTGATTTTCCAATGCTAGTCTTCATCTCCTGTTGAAATTGTAAATTGTTGGTTGCAAGAAACTTAACAATATCTTCTAAGGACATACGAGAGTTAGAAGATTGGTCATGTTGTTGTCTAGGCAGATATGGCTGCTTATATTATTAAAAGTTTGGGCGATTTTCAGTCATAAGTTGATTTGTTTGCGAATTTCTATAGCTACGATTGGGTGATCCCTCCATCCTGGGTTGTATGTCTTCGAAAAAGGATCATAATTCCTTTGTGGTTTTTCAGAGAAGCCACCCACTACATTAACTTGTTCAATGGGTTCTTCTTGAAGAGTTGGACATGTGTTAGTTGGATGTCCCACTACTGAACAAATTCGGCAAGCCTTCGATGTCTGCACATTACCTTTGGCCATTTGACGAATAAGAGTAATTAAACTCGCTATTTGTTGTTTAAGGGATGAGACATTTGCCTCGTTAACTTGTCTAGAAGTGGGATCAAATCTAGTGCCAAATTTTTGAGAGTTAGCTGCCATGTTTGCAATCAAGATCCTCGCTCATTCGAGAGTTTTATCCACCAAAGCTCCTCAACTTGCAGCATCAATCATGCTCCTTTCTGTGGATAGAAGACCTTCATAAAATTATTGGATGAGAAGTTGCTTATTGATTAGATGATGGGGACAACTTGCACACAATTTATTGAACTGCTCTCAATACTCATGTAGGGATTCCTTGTTATCTTGTCTTACACCACAGATTTATTTCCTAATATTTGATGCCTCGAAGTTGGAAAATATTTCTCCAAAAATAATCTCTTCATTTCATCACATGTGGTAATGCTTCTCGATGGTAGATAATAGAGACAATCATTAGCCAAATCCTTAAGAGAAAATGGAAAGGCCTTCAGTTTAATCTGTTCTTCAGTAATCCCCGTAGGTTTCATACTCGTGCAGACCACATGAAACTCCTTTAGATGTTTATGAGGATCTTCACCTGTGAAACCATGAAAAGTGGGCAAAAGATGTATTAGTTTAGATTTAAGCTCAAATGTAGTAACATCATTTAAATTAGAAAACGTCATGCATAGAGGTTAATGAATCAAATCAGGGACTGCAAGCTCATTTAAAGTCTTATTTTCGGCCATGATTTCTTCTTCTTCAAAATCAAAATCACTTGCAAATAGGATGTTGGGATTGAGATTGCTTTATTCAAAATTCTACCGAATGTCACTCCATAACCTACACAAAGTTCTCTCAATATCTAGATCGTACTACAAATCACTTTGGTTAGAGGATCGAGTTATGGGCATAAACAATTAAGGAAGCTAAAAAAAAAAAAGGTTTGCAAAAACAAAAATAAACAATTGAAAAGCACAAAATTAAACTAAATCACTCCCCGGCAACGACGCCAAAATTTGGTGTGCTGTCGTAGGCACACAAAAATAACACCTTTACTTCTAAAAACTAATGTAGTATTGGTTGATCCCATGAAAAGTGTTTAATTTACTATTTATGCTATGTTAACGAAATGGGGGGGGTTTGTTTGTAATGAAATCAATCTTATTACCAATAGCAATGTAAATTAACGAGTTGTATTAAATCAATAAAACGAACCTTGATCTAAGTCAACTTCCACCATTGGAGATTTATAATCGATCATCGATCCACAAATAATAATCAATCCACATTTCTAACATTCACCATTGGAATTAATTTGTATTTCTCTTTAATTTTAGTTAGTTAGAAACCAGCGTTCTAATTAACACTAATTATTAAATAACCTCATACCAGCGCTCAAGATTCAATTTAATAATAGCTTTACAAAATAGAGAAATCGATGAACTAGATAACACAAACACCAGTAGTTGCATTCAATCTATTTAAACATTCTTCTTAAAATTCAATAACCTCTATCGCATAAAATCATCAAATCCTAGTGCTTTACAAGTTAAAGAAATCAAATAATTATGGATTTGAAATTTAACTTAGCTATAGATTGCAATACATGATAAACTAATAGGCCTTTTTAGCAATCAAGCAAGGCAACCAAATAATTACGCACAGAAGAACATTCAATACTAAAAATATAAATTAAACAATAAAACTAGATGGATTTCACACTTATAATGTTTTCAAGGCTTCGCTATCCTTCGATCAAACACCAAGAATTAGTTAACCATGATAAATCCAACAACAAAAGAGAGAAAAATAGTTAGTAGGCATTCTGTGTCATTTTGGACGTCTTCTAGGGTTTATAAAGTGTAGAGAGATTTGTTTCTATAAGTGTTTGATTGGAATTAGGAAACCAGAAAATTTGCCTCGGAAGACTTCTATGTAACTGCATGGTAGAAAGTCATGCTGTCATATAGAACAAATAAATTTAGCCTTCAAACTCTCGGAAATGGTCTGTGCGGTAGCAAGGAATAAATACTATGCAACTGCATAGTTATAGCATTTTTCTCCGCCGAAACACTTTTAGTATTTTGACCATAGCTTTTGTTTCCGATGTCCGATTGATGTGATTCAAAGTGTTTTAGAAAGATAACACAAAGAGATACAATTTGTCTTGAAGTAGACTTTTTCCAGTTCGGACGTTAACTATCCTACAAATGGGTCTCAATTAGAGACTAAAAATTCGAAGCATAACTTTTTTTTCATGAAAGTTGATATGTGATAATGTTTTGACTATATTTCATATCTTTGACTTCTTTCCTCATCTGATTGATCTCTAACACTCTTGAATGTTCATTCCATCGTTCGTCTCATCTATGGATTATTAGCAACTTGGTCCTTGAACTTTCTTTCTTCCGTTTTTGTTCTTTTTTTGCTCTTTTATGTCTTATCAATTGTTTCCATTGGAATAAATTTGAGTCAAACACATATCCTTTAAACACATGAGAGTTGAGTGCTTATTCCCATGAGAGTCTACATGTTTAGTTTACTTCATCTTCATATGAGAATGCTTGCTAATTGATTATGTGTTGTGTGGGAATGTTTGTTCATGATGTGTTATGTGTTTTAAAGAGTTTGGTTGTTCTATGTTGATGGCATTATAACTTTCATATTTTTGAGACAGTAAAAATTGAGTTTTGCCTGAGAACGAGCAAAAGATAAGTGTGGGAGAATTTGATAAGAATGTAAAATGCTATATTCTCCATCCTTTATCTTACACTTTTATGCTTAATTGATTCCTAAATGTACTCAGTACTCTTATATTTTGAATTAGGTTGCAATTGGTGGAAATTAGAAGAAACAACCAAAAAATGACTAAAGTGAAAGAAAATAAAAGTTTAAGGACCAAATTACAAATATCCAAAAGATGACTCAGAAGGCAAAACGGAGATATGAAAGATTTAAAGACAAATTCATAGAAGACATGAAGCAGTGGAAGAAGAAAAATGAGAAAAAAAAACCAAGAAACTAGATAAAGAAGTTTGAGGACTAAAACGCAACAATCGCGAAAAATATCAAAGTTATGCGGTCGCATAGTATAAATACCTATGCGGTCCCATACCCATCTTCAGTGATTTGAAGGCTGGAATTTCATGACCTATGCAGTTGCATCCCTTTGTACTATGTGGTCGCATAATATATTTTCGGAACGAAATTTTTGGTTTCCAAATTTAAGTTGAACTTTTATGGAAACATATTGACACACAACTTTTAAACCCTAGAAAGCCCCCCAGAACGTGAGACACGCCTCCATCTCTATTATTCTCTATTTTTTCTCTTAGAATTGATATGAGTAGATAAACTTTTGTACTTGGTTGAATGAAATTGAAGCCTCGGAACCAATCCAACTGTGAGATCTAATTTATCTTCATCGTTTAAATCATGTTTTAGGTATTGAACATTTTTCTGCATTTATTTTCATGATTTTGCATCTAATAGCTAGGAGGCCTACTAGTTTATTATTCGTAGCAATCTACAGCTAAGTTAAACATCAAATCCGTAATTGTTTGATCCCTTTAGCTTGTGAAGCAATTAAGATTTAATAATTTGCTGCGTCTGAGATTGTTAAATCTTAGGAAGAACGTTTGACTAAATTAAATACAATCGCTTGTGTTTTTTTTTTTTTAGCTTCATTGATCTTTTTAAGGCCCTGTTTGATTGTGCATATTTTCCATGAAACTTAGAAAATAAATTCCAACTTCCACTTTTTTACTTGTTTGATTGGCCTATTTTTTCATGAAATTGGTTTTCTAGATTTGCTTGATGTGACAAGATTTTCAAGGGTTTTGTGGAAAATGATTTCCCACCATTTTGGTGGGAAATGAAGTTCTAGGTTTATTTTTTTGTTTTTTTAGGCAATTGGAAAAAATTCTAGAATCAATGGTCAAAAAAATGTATCACTTTTATTGACAATTTTCATGTAAAACAAAGTCAAGTGATCACCAAAATTTTTTTTTTTAAAAATTATTATTTTTTTACTTTTTGGCAATCCAAACAAATTTTATCCCAATTGTAAAAAAACTTATCTCAAAAACAAACTATTTAAATGAAAAACAAAGCCAAATGGATTAGGTGGAAAATTATACCAATCAAACACAATTAATTACAATTCCCTCTAACACAAATTCTAGGCAATTCAATTCCCTGCAATTCGTTTTCTTTCCACTCAAATTTCACATTTGCAATCAAACAGACCATAATTATTAATATTGTTACTAGATTAAATATGTAGTGTTTGTCTTAGTGTTTGTCTTAAGTTGTTTAGAAATTATGATTAGTTAGATCACTTGTGTTTCTAATTAACTACAATTAAGGAGAGCTATGAAACTAGTTCCAAGGGTGAATATTTAAAATATGAATTGATAATCATACGTGGATCAATGACCAGTTGTGAAATTCTGATGGTGGATATTGACTTCGACCAAGGTTCGTTATATTGACTTAATTTACTTCGTCAATTTGCATTGTTATTAGTTATTTTCTTGAAATTGATTGCACCATAATCAAAACCCTCCAATCTTTGTTTACATAGCATAAAAATAAGTTAAACACTTTTCGTGGGAACGATCCTTACTTTCATTACTTTATTTGTTTCTACACACCACCAATACATAAAGTTCTCCATGGAATATGGTATCGTAATTGATAAAGGTGATTAGATGGGATCAGAAAATTGCTACCTCAATTCTCTAAAGAAGGTTGAGCCTTGTAATGTTAACATGGTGTTACTAGACACCAAAGTTATTGGCGTCCTTAAAGAAGGACATACCTTGAACAAGGTAAATACGTCAAAACGGTAAACGCCCCTGAAAAATGGGATATGCATGATGAGCTGGACCCTAGCATCATGCAGTCCAACTCATAAACAACCCAAATGGAAAAATTAAAGTGCTTTCCAGTATACTAGCAAAACCCCTCTAAAGTACTTCAAGTGGGAAAAGGTCTATCTCTAGAAGTCAAGGAGAAGCTTAAAAGCTTCCTATGCAAGGACCTAGATTCTTTGCTCGAAGGCACGAAGACAAGATAGGTATTGACCCCAAGGTCAATTATCACCATCTCAAGATTGATCCTAAGTTTTCCCACATAAACAAAAGAGGACACCCCTTAACAACTATAAGGCATTGAAAGAGAAAGTGAAGAAATCGATAGCCAATGACTTTATTAGGGAGGTCATATATCCAAAGTAGGTTTCCAATCCAATTATGGTGAAGAATCACAATAGAAAGTGAAGAATTAGTTAAGATTTCTGTAACCTCAACCAAGCTTGCCCAAAAGACAGTTTTCCACTTCCAAGAATAGACCAACTTTAGATTCCACTGCAGGACATGAGCTGTTGAACTTCATAGACGCCTATTCAGGCTATAATCAGATCCCACTGTACTCTGCGGATGAAGAGAATATTAGTTGTTGAGCTTCATGGATGCTTACATAGGATGAGATTAAATCTCCTTGAGTATGCATTTGGTGTCGCCTTCTAAAAGTTTCTAGGCTACATAGTCAACCAAAGAGGAATAAAGGCTAACCTTAGAATGATTAAAGCCTTGATAGAGATGAGGTCCCCTAAAAAATTGAAAGAGGTGCAAAGCCCCACGGGACGGGTGGTAGCCTTGAGTTGTTTCGTCTCAAAAACCACCGACAAGTGCCTTCCTTCTTCAAAGTTCTAAAAAGGGAGAAGAAGTTTCAATGGAATAAGGAGTGTGAAAAGGCTTTCAAGGGCTAGAAAAGTCCTTAGGATAGGTCCCTCTCTTTTTTAAAAGTAAAGGCTAGAGAGCCACTGCTGTTTATTTGGTCGTATCCAAAGTGGCTATTAGTTAAGTCCTTATAAGAGAATAATACAACCTTCAACTACCTATCTATTATGTGAGCTATGCCTTCCTACCTACAGATGCTCACTACCTAGATATGGAAAAGCTCACACTTTTTCTCATCACCGATTTGAGAAAATTGAGGCCTTATTTTTAGGCCCATAGCATACATGTGCTAACAAATTTTCCACTCAATTAGGTATTTTAGAAGTCAAACGCTTTGGGAGGATGATAAAATACGCTATGAGCTAAGAGAATAGGATATCATCTACAAATCAAGAGCCTCTATCAAAGGACACGCCATTGTAGATTCTACAGCAAAATTTGTTAACGTCCCTAAATAGAGTTGACTATAGAACTCGTAGAGCCCTCCACTTGGAATCTTTTTTATGATGGCTCCTCTGAAAAGGTAGGCTCTAGGGCTAGAGTGGTTTTTTTTATCCTTAAACACCATAAACTTAATTGTAAAGTAAAGTTTGGATTTAAAACCTCCAATAATGTTGCTGAGTATGAGACACTCCTAGTTGGCCTCAGATTGGCTAAAGAGATGCAAGTGAAGAGGCTATTCTTCAATAACAATTCATAATTGGTGGTGAGCTAGGTTAATGGAAGCATCACCGCAAGAGACAAGGACATGGTAGCATACCGCAAACATGATATGGATATTCTAACATCTTTCGAAACGTTTAAGCTAGCATAGATTCTATGCATTGAAAAGATTCATGCTAACCTTTTATCAAAATTGGCCAACTGCAAGGATTTCAAGTTACTCAAACTAGTTCCAATTGAAGATGTCGCCAAACCCTCCATCTCAAAGGGGAAGAAGAAAGCACTGCATCATGAATGCAACCAACGGAAGGATTTTCCTGAAAATAAGGAAGGAGCCCACAAACTCAGAAGAAGAGCTGCATACTTCGTTCTCCAGGATAGTGTACTATGCAAAAGAGGTTTATCCTCACTTTTTCTTTGCTGCAATGGAGGAGAAGAGGCAAGCAACATCTTATGTGAGATTTGTGAATGTGTATATGGAAACCACATATGAAGACCTATACTTACACGTAAACTACTTAGGCAAGGATACTATTGGCCTATCTTGAAGAAAGACGTCCTTCTATTTGTGAGAAAATGTGAAATTTGATGTGAAACCCACAAATTTAAATTATATTTTATTCTCGTTAATAAATATTTTTATAGTATTCTTACAGTGTAGGAACGAAGATTGTAAAATATAAAAAATTGAACAGATTTTTATGTTTAAAAGCGGAAAACTTTGATATCAATTTCTATAGATTATGAAGAAATATGTTGGATCGAGCTGGGGGAGATAAATACAGTAAAATAAGGTTTCAATGCATGGTGGAGTTATGGCAGTGATAGAAGTATAAAACATAGACAATAAAACATGTAAAAACACATATAAAAATATAAACATTAAACACATATATATTCTGCTGGTTTTCACCAGTAAAAGTGAAGAAAGAAAAAGTTTTGAATGTCTACATCTTTGATATATTTATTGGTGTGGCTCGAGAATACAACAGCTCTATTTATAGAGCAATGTGCAAGACCTTCTACCAACTTCAATCACATGCCTAACTCCCCTTAAATTAAGGCTTTGACTAGACCATACTATTTTAATATTTTCCATTACAAATCAGTTGGTATCTAACCACACTAGACAACTAAAATAGAAACCACAATATACAAATTTAGTTGGTTGACAACTAAGTGTCAATACCCAACAAACTCCCCTATGACACTTTGCTTGGAAACCAAAAAAATTTTAAATTTTGTGTGCTAAAGTTTGATCCATCTTCATCAAATTTGTTCTTCAAATTCTTCATTTTTTTCTGGCCTTTGCTGCTGCTAAAGAGGGTGCTGGATTTGCGATTTTTCAGTACCGGATTTGATTAATGTTTTGCAAGATATCAGATCTCAGCCATGCATACCGGATTTTGATTTCAGAAAATACCGAATTTTGACAATGCATACGGATATCTGCTTAGCATACCGGATTTCAAATTTCCCAGCATACCGGATTTCATCTTTGGTGGCTTACCGGATTTCAAAGGATTAGGCAGCACACCGGATTTAGTGCATACCGTATTTCAAGTTTAAATATCGGATTTCAGCTTTGTTTGCTTACCGGATTTCAATGTCTTATACCGATTTTTCTCATTTTCATACCGTATATGGACTTCCAACAAAAGCTCACCGTATTTCACATTTAGCATACTGGATATGGCTTATGCATACCGGATATCAAGTATACAAGATTTAACTGCTGCATACCGGATTTTTCAGTTTTAAATACCGATTTTCAAGCTTCTTTCAGCTTCTTCTTCGTATTTCAACCTCCCTTTGCTGGTTCTTTTCAATTTTTTTTTTTTTTTTTTTTGGAAAAAAAAAATGATCAGTCATTTAACACAAAACTTAGCCACTTTTTAAAACCACAAGTGAAGGACTGATCTGGCTGCTCGTATTCCTCTGATCACAACATTTAACACCTCAAGAAACTCAGACTCTTTCACCTGGCTTTGTCCAAGAGTCCTTGAGCCATATTTCAAGCTGTCACTACAAGGTTTCAAGAGGCTGTTGCTGATCAAACCAAGCTTCCAGACTTTTTTTTTCAACACCACAATGAGTTTTCCAAGGGCTGTTGCTGGAGCTTCAAACTGTGGCTACTTCCAGTTATGGAAGAGCTCGAAAAAATAGGCAACTCTCTTCCCGTGAGAGTGCTCAGAAATTTGAAAAAAAAAAACACCAAACAAGAAGGGGGTTTTGAAATCTTTTTTTTTTTTTTTTTTGTGCACAGAGTTTCGCAGCTTTTGGAAGCATTTTTTCCGACCCTTAAGATCGTCAAGCTCTGATACCATTTGCAAAATATAAAAAATCGAACAGATTTTTTTATGTTTAAAAGCGGAAGACTTTGATAACAATTTCTATAGATTATGAAGAATTCTGTTGGATCGAGTTGGGGGAGATAAACACAGCAAAATATGATTTCAATGCATGGTGGAATTATGGCAGTAATAGAAGTATAAAACATAGACAATAAAACATGTAAAAACATATAAAACATAAAAAATATAAACATTAAACACATACATTCTGCTGGTTTTCACCAGCAGAAGTAAAGAGAAAAAAAAGTTTTGAATGTCTACATTTTTGATATATTTCTTGGTGTGGCTCGAAATACAACAACTCTACTTATAGAGTAATGTGCAAGACCTTCTACCAACTTCTATCACATGCCTAACTCCCCTTAAATTAAGGCTTTGACTAGACCATGCTATTTTAATATTTTTCATTACAAATCAGTTGGTATATAAATAAACTAGACAACTAAAATAGAAACCACAATATACAAATTTAGTTGGTTGACAACTAAGTGTCAACACCCAACAAAGATTCTCCTCTATTTGTTGTGATAATTATAAATTCAAAATCATTTTTTTTTTTTTTTTGTCATTGATCTATGTTTTTATTCTTGCAGCAGTGTTCGATCCACGACCTAAGTAACTCGGAGCGGAACACTATGGAGTTAATTCCAAAAAAATTAAAATTTACATTGATCACAGACATTTCCTATGTAAGTGATAAAATAATAGAATTATGTAACTCATTTATATGAATTTAAAATTTTTTTTTTTTTAGTTCGAAATGTACGATAACATATGCTTAGTGCTTTGACTTGGGATGAAACATTGGTCAAGGCTGACTTCTTTAGTTCTTTTCAGTTAGGGAATGCACAACGATTCCAATACCCAGTATTATCAAGTATTACCCATATTTATTCACAACACAACTAATTTATTAGCACTACAAGACGTAAATTCTTCGATGGGAGATCATATTATAAATCGAGATTTATCACGTGGCTTGGGAAATAATGTAAACATAATAGAAGCACACGTGTTTTTTCGTCATTGGCTTTAAGAATGTGATTCAATCCTTCTGCAAGTATTTATGTACTACAATTGAATACATATGAGATAAGTAGATATTATTTATCTCATCTATACAATTTTATTACATTTTTCAAAAAAAAAAAAAAAAAAAATGTACACGAAATGTGCAATTTTTTTTTTCAACTTTATATTTCTTTATCAAACATGTTAGTGTTAGATTATTGTAATTGTGCTATTCTGTGAACAAAAGGACCAATTTGAATATTTTAGAAGTTTAGGGACTTAATTGCAATGTTTCATAGTTGGTAAGTTAGCTTGGGGTTCGGGATCCAAATTTGGAACACAAAAATTTCTCGTCGCATTTTCTCTAACTGCTCCCCGGAGTAATGCTCGAGTGGATGAAACACGAACATCCCCGCTCGACTTTCGCGACACTGTCGCTCGAGCGACATACTCCCTCGCTCGAGCAACAATGTTTTATAGTCAACACTGGTTTGAGTTTTTGGAAAGTTTTACATGGCCCATAATACTTATTTTGTCTTACATATAAATAGAGGCAAGGTGCACGATTTCATTATGGTTGCTACATTATTCTTAAAGATAGAAAAACATTATTTATGATTTGAGGGATCCAAGAACATAATTCATTGAGAGATTCATACATTCATTTTTGAGATCCAGCAACCTGATTTTGGAAAATATCAAAGTTCCATAATCCAAAACATCTGACGTCCTTAATCTTTTAAGGAACTGACTCTTTCATTGGGACTTGGAAGAGGTGGAGCAAGCGCAGAAAGAGCACAAGAACTGTAGGTTCTTGGGATTCCACTTGTAGAGACAATTGACAGAAGGTCGGGAGACTAGAAACGCAACAGCAGATCTTGGAAGCTGCAGAAGGTAGATCGGGAGTCATCTATGGCAGATAGATCTTGAGTATGGAAGTTAGACAGTGGATCTTGAAAATTGCAGGAATTACTGCAACTAGAACGAGTGAAGTTGATAGCCTGGATCACACTGTATTCCTTATTGTCGATAGTGGAGGTTACTGGCTTGGTTCCAGAGTTTTTTCCTTGTTGGGTTTCTCCGTCAACATATTGTTGTTATTTAGTGTTTTCCGTAATATTACATCTGCGGTAATTCAATATAGGAATTTGACTTATTAATTTGCTTAATCATCTAAAAACTAATTTAAAGTGACTTATTACTTTGATTAGATTAATTCCGCACATAAGGTCAAACTAAAAACGAGTAATTAGTAACAGTATAGCGCTATCCCATAACTTTCAAAACATTTTAACAAAATAGAACTTTTTAATTACATTGTAATTAGGGACAAAATGTAACTATACTCATTTAAAAAAATAGGTGCACGAAAGGCTCGGTGGGGCAAGCCGAATTGGCTCTTTTGAAACGATCCTATTCGATCGTTCTTGTTTTGCTTGATGAGCCAAGCTGAGCCGGTTTGGCTCGCCCATTAATATGATCCTTTCAAATATTTGAATGTCGACCCAAGTTGATATAACTTTATAATTTCGACAGCAAGGACCATGTAATGATTTCTCAAATATAAGCATTAGTCTGGGAGGTATTTATAAAATGATAATATTATTTATTGGTACAAAATGAGTGATTAATATGTAGGTAGTACTTGTTGATTTTACGAAATATGTAGACTTAAAGTAAGTTTAAACTAAAGTGTTTATAAATCACACACCTTCCAAACAAGGGCTAACGATTTTGGTTGTTCAAAACTTATTGTACAACTACAGTAAATCTTTTTTAAATGGTTGATTCGAGCAACTGGTAAGCACCAATAATGCACTTTTACCATAAAATTAGGCTTGGAAGGAGTGCTTTCAAACATGGTTCACAATATAAAATTCTAGTCCAAATGATGTGTCTCATTTCATAAGAAACGTCAAGAAAATATAAGAATAATGCTATTTGTTCTTAACACGGATAATTTTCGTGATGGGTGTATGGGGTGCAATGGTAATGCTTATTAAGAGTATGTCTGATAAGAAGTTTATAAACATAGATAAATGAGAGGAGAAAAAATGTGTACTATTTTTATGTCGCACATAATTTGTAAATCAAAAGTGACGATGGGGAACTCTCAAGGTTGGGGTTCGACCTTTATAAAAGCTAAATATATTAATATGAGACTCACTTTATTGTTATTATGATTTAATGCTAGAAATGATTTCAAACACAATAAATATTACTCAGAATATAAATCTTAAAAATGGGCTTTCCTCGAAAGTTCTTGGCAAACCCTGGATTTCAAACTTTGAAATCTATGTTACTATCTGACAATATTAGTATCTTTTTTTCATTTTAGGTTGGTATCCAACTTTCAATTGTTTGGTGACTTTTAAACGTTTTTATGAACTATAAGGGGGTCTGTATTGAGACCTTTTCAATCAAATCTTATTAAAATATTAATTTTATAATGACGAAAATTAGAAATTATTAGATTATTCGAGAAAATCAATGGTTTTCACTGTGGAATTGGAAAGAATCACAAAAGTTGCGTGTGTTAAAAGAGAAATGAGAACTTGAATTTGGGATTATCATTAAAATTTGCAATTACACAATCATCAAGTTTATCAAATTAAATAGGATGAGAGAGTAACCATGGAAATTGAGTTTAAACACGCAAGTAGAGTTCTATATTTTCAACAATGTTAAGATTATCAATATACTTTATTCCAAGAAAATAAAGTTACTTGCATAAAAGTATTTGGATTATTATTTAAAAAATCACTGAAATATTTGTTGGTTGTTACAAATCTATGTTTCAATTGTTCAAACATAATGTACTTTCGATTTTATAAAGACCAATTAGTCTAAACTAAGATGACCTACACATAATAAAAGAGCCACTTTATCATATCGCATTAAGCCTACACTTAAACGATTTGTCTTTCATCTCGTCTTTCATTTTAGATTTGTTGTCCAGAGTGATTTATTACATGACAAATCGAACACGCTATGATTATTTTTTTTCAAGAATTTTTTGCCCTCAATTTGGAGCAAGAAAATGCATTAAAGAAACCCATAGAAGATTGAACTACAATTATATATTTACTATAAAAAGTAGATAGATGAGACTTTTCTAGAATCATATCCATGACGTGGTACCAAACTTTGTCCTCAATGGTTTAAAAATGTTTTAGAAAGCTTATTTTTACACACTAGTAATGATGCTCTTAGGAAAAACTAATCCAAGTTGTAATTATTTTTATACGACTAGAGAAGTCAGATAATCAGAGTATTTAATACTTTTCAAGAGAGCGAATAATGTACAAGATAAACAATATTGAGTAGAATTGGTTATGTTCATTAATGCTGTTTTAATTTCAATATTTAAACTGATTAAGCAATGGTCGTGTCTTGAATGCAGACGAAGTTGTGACAACCAAGCCTACCCTCGAGTCCACTTTATCTTCGACTCTTGTCGTAGCTTGACCTCGCTGTGAGATGGGATCTACCCATGGTGTATGTTTGTCGAAAGTGTTTAAACTTGCTTTTAAGTTAAACAAACTCTATTTTTATTTATAAACCATAGAATCCACAACTTTTACCTACATTTATTCACTTACTATCTACATATTTCATAAAATTTACGACTTATAATCTAATAAAAACTTTACCAAACACACTCTAATTCACCATGGCAAACTCATATTTATAGGAATATGACATCATTTAGTTTAAGAATGTTTACTACTACTACAATCTTGATTTCTTCTGTAGTAATTACAAATTGAGTAGTTTGAAGTACGTTATTCTTAATATCGAGAATGACACCTCAAATGATGAAGATGTTAATTTTATTCTTTATGTAGTTCATATACGATTGTTTTTACTAGTTAAAGTTATCTAATTAAAGTCTGCGATAAATTTTCTGCCACTTATCAAATTATTGATTTATATATTTTTATATGGCTATCAAAATAAAGCTATCAAAGATTCATTACTTTCAAATAGTATTAATAGAATAATTGTTTGAATGTTCTTTGGTTTTGACCAATCAAAAACTGTTAGCAGTATAAAATAGAGGGCAATTTGTCTTGTTAGTTCAATATAAACGTGCATAAAGCTATCAAAGAACCTTCCTATATATATATTCTTTATTAGACCAACTAGAAATTAGTATCATCTTTTTAAAAATATTATGTTAAATGAGATTAAAGAAGAGAACTGTATTCAATTATATTTTTTATAACGTGTAAATATATACCAATCAATTTCAACTCCAACCAATTTGTAATGAGCTCGAGACTTATAATGTGAAGTTCTTAAATTCTAATTTGATCATGAAACGAGGTAATTATAATGTGTGACGTCCCACTTTAGTTGGTATAATTCTAAAATTTATGTAGCTTGATCGAATTTAATATTGAGTCGAATCCAATCACAAATTCAGATAATGACTAATACATGTATAAACTCTATTATGGATTGACACGAGCCATGCTAACCCAAACTATACCTAAAGTGTGTTGGGTCGGGTTGGGTCGGTCAAATGTGTTTTGAGGCCCCGGTCAAGACAACAGAAGGGCCAAGAAACCTCAGATAAGATAATCTTATTAAATGGCAATATCAACAAATTGACCAGGCCGCCATTCTTTCTTTGACCCCATGTTTGAAATTTTCGATTCCCTATTTCTTTCTCTTTTCTGTCCTCGTTCGAAATTTTACTTTTCAACCACTTGCCATTTATATAATTATTTAGGCTACTAACCCATCTCGTGGATATATATACAACATTTCTAACAGAATATATCAGCAAAGAAGAACAAAAGAAAAATCCATTCCGTTTTCCAAATGGAATCCTTTGCTTTTCGCACCTTGAGTTCTGAACTTTCCTCTAATTCATCCTTTGGATTATCACAAGAATCTTGTACATGGGATTTGCAAAATTCACTTCCTTTCAATGAAGATGACTCTGAAGAAATGCTTCTGTTTGGCGTTCTAGCACAAGCTGCTGATAAAGAAATTTCAGAATCCAATTCCTCTGATAAAATGAAGGAAGATGAAATAAATTCAACACCAGAGTCAGATGAAAAACCCATAAAAGAAAAGTCGTACCGAGGAGTAAGGAAAAGGTCTTGGGGAAAATTTGCAGCAGAGATAAGGGATTCCACAAGAAATGGCTTAAGGGTTTGGCTAGGAACATTTGATACAGCAGAAGCAGCAGCTTTAGCTTATGATCAAGCCGCTTTTTCAATGCGCGGTGAGGCTGCAACTCTCAATTTTCCGGTGGAGAGAGTTCTTGACTCGCTGCTTGAAATGAGGTGTTCCACGGTGGAAGAGGAGGATGGAGGCTCGCCCGTTATGGCATTGAAGAGGAGAAACTCCATGAGGAGAAGAAAAAAATGCAAACGGATGGAAGTTAAGGTGGAAAATACAGTAGTTTTCGAGGACTTAGGTGCTGATTATTTGGAACATCTTTTGAGCACAAGTTAGATTGCACAGAAAATAAAGTCGATGTGCGAATTATTTACATATATAGAATTATAAATGTGATTATATTTAAACTTTAAATAGCATATTTGAATATTAACTTTAGCATACTGTTTTTTAGTGAATGGTAACCAAAAGCAACATTTGTGAAGAATTCAATAAAACTAAAAAAAACACAAATAATTATGTGGTTCAGCTCCAGTGTAGCAACCTACATTCACGGGAGAAGAGAAAGCTTGGATATATTCTCTTATGTTTGAAGCTTACAATGAAACATATATAGTAGCATTACATCAAGGTTGTCTTATTAAGGTTGAGACAATTATGGAAAGAAAATAACGAATTATGGAAATTTTCCATAATGTAGTTGAGCCATAATATTCTCCAATATTAGCAAATCTTTCAAATATCATCAAATATCTCTCTTCTCCAACAATTTGTTTAAAACAAAGTGAAAATTTTACATGTCATTCTAAATAGTTGAAAAGATTAAAAAAAAATTTTATCTTAATTTAGCAATAAGAAATCACAGAAAACAAAAAAAAAAAAAAAAGGTTCTCTTGTGAAGTTTTGGGCTAGGATGTACTAGTCACAAAGATCCTCGGACAAATGGCCCAAGCAAGACGTGAAACAAATCACGAAGGCATGTCTTTCTACATCAAAGATTTTATCCAAAGAATAACCAATCCAAAGGTACTACTTCAACACCAGTGCTCATGCTCACGTTTAGGGGGATTCTAGATGCTTGCTAAGAGATTTTCACGAGCTCTACACCTCATCTAGGAGCATCGAACCAAGCAAGTTTTGCTAACCCTCAAACTCAATTTGTTTATTATCTGTGGTACTTACACATTGGGACAAAGTGATTTCAAGTTTGGAGGTTTGAGTCATATATCGATGTCTCTATATTTTTCTGTTGAGTCCAAAATTTTTGAAAATTTTGAAAACTATTCAAAAGATTTTATTTGTGCAAGTTCGATGACTTGCTTGTGATAAATCGTATACTTAGATTTAGTTCTTGATGCAAGATGAATATTTCATTAATGTATTAAATCACAATACCACATTAATTTAGCTCCTGCATTTGATATTCAAGAAATGAGAACCTTTTCTGTAACACTTTTGATGATTACAATTATTGCAGTAAATTTTTCGTAAATGAATTATGTATAGACTATAAAATAGTGACATTACTAGTTCACCCTTGTGTATTTAGCATGAGCTTATCAGTTCAAACATCTAGATGATCAATAAATGATAAGTCAAATAAAATGGGTCAATAACACATGCCTTGAAATTTTTTTTTTTTCCCATTTTATATATTTCGAAAAGTTCATTGTTAACCACGTTAAGCCCCTATTTGGTGGGGATAAAAATAAGATTTTTAGTAAATTTTGATATAAATTGATGAAATGTGTGATTGAAAAGTTGTGAGACTCATAAAATATGCGATTGAAATCAATTGTTGACATTGACTTAAATTAAAATCTAGATTTTACCAAAGAATTAAATGATTTTTTGAACAATAAGACAGTTTTATTAACTATATTATAAGTCTTGAGTCACATTATCACATTAATTTTGCTCTTCCATTTGATATTTGTGAAATGAGAACGTTTTTTTCACTTTTTTTTTTTGTTTTCAATTGCAACGATAAATATTTTCTTAAAAGAAATATGTATCTAATATAAGATAATCTTTTTTTTTTAGCGCACTAGTCGAATTAGTTCAATTGAGCTAACTCCGTCAATTTTGTTCTCAATAAAATCTAATCGTACTCACCTGGATGTATTTTTCATATACTTTTTCGTCCTCGAGTGAATGTATTATATATATTAGTTTACACATATTGAGGGTTAAGATTCACTATGTTCACATAACTAAATGTGTGTTTAATTTTAAATAAATATAATTTTCTCCAACTATCGAAGCTTATAAAATTTATAGGGCTGTGTATAAAATTGTACACAAAAGACTATACAAACAGCCTTTTTGAAATAGACTACATGTACAGTACTGTGTACAGCTTTGTACACAATCTCCTCACATGTATGGGTGGAGCCCGCGATTAAAATAATCGCGGACTCCACCCCTTGAGAGAGAGTTGTGTACAAAGCTGTACACAAAAACTGTACAAACAGCTTTTTTGAAATTTATACTAGTAGCCCACCCTAAAGTTTAGTCTTGACTCCGTCCCAGGTCTACAAATGCATCGTTTATGCAATTTAGGTGATAATAAAAAATGCCTAGTTGGCAATAAATGGTAAGTCAAATAAAAAGGATCCATACCACTTTTCTTAAAATATTCCCTTTTTATTTTTCATAAAGTTAATAGTCAACCACTTTAAGTGTAAATTAAATGCTTTTCCGAATAATAAAACAGTGGTATTGCATTTGATATTCGTGAGATGAGAATATTTTGTCGCTTTTTTTGCTTTTAATTAATGTGATAAATATATTCGTGAAATTATTATGTATCAACTAGTGTGAGATTATCAGTTCGTAGATCTAGTAGTAGATATTTATGTTATAAATACATATTTAGTCAGCAATAAATATAAGTCAAATAAAATGAATCATTAACACTTGCCATTAAAAAAAAAATTCCCTTTTTATTTTTCGCAATTAATTACAGTTAATATGAATTAAGCCTTTGTTTGGACTCCATTAAAATGAAATTTTGAGGAAAAATGTTTTTTATAAAAGTGATTTTTTTTGAAAAATGTGTGGTTAAAAAATAAAAATAAAAAAGTTTTGAATTTGCATATAACAGTATTTTATAAGAGAATGTATGTAATTGAAAATGAGTTTTTGAAAAAATGAAGCCGGACTAAATTATTTCCAACATTAAAATACTTTTATTAATTATGTTATGGGTCTTAAATCACACTATCACATTAATTTTGCTCTTCCATTTGATATTTGTGAAATGAGAACGTTTTTTTTTCACTTTTTTTTTTGTTTTCAATTGCAACGATAAATATTTTCTTAAAAGAAATATGTATCTAATATAAGATAATTTTTAGCGCACCAGTGTATATTTAGTGTGAGCTTAAAAATCTAGTACTAAATATTTATGCAATTTAGGAGATAATCAAAATGTCTAGTTACCAATAAATGGTAAGTCAAGTAAAATGGATCCATAACATTTTCCTTAAAAAATTCCCTTTTTATTTTTCAAGAAGTTACACATTACGTATAAATTAAATGAGATTTTCTTTTTTTTTTCACTTTTTTTGTTTTCAATAAATATATTCGTGAAAGAATTATGTATTGACTATAAAGTAGTCATTTTTCGAGTGCTTCCATGTGTATTTAGTTTGAGCTTATAGTAGATATTTTTGTTATAAATACATGGGTAATGCTATCTAAATGATCATCAACATGTTTAGTTAGTAATAAATGATAAGTCAAATAAAATGGTTAAAAAACACTTGCCTTAAAAAAAAAATTCCCTCTTTATTTTCAAGGGTTTTAAATCACACTATCACATTAATTTTGCTCTTTCGTTTGATATTTGTGAAATGAGAATATTTTATAGCTTTCATTGTTTTCAGTTGCAGTGATAAATAGTTTCTTAAAAGAATTGTGTATCGACAATAAAATAATCCCAAAAAAAAAAAATTGGAGTGCACCAGTGTATATTTAGAGTGAGCATGTCAGCTTGAAATTTAGTACAAGATGTTTATGCTATAAATATATGGATTATGATATTTAGGTGATAATCAACATATCAAGTAAGCAATAAATAGTAAGTCAAATAAAATGAGTCAATAACACTTTCCCTAATTTTTTTCCCTCTTCATTTTTCAAAAAGTTAATATTTAACTACATTAAGTATGAATTAAATGATTATTTGAACAATAAAATAGCTTTATTAACCATATTGTGGGTCTTAAATCACACTATCACATGAATTTTAATATTCCATTTGATATTGGTGAAATAAGAATTTTTGTTTTCATTTTTGCTGTTTTCAATTACAATATAAACATTTTCTTAAAAGAATTATGTAACGACTATAAAATAAACCTTTCTCCTAGAGTACCAGTGTATAATTAGTGTGAGCTTTTCCGTTTAAACATCTAGTACTTTATGCTATAAATATATGGGTAATGCTCCTTAGGTGACAATCAACATGTCTAGTTAACGATAAACAGTAAGTCAAATAAAATGGATCAATAACAGGTGCCTTAAAAAGAATTCCCCTTTTATCTTTTAAAAGGTAAATAGTCAGCCATGTCAAGCATAAAAATCAAATACCTTTCGGAATAATAAAATAGTTGTATTGCATTTGACATTTGGAAGATGAGAATATTTTGTCACTTGTGTTGTTTTCAATTACTGTGATAAATATATTCATGAAAGAATTACGTATCAACTATAAAGTAGTTCCTTTGCTAGTGCTTCCATGTGTATTTAGGGTGAGCTTATCGATTCATACATCTAGTAGTAGATGTTTATGCTATAAATACATGGATAATGTTATTTAGGTGATCCCCAATATGTCCAAACAGAAATAAAATTAAGTCAAATATAATGAGTAAATAACACTTGCCTTAAATTTTTTTTTCCTTTATGAATATTCAAAAAGTTAATATTTAACAACATTAAGTATGAACTAAATGATTTTCGAACAATAAAATTGTTTTATTAACTATATTGTGGGTCTTAAATCACATTATCACATGAATTTCACTCTTCCATTTGATATTTGTGAAATAATAATATATTGTCACTTTGTTGTTTTCAATTACCTTATAAACATTTTCTTAAAAGAATTATGTAACGACCATAAAATAGACCTTTCTCCTATCGCACCAGTGTATAATTAGTGTGAGCTTATCGGTTTAAACATCTAGTACTTTATGCTATAAATATATGGATAATGCTACTTCAGGTGACAATCAACATGTCTAGTTAACGTTAAACAATAAGTCAAATAAAATGGATACATAACAAGAGCCTTTAAAAAAATTCCCCTTTTATCTTTTAAAAGGTAAATAGTCAACCACGTCAAGTGTAAAAATTAAATACCTTTCGGAATAAAAAAAATAGTTGTATTGCATTTTAACATTTGGAAGATTAGAATATTTTGTTTGTTGTTTTCAATTGCTGTGATAAATATATTCATGAAAAATTACGTATCGACTATAAAAAAAAGTCTGTTTTCAAGTGCTCCCATGTGTATTTAGCATGAGCTTATCATTCATACATCTAGTAGTAGATGTTTATGCTATAAATACATGGATAATGTTATTTAGGTGATCCCCAATATGTCCAAACAGAAATAAAATTAAGTCAAATATAATGAGTAAATAACACTTGCCTTAAATTTTTTTTTCCTTTATGAATATTCAAAAAGTTAATATTTAACAACATTAAGTATGAACTAAATGATTTTCGAACAATAAAATTGTTTTATTAACTATATTGTGGGTCTTAAATCACATTATCACATGAATTTCGCTCTTCCATTTGATATTTGTGAAATAATAATATATTGTCACTTTGTTGTTTTCAATTACCTTATAAACATTTTCTTAAAAGAATTATGTAACGACCATAAAATAGACCTTTCTCCTATCGCACCAGTGTATAATTAGTGTGAGCTTATTGGTTTAAACATCTAGTACTTTATGCTATAAATATATGGATGATGCTACTTCAGGTGACAATCAACATGTCTAGTCAACGATAAACAATAAGTCAAATAAAATGGATACATAACAAGAGCCTTTAAAAAAAATCCCCTTTTATCTTTTAAAAGGTAAATAGTCAACCACGTCAAGTGTAAAAATTAAATACCATTCGGAATAATAAAATAGTTGTATTGCATTTGACATTTGGAAGATTAGAATATTTTGTTTGTTGTTGTCAATTGCTGTGATAAATATATTCATGAAAAATTACGTATCGACTATAAAAAAAAGTCCGTTTTCAAGTGCTCCCATGTGTATTTAGCATGAGCTTATCATTCATACATCTAGTAGTAGGTGTTTATGCTATAAATACATGGATAATGTTATTTAGGTGATCACCAATATGTCCAAACAGAAATAAAATTAGTCAATAACACTTACCTTAAATTTTTTTTTTCCTTTATGAATCTTCAAAAAGCTAATATTTAACAACATTAAGTATGAACTAAATGATTTTCGAACAATAAAATTGTTTTATTAACTATATTGTGGGTCTTAAATCACATTATCACATGAATTTCACTCTTCCATTTGATGTTTGTGAAATAATAATATATTGTCACTTTGTTGTTTTCAATTACCTTATAAACATTTTCTTAAAAAATTATGTAACGACTATAAAATAGACCTTTATCCTATCGCACCAGTGTATAATTAGTGTGACACTGCACCAAAAACAGTTTTTTGCAACGTGCAAAAAATATTGCCTAAGAGTTTTTGCAGCGTTCAGGAGCATGTTGTGGATTGTGATGTTGCCATAAAGTGGAACTTTTTCGCACCTTTTCGCAAGTTTTTCGAACGTTGCGATAGGCGTATTTACTTTTTAGTTCAATTATCATATTTTTGTTTCATTAATTATTTCTTGAATAAACAATTGTCTAAATACCTTTCTAGTACATATAATCCAATGTTTTGGAATGTGTGGAATCAAAATTCATTCAATACATGAAAAAATGGAATACAATTTAGACAACAAATCAAAATTTGAGAGCAACTCTTCTCTAGATTAATTTCCAGTTTCTACAGAATCTTTTCCAGTCCAAAAAGAGAAGGATACAAAAAAGCTGTGTACATACAATATAATCATTCGAAAAGATTTGTCATCATCAACAGACACAGTTTAGCAACAAATTACAACGGTCAAAATTTCAAAGATATTAACTAAAATAGAAATTTCTCATCCCTGTAAATTTTCATCCTTGGCTTCTTCACTAATCGCCTCATTTGCTTTCTTACCTAAAAAATCAAATTCGCCAAACCATTTATCAACTAAGCATAATGATGTATAAACCACTGCATATGTTGGGAAGATATGATTTCCAGTTTACCTTTCTTCTTCTTCCCTCCACCTTTCTTATTCATCTTTGCACCTAAAGCTTTAAAACCAGGCTTTTATCTCTGGGTCATCTACTGTTTTAGTAGGCTGCAACTCCTGTAGAGAATGGGATGTGATGCAGTCCGACCCATTTGGCATTAGCAAAATAGTGAAAGAACATAAGATCATCAAAAATAAAATATATTGTTTTTTCTCTACTGTGAGAAAAAACCCCTTAGTACTGGGGCTCCATTGCACCAGTGAAATGGGAACCTAAAGATATTATTTAGTGAAGTTAAAGTCTGTCTTCTGATTATTAGTCTATAGAGGTTGATTAAATCTAAGAATCATTATAATGTTTCACTAAACAATTCATTATAAATTAAGCTTTATTATTGTTCTAACACAATAATTGATTTTACTTTGAGAAGATTTCTTTTGGTTAGGTAATTGAAGATAATAAGTCCATATTATCAATCATGAAATAAAACATATATTTCACGAATTAATTACAAATATTTACACAGTTAGATACACTAAAATGCTCGCTATCACTGCACATGTGATTCTAAATACTCCCTACCACTAATCAAATCCAGCAAAGGTAGAAATTTACCTCTACCACTAATATTGAACTCCACGATCAGAGAAACTGAAACGCAAGGAACCCCAACCAATGAACAGTAACCCGACTGTTCAAATTTGCACTGGCCAGCACTCCAAAATTGTATGGAAACAACACCCAAAGTAAGATTAACAAATTAAAAGGCTTGTGTTGACGAAATCAAATGGCTTACTGAAGATCGTCGTTTCCCTTCCAAAAGCAATTCAATAGCAATTTCATATGTTAAGAACAATAGACAAAAAAAAATCAAAATAAGCAAATAAAATAACAGAAAAAAGTAAAGAAAAACTTGAGTAGGCTGAAGGCTTCAGAAATCAGAATCAAGGATTCAGGAGGCTTTACCTTATTCTTCTGTCGCCGAATCGCCGGTGGAAATGTGGACTCGAAGGTCTGCTGTCTTCGGCTGCCGCATCTTGAGAAGTTCAAGGGCTCGAATCGAAGATGCTACGTCTAGGGCTCGAAGGTGATGTCGGCTGCGTGACTGCATCTAGGTTCGAACGCCAGAGGCCGGTGGAAATGTGGAATCGTCCCTGAGAAGTGAGAAGTTCAACGTCGAGGACTCGAGGCCCGCGGTGGTGGAGATGACTGTGGAGTCCAGTGGAAAATGGGTTAAATGAAAATAGGGTTAGAATATGAAATGTATAATATATTGAATGGACTTTTCGCAACGTACAATAACGTAGAGAAAGTTCGACTTTCGCGACGTGCAATGAACGTTACAAAAAGTAACATTCGCAACGTTCAAATGAACATTGCAAAAGGGGAACTTTTCGAACGTGCAATGAACGTTGCAAAAAGTAATATTCGCAACGTTCAAATGAACGTTGCAAAATGGAAATTTTTCGCAACGTGCAATGAACATTGCGAAAAGTAAAACATTTCGCAACGTGTAATGAACGTTGCAAAAAGTAGCATTGACAACATTCTTTTGAAGAATGTTGCTAAAACTCAATAAAGTTAACCAATTGCAACATTCATTTATTATAATGTTGTCATAGACTCCTTTAGCAACATTTATTGATTGAATGTTGCCTTTTGAGTGTTGCAAAAGAGCTTTTTTGTTTTAGTGTGAGCTTATCAGTTTAAACATCTAGTACTTTATGCTATAAATATATGGATAATGCTACTTCAGGTGACAATCAACATGTCTAGTTAACGATAAACAATAAGTCAAATAAAATGGATCCATAACAAGTGCCTTTAAAAAAAATTCCCCTTTTATCTTTTAAAAGGTAAATAGTCAACCACGTCAAGTGTAAAAATTAAATACCTTTCGGAATAATAAAATAGTTGTATTGCATTTGACATTTGGAAGATTAGAATATTTTGTCACTTTTGTTGTTTTCAATTGATGTGATAAATATATTCATGAAAAATTATTTATCGACTATAAAATAGTCCTCTTTCAAGTGCTCCCATGTGTATTTAGTGTGAGCATATCGATTCATACATCTAGTAGTAGATATGCATGCTATAAATCCAATCAAACATCAAGTTTATCATTGGACCAACTCAATATTCACATAATGAAAAAATTTACAATTATCACATATTTATTACCGCAGGTCTGTAAATAATTCTGCTCAAATATTGACCTTTCTTTAGGCAGGCGACTATCTGCGTGAATTACGTACACATAACCTTCCTAATATTCCAAAATAAATTCATTTAGGCAAGAGGGGTTACTTTGGTAACATTTTGTTTCAATTAATCTATTTGAGAAAATTAGTAATTCGAAATAAATATTAAGTACCAAGATTTAAAATTGATACCCCTTAATATTTTTATTTTGACCAAAAGTAAAAAAAAAAAAAAAAAAGACAGGTGCTACAAATCCCATTTCTAGGCGCACGCCAGAAATCGGGCTTTACGGCACCTGGTGCTCGGCTCTGTGTCCACAACGTCTAGGCGCTTTCAGTAACCTATCGCAACGTTGTGTCACTGTTTTATTTCCATAAACACAATTTTTAGATATCTAGGGTTTGAAATTAACATCCTATTATTTTTTTTTATATTAAAACCTAATTACAAATTTCAACCCTAAAATACTTTCTTGAATAATTCTAAATTTCAAAATTTATGGCTAAAATTCATATCTCAAATTAAAATTTTCCAAAACTCAATATATGAATTTCAACCACAAAATTTTTCATTTAAGCCCAATGGTTTAACATGGACTCGACTCTAACACCAATTTAAATCTTAATGACATGGAAACCTAATTACTTTATTACCAAAATCCTCCATGTCAAATCACCAAGTAAAATAATTAATGCGGAATATACCTTAATTCTTTGTAAACGATTCTTTATTACTAGATCTTGATTTCGGATCATAAATCTTGAAAACTTAACTGCAATATTTTCATATTTGGCTTCTTCACTTTTAATTTTGAATTTTGCCTCCTTTGATTTTTTTTATTACTGTTCTTGATTTTCTCCTTGATTCTTGAATTCCTTGTCTTGATTCTTGATTGTAGGTATTAAATCTTCATCTTCAATATGTGATCTCTTGTATTATTGTGTTGATAAGATAACACCAAGAATGAGAAGTTGTATATGATTGGGGTCCATAACTCTATATATAGTTTCTATATATATTTCGTTCCATCATGAAATATAATTCTAAAGGAATATAATCTCCACACATATAATCCAGCCCAAACTTTATTTAGATGCCCTAAGCCCAATTATTTAATTCTTTATTAGATTATCTTAGTTTTGGACTCTTAACTTTAAAATAATATTTATACACAATTAATTATATATGTCGGCCCACATGGCAAATCAATAATTTCCCAACAATAAGTGTTTGGATAACACCATTTAATAAGATTGACATTTTAAAATACGACTCAAATCTTAATATATATATTTATTTAGTCAACATACCACTTCGTCTAAAATGTATAGTAGAAAGTGTTGAATGAACTTGAATATGATCAGAATGGCGTTTACAAACTCAAGCTTAAAAAAAGTATAATGCAAGTTTATTTGTATAAATAACCTTAGCCAAATTACATTTAAAACTCTTATTGACCCTACTGGCAGACTTGCATTAATAAGATTGCGAAAGAGTAAAAGTTCTAGGGAGGCTTTTGTAGTTACCAAAACCATGAAATTGGATCCCTGGGGGGGGAGGGGGGCGGTATATATATATATATATATAAAAGATAAAAAGAAAAAGAAAATGTCCTTATCCTTAGTGGATAGTAGTGTTTGTTAGGTCTGCCTTCCAACTAAAGTCAAAAAGCAACTTGATATGTAGTCGACAGATGAAGAAGAATAGGACAGCTGCTAAATCTGGCTTGAAGGCTTGAGTACTTTTTCTTGATCATGTGTAAAGGTTTAATGCTCTAATATCAGCAGAATTTGAGCTCAATCCTACTGATCATCTTTCCTATCATAACCAAGAAGTTCTTCCAACAACTTGTCATCCAAGCACTCAAATTCGAACACTTGTCTTCCACGTTCATCTCTCTGATCCTGCATTGAACCTGAAGAAGATGAGGCGAAATGTGATGAGCTACTAGGCATGTTGTACTCTTCGGGGAAGTTAAGGATTGCCAAATGACCCCTCATGGTATATGCTGCCTTGTCGTAAGCTCTGGCCGCCTCCTCCGCCGTGTTAAACGTACCTAGCCATACTCGGGCTCCTTGCCTGGCTGAGTCACGTATCTCAGCCGCGTACTTCCCCCACGGCCGCTTCCGAACGCCTCTGTACTTAACCTCTCTGGCATCCTTCTGACTTTCATTCCCTCGGTTACTAGGTTGTTCATCCATGGTTAAGGTTTTTCAGAGTGATATTATGGGTACTTATATGTGATGGAAAAGTTAAAAAGACAGCATGGTTTGGAAAAAAGAAGGGTCTAAATTTTTCCACGTGGGATATCGAGTGGTGGAGAATTGTTGCCACGTGGATAGAATCTCCCATGTAGACCAAATTTTGTATTCAATGTATTTGACTGGTCAATGTGGTGGCTTTGGAACTATCTTTAGTCTTTACTTTTGCTTTGGTTCTGTCCTTATTTTTTTTGTCACGTGATGGAAATACTTCAAGAAAAATTAAGAAAAGTATGTAAAAAGTGTAGGTTTAGGAATTCACAGGATCACGTGCAAATTTATTTGTAGCATGGTCTAAATTGGAGGTTGAACTACTTAGCTATAGTATATATGGGTCATATTAAGATGTTAGGTGTTTCAACGATCCTTATCATTAAGAAAAAAAAAGAGTTATCGAGCATTAACATCTATAAAATTAAACATTCGATCCAAAATCGTAATGATCTAATTATAATAGTGGATTTTTACAAACTAAATTAAATTGAACAAGTTTTCTATAGTATACATAAAGTAGTTCGATCATTCTTCTACTTTATGTATGAGCGGAACTATCATAGACTTGAGTAAAAAATCTCACTATTGTGTCTAACTAATTTATGGAGATGTTAGAATAGACTAAATAAAAAATAAAACATTGATAAACAAGTAAACTCTAGCAGCAATTGAATATAAGAAAAGGAGAGAAAATAAAACACAAAATATATTTCGCACAAATTTTATAAAGTTTTTGGGTATAATATTATACAAGTTATTTTATTGAAATTTTCAATAGATGTAACGATGGACCCAGCATAATGACAATAAAAGGCTAAGTAGTTTGTTTCGAATTTTCTAGAAGTCAAGTTGAACGTCTATTTAACGACATTATTAATTGGAACTAATTTGTAATTTAAATGGGATTTTCCTATGTCCCACAATCTAACTAAGTGGACATGATTGGTTTTGATGTAAGATTGCCAAATTGGCTTACGTGAGTGATTAGTTTTAATAGACTGAATGAATAAACCCTCGTAAGCTAATTGTATGAATTATGCTACACGTGCAAACAATATTTATAGAATTTTTTTTATAGATCACATGTGTTACTTTTTTATTCAACGGTTAGGAAAAAAAAATTAACCATAGAGGTGCTGTCAACGCAGCACCTGTAAAGATTTTGTGAACATTCTAATTGTATTTAGAGAAAGCAACTCACTAGATTAATAACGCCGTAATCAAAAAATTAGTTATTTCAAACATTTATGATGTAGTTTATTACGCTAACAATCTTAGGGACATGAGGAATTGTAATTTTCATGAATTTTAAAAATTCATAGATTTCTCAGTCCATATACAAAATGAAGTGCAGGGCTCGACTTATAACCCATGATAGCCTCAGTCCATATGCAAAATATACAAAATGAATAGTAAAAAGTGGAAATTACACCCACGTCTATATTTCAATTTTCAACTTAAAAAATGAAGTTATAACTATTTTTTAAAATTAATATATTTAATTAAAAACATAAATAACAATTTCCCAATACCTACCCAAATCGCAAACCATAATAATCTCCCACAATCAACCATACCCACCCAAATCGCAAACCATAATAATCTCCCACAATCAACCATACCCACCCTCTCTCACTCTCTCACACATGCATAGAAGTTCTCATCGTCGGTACACAACCGCAGTCGCGACGCAAGACCACCTCGCGCAGCGACATCGATGGCATTGTGCGAAGCAGCGATGCTGCGCCACCATACGGATAAACTTTGTGATATAGATAAACTTTGCGATACGTATAAACTTTGCCTGCACTTGGTTTACGACATGAGACACAATGATTGAGAAAGCGAGGAATAATTTATAAGCATGAAAAGAAGTTCAAGAAAAGATGTCGCCATTCTAAAATGTTGTTCATTGGATTCTTGTAAATTATTGATATAAAAATAACACCCCACTTCATTGCTTGTCTCATCCTCTAAATCCAAGGTAATTTCTAATTCTAATTTCATACATTTATTGTTTATTTACATTTTCATAATGTTTATTATTTTTAGTTATCTATTGAATGAATTATCGTTTTTTAATATTTTTTTCTCTTCTTGAGGTACTATAGTGAGGAATGGCCCAGTGAGAACCCCACTTGACTTGCTCCACATAGGGATGTAGATGTTTCAAGAGAATGAATAAAATGCATCAAGAAGTACTTGTCTAATGTAGAACGCAATATGGTGAATAAGGACTTTTGGTGATTTTGAATCAATCCATGATCATTATCACTTGGACCCGAAGACTTTGAGGGTTATTTATGGGACTTGCACAACTATGCTTCAAAGTTAAGCCTTGAAATTATTGGGGCGACCATCTTCTTCATCTTGTTGTGAGCGAAATTGGAGTACTTATTCCTTGTTTCATTCTCTTAAATGGAATAAGCTAACTCCAAAACATGAGGAAGATTTAGTCTTCATCCATAGCAATCTTCATCTCTTGTCAAGGAGGAGTGCACAATACTTACCAGGAGGGACTGAAATGTGGGATATTATTGGAGATGTTGGTGTGCTTGAAGTTGCTAATTTGCCTCCATAGAAATTGAAATTGGAGGCGATAGTATTTGAGGATGATGAAGATAAAGATGTCGAAGAGATTTAAGATTAATGATGTAATTAATTTCATTTTTACTTTTGAACTTGTGTTATTAAGAAACATGTATGAATTTAATGTCAAATTTGATTTCTATTTGTTATTTAATTATTTATTTATATATGACGCAAAATGTATAAAAAAAAAAATTACTTTAGACTATTAAATTAAACATAATATATATATATATATATATATATATATATATATATATATTTTATGTCAGTGACGTATCGTGTTAGAACTTTTTTCAAAACTAACATATTGACTATCTACGTTGGTGCTTCTTAGGCGATCACTTTCTCCGATGCTTGATCTTGTACACAAAAGCCATTACGATCAAAGTGAATTTCACACTTATCATCAACAAGTTGTCCAATAGAAAGTAAGTTCGTAGATAATTCTGGTGATACGAATACATTGGTGAAAAAATACCCAAATTTCCAATTGTAGCAATAAGATGATTACTACCATTGGCGATTTGAATATACTTGTCACCCTTATATTTACGAACATCATGTAGAGCTTCTATACAACCAGTCACATGATTGGAGGTCGTGGAGTCAATTAACCAAGGAGAGGTGTGTAAATTTCCTTTACCTTGAAGGCCAAAGGCAGAGAGAGCAAAAATAATCATCTGTTGGACCATTTCAAACGTAAGAGCAGATGAAGAATCAAGTGTAGACTGCAGGCCTGAAGCACGAGTAGAGGAGACAATAGTTGCATTGAATTGAACAACAGTACGAAAACCTTAACCTTGTCTATTATGAGGTTGTACGCAACCTTTTTCAATGAAACGCCTTTCCTTTTTTGAGTAATTGCATAACTTCTTGTTAAATTCATT
This sequence comes from Osmanthus fragrans, assembly GCA_019395295.1. Taxonomy (NCBI): domain Eukaryota; kingdom Viridiplantae; phylum Streptophyta; class Magnoliopsida; order Lamiales; family Oleaceae; genus Osmanthus; species Osmanthus fragrans. The sequence continues at coordinate 14,790,837 of CM033355.1, read as the reverse complement.
GCAATATGCCCAAATTCCTTGCAAGTAACCATTGTATATGTGCTCTAGATTTACCTTTTCTCTTAGCAACTTATGCTACATTAACCATCCCAGTAGTCACTTTTTATTGAGTTATGCTAAGTTTTTGTGGCAAAATGCTGCTCTTCACGTAATAATTTCTCCAAGAATACATCCAAGGAAGGAATAGGAGTACGGTTTAGCAAAACAGCCTATGCTGTCTCAAATTCGAGTTAGCTTCATAATAAATTGATCTCATTGACTCTCACATGAACCACTTGCAGTATTTCTAAGGCTTCTTTGGGAATTTTAGAATAAACTATCCCAGAATATTCACTCCACAAATTAAGAAAGTCAACATAGAATTGGACAATAGAAAGATTAACTTGTTTGTAGTTGGCAATTTATAATTCCAATTGAAACTTTTGAGCGGTGTTATTTTATTTATAAACACGCCTAAGATAATCCCACATTTCTTTGGCAGTAGTGTATGTACAAAGGTTGTTGACCATGTGTGGTTCAATTGAACTTCTTAACCAGGAATAAATCTTGGCATTCTTGCTTTCCCATGAACTATGTTCTTTGGAATCAGTTGAACATGTAAAAGGCCCATCCAAATGTCCTTATAATTCCTTTCCTTTCACAAACATCCTAAACTGAAATTTCCAACCGGGATAATTCTTGCCATTAAGACAAACAATAGAGTTTCCTCCCGACGTGATTAATAAATGAGGAAGACTTGACAAATCGAATCCAGCAAAGCATCAAGCCCAAATCCAAAATAAATCAACAAAGCAGCAAGCCCAACTAAATAAACTTAAGCCCAATCCAAAAATGATATGCCCTTACATAGCCCAACAACAATAAAATATAGGGAAAATTTTATAACTAAGAGCTTAAGTATGATCTATTTCAATAATAAAAAAATAAGTTTCAAATTTCAAAAATCAGATTTTTATTAATTTTTATTTATAATTTAATTAATTAAATATATAAAGATCACAGATATATACAATTTGGCCACAAATTCATTTATTGGTCACATATTGTCAAATTAATTAGTCACAAATCATTTCGAAATTACAAATCAAAGATTTAATAAGTCACAGATTATTTTTGAAGTCACAAATCAGAATTTTAGTATGTCACAAATTATTTTACGATCACGATTCACAAATCTCATAGAATTGTCACAAATCACAATTATTATAAGTCACAAATTATTACAAATTCATTTATTGATCACATACTATCAAACTAATTAGTCACAAATTATTTAGAAGTCACAAATCAAAAATTTTATAGGTCACAAATCAGAATTTTAATGTCACAAATTATTTTACGGTCAAGATTCACAAATTTCATAGGTTACAATTTGTTCATCGGTCACAAATCACAATTATTATAAGGCATAACTTATTATACAGTAACAAATTATCATATTATTAGTCACAGATTAACAATTCTTAGGTCACATATTATTTATTAGTCACAAATTATCCAAATCACTAGTCACATATTTTTTATTAGTCACAGATTAATCAATTTAGTGGTCACAGTCAACCAAATAATCTGTGACCATCACCTTCCATCTTACCACACCCCCCCCCCCCCGACCAACCAAAAAATTCTCAAACATACCATCACCGCCGTCGCTGCCACCACCGACACCACCACCACCATCACCGCCATCGCCACCAACAACAACCTGCACCACTAGACAACCACCACCACTCTACCTCACAGCCTACAACCCCACCACCCCGACGCCACCATCACAGTCTATACCACCTACACCACCACCACACGGTCACCACCAGCAACTGCACACAACCAAACTCACACGGCCGCCACTTCAATGCTGCCACCAACCGCAACATTGCCACCGTCACCGCCAAAACCACCATCAACGACGGCGTTGAGTCACTCAAATCAACCCAAAATCTCTTGCAACCACCACATCGCGATTCCAAATTCCAGATCACTTGCCGCCACCAAACCAGCCAAAACTTGAGTCACAGTAGCCGCAATTCCAGATTCATCCCCACAAAACCATCACTCTTCGTTGTGCCTCATCACTGCTGCCTCCTCAAAGCAAGCTAGATCTGATCATTCCCCTCCTTAATCCAGTCAAATTTTTTTGATGATTAAGGCTTCGCCATCTGTTGCTTCCATTAAAGTCGTCAACCAAGGTCCCATTTTTGTCCTCAATTCACCCCAATGATACAAAATCCACCTTCCAAAAAGATTTTCGCCGCTACAGCGACGAGTTGCTTCACGTCACTGCACCGCCGCAGTCTATTCTTCTAGCCGATCATGGTTTGCCTGAGAATAAGGACAGCAGGTATGAAGAGAGAGAAATGAGAGAAGCAAATGCAGAGAAAGAAAGGAGATAGTAAATCGATTAGGGTTTTGAGATGAAAATTATATATTTAATATTTATATTTAAATATGAAATACCTTATTTGTGAAATATGGAACTTCTCACCTGATTTTAGAATGTTGAATTCTTAAAGTAGGGTGGAGTGTAATTTCCACTAAAATATATTGTTCATGAACAGTCAAACAATTAACAACCCAACACCTAATAAATCAACCTCAAATCAATAGTACAAATCACGCTCGCCAGACCACAAAACTTTACGACCACCAACAGTACAATCACCAATAGAACAGATCTCCGACAGTCACAGCAAGTCTTGCGAGCAAAACAAAATTTTTGAGTAGTTCTAGAAATCACCGATCACCAGAAAACAAAGCTCCAAAACAAGATTTGATGATAGCCCAAGAACAAGATCTGTCAAATGAGAAGAGTAAACCCAAGGACAGAATATATCGACCAAAATAACTCAAACCACAAATAGCTCCGATAGAACTGCCATTGAGGTGTTTGTGGCCCAAAATCAAGATTTTCTCAATCGAAACACCCAAAAAATAAGAAACCCCTTCACCTTGATAACACTCAAAAGGATTGAAGAATAAATGTAAATAAAGAAGGCTATGATGTCATGTCTTAATGACCCCCTTAAACACTAATTGTAAATCACCACACACATATTCTATTTTAACCATTACAGTAATTTAAAAGTAGAAATGATATTGTTTCGCGCGGAAAACTCTAACAATTAAAAAGGAGGATCAGACGATTGTGTAAGGAACAACGACCGCTCGAGACAAATTCCCAATGAGAGGTGTGTATTTACGAAAATTACAATTCATAAGATTCAAATGTCTCTAAGGGGTACAAGCACACAAAGTAACTAAAATTTGATAATGAAAGGTTTAAAGGAAATAAAATTACATATTCTCTGTTTGAGAGTGATTTGTTCGGTCCATCTTTCTGTTTTTTCTTCGTTCTCTTATACTCCTGGGTAGTTTCCTTCGTATAACTGCCTGAAAATCGCAGGTTATTCTACAACTACCCACTTTCTCCATGATAAGTATCCTATCCAGAAATCTCTCACTTTCTCCATGATTGCAACTGTTATTCTTGAATGGTAGGATGTGATAAGGTTTCCCCTTAACCATTTTAATAATTGTTGCTTTTGAATGGGAGTAGCTGTAATGTTTTGTTCAATTCTGGGGCATCTCGCGCAGCTGAGCAACATCGCTGTAATGCTCGCTCAGGTTAGAGACGTCTCGCGCTGCTGAGCGACGTCCAGCAGGCTTGAGCGATTGTGGGCTACTATAGCACAACTCCTTTTTGGGTAGTCTCGCTTGGACCTGCCTTTCGAATTGGACTGTGCTCTCTTCTCGAATTAAGCTCTATTGTTTAGGCCATTTAATTGGACTCGTTTAATTGGGCCTGGTTTTGTGTGTCAACAATTACCCCCCAATATGGCAAAATTGATATTCATCATCAATCTTATGTCATATTCATAGTTCCGTATTGCTCTCAACGTTTGAGATTATAAAAGGGCGGGATACTTTAATCATTACCTCTTTTGGCGGTGACCCTTTTCAACCCAAAACGTAACATCTCACAGTCCCCATAAACCAAAGGACACGTCATTCCATCACGCCACTCTACCCACGTTCGCATCATCACGTTCATCTATAAAAGTTACTATTCACCTTCTTACTTCCTTGTTTAAACTTCTTTCAAGCAAAATGGCAACTCCCTAAAGTGCTCCAGATAACTCTCTTAGTTTCGAGGAATACCAACAGCTACTCACACGCCCGTATGTCAATCCAGCATTCCTTTTATCTGTTGATCCTGACCGTCATGAGTTTTACTTGGGCCCTTCTTTCAACGACGCTGATTCTGTGGGGACGGCAGCAATGGGCCAGTTGTTCCCCAACATCCTCATTTCTTGAACTCTTTTCCATTAAAGTCAATCCGCGAAAGAGGTATTTGTACTTGGCCTAAGACTGATTCTACTTTCCGTTTTTGGCATTCACGTTTAATAAAACATGGCCCCACCAAGGCAATTTTTGATCGTGCAAGAATTTCTGATTTATTGAAAATTACTCTCCGCCCCCCAATTTATGATCCCGTGCTTTTCTCCATTGCCCTGAGTTTTTGGTCTTCTAAATATAACACTTTCATTTTCCCCTTTGGCCCAATGTCTATTACTCTGAGAGATGTTGGAGCATTGGTTAACCTTCCATCTTTGGACGACACCATTTTTCCTGGTGTTTTACTTTCTGGTGTTGCCCTAAAATTTGATAAGAAATTTACCGATTCTTATTCGTCCATGCTAAGTATATATGATAATTCTAGTGCCAGCGAACCCTCTTATGCTGACCTGGTTGCCTTTCGTTTGGTCTGGCTTTGTAAATATGTTCTTTGCGTTCCTAGTCTTAAACTTTCTTCGGCTTACCTACCCATCGCGAATGAGTTAGCGCGTGGTAGACCTTTAAATCTTTGTTCTTTCTTTTTGGCCGCCTTTTATCGAGGTATGGCTTTCCTTCAAATCCAACTAAAGAATGGAGCATCTCCCACTGACACTGGGCCCCTGTGGCTCGCTCAATTGTGGTTGAGAGCCTATTTTTCAAGACTTGGCATGTTACCGACTTCTGATAGGTCGGTCAATTGTTACGGGGTGCTCATCAACCAACTGAGTCATGTTACACTGTCTGCTATAGATGTTTTTTCATTCTTTTATACTTTGGATTCTATTCTTTCCTTCTTCCCTTTTCCTGTCAATCAAATCCCCATTTTTGTACAGCCCCCTCCTACCATGAACGATGTGAGAGTCTTTATGCCTGTATGGGCTTAGTTTTTGGTTGGTAAGGAGTTGTTCCATGACATTCTAACAGGGACAAATGCTAAAGCGGGGGTTAAGATATACGCTCCCCAATTTTTTGCCCGTTAATTGGGTTTTGGCCAATCATGGCCTGTCCCTCCCTGTTTTTTCAAAAATTTGATTGAGCATTTCCATGTCATCAACAAATCGGAGGCATTGGCGACTGAGGCCCGTAATGCTTCTTTGATGATCGACTTTTCTTTAGCTCCTTTTAATTCCACTTCTGCTGTTCAACCTATTTTTGCACAATTTTGGCCGTATGTGAAGCAAAGGTTGTTCGCAGCCGATGTTAACAGCGTTTTTCATTCTTTAGAGAGGTCGAAAGTCTCTTCTTCTTCTCCCATCCGTGTTTTGCTCATATCGGTCAGGAGTCCTACCTCTCCCTCCATCTGCGTCAGGAGTCCTACCTCTCCCTACATCTGCCTGATCTAAACGTCTTGCTTCGTTTAGCCCTTCATCCGTTCAAGCAGGAACAACCACCACTTCCTCTAGTCGAAAACGTTCAACTCCAGTTCGGCCAATCTTGACCGATGAGGGTGACGCTGAGGATGATGATGATGATATTCCTCTTGCCACCAAGCAGAAGGTACTTGAACTTGAGAGAAATGCCTGTTTCTGTTTATGTATGAAAAATCTTCCATGTGCTAACTTGTTCTCTGAATTTTCGCAGAGAGGTTCTAGCTCTTCTTTGAAGACTCTGTCTTCACAGGCTTCTGCACTGGCACCTTCTGTTAAAGCCTCTTCAACCAACCTGTCTGATAAGAAGGTTACTTTTGAGGAGCCTAAGGGTCCAGAGCATGTGATCGTACAGCTAAGTGAAGATCTTCCATCTTGTCACAGCGACGCCCCCTCCAGTGTTGAAGTGGCAGGTAACATAATTTATAATATCCTCTTTCATCTGTATCATCGAACCTCATACTAACTTCGCCTGATTTCGACAGAAGTACCTGCAGAGCTGATCGTCGTGGGGAAATCTTCTCACTCAGATAAAGGGAAGTCCCCTCAAGCAACTGGATCAACTAATGATACTCCCCGACGTCCCAGAGTCGCGGTGCTGAGGCCATTTTTCGGTCCATCCAAGACTTGATCACTCCTTGGGAGCAGGCAAAAAGCTTCGTTGCTTCTCGTTCCTCTTCAAGCAGCCACTCTGCTGTCTCCTCTGCCGCCTTCGCAGAAGAAAATATGAACATACTCAAGCAATCGGTGCTGAAGTATGTTACTTTCATGGATATGGGCATTGCCAAAGCCAGTGCCACTGATCATAAAGATAAAATCGAGGCTATGGGTGCAAAAATGGCTCAAGTGCTTGAGCTTCCCTCGCTTGGAATTTCTCCTTCTTTGAAGGAGTTGCTGAAGCTCATTCATTCAGAGATAACTTTCTTGCTGGCTAGGCATGTGGAATTGAGAGCCCAAAGACACCAATACATTCAAGTCGTGGCTGAAAGGGAGTCCTTGTTTGGTGAAATTGAGAAGTCCAAAGGCACTCTGAAAGAAATCTCTTCTGAGGTTATGGTTGAGGATTCTTTGATGATGAAGCTTACTGTAGAAATGAAGGAACTTCAAGTGAGGATGGACAATTACCAGGCTAGGTTGGATGCCAAGGAGCGTGCTGCCTCTCAAGAAGTTGAACGAAGCAAGTCTCTAGTTGAGCGTTACGTGAAATTGGAGATAAAGGAGGAACTTGCAACTGAGCTCCTTGCCGCTTCCCAAAAACAGCACGATGAATGGGACCAGCTTAGAGAACAAATGCGTTCATATTGGGGCGGTCTGTAGTTAGGCTGACTTTTATCTTGTATCTTAGGACGACATCCATTGTTGGCCGATTATGTAATCTACAGCCAATTAATGAAGTCTTTATTTTGTTCCCGGATTGTTTTCATAACAGAACCTTTTACTTGATGCCTGTCTTAATTGTTGATATTGCTTGGCATTTATTGTGCCATATTCATTGCATAGCTTACTTTCACATGGAATAGAACCTTTAGCATTCTGACTTTCCCCCTTCGAGATTTGAACCTTTTTATTCCAGCCATTGTGCATGTATATGTCCCTTCGCCTTTTGTCTCTTCGTCTTCGGGTTGCTATAAAAATTGCGAACCTATTGTACATTCGTCATTCCCATTCTTGTTCTTCATAGGATTAAATTGTAGTTGCTGCTTAGCACCCAAATAATCAATCCAGAAGATTGATTAGTCCCCTTTCCACCAGACATGAAGCACTCGATCTTTCTCCAAATTTGTCAATTGTCTTGACGTCCTCTTTGGTATGGGAGATATAAGAAAAGTTCTTTGGCCAATAAAGGTCTTCTCAGCACCTCTTCCATGTGTGACCTTCAGAGAGATTGCAGGAAGTGGGCCAATAGCTTGCTGAGAGTGCTCATTTAGCCATTTGTCTATCATTGCAGCTATGCATTTGGGAAGGCGATGATTTTCTGACCAAATAAATATCTTCTCAGCACCCTTTCCTCCCACGATCTAGGGGAAGTTGTGACTCAATCGCTTGTTGAGAATGTTTCTCTGGCCGTCATTGGAACTATGCGTCTAGGAAGGCGATGGCGGCCAATCTTTCATTTTTGTGTAATAGTTGATGGGTAGAATGTTCTAGGAGCCTGCTTATTGTCTGTAGCTTATACTTGTAATTGCATTCTTTTGTTTGTGATGAATAAAGATATATTGTGTTTGGACATACCTTATTTGTATTCTGTTTAAACACAATCGTCCAGTTTATTTTGTCTGTGCGATTTACGGTTGATCTATCTGTTCGTCTTCCCATATGGAAGGAACATATTTATTCAAGTATTTACCATTGATAGATCTTACATGTCTCGTACTGTCCAAATCTTCTAGATGGTAAGGTCCGTTAGGTAATACGTTGTTTACTTTGTAAGGTCCTTCCCAATTGGGCGACCATTTTCCATACTTTGGATCCTTGCTATTCAAAGAAAGTATTGTCTTCCAAACCAATTCGCCCAAGCTAAAAGACTTGGGTATGACCTTCTTGTTGTAAAACTTGGCCATTTTTTTTGTTTTTGGACTTGCAATCTATCTAGGACATCTAATCTTAAATCGTCCAACTCTAGTAAGCTTTGGGTTAATGATTCAGCATGCTCATCATTATCCCAATTATTCTGCAAACCCACTATAATTGATTGCACGTTAATTTCTATAGGCAGCATGACTTCTTGGCTGTAAGTGAGTTGAAAAGGAATCACCTTGGTACTAGAACGTAGTGACGTTCTGTAGGCTCATAAAGCTTTACTCAAGCATTCGTGCCAATTTCTGGCATTTTCACTTATCATTTTTTTATGATATTCTTTAGAACCTTATTAGAAAATTCTGCCTGGCCATTAGATTGAGCGTAATAAGGCGTGGAGTTTACTAGCTTAATTCCAAAATCGCTCAAAAACTCTTTCACTTGATCTCCATTCAAGGACGTACTGTGATCCATCGTTAGTGTTTGTGGTATCCCAAACCTGTATATAATATGGTCATGAACGAAGTGTATGACACTCTTCTGGGAAATTTCCTTTAACGGTATTGTTTCTACCCATTTGGTGAAGAAATTCATTGCTACTATTATGAAAGTGTGTTGTTTAGATGACGGGGGATAAACCTTCTCTATTAGGTCTATCGCCCAGCCTTTGAATGACCAAGGTTTGATAACGAGTACCATTTCTCTTGCTGGCGCCCTTTGTATTGGATCATGCCTTTGGCAAGCCAAACAGCTATTTGCATATTGCACGCACAATTCTCCCATTTTGGGCCAAAAGTATCTGTTTCTTATAATTAGCCATCTCATTTTCTGGCCAGCCTAATGAGCCCCACATATTCCTTCATGTATTTCAGCCATGATCGTCTTGGCTTCTCGTAAGCTTACGCACTTCAATAGGAGCCCATCTGAGCGTTTCTTGAACAACTCATCTTCTATCAGCGCGTAGTTCACAGATTACAACATTAATCTCCTATCGCCCCCTTTCTCGGGTTTTTTTAAGAAGTTTTTGATTTCTGCCCTCCAATCCATTGCATCCCCATTTTATATGCAATGCATCAATATTTTTCTCCTTCATTGCACCACAAGCAATATTGTTCCATATTCACAAGTGAACTCTATATTTAGCAACTTTGAGTAGCCTGATGCCATTTGGACTAATTCGTTCGCTAAATCGTTATATGTCCTGTTAACATATTGAAGCTCTACTTGATCAAATTCTTCTAATAATTCTTGGGCGATTTCGTATTGGTTTATGACTGACTCACTTTGCATTTAAAATCACCAGTCAGTTGGTAGATCACTAGTTGGGAATCACCCTTAATGATCACATTCTTTATTCCCAACTCTGTTAACGGTTCCAACCCCACGATCAATGTCTCATATTCAGTTTGATTATTAGCACATAATCTATTTAAGGTGAATGCATATTTATAATGAACCCCTAACGGGTTTATCAATACTACCCCTACCCCTGCACCTCCAGAAGTCTTTGATCCATCGAAGTATAAAACCCAATGGTTTATTTCAAAGGAATCAACTTTCAGTTCAATTTCTTTAGGCATATCGAGGGATGGATGATCAGCCAGAAAATTAGCCAATAGCTAATTTTTTACTGCTTTCTGAGGTATATATAGTATTTCGAATTATGAAAGTGTCAAAGTCCATAGACGTATCCTTTGGTGTAAAACAGGGCCAGAAAACATATACTTAACTAAATTTACATTAAAAATCAAGTAGACAGTTACAGGCCGCAAATAAGCCCTTAGTTTGTACATGTGAAATATAAAGCAAAACATAGCTTTTCAATAGCAGAATAATTACATTCACATTTTGTTAAACATCTACTCAAATAGTAAATCGTCATTTCTTCCCGAAATTGATCTTCCTACGCGACCATTCCGGCTATTGATTCTTGCTCAACCGATTTGTACACTTTCATTGGCCGCCCTTGGATAGGTGACACCAACACTGGTGGGATTGACAAATATGTTTTCAGGCTATCAAAAGCTTTTTGATGTTCTTCTTTCCAGACGAACTCGTCTTGATTTTTCAGCTTTAGAATAGGCGAAAAAGCTTTCGTTCGCTCTGCACAATTAGAGATAAAGCATCTCAAAAAATTTATTTGGCCTAGGAATCTTTGCAATTCTTTCTTGTTACCAGGTGGTTTGGCCTCTAAAATGACTTTTGCTTTATTCTTATCAAGTTCAATCCCCCTCTTGTGTACTAAAAACCCAAGGAAATTCTTTGCATTGACACCGAATGCACATTTTAAAGGATTCAACTTTAGTTTATATTGTCTCATCTGCTCGAATGAGCATTTTAATTGTTCAAAATGGTCCTTTTCTCTTAAAGATTTGACCACCACATCATCTACATACACTTCTACAAAATCGCCTACCATATCGTGAAAGATTAGGTTCATCGTCCTTTGATAGGTGGTCCCTGCATTTTTCAGGCCGAAAGGCATAACTATCCATTCAAAGCATCCTAAAGTCCCGGGGTACCTAAAGGCCGTTTTATGCACTTCTTCTTCGGCTATGTAGATTTGATTATATCCTAAATATCCGTCCATAAAAGAATACATTACATGTCCGACGGTTGAATCTACTAAAGAATCGACCGTTGACATGGGATATTCATCTTTGGGCGTTTTTAGATTTAAGTTTTTAAAGTCTATGCACACCCTAATACTGTCATTCTGTTTCATTACTGACACGATATTAGACAACCATTCAACATATCTAGTCGTTTTAATAAAGCCTGCTTTTAACAATTGCTCTATTTCTTTCTTTACTTGAGGTAACACATTAGGAGCAAAGCGCCTAGGAGGTTGTTTATGTGGCTTAAATTTTGGTTTAGTTGGCAATCTATTCTCTACCAAACATTTATCCAAACCAGGCATATGTTCATATTCCCAAACAAAACAATCATTGTACTCTTTTAACAAAGCGATTAAATCGTCACTTACCTCTTGATTAAGCATCTGGCTGACAAATGTTGGGCGATCTTCTCCTTCGTCGCCAATGTTCACCTTACTCAAAGGGTCTTGTGCTTGAGCGTGCCCAGGTTTTTCAATATTCGTTGCTTCATCATCCAGGTTCCCTCTATTTTGTTGACTTCTCGGCAATATTTTGCTCCAATTCGAACACTGCCAACTTGTTTCTCAACGTCTCAAATGTTATTTCTTCTTTCATTTTTTCTTTACATTTTTTATTGGAAGCCATTAATCTGACTTTGAAGGCCTGAATTTCGGCCATTTTCTCTGGTCGATAATTCATTAAAGTTCCTGGGTTATTCTTTTGTCAATTGCTGGCTTTTCAAGAGCCACTATGTTTGGCCTCATTTATTTAAACATCTCGGTAAGTGTATCTACTGAAAATGTTTCTTCGCTCTGCGCGATGACCTGAGATTCTTCACCCTCTTGGACTATCCTGACAAGTCCATAGTTCCCTTCATACATGAATCTTTCCACTGAGTTTCTTCTGCGATAAAAGGCATGTGGTCTGCTTGGACCACTTCTGCTTTGCCTTTTTCGTTCTAGAAGATGAGACACTGGTGGAGCGAGGACGGTATGCAACGACTCCCATGAATCCAATCTCTTCCAAGCAGCACATTGTAACTAGCATGACCATCTATAACAAAGAAGACTGTGGTCCTAATAGTCCTTCCAACAGTTATATCCAGTGGCATCACTCTCTTAGCTGAAGTTGCTCCTCCATTGATACTGGTAAGGTCGCTTTCTGTTTTTGCAAACTTCCTCATCATCCTTGATGGAATGGTATTTATAGCTGCTCCGTTGTCAATGTGCACCTTCACCACAGGAATGTCATTCACTAAGGCCTTTATATACAATGGCCTCAAGTGTTTGGTCAACTTCATATTGGGCCTCTTAAAAATAACTTTCTCAGCTGCACCTATCTCTACCTCTTGTTGATCCTTGATTGAGTTATTTCTTTGCAATAAGTCCATGTGTAACACTTCTTGGGTTTTCCCTGGATTGTCCTTTTCCTCTGATACTTCTTCTTCGGCTATCCAACCGGTGGAATGAGGCAATATTCTTAGAGGTGACCCATATTTCTCGGAGCGAGGCACTTTTGCCCTTCTCTTAGGCGTTCCGTATATCATGTAGAAGTCAAAAGAACGCCCAGATGGTTCGCCCAGTAAGTCTACCTCGTGAACACCTTCTTGATGGAGTTGTTTCAATAATTTGTTGCGCGACACTCCTCTTTTCTTCCTTTCTTCTTCTAAATCGATTTCCTCCTCAATGTCGGTCATGCCATCGCTTTCTTCCTCATCACCTACTCCCTAGAACGTCTAGCCTTCTTCGCATTCTAACATGCATGCTTCTTCCTCATTACTTTCATTCTCCTCCCTTGCTATTTCTTTACCTTTAAATTCATTGGCTAGTATGTAATTATTAGCCATCACAGGAGGTAATGTGCTAAACTGAACGGTGAGAGGTTGATCTAGATCTTCTCCATCCTCATCTTTCTTTTCATGCCCAAATTTTGACCTTCCAGAAGAACTTTTTGGCAGTTCTCCTAGTGACTCGTCAGTGCCAGTTTCTTCATCACCCTTAAAGATGTTAAGGATGTTTTTGTTGGCCACTTCGAGCAATTTAGGTGCTTTAGGACGTGACGACCCTTGCTGTTGTCTCATCATTCGTCCATAATTCCGTTGAAAGCGCCTCTGTTGAGTTTTGGTCATCTCATCAAAGGGCATGATTCTTCCTGCATTGTACTGGAAGGAGTGCCATACATTTGGTCGACGAGGTTGTGGTCTGAATGTTCTTCCATTACTATTCGGCCTAAGCTGCCTCTCAAAATGTGGCCTTCCGTAGTTTAACGCACCTCGTCCTCCTTTGGGCCGAAAATCAGGATTGATGACAGGATGATGCTGGCGATGTTGGTGATGCCATATTCGTGGCTCTTCCATATTTTTAGCAATTTCACCTTTGCATCTAGAACACAGGATGTCTTCATTTTTTCCAATTTTTTCCTGTTTGATCCTTTCAAAGACGCTGGTGTGCAACTCAGGATCCTCTTCCCCATCATCTAGGACCAACTTGAACTTTGGCAACTTATTTTTGAAGCCAGCTGCCATCATATTCACACCCAGTGGCTGTGGGAAAGGATTTTCATCCATTACCATTTTCTTCTTATCATCAAACGTGATTCGCCATAACTCAATGGCATCCTATAACACATAACGGAAAACCAGGCAGTTGTTAGTTATATATGACCATGCATTATGCCACTTGCAATATTTTTTACCCTTGATTTTTTCAAAGTCTGGCAATTTATGCTTGTCGATCAACCTTATCTGCTTATCCTTATACAATTTATCAAATACAAGGTCCGTTTTGGTCACATCAAAGGAGAACATCTTAGCCTTTTTGTTTTCGCTTTTGACAAGCTTGTCTTTGTTTGACGCTCTAAACCTGGCCATTACAAGACAAGCATAGGCATCTCCCTTAACTAGTTCGGCAGACATATTTTTGCCTGATCGTAATATTCATCCTCTAAAACATGAATGTCAAAGTTTGGGTCTCTGTAATAAGTCCATTTACTAGAGTTTTTCATTTGTTCTTCTTCCCTTATTAGATGCTCATACCTAATCACATTAGCACTCAACTGAAAAAGATCGGGAATTCCCTGTCCTGGAATTTCTTTTTTAGATCAAAACTTAAGCAGTTTTGAGCGATTTTGACAAAATGTGGGTCTGTCCCTTGATTCGGACATTGTCTCTGGCGTTTAGGTTATCCCCTATGTTACCCCCTAGGTTTGCCATTCCATTACCACCATTCAAGTTGGTCATTCCACCACTCCCTTGATTTGAAGTAGATGGGCCAAAAGGTGGGTCTGTCCCTTGATTCGAGCTCGATATCGGGGAACAATGTCCCACAATCGTCCTAGATTGGAAATGATTTCCTATGCTGGGCATAATTGGTTGACAAATTTGGCTGACTAACTTATTCATGATTTCATTCAACGTATTAAGTTGTTTAGCCATGTTGTCATAGTGTACATTTCCATTTTGAGTAAATTTTTCTATAACATGAACGTTTTACAAGTTTACCTGTTCAATGACGTCTTTAGTGAGTTCACTGAGCAATGCAGGCATGGTTCGAGGACTCAATTCTGTCATTGATTTGTAACGGCTTTGATTCTGTCCATCTATTCCTAGAGTACTTTGCTGCTCATCGAATTGTTCGATTACAGATTGGACTAGCCATTGGTTTGCTGGCTCCTTGTCAGAATTTTTAGGAGACATATTGATTTGCTTGTCATATCTTCAAACACCAAACGTGTCCTACTGGGCGTACCAAATTGTTTCGCGCAAAAAACGCTAACAATTAAAAAGGAGGATCAGATGATTGTGTAAGAAACAACGACCTCTCGAGACAAAGTTCCAACGAGGGGTGTGTGTTTACAAAGATTACAATTCACAAGATCCAAATGCCTCTAAGGGGCACAAGCACACAAAGTAGGCTTGAGCGATTGTGGGCTACTGTAGCACGACTCCTTTTTGGGTAGTCTCGCTTGGGCCTGCCTTTCGAATTGAGCTTTGCTTTCTTCTCGAATTGAGCTCTATTATTTGGGCCATTTAATTGGGCTCGCTTAATTGGGCCTGGTTTTGTGTGTCAACAGATATTATTAAAATCACCTCACTCCAAAAAATCAATCAATTTGCCTTGTCTCTCATTCCATTCATGACCCAATCCCACTTTTGTTGCTCAATTTCACCAATTCACAATAGAATGCATTCCATCATGATTTTCATTCGTTTCGTTCAATAACAGAAATCACACGATTTCATTCCCATGTATCACAACCAGTATACAAAGAATCTTGTTTACAGAAGCTAGATTTTATAAATCACTACAAAATCATAATTGAACTATATAGTCTCACAAGTCACTTCGAAATTTGCAATTTATGTTCGAAAATCTTCAAATCATGCTGTTTAAATACTTCTGTCGGAGAATTAATCAACTAATATAGAAACCCAAAGCGTCGTTTGACAGCTTCCAACAAGAATAAGCTATTGTGTGAAGCCGAAATGACTCGGGAGATATTGGACCCCAAAACTAAAAATCTGGAGAAACCAACTCGTCGCATTACTCGTTCCATAAGCATATGACAGATCCAAAGGTCATTCCCAAGTCACCTTATATACATCATTCTCATAATCACCCCACGTATGTGAGATACACCCGGAAAAAACAAAGGTAAAAGGTGGAACATATCATATGATATCACTTGGACACTTTAACCCCTCGACCGAGTTGATAAGTATACACTTATCTCAATTATTGAACTAGAGCAATTATTGTTATTTTAAATTAATTGAGGCTTAACTTTGCATATATTTCGTTGTTAGGTGCAATTTGGTGAAAAACGATGGAAACGGACAACGGAGCATAAAATTAGCCAAAATGGACTAAATTCAAACTTCGGGAACTAAATCCCAATGTTCAAATACTTGATTCGGACCTAATATCGATGATTGGAGAAAGGCTGGAGTCAGTTAGATGGAATTGAAAGATGTATGTTTAAGAAAATATAAAAAAGGGACTAAAGAAATGAAGAATAAATTCTACAGACAAAAATGCAAAAAAAAAAAAAATGAAAGATTTCATAACTGTTTGCGAGTACAAGCTTTACCTCTTGCATGTGACCATAGGTTGCATTTACCGAGAGCGAAAAGCTTGTGTGATGAGTGCACGATGGACTCTGTGGTGCGTGCAAGTCATTTCTAGTCTAAAAGGCCCAACTTCCTCTTTTGATTCAAACTCTTTTGAAAATCAAATTTAACCAACTATTTAACCTAGAAAGGACGACCAAAATTGGAGCTACCATAGGATATAGATTATTTCACCACAAGGAGGCTAGCACGCAATTCAAAGCAATTAACACAAGAAATGGAAGATTCAATGTCTTGGTTGAAGATTTACAAAGAATAAATTGATTTTTCATTTTCTGACCATTGTTTTCAATTCCGGGTCATGTTTTTCCAGACCTTTTTGTATGATTTATTACATAACATGGTAGACTAATTCTTTTCATGTATTGAATAAAGATGAAACATTTTATTATTTATTTTTAATTCAAGACAAGTATTTAGTTAAATTCTTGCAATTCTTGATTAATCTTGCATGCTTAATTTCATTATTTGATTTCTTGATCACCAATTGAATAATGGTTGCTTGTTGAAGTGTTGGGAGACTTACCTAGTCTAAAACACTGTTCGATTAATATATGTGCAATAGATATTATAAATAATATTTATTACGTGTGCAGTCTATGAGATACTTATGAAATTGAATGTGTTATATTCATTTGAATTCGGATTAGGAATAATTATGGTCGTAATTAGAATACATTTAATTTGTCTTGAAAAACAGAATTAATTATAATAGATTTATCGATTGTTAAGAAAGCATAAATGGAAGTAGATTACAAATCAGGAATTGAAATAAATAACAATAGGTGAATTCTAAATCCAATACAATCATCCATAATTTGATATAAAAAATATTTTTCACTGCTTTCTTAGATAATTTAGCATAAAATCAAATCAAAACTCTCTTTTGTTTTACATAAATCGAATTTCATACGAAACTAGTAAACTTGAATTGAATATATTTTTTTGTGGGACGATACTCTCAAATCACTTAATCTAGTATTTGTCAACGATCTCATACATTTGCGGGATTTTACCAAGTAGGGGTTATGTTGTGAACTACAATATAATCGATAAATCAATTTACTTTTAATAAGCATGTTGAGTACTACTTGAAATCGTTTACACATTTATGATCAAGAGTGTCTCGATAGAAATATCTATCAGTTTCACTGTAGGTTAATATATTGCAACCTACCATACCCTTTATGAGATTTCGTCTCCAATGGCAGGATGTATCACACAACACAATGTTAATTGAATACATCACGTCCAAAGGTCATGATATTGTACACTCAAGTTACATGCAATCTTTCTTACTGCACACTTCTATGCAATATAATGGTTTCTATATTTTAATATATTTTAAAGTAGTAACATCACACATGAGACTAAATCACATTGTTATTCATAAAATCGGGGTAATAGGGTTGAAAATGACGTCATTGATTATCTAGCATCATCACATCACACATAACTGCCGCCCATGATGGTGTGTAATATATCAAAAATGACAATTACGTTAATTCCTTGTTTATTCCAACATTTATTCATTTTATTCCTCAAAACTCTCATGTATACTCTGATGTTAATGTCACATGTTGTAGTATGTAGTGCGAAATAATTTATCTTTCATTCATGCATTAATAGTACATGACTCCATTCAAGATATACATATCCAACCGTTTGCCTTTTTTGGTCTTCTATATAATCTGAGGTTTTTAAAATGGAGGTTCGATGTCAACCCCGATAATTAGTATCAACATCTTCGATAGATATGATGTCATTTCAAACTTGAATATCGAGCTGACTGAATCACAAAAGCAATTTTCAAGCGTTTATCTTTGGACACTTTCTTGGCCTAGTTCCAAAAAATTCTAGTCTAGCCTAGAGGTGAGTTAAACCACTCTAGAAGAAATGCGATTTAACATTTCTGGAAAATTTATGAAATTCTCGATCGAGGAAGTCTGTCTCGTTTCTGGGTGAATTGTCTCGACTGAAAGACAAGTATTTCATCCATCTGAAGAGTGTCCACGTGAAATGTTATTAATGGGCCGAGTCCAATTTTATCCAACCCGATTAACTTGGGTATTGTTGGTCTGGGTACACCCCCAACTTGGACCGGATTACTTTATAAATGGAAGCTATGCACCCAAGTGTGATGGTGAGTCGATGATTAATTAATGAAGTAATGAAATTATAAGAGTTATTGCTAAATTAAAAGGCACTTTTGTCAACATTTGACTGTGTTGACTGCAGGTAAACCGACATTGAGTCCGAGATCATAGTTAAAAAAAAAGACATATCATGTGATAACACGTGCATCAATCTGAAATTAATATTTTGATCCTCATTTTAATCTGCGTAAACGGGAGTGGTTTTTTTTTTTTTTTTTTTTTTTAAATTTTTTCCCTTGGGGAAGAGGGTGGGGGTCGGGGGGAGCAAAAATGGGAGTTTAAATATATTAAAACAATTTTGTTACTTGTCATGTTCATTTGATTTTACTAAACATGCTAATCTTGTGTGTCGATTTAGATAAGTCAATTCTCTTGATTTCGATATCAAAACTAAGACGGGTTTGAGAATGGCTTACTCATTTACATTTGTATTCTAACTTTTGTACTTTTGCTCTTCTATGGCCCAAAAATAAAATGTTTGTGAAATCGAAGCCTAACTCTAGTGGTAAGAGAGTCATTGATTTTGGTTCGAATCTCCTTCAAAGGTAATATTCAAAAAATATTGAAAATTGTAATTCTCGATGACCTCCTAACAATTTGTTGGAAGTTTTTGCTATGATGGATGACATCTCAGTAGGGCTGTAAACAAAGATCGTCAAACCAAAAAATCAAATCGAAACCATCGATTTGGTGCCACTTGGACCCGTCAACGAAATGGTTTTGAAAAATTGGTTTGGTTTGAGTTTGAAAATTTTAATTGAGATTTAAAACAAAATCGGACCAGCAAAAAAGATATAAAAATAATAAAATATATTTTTTAATATCCATCCAAATATGTAAAATTCAATAGTTTTGTCATTTGTGGGTATTTTTATCAATTTTTAATTTTCTACTACATATATATTATTATCCAATAATCCTAATTTATATCTAATAATCTCAAGACTAACCTAATCTATCAAAATCTCTTTTTCTCTTCAGAATTCAGATGAATTCCAGCCCTCAATCTTTAAATTGAGACTTAATCGAGATACTAGATTGGAGAAAAATGATTTTATAGATTAATTATCATACCGATGTGAAGATTTGACTAATGAGTCATTTGACATTTTATTGTGGTGAAAAATAAATGCTCCTAAGTATAAAATTGTCTCCCAAATTGTCAAAGATGTATTAGGGATTCAAATTTCTACAGTTGATTCTGAGTCTGCATTCTCAACGGGAGGTCTGATACTTAATTCCTTTAGGAGTTTATTAGGGTCAAGGATGGTTAAAACTTGTATATGCGAAAAGAATTGGTTGCAAATTAAGAAGGAACCTATAGTGTTGAGCCAATAGTTAGATGAAGTGGAGGCATTGGATGATTCAATGAAAGTTGTGGTAAGTGATTTATATGTTCTATTACCATATTTTTGTAGACTCTCTTATTAATCTAGTACATAATACTATGATAAAGTAATGAATGCATTTGTTTGACTGTGCAAACGATGAATCGTGTGCGACAATCATTAATGTTTGAATATATGTGAAAAATTGAGTTCATAACAATATACAACGGTAAGCTTGTGTAATTGTTATGCTTAGATATTATAAACAATTATTTTATTATTGTAGTTGGTTATTTTCTCTGTCTAATTGGTAAATTTTTTTTCAGATATGAAGATCACGAGTTCTTGTTAGACATCATTATGTTTTTTGGGTTTTATATTTATTTTAGTAGACTTGTATTGTAATGTTATCGTAATGTCATTAGCCTAAAAAAGACAAACAAAAAATTATATTTTTGTTTATTGTGATTTCACTTCGACTTAGTTGGTATTTAAATTTATAATAGATATATTTAGTTTGTTTTAGATTTATTGCTAGTAAAATATAAATATATATTGAATTCAATGAATTAATAGTATAAAAGTATACAGACAAAAAAATATACAGCGAAACTGGAGTTTTAAAATCGGACCAAATCGTTAGATTTAGGTTTGAGTTTTTTTTTTCAAACCATTCAAAATGGTTTGATTTAGGTTTGAGTTTTTGTTAAATCGGTTTAAACGATTTAGTTTAAAAATTTGTCAAAAATCAGTAAAATCGAACCGCTTACACCCCTTCATCTCAGTAGGTAAATTAACATTCCAATGTTGAATGAATAGTAGTGTACCCTTGAAAAATAATTTTTTTTCAAATCATTCTTGATAATAAGTATATACTTATATCCAGACTATTAATACCAGAAGGGGTTGGCTTTAAGAAATGTTTTTTCAAGATTCATGTACACAACAGTTCATGCCGATAAATACAGTATAATATTACGTATATTTAATATACAACAGATTTGTGTACAAGCCAGCATAAAAAACTGACAGAATGGTACAATTTTCATGTAAAATAAGGATAGTTCATATCAGGAGACAGGACATGTTTCCAAGTAAAACAGCATAATAAAAGATACTGAAGTATTTGACTCTCCCATGTGCACTGCTGACGTAAAGTACTTCCTGTAGGTCATGGTGGATGGCAATATGCTCTATTTTCATCAACAAAACATACAAGTATATGATTGGTGAGTATTATAATTAAATTTTTAGTAAATTTTGATAAAAATTAATGGAATGAACGGTAAAATTTTGTGGATCTATGAAATATGTGGAAAAAAATTAATTATTGAAAATAACATAAATTAAAATATAAATTTTAATACCTCCGAAACATGGGCAAAAGTATATCTATTAAGATGGGTGGGTGATACTGATATAAGTGGTAATTTGATCTTAATATAGGAAACTTGTACACTATGTATGCGGTTTTATAAAAGCTTGATAGTTGATAGTATGTTTTCCTTAATGTGTATTTTGCTAGTAAGTTAATAGATACCATGTATGTACATACTACTAATGCATGTAAAAAACTTGGGTGTTATGGGAATGAAAGAGGCAGTTATGTTTGGGAAGTGTTGATAAATGGTTTAAATTGTTAATAGATACAAATGAATGGTAAATAAGTGATTAGTAATTGTGAATTCCTCAAAATACATAAAAAGTGACGTGAATGTTCTTAACATTTTATAAACACGAGCCAAACATAAAAAGTTTGGTTGGACACTTGCAACAAGACTTAACATAAGGCAAAAGTTCAGTGATGCTTGAGGGATATTTGATAGGTTAACTAGTTCCATAGAATAGGTCATGTTTGTTTACACTAATTGTAGATGTGTACGAGTGGATTCTTGTGACATGGTTGATTGATAGTTTGACATGGGTGCATATCGACTGATGAGATGATTGCTGTTTGGAATAAACTTGGTGGGATGTCTAGATCTAACCACAATGAATGAGATCTTGACAATACTCTAAGGGGCCATGCTAGCAATCTTAATGAGACAATTTATTGCACTATACGTGTCCATCATGGTCTAAATATCTCAAAATCAGATAATTTCTATAAAATCATTTATCATCATGTACAAAATGCAAATGTCTATTTTAAAATGCAATAAAATGCATGATTACTAGTCAAAATGTATAGAAAATATTCAAAAATGTTATTTAGCAACAATGATGCTTATTATCACTCTAGATGGAATTATTTGATAGGACATATATCTCTACATTCATTTGAACGTATCATCTAATGTCATATATGTTGTCACATATACTGTGTTACAAAACTAGATTAAATAGCATTACTTTAAAAAAATGGTTATTGCATTATGTGGACCGACAGTTCTCCTTGATAGAGTTAGCATGTTTTTTATTGGCAAATTAATTGTTGATAGTGACATTTATCACTCTCCTCCTGTCTGCTCTCCAAACATAGCTGTTAAATCAAGTGATTCAACATGATACTAGAACAACCAATACTCGTTTAAAGTAATTGTGCACATGTTAATCTTTAATGGTTCCAACTTATATGCAATAGACATATGATCTTATCTAATAACTTAAACTTTTATAGAAAATGATTCAAAATAGACTAAAGACAGATGCAAGGTTTATCCAATCACAGTTAAGGTGGTCTTTGGGTGGCTAATTTTTTCAATCTAAATTGGTTGCACATAAGCTTTTCGTGTGTTGTGCCATATTTCATATGGTGGCTAGTTGATGGTGTAGTTGTGTTGAGATGATCTTCAACACTTGATGACAAGAGTACTCTCTTGAAGTACTTTTACATACAGTCTTACAATGTATATTCCTCCATATTAACTCGTTATCATCCCTAATTTAAGGGGTGAAAAGAAAAGAAAGAACGACGTCTTCGTTTACTTTTCCAACCCAACAAGCGACCCCTACCTGGCTTGCTCGTGTCATCCCGAGGTGTATAGTTTTGAAAATGGGGTGGAGGACACATAAATTTATTAGAAGGGGTCCAATTTTCCTACCAATATGCGCACTTTTTGGGATTCTTTTCTTTTCTATGTAAGATTTTTATCTACCTTTCTATTGAGTAATTCACATCAGCTTTTTGGGTTGGGACCCAACTGAATTTATGGCCAAACGTGTTGATGCTTGGCTATATTTCTTAAAAGGATTTCAAATTGTGAAGGAGAAGATTAGGCGTAATGTATTGATATATATGGGCCTACTTATTTATAATTTCTTGGATTACTTCAAAAATTTCAAACTGAGGAAGGCAGAATCTTGGTTTTTTCATCGGTGTTAATTACCCATATTCGTACGAAAAATTGATCACATCATATCGTGCCATGTACAAATTTTGGTAAAAATGAATTTTAGCCTACCATCAGATTCAGCCTTTGTTTGCCCCCATTTGAAAATGTATGGAATAGTGCTTTTTTGAAAAATGAGTGGTTGTAAAAGAAGAAAAAGTTTTCGATTTACATATAAAAGGAATTTTAGTTGCCTAGGATCAGATTGAAATGGAATAGAATGAAAATTAATGAGAATCAAACACAAGCTGAGGATAATTCTTTTGGCTTATCTCGAACATACACTGAAATATTGATCATGATATTCAAATTTTTCAGAACATGCGATATAATAACATATCTAATTTTTGAAATCTTTTTGCTAGTAAATTTTCAATATAAAATTAAACAGCCTGTAAAATTTAAAAAAAAAAAAAAATCAATTAATGCTAAATTATTTTAAATAGCGGATATCCTATAAAATTTCAAGTTTTAATACTGTCAATTAATATTTAATTAGTTTTTATTATACAAAAATAACTTACTCGATTATACATAATTTTTGTTTTTGAAATAATCTTTTTTATTTATTTTAAAAACTATTAAAAACAAATTCATTATTTAATGCATCAAGAGTCAAAACAGGCACTTATTTTATTTAGACACAATTTCCTTCGTTACAAAATAATTTATTTATTAATTTAACAAAAGTGTGATCGTACTTTCTATCTGGAGATCCTATATCTGGTCCACATATAGGCAATTCGGCAATTCCATGGTGGCTTGCAAGTGGAATGGAAACTTTCCCATTTCTGCTTGATGATTAAGGATGGATTAAAAGTTTAAAAAAGTTTAATCTTTTTTACGACCAACTATTCTCGAAAGTACTTATAAAAGCAATCTCAAGCTAATCTACAAATTTAGATTTGCTGTCCCCACAGCACATCTCCAAGTGATAAAAGGGGAGGGTGAAGAAATCCAACTTTACTTGAGGCTGCCGCGTCAAGAATTCGAATCCTGAAATATGAATTTGGTTCTTAGGTAAGTGCAAGTGTACAAGCAACCTTCCACCCTATACCATTGGAGGTATAACCTGCGATTTACGTCCTTCACGATATTTCAGGACAGTGGTGATGTGGGACCCTCAAAGTGGGTTCAACCTTTTTTTTTACAAATTTAGATTTGTTAATTTGAAGTTTCACATTTTCAACCATCAAATATTGAATTATTATGAGTATGTATATATTATGACACCAAACATTTTTGTGTTTGAAGCTACAATAGATTACTAGTGTAACTGGATGTTTGAGTAAATAAAGCGATGAACTTGACAAAACGATAAAAAGTAATTAATTTGCCAACTACTCATATTAGCATACATGTGTTTTTCACCATTCCAACTCCAATTTTGAGAGAAAAGAATTAGCTTTTATAAAGAGTAATAGCAAGAAATTCCTCAGTGGGACTCCAATAGTGTCAGCTCGAACACTAAACAAGTAAGTCGACTACCTAAAAGAATCCATAATGTTAATGTGAATCGCGCTTTTAAAAAATTTGCTACATACATGAAAGAGATCATGTCTAAAAAAAATCTATTCTGGATAATGTAGAATCTTTGTTTTGGGTTTTGAATTATGATAAAACCGATTAGAGACGTTGATCTTAAGACGTAGCTGTTGTTAGGATTTGGAATTTGAATTTTTTGAACTACTTTCTCTAACATACCCTGCAAGACGGAGGATCCATTGGAGATGTCAATCTTATGATGTAGCTACTCATGATAAGATCTATATAGTTGTTTCGTCAATAGATCAGCAACATGGTCATGTTGATACATGATGTTGGAAAAATATACGTCAAATTTTTACAGACTTTATTTATTGGCTTTCTTAATACACTTGTGATTTTTATTTGTCATACTTTGAAAATAAAATTTTCAAATCGTGAGAATAAGGTTTTTATAACCGAAAATGATGAGAAAAAAAATATTGGATGAAAAAGTTGATTGTATTTAAAATTAGCAAATGATAGAGTGATATGTGCAATTATATAATCTCTTATGTAGATCTTGATGTACATGTAACAATGTTCTTATCAGATAATATTGTATCCCTATCTTTGATAATTGCTTTACCTATAAGTAAGGTAATTAATCAAGAAATGAATTAAGCTTTGAAAAATTGATTCTAGTACGTAAACTAGCAGCAAGCAGTTCTGTCGTTTTCGAAGAAGTTTATACAGATTCAATAATTCATTGATTATTTTCAAAGTCAAAATCTTCTTCAAAGTATTTGGAGAACACAAATCAACATACTTTGAAAGTTAATTATATTCATTAATCAAGCTGCTTGGCGTGAGTTAAAAACGGTGGTTCTTAATCTAAGTGGTGGTTGCGACAAATTCAATAGGGAGTGGTAATAAAGTCAAAATTGATGGGTTTGATTCTACTTCAACAAGTTAAAAGAAGAAGATACGAGTGAGTTCTTAATTTCTTTTAACTGTTCTTTGTTGATTTTGAGAAATTACAAAATGGATACTACTGTATTTTATATCAATTAATTTAGTGGATTGCTTGATCATGGCATGGGCCCCGTGGATATTTTCTTTGGGGTTTACCACGTTATATTTGATGTTCAAGTTTTAATATGCTATTTAAATTTTCCATCTAGTTAAATCTGCTCTAACACTGTAACATCCTACACATTATAATTAGAACCGTTAAAAACTGATTATAAGAAGTTTTGACTGCTTGTCATCCAGAATTATAATAGTGAAATTTTTTTTTTTTAAAAAAAACCTTATTATAAGAAGTTCTTTTATGTGCCACTTGTAGTATGTTCCATGCTTCCTTGGCTACCTTGCATGTAGAAATTAAGCGAAATTGATTAGAATCCACAAAAGAGAAAAATGCATTAAAAGCTTTTGAATTTCAACTAGTATTTCTAAAATCAGTAGTACCCTACTTTTCAGACTTTTTCTCTCTTTCTTTCTCATTTTCTGTTATAGTGGGAATTTCATAGTCATACATGATAGAATGCCAAATTTTTTCTAAGGGTCTGTTTGATTGTCGTAGTTTTTCATGGAAGGTGGAAAACGTGTTCTTACTTTTTACTATTCACCTGTTTGATTCACTATTTTTCCAGGGAAAAAAAAAAGGTAAAGTTGATGCACAAAAGCTAGAAAACGTTTTTTCACCTGGGAAAATGTTTTCCAACATTTTGACAATTTTTTTTTTTTTTTAAAGTGGAACACATTCCAAAGTCAATGGTAAAAAAATTTATCCATTTAATTGACAATTTGCATAAAAAATAAAACAAAACAAAAAAAATTTCAGGTGGAAAATTATATCAATCAAACACCATTAATTACAATTTCCTGTAAAACGTTTTCTAGGCAATTCAATTCCCTGCCATTCATTTTCTTTCCACCCGTTTTCCACCCTTGTAATCAAACAGACCCTAAGAGCAGACATAGACCCGTATCCTAATCTTCTATTAAAAAAAGTTTGCCCTATCTATCATTTGTGGATCACATTTTTTAAAAGTGAACATGTTATGATAACAAGTGTAAATTTTAAAACCTAGATAAATTATAAAAAAAAAAACATGAATTTTTATTTCATTGTTACAATTCTGGATGACAATCGGTCAGAACTTTCTACATTCGGTTTCTAACAATTCTGACTGGTACGTATAGGATGTGTTGTGTTTGTTCAGTCTTAATTGAGTAAAAATTAATTGAAAAATCAGAACCAAAACATCAAATATAACACGGTAAACCATGACGGGAAACATCTATGGGCCCACATGCTACAGGTAGAACTCCACTAAATCAAATAACAAAAAATGCAATAATCCCAATGTTTGTAATTACACAAAAATAAGAAAAACAATCAAAAGAAATCTAAATCAACTCCCATTTTTTCTTCTTTATAATTTGTTGTAGAAGTGAAATCAAACCTTCTCGGTCTTGACTTTATCGCCATTTAAATATTGTACTCGATCGCAATCACTACATGGATCGAGAATGATCATTCTTAACTCATGCCAAGTAACTTGATCAATGAAAAGGATTGTACAATATTAACACTCCTATTGTTTTCTTCAAATACAGTTGATGAAGACGGTTGACTTTGAAAATCTTCAATAAAGCATGAAGTTCATTTGCACGACGGCGGTAGAATACGGCTGCTCTAGATCACGGACTTGTGTGTGTATTTTTCAAAGCTTCAATTCCAATCTTGATGAACTATTTTACTTATAGGTAAAAATATTATCAAAGATATAAGGGTCCGTTTGATAGCAAAAATTTTTTCGAAAAATTGGAATCGTTTTTCAACTTTCTGCTTTTGCGTTGTTTGATAGCTTTTATTTTCCATGAAATCGATTTCCAACTTTTTCTAAGGTACAACCACTTGAAGCGTGATTCCGTGAAAATCAATTCCTTGCTATTTGGTGGGAATTAATTTTCACCTTTTTTTTTAAGCAATAGAAACAAATTCTAAGATAAAGTGTAAAAAAAATTATCCATTTAATTGACAAATTTTATGCAAAACAGAGCCAAACGTAAAAATAAAAAATAATTTTTTTATTATTTTATTTTTATTATTTTTTTTGACAATCTAAACATATTTTGTCCCTAATGGTAAAAAATTTATCCATTTAATTGACAATTTGCATGAAAAACAAAAAAAAGCCAAACGTATTATAATAGAAAGGTGGAAAATTATACTAATCAAACACTTTTAATTCAATTCCCGGTAAAACAATTACAGGCAATTCAATTCCCTGGAATCCAATTCCTTTCCTCCCATTTTCCACCATTGCTATCTAACGGACCCTAAATAAAATATTATCATGGTAATTTGGAATAAAAAGGTAAAGTTTTAATAAAATATATGCAATTATCATAAATAATAAAATTCATTGTACAGAAAATGTTGACATCCACTCACGTGCGCATGAGTTCTTTGTGAAAAAAAATTCAAAAATAAAAGTAAAATTTTTCATTGTGAGTATTCTGTCAATTTTTTTTATACAAGTAACATGATTGTTACCATAAAAGATAATCCAGACTTGTAAAAGTCCAATCTTACTATTAAAGATATGTCAAAAGATATCCTAAATTTGTTAAAAGTCTAATATAAAGAAAAATAACTTTAATCTGATGTGGTAGATAAAAGACACATGGATAATAATATTAAATTGTAGAAATAGCCCACTGGAGATTAATTCTCTAAGTTTGTCGTTCTATTTATTAGACATCAACGCGGCTTAAATCCATGAAATGTATTAAAGATGGTGTAACCTTTGGAGTTCCCGTATATTTTATCAATACCAATGATGGATTTACTAGAAAAATTAAAATAGATTTAAAAATTATTGAGCGATAAGTATAAAAATATTATTTTAAAAATTAAATTTATTGACAAAAAAATTACTCAGTATAATAATAAAAAATATTACCAATGAAAAATTCATCGATTAAAAAAAAAACATTAGTTGATAATAGGGATGACCAAATTCTGCTTTTCTTTTTTATTTTTATGTATTTTAATTTAAATAATATTAGCAATTTAGAATAATTTTTTAATTAAGAAATAATTAACTAAATGGGACGATAAATGATAATTTTTTTAAGTTCCACCTCATCCGGACTCTCGAAAATCCTTGACTGGGAAGGGGAGTAATAATATAAAAAGTATCTTAATTGGATTTTATTTAATGTCAAAAAATTTCGGTAATAAAGTAACAAAATGCGAAGAGTTTAATATTTTTAACAAAAACATTTCGCTGTTGAAATAATAATTTAAAAAAAATAATAATAATAAGCAATTGAAATAAACTTGTACAAATAATAATATTAAGTACTTAGAATAGAAAATTTAGTCAATACTAAAATAACAATTAAAAAGTAATTTATCGATCAGTAATATTTGACTGATTTACTAAAAAATAAAATTACTACAATAAATTTTATCAATGACATGATAATCATTTAAAATTTCGATCGATGATTGAATTCTAATAATTTCTACTGACTTCATCAATGACACTATCGCCAATAATAATTATTTAGATGCTATCATTGGTTAAAGAAGGTGATTTCATTGGTTACCAGTCATGAAAATTAATATTCATCAATGTGGATTAATATTCAAATTAAATCATTCTAGGCAGATACTTGGGGTTAAAGTCAAGCTTTCACCAAATGATAATTATGTATTTTTCATGCTTACCATTTCTTGCATTCTTGGGTCTCATCATACCATGTGTCAGGGTTGCAAGTTTTGTTGTATTTAGTGGCGGAGCTGCTTATTGGAAATGGAGGGTCCAGATTTGAAAATATATAGGTGAAGGGGTGGGGGGCAACGGCGGCCCTCGATTTTTTTTTTTTTTTTTTTAAAGGAAACCACAAAAAGGAAGGAAAACAAAAGCTCACTAATTGAGTCATTTACCATCTCTGCGAATAGTGCATCAGTGTAGACATTGCTAATAATCTGAGAATTAACCTAAAATAAGTGAAAGAAATAAGATTAGCTTTCTTTGCAAGTTCATTTGTAATAAAAGAGAAGTTGTCATTTTTCAATCCTTCCATTTTATTTTATTTTTTTTTTTAAAAAATTGTCAAAAAAATGGGGGGTCCCACCTCCGCCCCTGGTTGTATTGCCACCGAGTTCAGTAGCTAAGAAACTTTATGTTTTGCAATTCTTTTAGGTTACCAATAAGTGATCATTATAATACAAGCTTATTAATTAAGAATATAATACAATATAAGCATGTTGTCAATCATTTTGCGTCATTTTTGTAACATAAGATGCATCGAAAGATTTAGAATTTTTTTTTTTTTTTTTTTGTGACTTAGTTATAAAAATGCTGCTTTGAGTCCGGCACAAATACTTTGATGCGACTCGACTCCTGATGATTATTTTTAATCTTGCTTCGTTAACCATGAGAAATTGAAAAGTTTTTGTAATCCAAAATTTAGCTCGAAATGGATTAAGAAATTATGTCTTCTTCAAAAAGCAAGTTGAAGGAGCCAATATATTTGTGCACGTGTTTGTCAGGGTATCGTAATTTATCTAAGTATTGTTAATATATTTACTAAGCTCGACTAGAGTTGAGTTCAACTTCAAATTTGACTTAGCTTAGAACGGGTTTCAAGCAAGTGGCTAAGTCTAAAAGGTTAAATTATAAGTAAATAAGTAAGTTTCAAAATAAATAAGTTGAGTTATTTTGATAGTACAGTAAGAGTGTCAATTTCAAAATTATAACTGTTTAATTTTAGAAGTTATAAGTTAACTGAACAAGTCAATTTGATAGGACTTCTACTTGTACTTTTTGTAAAAGAGCTTTTCGATGAAGAAATGGATTTATGTTGTAAAATCTGTGTATATCATATTTACATGTCAGATGTATTATAGTAATATTTTAATTTTGTAATGACGAGTGACCGAAAAAAAACCGAAAGCGTATAAAAGACATATGACTTATATTGATTTATTCTAAATGCGAGAGCTACATTCACTTGTCGTCACAAAAGTTTACTGTGACGGAAAATGACTTTATTCTTTATGAAATGCGAGATATTAGGATTCACTTGTCAGATCACAAAAGTTATACTGTGATACAAAATGACATAATGTCCTACACCTCCCTCAAAATCATTTTTATTAATGTGGGAAATCCATTAGGGGGGGCTTACATTATGTAGGGGATTGTGTACACATAGCTTTATTCTAGTTAAAATGTACTCTTATAACATTAAAAATTCGCCTTGAAAGCTACCATGTTGACCTTACTATGAATGTAGATATCCCGTCTAGAATAAAAGTAAACAGTATAATTAAGCTTCAGAAATCTACGAGATCGAGCTCTAATTTTAGCTAAATTGCTACTTTTGACGATAGGGATTTTTTTTTTTTTTTTTTTTTTTTTAATTATTTTGATAAGTTTCTTGCCAAATATTCACTAACTACCTACAGACTTTTCTTTAATTTCTCTCTTTTCTTACCTTAAAGTAAGTTACTACGTACATTAAATTCCCATGTCTTCTCCTATAGTACAGGCATTTAATATCTACTCAAATTTTCCCATTATGGTCCCTCCCTCTGCTCCCATCTCCAAGTTTCTGCCTTTTCTGCAAAGATTTTCTTGCCCTCCTAGATTTTCTAGTACATATCTTATTTATTTCAATGAGCTATTACTTCTTTTTGTAATCTTGAAATGAGACAACATTCTTTTTATCAATTTTCATTCTACATGTTCGTGTGCATTGTATTCATGATCTCAAGAAACTGATATACTATCTGTTTGTGTAATCGACTCAATGGATCTGGTGAGCCAAAAGTTTTATGCCCATGAATCAGAAGCTGTCTCTCCTATCAGAAGCCCGCCAATATCAATTCTTGGCTCATCTTTGCATCATTCACACACTGGTTTTCCTATTATAGCAGTTGCCATTTTAGGCATTTTGGCCACAGCTTTCTTGCTGGTGAGCTACTACATCTTTGTGATCAAATGCTGCTTGAATTGGCACCGTATTGATCTCCTTTCGCGATTTTCCTTCTCCAGGAGAAGGCATGTTGAAGACCCTTTAATGGTTTATTCGCCCGCGGCTGAAAACCACGGTCTAGACGAGGCTGCAATCAGATCAATCCCAACATTTCAGTACAAGAAAAGCATTGATAAACAAGAACTTGCAGATAAAGGTTCTTGTGAATGCGCGGTTTGCTTGAATGAATTTCAAGAAGACGAAAACTTAAGAGGAATTCCAAACTGTGGCCATGTTTTTCATATAGATTGTATAGATGTTTGGCTTCAGAACAATGCTAATTGCCCTTTATGCAGAACTAGCATTTCAGCCAGCAGGCCCAACATAAGGTTCCCATTAGATCAAATTCTTGGCTCAAGCACTTGCCCTCAAGATCCAAATCCCCATACAAATAACTTCACCGGGAGAGATGAAGATTATGTAGTGATTGAAATCGCAGAACACGATACCAACATCAATCCATCATTGCCTAAAGTTGAAGAAAGACTAAACTTGAGCGAATTATCCTCATGGGTCGGCCCTTCACCAAGCAAGTTATTCGAACAAAAAACATCACGAGGAAAGGTGAAAAGATTAAGCCATATTTCTAGCATGGGAGATGAGTGCATTGACAATAGGCAGAAAGATGAACAATTTCTAGTTCAAGCCATGAAGAGGAGATCTTTCTCTATGGATTCAGCAGCTGATAGGCAGCTATATTTAGCTGTTCAAGAAATTGTTCAACAAAACAAGCAAGTGTTTGATGTATGCCCCAATGAGGGTTGCAGCAACAAAGTCAGATCATTCTTTTCTTTTGGGCAAGGAAGGGACTCTAGAAGTGCAGTTCAACCAGTTTCTTTGGATCCATAAGGACAGATCTTTACTCTCTTCTTTTAGAATTGTTATTATGTTTTTGTATAGAAATATAAATTTAGATTCATATAGAGATTATAGGCCTGTTAAATTTATTTAGAGGCTATAAAATCATTGTCTTATGGAATAGAAATATCAGTTTGCAGTTTAAATTTGGTTTTTGGCTTATTCATTTCTTTACATGACATTAGAGGGATGGACCACAATAATTACACCTGTTTTGTTTGTCTTAATAGTTGAGAGGGAATCCAGTAGCAAGAATGGAAACAATTAAAGGGTTCTTTCAACTTGTTTTTTTTTTTTTTTTTTTTTTTTTTTTTTTTTGTTTTTCGTTAGCTAAGAATTTAGTTGATTTAGATCTGTCGACAAATTTAGCAACGAGTAGAACATAATAGTGAGGAAACCTTCTTCATGTAGTCGATCTCAATTGAAATAAAATTTAGTTCATTGTTGTAGTCGTAATTGCTGTATCGTAGTAGGGTGTTCGTGGTGGGGGCTTCCCCTTCCATTGGAATAGGAGGTTGATAGAGAGGGCTCCCCCCTAACCCTATATTCCTATCTTAAAATGACAGATTACTGAACTTTCTTTTGTGAATATTGGTGTCTAATACTGAATACTGATGTAGGGTTACTAAAGTTTCCAGCCTAAATTTTTTTTCATTCACCTACTTATTTTGATGAGCTTAAAATAGGTGTTACCAAAGTCTAACCTAAATTCAAAGGTTCATTTTGCATTCCTATCTAGCATTGAAATAGAAAACTCAGGACATGTGTTTGGTATGCTAAATTGGATTAATCACATAATATATATTGTGAGTTAGTGCTAAACCACTTGGTCTAAAAATTTAAGTTGTTGGATGGACATTTATATATTGTCTTCAATACTTATCCTTTTTTACTTTGTTAATTATTGGACTAAATATTTTGTGATGGTTTACATCTCACTTCATCACTTGCACTATTTGAGAAGCTTAAATCATTTCTCAAAGAATAATGTTATCTAACATCAGTAATACTAGAATACCAATTTAGGTGGCTATACTTTATATGTTCAATTTAATTAAATGAGTCATTTGACTTTGTATTTAAATGAATCTATTATTTAATGTCATATAATTATTATCTAAATTGGTGCTTAACATCACTGGTGATAAATAACATTACTCTTTCAAAGCCCTCGAGGCTTCATTATAGCTTGTAAAACATTTTATTTATTCATGATTGTATCTTTCAATCTATACCCCCGGCCAAGTGTCCAGGACATACATGTCACGAGAGTGTGTTTGGTATGCGGTACCCAACCACACGCAAAAGAAATACAGGAGTCTTTAAGTGATTGTGAAGCCACCAAATAAAGTGATGGAGTGATGTTTAGAAACAAATTAATGCAATGCTTAACGTGTAAATTAGGGTACTCAAAGAATGGTAAAACGAATTGTTGGTGAACAGTTTTATGTGCTTTTTCATTCTTCTTGTAGAGATTCTTAATAGGCTTGTTCTAGGTGTGACTATGACACGATTTGGTTTAATTCAATGTGTTAACATTTGGAACGAATCGAACTAACCGATTCAACTAAAAAATTTATGAGATGTTTATCAATCAGCGTAAAGTCTTTCTATTAGACTCGTCAACGAAAAAACTATCTGAATTCTCATGAAATATTCACTAACCCATATGGATTGAACCAACGGTCCAACACTTTGACGTTAAAAAAAAATTATAAAAAATAAAATAAAATAAAACCACGCTTATTTACATTTTGGACTCTTCGTTTCTCAGGTTTAGGTTTTACCTTAAAAATCTTTAACTTAAATTACATCTCCATGTTTTCTCTCTCCAATCTCAATTCTGAATCTGAAGAAATTAAGACCTGTTTGATTGCAAGGGTGAAAAACGAATGGAAAAAAATGAATGGCAGAGAATTGAATTGCCTAAAAAACGTTTTATAGGGAATTGTAATTAATGGTGTTTGATTGGTATAATTTTTCACATGACAAATTTTTTGTTTGGCTTTGTTTTTTACGCAAATTGTCAATTAAATGGATAAATTTTTTTACCATTGACTTTGGAATGCGTTCCAATTGCTTAAAAAAAAATGTCAAAAAGCTGGAAAATGTTTTCCCACCACTATGGTGAAAAAACGTTTTCTAACTTTTGTGCATCAATCGCTTGTACCTTGGAAAACGTGTTCCAACGTTTTCCCTGAAAAATTAGTGCAATCAAATAGGTGAATAGTAAAAAGCAGGAAAACGTTTTCCACTTTCCATGAAAAACTACGGCCAATCAAACATGCCCTAAATTCTTATTGCAGACTTCAACTTGAAGGAAAAAATGTACCGTTGGTATGCAATTTTTTTCTCCAGTGGCAAATTGGTCCAAAACTTTTAAAAAATACCACAATGGATTCCCAATGGCTGTGGGTCTGCTGGGCAAGGCTTCATCTAATTCATTTGTGGCTGAATTCAATGCCAATCCCCCAGAAGAACACAGGGAAGATGAAATCGCCCATCGATATATATTTTACTTCAAAATTTCCGTTACCAACCTAGTTAGAAAGCAACTATGTTGAAAATCCATTGTGGTATGGCTCCTAATTAAGTAGTTCCTGATAATTTGGAAACGAAGAATATGAAAAAATGGTAAATTTCTATGATCAAATATACTTTTCTAGACTATTATTAAAATATATTTTGCTTCAAAATTTTGGATACCAACCCAAGATAGAAAGCAATTATGTTGAAAATTGATTGTTGTATGGCTCGTAATTAAGTAACACCGCTAATGTGGGACAACAAATGACATAGCTGTAAAATCTAAAACTAAGGCGAAATTCTGTGTTTCAATTTTTTGTTAAGAATAATTTTCGTAGCACTCAATAAAATATATTTTACTTCAATTTTTTTTTTATAACAACTTAAGTTAGAAAGAAATTACGTTGATTTTTTTTTTTTTTTTTTTGGCATTATGGCTTCTAACTATGCAATTCTCGTTAATTTGTTGACAACAAATGATAGTGGTAAATTTTGAATTAAATTGAAGTTCAATGGTCCAAATCTTAGTTAATTATAATTTTCATGACTCTCATTAAATTATATTATACTTCAATTTTCTGGGTACCCACCCAAGTTAGAAAAACAATTATGTAGAAAACCCGTTGCAATATGGCTCCTAACTAGTGATGGCAATGGGCCGAGTTGAGGCACTCGACCCTCGAGCTCGTGGCTCATTTACATGCAGGGCGAGCTCAGCTCGGCCCTCGAGCTCGTGGCTCGTGGGTTGAGCCTTTTTTTTTTTTTGAAAAAATATATAAAATATAAACCCTCCTCATTTATCCGGGTTTGAGACAGACTACTTAAATTTCAAGTAGGCGGAGTTAAAAATTGTACACGAACAATTTGTAATATGTACAATTTTTTTAAGATAATAAAAAATAATATTATAAAATAACAAATTTTGATTAATATGTTTAAATTAAATATCACTAATCTGATGACATGCAATTTTGACATACTTATCTTGTAGTCGAAAATGAGCGTCCTGTCAATCCTTCACGCACATTAATGCTTCCAAAATATTTTCTTTTAGTCGGCGTCTGACCTCGAACAAAACTCTTTTACCTGCACTAAAAGTAGACTCCGAAGCTACAGTGCTAACCGGAAGTGTCAGTATATCTTTTGCAATTGTAGAAATAACTGGCAATCATCGTTCATACCTTCGTCATAATTCAATAACTTCTTCTGAATTTTTTTTAATTGTTTTGCTGGAAGACATATTATGATTAAAGTAATCAATTAATTTAGCAATCAATGTATTTGAACTTGAACTTGAGTCCGATGTTTGATTACATGCAGAAGATAAAGTATTATTAGATGAACCTATTGCATTTGCATCATATATATACATGTTAATGCCTTCAAATAAAGTTAATATTTCAGCATCATCTTCTTCAATATCAGCGGAAGAAGTAGGTGTAAAGAGTACTCGATTAATATTTGTACTCATTCGTTCTGCATATAATTCATATATTTCAGATAAAGTTTGTTTCAATTTCTATACGTGATAGGTGTACCAAAGGTTAAAGCTCTTGAAATCTGACCAATTACACATTTAGTTCCTGATATATTATATCGGGGGTCCATTATGCATGCCAAGGAAAACAACATAGGCAAGTCTTCCCAATATTTTCTAAACTTTAATTCCATAGAATATACAATTGCACTAAAATCAGGGTCATTTTTTGTATTTATGAAATGTCCTTACAATTATATAAAGACGTTCAAGCATCATGCAACTTGTGAGATAGTAAACTTCAGATAAAATATTTGTAGAGTCATAAAAATTTGTCAAATTTTTTTTAACTTTTAAAACTAAAAGTCAATCAGATTCATTCAAAATAGTGTCATCATCGTTTCTAATATGTTTATTGTTATAAAACTCAGTTATTAAATGTTCAAAACTTTCGCATGACTTTAATAATAAGTAAGTGAAATTTCATCTATATCATATGTCACTAACAAATGTTTCAGCAATGGTCACCTCAAATTCGACACAAAATTTCTCAAATGCTGATTTTTTACTAGGGGAGATCGTGATATATATTAGTGCATTCCTAATTGTTTGTATTTCATTTTTAATATGTTTCAAACCATCTTGCACAATTAAATTTAAAATATAGCATACGAATATGAAACAAATAAGCACCAAAATCAAGCTGTTATACCCTACACAATTTATCAATAACTAATTTATTAACACTAGCGTTGTAGAACGTAAAAGAACGAATTTTACTTTCGCAACGATATTTTCTAACAATAGTCATTATAGCATTAAATATATCGTTAGCGTTGTGAGAGAATTCAATAATTTTAAAATCAATAATTTTTTTATCCACACATCAAAGTGGGTCTATGTAGTGTGCAGTTACAGCTATATAAGATCTTTTATTAATCTCGTCCCATATATCCGAAGTTAAAGATATAACACCCCCATATTTTTGCAAATCTATAATTAATTGTTATTTTGTTTGAAGGAAATATTATATTGTATCTGAACGAATAGTGTTTCGATTTACCCCAACGTACCTCAATTGAAGATATTCTTTCACGTAGGTGAGGAAATGTTGGTTGTTCGCGATTGCTAGAGGCAACTCAACATTGGCAACAAATTTCACCATTCTTGTTCGATCATTCTCCTCTGAATACATCCACGTGGTGAGTGGGGAAGTCGTAGAATCAACGCCTGGACTACCAAATTGCAATTGTGTTTGACCGGCTAGAAAAAGTCCATGTTTGGTCGCACACGCTTTATAGTGACAATTAAGTTGGGTGGTCTCAATACCCTTTTATCATGCCAATTGTTATTGGTAGTATTTACATACTGCTTTTGACTCTGGGCTTCCATTGACTACACGACCCGTTAAAATCAATTTAAAGTGTTCTCAACATTTTGCCTGCTTTTTCACTTTTCTTTTCCCTCTAGCATCGAAAATGTCTTATTCAAGTTCTTCCTCTCGTTCCGCTTAGGGAACATCAACGTCATCCAAATCAATTGGATAATTTGGATTATTGCTTTCATGTGCAGCCATATCTGGAATAATCTTCAGGAATGGGTACATCATTTAGATCGAAAAATTGATTCCGAAATTGACTTTGCGTCGTCACAGGTGATTCGCCTCCAATATCAAACAAACTCTCAACAAATAATTGTGGATCCATTTGTGAATTGTGAAGAAATTAAAGAAAGCACTTCAGAAACTATATGTAATAATTGAAATTGAAGACGATGAAATTGTAAAAATGAATATAGATTGTGTATAAATTTATAATGTTGATAATTGATTGTGGAAGAGAGTGGGAGATGGAGAGTATTGGTGTTGTGAAAATGGATTTAGAAACCGTGTATTTATAGAGAAAAAAATGAGGAAAAAAAAATTTGTGGCCAGAACGGCCACTCAAAAAATGACTATTTTGGTCACTTTTTACACGAGCCACGAGCTTGGCTCGTGTGATTATTGCTCGCTCATTTTTTCGTTAGCCAAGCCGGATCGGCTCGCGCTCGGGCTCGTAATTTTACAAACTCCAGCAACCCTCGAGCTCTTTTTTACAAGCCAGCTTGGCTCGTTTGTCATCCCTACTACTAACTCAACAATTTCGGAGAAAATGATAGACTTGTAATTTTTGAAATTAAACAAAGTTCAGTGACTCAATAGTTTTCAAAGGATAGTATTCACAATTTTGTGGATTGTTAAGACTTGAACCCTGGTCTGTGTACTCCCTTATTTTTAATATAAGTCACATTTTTTGTGAATACATTTTTCTTAATTAATTGTCATCACTGGATGATGACACCTAGCACAATCACTACTGAGGCATTGGACTAGCTGATATAAATACTTGGCTGGACAGTTGATTTTTAACTTGGTTTTTCATTTTGTGAGAGAGTGAGATTCGAGAGAGATCTTATCCTCTCTGTTGGCTAGGGTTTCATATGTTTGCTGTTTACTTTTGAATCTCTCATTTGAATTATTGTTGTGATGATTTAGCCATAGAATATTTGTGATTTCTTGAGTGTAAATCCATAAGAACGAGAGGGTTCTTATGTTGTAACTTCTGAAGGAAGATTTGATGTTTCTTGTGTGATTCGAGTCAGATCTGTTGGTTACATTTGAAGAGATAAGTCTCATATTCTATATTTTTGTATTGGCTGAACATTTATAACCTTTCATTGCCAATTTAAGGCTTCATAGTGCAACCGAGCTATATCCATTTTTAATGGATGCTCAACAGGGGAATAGGTGTTAAAAGGGTCACCGAACCTCTGGAGCTTCGGCCGAAAAATCCTTTGTGTTCAATCTTTTAATTTATACGAGTTTTACTTTCTGTTATTCAAAGATCGATTGTGTTTTGTGTCTAATATTGTGAATCTGGGCCTTTTAGTGGTATTAGAGCAAGAACTGAGAACAAGATACCTGGATCTTTGAAGAAAGAAGCAAATCCATGACAGACCTGAAAAAATTTGGAATTGCTATTAAAGCAAAATTGAAGGACTTCGAGTTTTACAAACTCGCTTGGTGAGATCTTTAATTTTTGTAAAGTTTACTTTAAAAAATTTATGGTTTTTGTGATTTTTCCCTTGAATTACCATACACCAAAACCCCCTGGAGACTAATCTTTGTCCAAATGCTCCTACGAGGTCTTGG
Organism: Osmanthus fragrans; assembly: GCA_019395295.1. Classification (NCBI taxonomy): domain Eukaryota; kingdom Viridiplantae; phylum Streptophyta; class Magnoliopsida; order Lamiales; family Oleaceae; genus Osmanthus; species Osmanthus fragrans. The sequence continues at coordinate 14,751,494 of CM033355.1, read as the reverse complement.
GAATCTGAGATAAATCCAGTACGGTGGTGTACACTCAATGTTATAATAAAATGGCCTCTACTAAGTTTGAAGTTGCACACTTTGATAGTAAAGGTGATTTTAAAATATGGAGTCAAAAGATGAAAACCATTCTTATGCAAATGAGATGTTTTGAGGATTTAGATGATAGTTGGTCTCTAGACATTATTTCTACAAAGAAAACTAAACTTGAAGAGGTTGTCTGGAGTACCATTTTCTTATACTTATCTAATAATGTTATAAGAGCCATTGGTGAAACCAAAACTGCTTCTGAACTTTGGACCAAAATTGAAGCCAAATATGTGACTAAGACCATTCCAAACAAATGTTATTTGTTAAAACGATTCTTTTCTTTTAAAATGGATCTCTTAATTGACTTAGATGACAACATTAATAGGTTTACCAAATTGACCCAAGACTTAGCCAGCTGTGATGAAAAACTTTCACAAGATCAGATGGTTGTGGTCTTGTTAAAACCATTAGTGACATATAGAGACATTAAGATCGCCTTAGAGTATGGAAGGGATGAGCTCACTATTGAAGTGATCATAAATTCCCTAAGGAAAAATGCTCTAGAAATAAAATTTGAAACTACGGAGAATCACAATGGTGAGACACTGTTGATAAGAGAGAAGGTTTCTAATTAACCTAATTATCACTCTAGAACTTTTAATGGAAAAAATAGATGGAGTGATAAAAGTTAGCTCAAAAGAAAGACTAAGAGTAAAAAATATTTCTACTATGGAAAAATGGAACATTTTATCAAAGACTGCTACAAAAAGAAAAATGAGCTAAAAGAAAAGAAACCTGATGATGAGAATGCTGTCTTAGTTTACAATAAAGATAAGATTGAAGATGGTTTGGTTCTTGTTAATGTTGAAAAAAAGCTGAATGATGAATGAATCGTTGATTCTGGTTGTTCCTTCCACATGTGCCCTAATAAAAATTGTTTTCTTGAATTTGAAAAAACAACTGGTGGACATGTTATAGTGGGTAATAATATGACCTGCAAAGTTAGTGGAATATGGACTATTAAACTGTTGCTTGAAAATGGTAAGGTCCTAATTTTGAAAGGAACAAGATATGTTCCTGAATTAGAAAGGAACCTTGTGTCTCTAACCATGTTAGAAGATATGGAGTTTGACATAAAATTGGGTCAATGACGTATAAAAATTCTTAGGGGCAGTGATTTAATCATTAATACTCCTAAGAGACATGACCTTTATTTTCTTAAGGCTTTACAAAATAAAGGAGTTTTTTGTAAATCAAAATCTTGGTGACATTGGTTTATGTGAACAATGTGTGATAGGTAAACAAGTCAAGCTTCCTTTCTTACCTGGAATTCATAAATCCAAACTAATACTTGAATACTTGCATTCTAACTTATGGGGTCCTGCATCTGAGTCTACTTTGTCTGGTTTTAGATATTACATCTTGATCCTTGATGATTTTTCAAGAAAAAATTGGATTTTGTTATTAAAGTCTAAAGATGAAACTTTTTCTATCTTTAAGGATTGGAAAGTACAAATTGAAAACCAAAATGATCATGGATAAAAACAGTGTTCTAAAAGGTGTAATATGTGACGATGCATGTAGACTAAGCTATAAATTAGACGAGTTTAGGCGAGACAAATGTGTAAAAAAATATAAAAATGCGTTTTCTTATTTTAATATTATTTTAATTTTTAATCAATCAAAAAATCATTTAATAATAAAAAATAATATCTACCAAACATTCAAAATAGATTTATAGGAATTTTATATATTTTTTCAAAGTTTCCAACAAGATGACAAGTTTCAAATGTAAATAATAAATGGTAAATAGATAGAAATTTTTGAAAGTTTTCCTTTGTTCAAGGTTTCAAGAGGTTGTTTTAAATTTAGGGGAGACGAAGTGAAGAAATTAGCCTTTAAGTTTCAACTTAAAAAATTTGTAAAAAATTTAAAATTTTTTTTAAGAAAAGATAATAGTGTGCGCCTAGGCGCGCATTAGTGGTCAACGATTGCTGTTGACCGCTAAATAAGGCGCCAACCACTTAACTTGATGGTTCTGTCACGCATCGCGCCTAGGCCTTTTAGAACAGTGGATAAAAGTATTAAGAAGTGACAATGATTTGAAATTTTGCAATTATGAATTCAATAACTTTTGTAAAGAGTGTGACATATTAAGACATAGTGTAACGACCTAGGTCTTTATATCCAAGTCGATGGCTTACATATTGTCTGCTTTGGGTGAACTTGTACCCACTTATCCTTCACGACTTTCCGTCGTGTCCCCCAAGATTTGAACCTAAGACTTTTATCATATGAGAGACTTAAGTTGAATCATGGGTCTGTGCCCACTTACCCCTCACGATTTTCTGTCGCGTCCCTTGGGATTCGAACCCAAGACCTCTATTATATGAGAGAATTAAATTGAATCCTGGTACCAATTGGACAACTCCATCCATAGGATTTAACATATTCGATTAGACAGTCCATTCTGAAGAATTTAACCTAAAAAAATCAACCCAAATGTCATATAGTTTTCATGCCAAAATTTATATAAATATCAAGAAATAAGAATTTATCATTTTTGCACTATGTATTCTTACCTCAAATTGATACCAAATAAATCTAAAAATATGATTGTAAAATAACAGTAAAGGGAATTTTTTTTTTCAACAGTGTGCGTATGTCAAAGCAAAAGTGAAGTTTTATGTACTAAAAGAAATTTCTAACTTGACTCTATACATATATATAAATCAGGCACTCATATCCGTAACTCCAAGTAAATCAAATGACTTTTCGGTTTAATAATTAAATTTCAAACGTTTTTGATGTAAATTAAGAGTTTATAAGGTTAATTAAATTAATTATTATCAAACTTAATGAATTTAATTATGTTTAATTTATTAAATTATAATATCCATTTTCAAATTCCAAGTAACCATACGTCCATTCAAATGATAGCTTTTTATTATTATTTTATTATTAATGAAATATGGGATTTATATTATTTTTCTTTCTAACAAAATAACTTAGATAAAACTAGTCCAAAATATTTCTTCTTGAGCCAATTTATGTTATTTAGCATGAGCTTCAAAATGAGTATAATATTGATATATTTTTATCAACTTTTAAAATACTTAAATATTCGACCCAAATAATTTATGATAAATTCTAAAAAAAAGTATACACATGCAACATAAATTATTTATGCAAATAAGTGGACCGTGTTTATCACTTCAACTTTTTGGATTTTAGTGTGACGACAAGGCTGTACATGGATTATTTCATTTGCTAGATGACCAACATTAAATTTAGCCCATATGAAAATATAATTAAAACTCGAGGTGTTAAATCTATTCCCCCTTAAAATAATTTTGTCCTCGAAAATACCTTATTTAGTTGAAAAGCTCTGGATACTTAGCTTTTATTTCCTCTTCTTTTTCCTAAGTAGCCTCTTCGACTCCATATTTTTCCATCGAACTTTAACTGAGGCAACTTCTTTATTTCTTAATACATCTACTTTCCTTTCGATAATCTCCAAAAGAGGCTCTTCATACGTGAGATCTTTCTGTACTTCCAATGATCATAGCTTATCACATGCTCGGGGTCATGCACATACTTTCTAAGCATTGATATGTGGAATAGTCTACATGGCAATGCTAGACGATATGCTACATTCCCAATTCTATCTAGAATTTCGAAAGGTCATATAAATCGAGGTATCAGCTTTTCAATCTTATCAAATCTAAGAACCCCTTTTATTAGTGCTACTTTTAGAAATAATTTCTCACTGACTTCAAATTCTATCGATTTCCTCTGTTGATTTGCATAGGTTTTCTTTCTATTTTGAGCAGACTTTATTCTGTCTATAATTTTATCAGTTGCTTATACTGTCCTTGAAATAATTTTTGGACCCAAAATTCATTTTTCTCTGACTTCATCCCAATGAACTGGTGATCTACATCTTCTATCATAGAGGGCTTCGTAAGAAGTCATGCCAATAGTAGCCTAAAAGCTATTATTATATGCAAATTCCAATAATGATAGGTGTGATTCTTAACTACCTCCCAAATGTAAAACACATGCCCAGAGCATGTCTTCCAAGATTTGAATAGTTCTTTCAGACTATCCATTAGATTGAGGATGATAAGCAGTGCTGAAATTTAAGTTCGTCCACATAGCTCCTTGCATGCTCTTCTAAAATTTAGAAGTAAATTTCGGATCTCGATCTAATGATGGATGCTGGAACTCCATGTAGCCTGACAATTTCCTTAACATATAATTGAGCAAACTGATTCATACTATAGTTCATTCTTACTAGAAGAAAATGAGCTAACTTTGTCAACTTGTCCATAATTACCCAGATGGCATCATGTTCTTTTGTTGTCTTCAGAAACCCCACACAAAATCCATGGCTAATTGCTCCAATTTCCATTCTGAAATTTTCAATGGATTTAATGGCCCCGATGGCCTTTGATGTTCTGTTTTAACTTGCTGACACATAATAACTTCTCAACAAAGAGACAAATTCTCCTTTTTATATTCCTCCACCAAAATATATCGTGAAGGTCTCGGTACATTTTAGTACCACCAGGATGTGTAGCATACGAGGCATAATGAGCTTCCTCTAATATTTCTTTTCTTATTTCTTCTTCATTTGGTATACATAACCTTCCTTCAAGAGTAAGTCGAATCTTTAATGTTGCAATCCTTGCAGTAACCCGAGCTGGTGGAATGAAAACTTCCAATTTCAATTTCTCGAACTCTTTTATCAACTGCACTTGAGTTGTGGGTAAAAATGCTAGTTGTTCAACTGTCTTCCTACTTAGAGCACACGCGACCACATTAGCTTGACCCGGATGGTAATAGATAGTGCAGTCATAGCCTTTAACTGACTCCAACCACCCCCTCTGCCTCATATTCAAATCCTTTTGAGTAAAGAAGTATTTCAAACTCTTATGATCCGTATAAATATCATACTTTCCCCCCATACCAGTAGTGATGTCATACCTTCAGAGCATCTACTATTGTCGCCAATTCTAGATCATGCTTAGGGTAGTTTTTCTCATGTTGTTTTAATTGTCTCAAGGCGTATGTGATTACCTTGCCAAACTACATTAGTACACATCACAAACCTTGTTTGGATGCATCTCTATATATGACGAATCCATGTGAACCCTTTGGTATGGAGTTGTAACCAACTGCTGTTTTAGTTCTTGGAAGCTCTCTTCACACTTCTTAGTCCAAATTTTACGTCCTTCCTGGTTAGTTGAGTCATCAGCCCAACTATTTTGGAAAATTCCTCAATGAATCTCCGATAATAATCGGCTAATCCCGAGAAACTACGAACTTCACCTATACTCATTAGTCTAGGCCAGTTGGTTATCGTTTCAACTTTAGAAGGGTCTACTTCAATCCTTTGCGCCGTAACCACATGACCAAGAAAATCTATACAATCAAGCCAAAATTCACATTTCTTGAACTTGTCATACAATCTCTCCCTTCGAAGTGTCTCCAACACTATCTTGAGTTGTTTTTCATGTTGATCTTTATTCTTTGTCTACACCAAAAGGTCATTGATGAAGACAGTGACAAATTGATCTAAATATTGATGGAATACTCCATTCATCAAATCCATAAATACCGCAGAAGCATTTGTTAATCAAAAAGGCATTACTGTAATGACCATAGCGAGTTCTAAATGTTGTTATCGAGATGCCATTTGCCTTCACTTTCAACTGATGATAGCCTAACTTCAAATCAATCTTGGAAAATAATGTTGCACCCTTCAACTAATTAAAGAGGTATTCAATCCGAGGAATGGAGTATTTTTTTTTATAGTCAACCGATTCAAGTCCCTATAATCAATGCACAACCTCATTGATCCAATTTTTTTCTTCACAAAAAAATTCGGTGCACCTGAAGGAGATGTGCTCAGTCGAATGTAACATTTATCCAACAATTCCAATAACTGTATCTTTAGTTCTTATAGTTCTTTTAGCGTCATCATGTATGGAGTTTTAGATACTGGTGTTGCTCCAGGCACGAGATCAATTGTAAACTCAAATTTCCTATCAGGTGGTGCGCCAGGTAAGTCATCAGGAAATACATCATTAAAATCTCATACAATTGGCACATTATCAATAGTAAGCTCCGATTGCTGAGTTCCATGTATACTCACTCGAAATCCCTGGCAACATCGTTTCTTTAACATCTTTTCTGCCTTCATGGTTGACACGAGGTGAGGTAAACACTTAACTCGTACAACACAAAATTGAAACTCTTCCTCCCTAGACTTTTGAAAAATTACTTCTTTTTTTCAAAACATCGATTGGTGTCATGGTTGCTTTCCAACCAGTCAATTCCTAAAATAACATCGAAGTCTTTCATGTCTAGGAGGTATAAATCAGTTTTTAATTCTTTTCCATTCATTTCTAATTTTACTGTCCTAGCGATCTAATTAGTGTTCAAAATTCTACCGGATGGATTGGAAATTTCTAGAATACTATCAAATTTTTCACATGCAGTACATGATTTAGCAATAAATGCGGTAGAGATAAATAAATGAGTCTATAAGAACATATGCAGGTAGTTCAGATATCGATAGAATACTTGTTATTACGTTCAGATCCTCTTTTGCCTTTTCCTGGATTAAAGCAAAAACTTTGACTTTCACTTTCTTTCCTTGCTGAAAATCTTTCTTAGATGGATATACCTTGCAGTCTGGGGTAAAATGACCCTCCTAGCCACATCGATAATATACATTTTTCTCAAATAAACACTCTATCCCATGTGTCTTATTACATTTAGGATATCATGGAGTAACTTTATTTACTTTGCTTGATCCTAATACTGGTCTCAATCCTGTATTGGCTTTCTTAAATTGTTGAGATCCTTTCTCGTTATTCGATCCATTTCACTTTCGTTTCCCATAAGATTCATTACTTTTCTCAGTCATTCGATCCATTTCTAGACGATCAAAAATTAATTGAGCCCGCTGAAGCACTTCACTATAGTTCGTTGTATGGTATGACGCCATGATTCCTTCAATCTCTGGAAGCAACCCTAGTTCGAACCTCCTAGCCTTCTTTATCTCGTTGTCCACCAGGTGTGTTGCTTACCTAGAAAGTTATTCAAACTTCCTTTCATATTTATTAAGCGACATATTTCCTTTTTTCAGCTGTAGAAACTCCGCCTCTCTCTAATCTCTAAAAGATTAGGAAAAGTACTTTGTCATCACTTCATCCTTGAACTATGCCCAAGTCATAGCACGTTGTTGTGGTTCTGTTCTGGTATACGAAGCAGACTTCCACCAATGGCCTGGTGTTCCATCCAACATAAATTCAGCACATGATACCTTCTGTGTGTCAATGAGATTCGTTCCAACCCTGCCGTAAAAAAAAAAAGAGGTTTGAAACGATAGAACTGCTCCTCAATTGAACCTGTGTATTGCATTTGTCGATCCATTCTGAGGAGGTGCTGGCACGGGTGCTTGATTCCTACCAAGGTCGTGCACTGTTCTCATCAGATCCCTAAACATAGCTGCTTGGTCTTGTTGTCCTGCCATTTCCCTTAAATCAACAAAATTAAATTTTGTCCTAGAAATGTTAGACAACAAAGCAACTCAATATGTTGAAAGTGAAGAGTGAATCTTATTAATAATATTCCTAGAAATCTGGATACACAATAGTTCGACAATTTTAATTCCCAGTAACATAAGGAAGAGAAAGAAAAATTTTACAATGCAAAGGAAATAGATTCTAAGTTTCTAATTCCTATGAATCCTATGAATCTTCTTTAGTGGAACTTCATCTTTGGAGGAGTCCTCTACCTCAGGCCTGGACTCTATGTCCATCTCAACCAGTAGGTTCATGCTCATGATCATTCTCTAACTCCAACCCAAGGTCATCCTCATGCTCCCATCGAGGTCTTCCTCTGGGTTCGACTCAACCCGAGGTTCCGAGGTTCTGGCTCGGGCTCGAGCTCAGGCTCAACCTCATCATCGAGCTCGTTTACTATTTCCAGTTGAGGTTCTAAGCTCTCACTCCACCTATTTAGAAGGGTTTGACAATATATGCCAAACTCAATCGTGTTTAGGTGCTCTGGAGGGTTGCTTTCTAGCATCTCATCCCTAACCATAACTCTCATGTCTCCCTATTGAGGTGAAAGTGAGTGTATGAGGTTATTCACAACCTCGATATGTGTGATCTCTAGTCCTGCATCCACAGATGTCATACATCTCTCATAGATATCGTGCACGTGTTCGACAAGCGAACGAGTCGGGTCAGTCACGTAATTTTCATAGGTCTGAATGATAAACCTACAATGAAACGTCGCTCTACAAGTTGTGGTCTTTCTAGCTTTCTAATAAGTTGTAACCATGTCTGTCACATAAGTGTCCTGTTATGTTTAACTTTATTAGCGAGCGATATTTCATTCTACATTATGCTCTTGAGTTTTAATATAATGGCTAATCAACGTGCATTTATGTATATTTAAACAAAATGATAACATACATAACATATTTCATTCTAGACATTCAATTATAATCATTTCATGAATTGAACTTAAATGATACATAAATTATGTTTGAAAAGAAAAGCATAACATTTCATTCATACCTTGGGTTCATTGGACGTTAGTAGATTGACGAGCGCTAAATGTCATGGGTCTTATTTTTCGTTTGTTTAAAATTTAATTAAAATCTCATCACACACACACATATATATATTTCACAAAGATAAAATAAAGATACTAGAGCAACACGTGACTCCAAGTCAAATTCTATAAATTTCAAAAAAATTGGTAAAGAACAATTTGCTTGCGATAAAGTTTCAAATTAGCAATGAAATAAATGATAAGTGCTAAGTTATGTCATGTTGAATAAATATGCTCAAATATTCAAAAGAAAACCAAAACAGTCAACATCTTTCGGGAAAAAAAATCTGTAGGCCTAATAGCCCATAGTTAGAAAGCATCATAATTTAAGAAATGTCGGACGTTTACATATTGCAACATTTTTCTTGGGAAATTTATTTGTAAGAACCTTTATATGGCAATGGTTTTAACCCATATAAATGTTTTATGGAACTTAGTAATATCTCCAACAAAACGGGAGAATGTGTGCATCACCTAATCATAAGTCATGTTTGGTACAGATTAAAATCTGATTTTAATATAAATCAAAGTCAAACAATCAATATTAATCACATTTTTTATAAGTCCCACAACTTTTCAATCATACATTTCAAAAACTTCTATCATAATCTATTAAAAAATCTAATTTTAATCCACACCAAACACCCTCATAGTAAGCTTTGTGTTCTAGAATAATATATTGCATGTGTTGCTAAATCACAAACAAGATAGAAGGCCAAAACATGATGCTCGACAACTACCAACTACAAAGACCCATCCACAATTTGTATCTACTTCACAACAGATTACTTGAGCTTTTTTTTTTTAAGTAGCAATAACATAATAATCCTTGAAAATGCATTGGGACTTACATTTTTTTACACATAATTTACTGAACCAAAATTCATATTACACATGATGTTTTCCGATCTCCAGAAAGGTAGATTTGGGTCGATACTAAGTTGTAATGCCCCAAATCTATTTCATTTTTATTTTATAAAAATAGACTTGAAGTGTTACCAAAAAAAAAAAAAAAAAAATCAGTCATCTTTATTTAATTTAAGCGAAAATTATTATTTTGTGTGTGTGTGTGTGTTTTTTTTTTTTTTTTTTAAATTTAATCAATAACTTGATAATAGTAAATCAACAATTTAAGTGAAATTTTTTAAATTAAATAAAATCTTGAAATACTACGATATCAACCAATAAATTTAAGTTTAATATAGAACATCAATTGCTCGAACACAAAAAAAAACTATTAGATAACGTGTATAAAATTTAACATAAGGATGTTTTTCAAATATAAATTTGCAATTATCATTTCTAGAAACTTTTACTTGGCGACCCCATAAGTATCAGTCGGTAAATTTTCCACGCGTCCACACAACACGTTCTAATCTGAAAATTTTAGTAAGAGTGAGTATTTTTTAAAACACTCAGTAAAAATACATGTATATTCTTATTAACATGATATAAATATAAAATAACATAACATACCGACTTTTCTTAGATTTAGAGCAAGTGGTCACGATATCCAATAGCTCAATGAATTTCTTAAAAATTCCTACATCTCGTAGAATTTACATATTCGACCTAACGGTCCATCCTGTAGGATTTAACATATTCGATCTAACGGTCCATCAAATAAGATTTAGCATAGAAATCGACTCGAAGGCCTTGGAGTATTTCATGTCAATGTCTATAAAAATATCAAGAATAATAAGAATTTACCACTGGAAAAAAGTATTTTTACCATAGTTGATATCACAAATTCTCAAAATATTCCTTGAAACAATAATTAAAAATGGGCAGAATGTTTGTAAGAGGATGAAAACCAACTTATACAATTTTCATTGTGTTTGGTGAAATAAATAATACTTCTTTTCAACAAGTGTGTGTGTGTTAAAATGTGAAATCGCTTTTTTGCATGGTAAAGAGGAAAAAAAGAAAAAAAAAAACTTCATACAAATATTATATATACACACAATATCCAATTGAGTGATTACCTATCAACTAAAACATCTATCAAATTCCAAAACGTACATGAGTTAAGTTAGAAAATTCAATTGGTCATTTAAATATATTCTTTACTTCAATCAATCAAACAGTTAGGTGTGAAATTCAAAATAAATAATTATTTATTTATTGCCTAAATGAATGATTTACGTTGTGTATATATTTAATTACAAATGTCATTTCTAATTTGAAGAAATAGTACCTGCCACGAGTTTTCTTTTATTAATTTATAATGATTGATTTATGTTTTCTTTATCTCAATTCCTAAGAAATGGTACGTTTCATTTACAATGTTATATATATAATTACGATTATCATATTTTTTTTTTATTAATAATATATAGGTTTTAGAATGCTTTTCTTTCTATCAAAATAACTTGAATATGACTAGTTCAAAATTATTCATTCTTGAGCCAATTTATGTTATTTAGTACGAGTTACAAAATGAGTATAATATCGATATATTTTTCATCAACTTTTGAAATACTTAAATATTTGACCCAAATAACTTACGTTAAATTCTAAAACGTACACGTATGCAAAATAATCATTTATGCAAATAAGTGGATCGTATTTATCACTTCAACTTTTTGAACTTTAGTGTGACAACAAGACTGGACATTGACTATTTCATTTGCTAAATGACCAACATTAAATTTAGTCCATATGAAAATATAATTAAAACGCAGGGTGTTACATCAAACCACCTACAAGATTTGACTGTGATGATTTTGTTTCTTTATTCACATATCGAGAACAGTTAGAAAATGAGCCTAACTCCTGTGATGATGCCAGAAAGTGTAAATTAAGATGCTAAAAACTGGATAGCTGCTATGGAAGATGAAATGTCTCCACTCCTTAAGAATAAAACTTGGGATTTGGCAGAAAGACCTACAAATCAAAAACTGATTGATTGTAAATGGATTTACAAAGTAAAAGAAAGGGAAGGTGGAAATAAAAATATTAGATATAAGGCTAGACTTGATTTTACTCAAAAGGAAGGTGTAGATTACACTGATTTTTTTTCCTCCTATCGTTAAATACACCACTATTAGATGCATACTTGCTTTGGTTGCTCAATTTAAATGTGAACTTGATCGGTTAGATGTAAAATTGCTTTTCTTTATGGTGATCTAGATGAACAAATTTATATGAGACAACCAATGTGTTTCATAAAAGAAAATTATGAAAATACTGTGTGCTTGCAGAAAAAAAATTTGTATGGCCTAAAGCAAGTCCCTAGGCAGTGATACAAAAGATTTGATACTTTTGTACTAAAACTTGGCTTTTAAAGAAGCAATTATGATACTTGTTTGTACTGCAGAGATAAGGGAGGTAAAAATTCTCTTTATTTAGAACTCTTTGTGGATGACATACTTCTTGCTAGTGGTGATAAATCTGAAATTGATTACATAAAACAGAAGCTTAAAATTGAGTTTGATATAAAAGATCTTGATGCCACTACAACAAAAAAAGTCTTTTGCAACGTTTGGACGAATGTTGCAAACCTCAGTGATGTCGTATATTGGAAGGATACGGTGACGTTTTTTTAAACGTTATGAAAAGTCTTTTGCAACGTTTAAAAAATGTTGCCAAATGGTCACTTTTGGCAACGTTTTTAAAGTGTTGCCGAAAGTGACTCTTTTGGCAACATTTTTTAAACTTTGTGTTTTATTAACAAATATTTTGCTATTTTTTGCGTTATTTGTAATTATTTCACCTACTTTTACTAATACCAATATATAGTACATGAAACTGAGATATGTAAATTAAGCAACATTTATAAAACGGAAATTTTTTGATAAAATGAGATTAAAATTTCATTACATATATTTAAACCATACAAAATATAAAATGAAAATAAATGTCTTCTTCTTGCATCTCCATTTTATCAAACTAACTTGAAGCTACTATTGTCCCTTTTGATACAAAATTCACCATGTACAAATATAGGAGTTCTGCTTGGTTACCTACAAGGAAAATAATAAATATCTTGTAAAGAAAATAATAAATATGAAGCAAATGGATAGACCAAAATCAATAGCACATAAACAACAGACTAGACTATATAAACAACAATTAAGGCCATTTTGGTAATGACAAGTTTTTTATTCTAGGATGCTTTCATAATTGTGGGTGTGTCCACACAAAAAATTACTAATTAATTCTTAAGAAGTGGAAACTGGAGACTGAGGAAAAAGGAAAAAGAAAAGTTTTAAAATTCAGCATTTTTTTTCCTAACTCCTTACTGAATTTACAAAAATAAGCATGGTGGAGACGTTTATGGCCATTCATAATTCTTATTTCTTAACCTCTACAACTCCTAGATTAAGGTAAGGTTAATTTAGGTTGATGGATTAGAACAGTGGCAAAAGATCATCAGAAATAGTACAAGGAAAAAAGGGACAATTAAAATTAAAAAATTACTATTTTAAACCACAAAGTCCTCATCATTTTTCTCTAACGAATCATTTAATGAAAAATAGGCATCATTTCCACAATTTTTATTTCAAGCACCAACACAGTAATGCAAATAGTCCAACAATTAAATCTTGCAAGAATGTTAAGGTTGCATCTTTGCTACATTTAAGATATTTAGAAGCTTATTAAGTACATTAGTCAACAATAATAACCTATTAAACAAAAATCCAATTCCCATCAAAGTAATAAAAAAATTGCCAACTTGGTGTAATAGTATTCATAAAATATTCAACAAGTTGTGATAGATTAACATACTGAGTATTTTCTTTGGACGACAACCACAGATCTCTATAGTTCTTAGTCGGAAAGTTGGCTACCGCAAGAGGCTCAATACCATGAAGACCCCGCTCCAACTGTAGAAAAAGTGACAGAGATACTCTTTCAATCCAAAAATAGCAAAATGATTCACACCTATTCTAGAAATGATAAACCAATATTCTCAAGTTACAATTATAAAATGACAAAAATACAAATACAAGTAGAGGTGGGCGTGGGTTGGGTTGGTTTTTGCTTCAACCCAAACCCAACCCAACATAGTCGGTTTGATCTAAAATCAAACCAACCCAATTCGTGTAAATGTTGAAACCCAACCCAACCCAATCAAGTGTTGGTCAGGTTGGGTCGGGTTGGTCGGTTTGGACAAAATTGCTAGAGGCATTAAATATGATAACAAGACAGCGGTAATGCATCAAAAGTTAGAAGAAAGAGAACCTTTACTAGAAGAAAATTAGCTGAAGCAATAATGAGGTTGAGGATAAATATGACAATGCAAACAAAAACAAAATGTCACTAAAATTACTATAGCAGTCTAAAGTATAAAATACGTTTATAGTCGCAAAGTAAAAACAAAAAGAGATGGAGTACATACCAGGCTCTGTGTAGATATGATAATTGATAAATAAGCCATAGAAATCAGAAGCCAAACAATTGACATACCCTTCGTCTTCAAACAATATAATGCTCTGAACATGCAGGCGACCACTGTGAAAATCCCAAACACCATATTTTATCCTGTGCATAAAGAAAGGGTCAGCAACAAAATTACTGGGGAACCCGGCATTGGAAAGTGAAGCACAAGTGACAACGGGATTGGCTACAGGCCATGCTGCACTCTTATCCCTCCATACATTTACCTGCCACTAAGTAATCCAGATCTTCAAAAGAACTGATGAATTATAGCTAGCAATCCAGATCTTCAAAGCCCTAAATAGATTAAAATTAAAGCCAAGCAACAGAAAACACATTCGGATCTATGTATATTTAGTTCAATTTTCAACCCATAACCAACATTTATTACAAAAATCAAGAATTATTCAAATATTAACCAAAAATTAAAACTTGCCTAAATTTCGAATTCATCAAAGAAAAAAGGTAGAAAAAATTCACTAAAGTCACAAGTTAAAGGAGGAGATAAGTAAGAAAAACCAAAAACTTAAGACTAAAATTTCGACCTCCGGGTAAAATTGCAAGCCCATTTTTTTATACATAACCAAATAACACAAAACCCAGGATTATGAAGAAATTTAAAAAAAAAATTTTAGCCCAAGAAAATGTTCATCAACCATTATTTAGAAAATTTAGAAAAAATAAAAAAAAAAACCCACAAAACCTGGAATAGAGAAAACATCAAAAAAAAATCTAAGACAAATTTGTAATTAAAAAACATGTAAAGTTAAATTTTATTTTTTCTCATCTCTCACCCAAAAGTACTGACGCGAACCCGATTAGTACGAACGCTATCGAACCCACATGAGAATGAACCGAATCCCAAGAACGCCCAAATACGACTAAGGTTTAAGATTTAACCTCTAAACGTTGAACCAAGCAACCGAATGTATATTAAACCAGTGACCTCTTGATCACAAAGTCTCGAAATCTCACTTGGATAGTTTTGGATTTTGAACCCAACAAGATGAAACAAGTAACCCAAAGATAACGATGATACAATGAACCCCTTGCTCACAAATTAAGAACCCACGACCCGATATTTTGAATGCCACAAAGATTACTCATTTTTGATAAGTTCGATAAGGATTATCCATGGAAGAACAAAGGAGAAAAGCAAAAACTTTATTTTAATTCATATCAAAATGTTCTTCATACAATGAGAATAAAATTCTTATTTATACTAAACCTAGGAAATATGGAAATAACGAATTTTAAGAATCCTAGAATATAGAAATTACCAAAAATAAGAATTATAATAAAAATAAACAATCTCGCCAAAATCTAAAAATTCGGTTTCAGTTTTGTTCTAAGCGGTCCCTTAGTTATTTTTCAAGCGGTCGCTTGGTTTCCAATTTTGCTGCCTTGAATTCTCGGTAAGGGGCTGGACGACCGCTTGCCTGTTTCTTCTAAGCGGTCGCTTAGAAGTCCGTTTGACTTCCTCATTCGGCCCTCTATTTTGTGTTGATCCAATTGCTTTCGACCCTCGACCCCTTCATCAAACTTGGTCTTTGGCTTGTTGACTTCGACCTTTTGGACTCCAAAGCTCGACCAATGATTGTCTATCCCGGATCACATCATCCCTTCTCTCTTCGAAAGGATTCGTCCTCGAATCCAAACCTTGAATGCTCAAATTGTAGCCCTTGCCTCCAATCAACTCAAGCACATGGAATGGTCCATCTCTCCTTTGATGCAATTTGGACCTCCTTTGGCCTCGAATACGCCGTCTCCGATTGTAAACTCAATCTCCATCGCACTGATCAAAGTGCCCTCGCCTTAACTGCTTAATTCTGCAAGTTTGAAATGCTCCAAGAACAACTTCATTTGATGAATATCCATGCATCTTCCTTACATTACTTAGCTCATGCACTTGTTTTAATATCACTTCCAATGTGCCATTATTACCGTTTTGATCATCTCCTTCACTCAGCTCTTTGCATATAAGATTCCTCCGGTGCCTTTGAAACTCCATCGTCTCCTCGGGAATCACAAAGTCAATTTTTGGTAGATAAGAGAAATTCAACCCATTGCACAAGAAATCCTTCCAATGCCCCTGAAATTTCGTTGTCTCCTCGAAAATCACAAAGTCAATT
Source organism: Osmanthus fragrans (assembly GCA_019395295.1). Taxonomy (NCBI): domain Eukaryota; kingdom Viridiplantae; phylum Streptophyta; class Magnoliopsida; order Lamiales; family Oleaceae; genus Osmanthus; species Osmanthus fragrans. The sequence continues at coordinate 14,735,313 of CM033355.1, read as the reverse complement.
TCTGGAACTGAATTATTGGTGACCTGCAAAACAGAATTATTTAAAAGATGGAGGGAATTGTTAGTTTTCACCACGGCCTCTTCAACTTGAGGCTCTTTTTCATTTAAGCTCACTTCCAACTCCTTCTTTCCTTCCGAAGATTCTTCTTCAGTTTCTTTTTGCAACTCCACCTTTCCTTTATGATTTTTACTCTCTTGTGGCATCTCTATTTTTTTCTCACAACCAACTATCTTATTATGTTCTCTCGAGCTCTTTTGTTTATCTCTCTGACTAATTGAGTTACGAAACTCTGAGAGGTTACGCTCATAATCCCACCTAGTCCTTCCGCTCGACGTACTACCAACATGTCCCACAAACGATACTTTCTCTTCCCTCGAATACCTAACTCCACTATATCTTCTAGGCTCATCCCGACATTCCCGATCATGCCGATCCTCCTACAAAAATGATTAGGTGCATAACGCTTCCTCATAATACTCCTCAACTCATCTCAAGTTTCAATACTTCTTTCACCATACCTTCGCATAGATGTTGTTAATTGATCTCACCAAATCACAGCATAGTCTACGAATAAACTCACAATCAACCTCAATGTTCTCTCCCCGGAATAATCATGGCACTTAAACCTCAAGTCTACCTTTTCTTCCCATGCTACGTACGCCTCGGGATCATTCCTACCCTTAAATTGTGGAATTGTTATTTTTGCACCTCCCATCCTCCTCTTAACACCATCTCTACCAAAATTCCTATGTTCCCGTCTCTCCCGACTACTCACATTCAAACACATCATCACATTGATCCCTATAAATTCTATTCGATTTCTCATCCAACCTATCCAACATACTCCCCATATCCACCAACATCCTTTCCCATCGATCCATCATATCACTCATTTTGACTCAAAAACTCAAAGGACTTGAACTGGACAACTTTGGTTGGACTTTTTATATTCAAGAAAGTGGTTCTTGAATTGGAGTTTGAATTTTTTGTATAGAGTCAAGAAAGTGGTTCTTGAATTGGAGTTTGGATTGGATTGAACACAAATTGATTTTGGATTTAGAATAGACAGTGGGATATTAAACAATTTTCAAGAATTTTTTTTGGTACTATTCCCGACGTGAACAGTACCTCCGTACGGATGAACAGTAAAAATTTCAATTTTTTTTAGAAAACTAAAAAATTTGACTACGAGAATAATGAAACAAACGGAAGTTGATTTGGACTCAAATTGAGCACAAAAACATCTTTTGACTCTTTTTTTGAATTTTTTGGATCAAAGACTTAAAAAAAATTACTGGCCACAAGAACAGAAAGAACACAAAAGAAAGAAAAAACACAAGACTCAAAAACAATAAAAGATATAACCTTGATCTTGGGGTCTAAACCCTGATACCACCTGACGCGAACTCAGTTAGCACGAACGCTATCGAACCCACAGGAGAATGAACCGGATCCCAAGAACGCCCAAATACGACCAAGGTTTAAGATTTAACCTCTAAACGTTGAACCAAGCAATCGAATGTATATTAAATCAGCGACCTCTTGATCACAAAGTCTTGAAATCTCACTCGAATAGTTTTGGATTTTGAACCCAACAAGATGAAACAAGTAACCCAAAGATAACGATGATGCAATGAACCTCTTGCTCACAAATTGAAGAACCCACGACCCGATGTTTTGAACGCCGCAAAGATTACTCATTTTTGATAAGTTCGATAAGAATTGTCCATAGAAGAACAAAGGAGAAAAGCAAAAGCTTTATTTTAATTCATATCAAAAGGTTCTTCGTACAATGAAAATAAAATTCTTATTTATACTAAACCTAGGAAATATGGAAATAACGAATTTGAAGAGTCCTAGAATATAGAAATTACCAAAAAATAAGAATTATAATTAAAATAAACAATCTCGCCAAAATCTGAAAATTCGGTTTCAGTTTTGTTCTAAGCGGTCGTTTAGTTATTTTCCAAGCGGTCGCTTTGTTTCCTATTTTGCTGCCTTGAATTCTCGATAAGGGGCTGGACGACCGCTTGCCTGTTTCTTCTAAGCGGTCACTTAGAAGTCCGTTTGGCTTCCTCATTCGGCCCTCCATTTTGTGTTGATCCAATTGCTTTCGACCCTCGACCCCTTCATCAAACTTGGTCTTTGGCTTGTTAACTTCGACCTTTTGGACTCCAAAACTTGGCCAATGATTGTCTATCCCGGATCACATCAAGTACTATATGTTAAACAGTTAAAAACAAAAATAAAATAAAATAAGACTTACATCTTCGATGGATTTGAGAGAAAATGGAGTATCTCCATAGAAAACACCGATAGACCATAAGCCCTCATTGTCCTCTTGGCATCCCAGGGAGGCCTCCCCGCGCACATTAGCGGTGAGCATTAACCGTGCATATAGACTCCCAATAGACCCAACACCAGAAAGGAAAACAAAAAATACGCAAAAGTTGAAGACAAAATGCACTTCTCATTGCAATTATTACTTCCATTCTTAACGCTATTGCTATTGCTCTTACTTCTGTGACACCGCCACCTGCACCACCTGTCAATTGTGGCTTTGAGGCGATTGGCGGCTAATGGACAGGGGCGAAGCCAGGATTAGCCATGAGTGCGGGCACAATGTTATCCAAACCGAACGTCAAGTTTTTAGAGTTTGAGTAAAAAAATCCATATTACCACTCAACTATTCTCAGATTTGGGTCCAACATTAAATGCAATAATGATGACTATTCTTATGCTCCACTCTCTTTTGTTTCCAAGTTTCAAATGGGATGCACCATATGACTAATCATAAGGAGACACCGAAAAAGCAGCTAAAAGAACAGATAATGCTACCAACTGCAAATCCTTCGGGTTAAATTGTTATTGAAGCTTTTCTGAATTGAGAAAAGCTTAAACCAACAATAAACTTGATTAAGATGGTTGGATGATATGGAAAATATTCGCGATTGGTCGGCATAATAGACCACCATAAATGAAGATTTAGGTGTTTTCTAAACTCTTATGCACATTATTCTGTATATATCTTCAATGGAATGATAAGCTTCTTACAATTTATTCAGATAACAGAGCACATTAAATAAGAATTATGGATCAAAGTTATAAGAACAAATCAAAAACTATAAGTCAATAATTAGCTCCAAATAAACAATAAAAGTTTAAAATCAAGTTTCAACTACTCTAAAAAAGGTCCACAACATGATTTGTATATCAAAAAACAATAACGATATTGATTGAATTAATTACCAATCCATAACTCACAAGTGCAAGTGTGCAGCTCCTACAATTGCAACACTTAGAATTATACATTTTATAACATCAAGTCCATACTTCATAAAACAGAACAATGAACTACATCTTAACATGAAATAAAACTCACAGTAGCAATTCACAATCAGTTCACAGTTCAAACTTCAAATAGCAATTCACAGTTCAAAAAAAATCACAGTCAGAGAGACAAAGTCAAGACTTGAGCAGAAGAGGCTTCACCTCTCCTCAGCCTCGAGGACAAGGATGGCATCCAATTTTAACCCCTGGCTCCAGCTCGTTCTACAGCTTCTGCTTGCAAGTTGCAAATGAATTTCATAAGGATCACAATTCAAAAAATTGATACATGATTTTAAATCAAATACAAGACTTAAGAAAATGTTAATCAAACACAAGACAGACTCAAATAAAAAAAAGAGAAATAAGTTTCAGTTCGGGCTTCTTCACCTTCTGTTGATTGCCAAAGATGTTCCGGCCTTCGGGCTTCACCTTCTTCTTCACCTGCTATACCTTCACGTTTCAGTGATAAGTAGTTAAGGTTCACGAGGCAAGGGCGTCTTCACCCTTCCGACTCCCATCAAGCTAGGGCTCGAAAATTTGTAGAATCGCAAGAGATTCCAAATTGGAGGGTGGGGGAAATACAGCGCCGACGCCGAGTGAGAGTTCTTGAGAGGTTGAGAACTCGAATGCCGGAGTGAATCGATTGGAAGCCGGCGGTGGCGGTTTGGCGGAGACGAGAGGAGACGAAGTGGAAGAGGAATTCGTTCGATTGGGTGGAAATTGAATGGAAATTGGAATGGGTTGAAATTGAATTGAAATTGGAATTTGAGCGTTTTTACTTTTTGGGCCAATGTCGTGTGGGATGTGGGCTTTACTTAATAAAAAAAAGGGCTGAAAAAATGGGTTGAAAGTTCAGTGCAGGCTTGGCCCTGCACTGGACCTATATTGGCTCTGCCCCTGAGAATGGAGTCTAAGAAGTGAAAAAGTAAATGTCGATTAGGGCTTGTCTTTCATTTTTAATGTTTTTACCTTTTCTTTTTTCTTTTTCAATTTTCTAATGTATTTGGGTTGGGTTGGGTCGGGTCGGTTTCTATCGAGCCCACCTAAAGTATTTTCTTTCTGCAACATTTATTAAACGTTGCAAAAAAAAAAAAAAATCTTTTGACAACGTTTATAAAATGTTGTCAAAGGGTTTGTCTTTAGCAAAGTTTCATTAACGTTGCAAAAGAAAGATCTTTTGGCAACATTTATAAAACGTTGCCAAAACTTTTAACTTTTCGCAACGTTTTATAAACGTTACCAAAATGTTTGTCTTTTGCAACGTTTATAAAACGTTGCGAAAGATAAAGTTTTTTGCAACGTTTTATAAACGTTGCGAAAAGTTTTATTTTTTGCAACGTTTTGTAAACGTTGTAAAAAGGGGTCTATCGCAACATTTACTTAAAAAATGTTGTCAAAACTCAATTATGTTACACAATGGCAACATTCACCTATTCGAATGTTGCAATTGACCCCTTTAGCAACATTTAATATATAAATGTTGCCTTTTAAGTGTTGTAAAAGGGCATTTTTGTTGTAGTACTGCTAAGAAGATTCTAGGTATGCAGATTTTCAGTAAAAAAGAAAAGGACATGCTATTTAAATCAACATGATTATGTTATTACAATTTTAAAAAAAAATTAACACGTTTGACTGCAAACCTGTGACTTTGCCTCTTGCTAATCATTTTAAGCTTTCATCCGAATTCTGTCCCAAAACTGATGAAGAATTTGATAGAATGTCAAGAATTCCTTATGCTAATGTCATTGGTTCAGTTATGTAGTTAATGGTATGTACTAGACCTGATCTTGTATTTAATGTTAGTATACTCAGTAGGTTCATGAGTAATCTTGGGGAAGAACATTGTAATGCATTAAAATGGCTTTTAAATTTTTTGAAAGGTACATCTGATATTGGTCTTGTGTTCAAAATGAATAAAGAGGGTGTAACTCTAAAAGGGTTTACTAATTTTGATTTTACTGAAAATATGTGTAATAGAAAATCAATCTCATCATATTTTTTTACCTTATGTGGTACTGTAATTAGTTGGAAATCTCAACCTCAAAAGGTTGTAGCCCTATCTTCAACAGAAACTGAATACATTGCTGCTTTTGATGTCTTTAAAGAAGGAATTTGGTTAAGTGGACTTTTAAAGGAAAGTTGGTTTTGTTGATGAAAATGCAATCCTTTATTCTAATAACTAAAGTGCTATACATTTGAGCAAGAACCCCATGTTTCATGATAGGACTAAACACATAGACATTAAATATCATTTCATTAGAGATATAATCTCAAAAGGCAAAGTAGCTACTCAATTTAATCATTTAGATATGAGAATAAAGATAATACCTTTAAACAAATTTTTGAACTGTTTGAAGATACTATCTATTGATACTGTGTGATACTTTACAGGTACTTGGAGCAAATGAAATCATAAAATATGATATGCTCCTAGCTGCACTATAGCCTGAAAACTAAGGTAACAAGTTGGAGATTGTTGAGACTCGAACCCTGGTCTGTGTGCTCCCTTATTTTCAGTATAAGTCGCATATATGGTGAATACATTTTTCTTAATGAATTGACATAATTGGATTATGACACCTAGCACACTACTGTTGGATGAGGCATTGGATCGACTGATACAAATACTTGGCTGGACGGTTGATCTTTCACTTGATTTTTCATTTTGTGAGAGAGTGAGATTCGAGAGAGTTCTTATCCTCTCTGTTGGCTAGGGTTTCATATGTCTAATGTTTTACTTTTGAATCCTCATTTGAAATGTTGTGATGATTTAGTCATAGAATACTTGTGATTTCTTGAGTGTAAATCCATAAGAACAAGAGGGTTCTTAATGCTATAACTTTTGAAGGGAGATTTGATGTTTCTTGTGTGATTTGAGTAAGATCTGTTGGTTACGTTCGAAGAGATAAGTCTCTTATTCTGTATTCTTGTAGTGACTGAACATTTTGTAACCTTTCGTCACCAGTTTAAGGCTTCATAGTGCAACTGAGTTATATCCATTTTTAATGGATTCTCAACCGGGGAATATGTGTTAAAAGGGTCACCGAACCTCTAGGGCTTCAGCCGAAAAATCCTTTGTGTTTAATCTTTTAATTTATGCAAGTTTTACTTTCTGTTATTCAAAGATCGATTATGTTTTGTGTTTAATATCGTGAATATGGGCCTTTTCATGGATCCTTCACGCCTCGAATTGCTTGATAGTCTTCTTGAACCTTTCATTAAAAATAGAAAATAGAAATCCATGGCCACCATCGGCTTCTCGGTCTAGCCGAGATTAGTGTGGGATTCCTTATTGTGGTAGAAAGGGAGAATATGATGAAATTGAGAGACGATAGATTTGGATTAGTTGATTTTTTTCTTAGTCAAAATTTCATAAATAGGTGGTGGTGGAAATGGAGCTAGTGACAACTGACGACTGGCGATTGTGGTGGTAGACTGGTAGTAATGAGATTGGGGTGGAGCAGTATGGAGAAGGGGACTTGGTTTTTTTTTTTTTTTTTTCCTTTCTTTCTGTTTGTTTAACATAGTATTTTTGACCTCTTTGATTTTGATTTTATCTTTTAATATACAGTTAATAGTAATGCATGTAGTTATATTGAAGAATATTTAACTTTTTTTTTTTTAACCGTCAAAGTATGAAAGATAAGTTGGAAAGTCAAAAACTCTAGTTTGGGGAGCTGATTTCATCCTTCATGAAAGCTTAGGGAGCCGGCCCCTAATTTTCCCAACTTGAAAGCTCAAACTACCGGTTTAATCAAAACCGCTCCGAGATGCATTTTAACGGGATCAACATCTCGCTGGGTACCAATAGCGCTCTTAATCGAGCATTGTCCCCTTCCAATTTTCCCAAAACACACGCTCTGTCTCAAACTATTTGCAGTCAAGGAGCAACCATGAAAATCATGGTAGCGATCAAACGGGTCATCGATTACGCTGTCAAAATACGGGTCAAGCCTGACAAGGTATGTCGGTATAGCCCCCAAAAAGAAAACCTCAAAATCCAAAAAATGTAAAATTTCACTATAATTTTATGTAAATTTACTTCTCAGAGTGGTGTGGAGACCTCCAATGTGAAGATGTCTATGAATCCATTTTGTGAAATAGCATTAGAAGAAGCACTCCGGATAAAGGAGTCGGGCCGAGCCTCTGAGGTGGTTGCGGTCAGTATGGGCCCGGCCCAGTGCGTTGACACTCTCCGAACAGGGCTTGCAATGGGGGCGGACCGGGCCATCCATGTGGATTACCCGGGAAGTTTGTATCCGCTTTCCATTGCCAAGATTCTTAAAGCTCTTGTTGAAGCTGAGAAGCCCGGTCTTCTTCTTCTTGGTAAACAGGTATATTTGCATTTTACTTTTACTTTTTATTTCTTATTATCTGTATAGTCACCCTTATATTTACTATTTTCAGATTTAAAAGTTATTTTTTTTAATGCACTTTTATTGCTTTTAAGTAACATATTATATATAATTGTATCTTTGTGTATGTATTTTTTAAAGATTGGAAATTTATGGAGTTTTATTTGAAGTGGGATTTGGTTTAGGTCTATATTTGAAGAATTTTGTGATGCTATGGTAAGGTACAGATCCTGAACAGAATATTGAATGCAATTTTGGAAAATACGCTTTTTTCCCTTGTGCCTTGGTCTGTATTTTGCAATTCACGAAATCAATTCTGTATCTGTTTTACACTTTGTAGGTAAGTTTATTGTTTGGGAAACGTATGTGCAAGAAATTGGATGAACTCGACAAAGAAAACATGTATTTTGCCACCCAAATAAGTGAAAGTTGGCTTTGGACATATGTTCTCCTAATTTCCTATTGATGTTTGGAGGTGTCGTAACACGGAGTGTTGGTTGAGAATGTTTGTCATTTTAATAAAATACATGCCAAATGAGTGGATGATATTGTGATGGAGAGAATCGAAGGTAATGTACTAAGGGAAAGATGATATAACTCACCACCCAAATTGACACACTCGAGGGACGTAGTTTTAACCACCCAAAGGGTTCTAGTAATGGATATAAGAGTTAAGAGAACTCACCTCAATGCAGTTCACCAAAGTTATACAAATTTTTAAGAGAAGAATAACGGCTCTCTAAGAAATTTATGAATCTAATATTCAGAGTTCACAGAAATTGCTCCGGAACACAATCTAAGACTCCTATTTATAGTTAATGTGCATACATGTTTACTACTACTGATATATTTAGTATGCATGCATCCTAATAATTCATTTAGTATGCATACATAAATCTTTCTAACACATTAGATTCATCATTCTTAATCGAAGTTCATTGATAATTATAGTGGATTATCAATGATCCATAGATTTTTTACCTTTTTCAAATATTCATCTCCACATATCCAAATTGATACTAATGAGAAAATTTGACTTCTCTTTTTTCAAGACTTGTAGATAATGACCATTGTGGGTTAGTGGAGAAAGCTTATACAGGTTCCTGTTTATAATATAAAAATAAGGGTGATATTCACAATTGTGCAAATTATCGTGGCATTTAGTTAATGAGCCCTAGAGTAAAACTTTTGGAGAGAGCGACAAATATAAAATTTAGGTTCGAAGCTAAGGTTTTAGTAGAATCGTCCATTTTGTCTAGTGCTTATCTGCTAGAATACCCGAAAAAACAGATGACATTAGTTTGTAGTACAAAATCTGGAAAACAACTAACAGTATATGAATAATGTTGGAAATCTTGATAATCGAAATATAATTTGAGACATCTCAAAATGGAAATTGTAGCAATAACAGTGTGACAGAGAGTATTAACTTTTGGACACATTTTTTTAGACTGCATTTAACTTTTGGCCAGTGCTAGGATGGAAACTGCTCTAGATTAACTGTTTTGAGTTATTAGAGACAGGTCCATTCATATTTTACTGTCTGCTAGATTGAAAATCCCCTTATTTATATTTAGTGTATTATACTATTCTTAGACTTTTATTTCTTTACTTTTAAAGGAAATTTGAATTGAGCTACCTTCTTGCTACATATCTCTGCCTCAGATTACTGTTTCTGATGTTCGGATTTGTGCAGGCAATTGACGATGACTGCAACCAGACAGGCCAAATGGTTGCTGGGCTTCTCAAATGGCCTCAAGGGACCTTTGCCTCCAAGGTTAGCATCACAGTGCATAAGCTTTTATATAAGATAATTTTCGTCTTCTTCTCTGAAAGGATAATGTGATTGCATATATTAAAAGGTTGATTTTTCTTGATTCTGATTCTATCTAACTTGTGAAGCCTATAGTATAATACTAACACGCGGTATATGTTGATGCTTTAAATTGGTATTTATCAAATTTTGTTAGAATTTCCAGTAAAAAGCAGCACTTATGTCTTCCTCCTTTTACCGTTATACCATTTTTTTGGACAATTCATTTCTTTATCTCATTTTTCATTCTTTTTTTACTTCTCAAATCTCACGCTTTTTTTTTTGAAAAGTTTCTTTCTCCTTAGCATTTGTTTGACACAACTTATTTGAAAATCATTTTTCCTCAAACGCCGTTTCGATGACATGTCCTCCTAATAAAATAATTTTGCACATGGGCCCATAACTTTTTCCTACTTTTTAACCACACATTCTCCAAAGAAATCATTTTTCACTTCTAATAATCTCTTCCAAACAATCACTCGAGTTCCTATTAGAATAATTTGTTATGACATCTTTGGGGTGACGTGGATATTATTATTCAACTATCCAGTTGAGAATCTAAAGCCCTATTAAAATATACCATTCTCTAGCCTCTTATCAATTTTCTCGTCTTTAATTTGTGGCGTTATCAATCCATCATGACCACTTTTCTTTGTTTTTCTCAACCAACTTGATTTTTGCCTTGTAAAGTTGCTCAATTACCAATAGAAATAGATCATAATTGTTATCTAGCATCTAGTTCGTAGTTTCTCCCTCAAGAGTCCCCAAGGCTTTGCTTGTTTGATCGTATGCTATGTAATCATTTTCTTTCACATTAGTGTCATGAAATTTAGAGCATTAAATTTTTCCTTTTTTCATGAAGTTCCCAAATCAGGGAAAGCAATTTTGATCTGCATTTTGATTGTCTTTCACATATCATTTTTCGCATTTTTCTGTCTTTTGTGCCCGCTTGTAGGATTCCATGCATAAACTACTATATTTTTTATTAGCCTTGTCATTGTAAACTTTCGAAATTCTTGGTGTGTCAAATATGACACTTGAAAATCTTAAGCATGAATTTGTAATTTTTCTTATATAATTCTTTTGTATCTGTTACAATTCACTTCAAATCTCATAATCCAACATTGATTGAAGCTTGTCTCATGCTCTACCATCTTCATTTATTGTTCATAGAGCTAGCTGAAGTCTTCTCTTTTAAGCTGTCTTAGTCTGAATGATCTCCTTTTCCTTTGTTTCAGATCATATTAGCTTTTGTTTCGTGCTTCCCGTCTAATCTGACCTTTTTCCGATAATTTATATATTCTGTTAGGTTGTACTGGACGAAGAAAAACAAGTAGCAACAGTGGACAGAGAGGTTGATGGCGGTCTTGAGACTGTGTGTTTGGAGTTACCTGCAGTAATCACGTAAACATCTCTTTTCGCATGCTGCTATTACTTATTATCGGAACACATCTTGCGGATATTTCATTTACAATGCATAAACATTCTTAGTGGATGGTTTTGTCCAGATGATTATGTTCTTCGCACGAGTCAAGAACAGTGGAAAAGGAGTTAATTTAAATTTAATTGAAGTGCCTAAAGGAAGGAGTATGCCAATGCAACCCAGATTAAAATTATTTCAATCGTCATTTGCATTGGGATTTAGGAGAATAAATAGTATAAGCAGGAAGCTTTCTATAAATTGGACAGGGGGGGGGGGGGGGGGGGGGGGGTTCATTTGGGATATGGAGAAAATGGAAATTAGGGTGGGGAGAGAGTTGAACCTCTCCAAAGCTCAACATGTCTTTGTAATTCATTTTCATTCAGCAATACGAATTTATATTCGGTTTTCAGCATCAGATTTGAGGATCCTATCCTCTGATGCTCGGACTCTTTGAAATAGTAGGAGTACCCGTGTCGGACACGACACGACATGGGTATGGGTATGGGATATGTGTCGGATCCTCCAAGTTTGAATCGGACACTTCGTCGTTTTTGCTTATTCTTCTTTCTTTTTTCCCCCCTTTTCTTTCCCTTTGTTTCTTTCCCATTTATGCTCTCTATAAACATAGCGTTGCCGCCGAGAGGGTAGAGAAAGGCGGCGACTCTAAGTTTTCCCTTTTTCTCATTTTTCTTTCCATTTTCTTCTTTTTTTCCTTCTTTCCCTCTATGTATCGATAGTTTAGGGTTTTATTTGTATAAAATAAAAATGAGTTCCACTAAATTCAAATTGCAATCCAGTCCCTCATTTTCTATTTTATATAACATTTAGTAATTCTCATAATTGAAGATTAAGCTCCAAAATTCTGTTTTATTCGTCTTAACCCTTTATTCAATACTAATTTCATTCTTTGTGAATAATTGATTTTCGTATATTCAAAATAACATCTTGAATTAGTAAAAAATTGAAGTTTGAAAGGTGTACCCAAGTACCCGTGTCCAAAATTTGGACTCTTTTTAGCCATGTCCCCGTATCCTATAGTTTAGAAAATAAAAGATCCGACACTTAGATATGTACCCGTACCCGATACCCGTACCCGAGTCTGAGCATCATAGATCCTATCATATGCAAATGATATTTATAGTTAATATTACCTGCATTTGAAGGAAACAATGGCTTTGGAAAAGGCAACAAGTCCTAGTTAGATACTGAAATCTTTGGAACAGTGGACTTGACTTGTCTCTGATGCTTATCCTATTCATGTACTCATCTTGCAAATATATTTAGTTTTTACATTCCTGTTGTATCATTTATTTGATGTATCAGACATTTGACACATCTCAATTTAAGGTTAAGATAGAATTTCCTCATATAGGACTTAGAGAGCAAGAGGGTTCTAATGATGAGAGTAATAAGGTGGCAAACAGTATTCACACACAAGGGTGCAAGGACTATGATATCGTCATGCGACTACATGTTAAGTGCGTTCTATTCTTTCATTTATGTTGTGGTCCATACTTGATTCGCTCTGGACTTGTTTGTATGACTTGCTAGGAATCACGGATGCTCAAGTTGCAGTATCATCTAGAAACATTTACATCATTTTATCGGAATTACTTCTCTTAGTAGAGGTGGTTATATTCACATTGATTACTTTTATTAGTTAAAACTTCAATCCAAAATAACTTAATGGTTATTAGTTAAAACTTCAATCCAAAATAACTTAATGGTGGGAATAGTTAAATCTAGAAACTTCAGTATTTTTGAAATTTTTGTAATAATAAAATATGGAGAAAAAATAAAAAATATTGAACACAGAAGAACAAAATGAGGCCAGGGTGTGAGGGTTAAGATGGCGGAAGGTGGAGTCTTGCTTTTGGCTTTGTGTCTATGGCGGAGTCCGCACCAGATTTCTACTTCTGGTTTTGCATCTCCATCGATGTGGTTAGTTTGAAAGGGATGAAGAATTTCTCCAGGGTTTTGCAGAAAGAGGATAACGAAGAGGGAGCTGGGGAAGAAAATGGTTTGATCTCTGCCCTAATTGATTGAAGGTGGCTGTGGACTGGATTTTGGGAATGTGTTATATAGCTCTCGTGAAGTCCAATTCATAGAGTTAATGAAATTACAATTATTTTACTGGGAAAAGTTGTATGGTCAAAGCTCATTTAATTTGAGTTTATTTTTGTATTAAATTTCTTATTTTTTATATTTTAGCTTTGTGAACTTTTTAATTCATAATTAAAATGATTTAGTGCTATATCTTTTTTTGCTATTAAATTTAAATTTAGTTCTATAATTGTTTTTAAATAATGTATAAGACATTGAAATTGATTTTTTTCTTTAATTTTTTTGAAAAGAATTTATTTTGGCTTTAAATTTAAATTGATTTCAGTTATAATCCAATTGTTTAAATTGATTTTATCGAAAGAGTTGATGAACAAACTAATCCATGAGTTCATTTTTTGACGGCCAATATCAATTATTTTGTGGACACAAATGAACATTTAAATTGATTTGATTCAAAACGGTTGTCCAATACTTATATTTGAGTTCCTTGGTGTACTAGGTTTTTTATTTTTTATTTCTTATTTTTATCATGTAAACTTTTTATATAGTAATTAAAACATCACAACTTTTTGACAGCATTTTTCTGTCATTTTTTTTAAAAATATTTTGTAAAGACATCTTCGTACTCCTATCCAAAATTCAGATCCTTTTTAATCATATCCGAATATCTTAATTTTTAAAATTCAATATCTTTATTAAATTATAAGAAGACAACTGATTGAAAAGAACTAATTGAAAACAAGAACAGCTCACTGGCAATTCAAGAGGCTCGAAAACTCTCCTAACGATTGAAACAGAATTCACTAATGGAGTTACCCGCCGCTCCAAAATTGTAAATTGAAAACAAGAACAGCTCCCCACGTTTATTCTTCCCTCTTCTTGTATAGGTAAATTGTAATGGGGGTCTATCATTACCCGCCGCTCCAAAATTCACCTTGTCCTCTAGGTGGAAGCTAGGGAATTGCGTCTGGATAGACTCTACAGATTCCCAGGTAGCCTCGAACTCTGGAAGATCCCTCCACTTGATCAAAACTTCTAGTCCACTTTGTGTGCCAACAGAACCAGGCCTGAAGTTAAGGACGGATTCTGGTTCGATGACAAAATTATCTGGAGTGGTGAGGTGTGGATGAAGGGAAGAGATAGGTTGAGAAGTACCAATGGCCTTATGAAGCTGTGAGACATGGAACACCGGGTGTATGGCGTCTATAGTGGGCAGATGTAATTTGTAAGCCACTGTGCCTATTTTAGAAGCAACTTCAAATGGCCCAAATACCTTGGAGACAGCTTCTCGCAAGGCCTTTTTCCCACTGATTTCTGACAGTAAGGACGCAGCTTGAGGTATACAAAATCACCTACTTTAAACTGGATGTCGCGGCGGTGCCCATCAGCAGTCTATTTCATTCTCTGCTGAGCCCTGAAGAGTTGAGCCTTGAGTTCCTTTAGAATATCATCCCGATCCAAGAGGAGCTGCTCGATAGGGAGTTAGCCGTAAGGCCCCTCTCAAAACGTAAGATTGGAGGAGGATCACGTCCGTACACAATCTGGAATGGTATGCACTTTGTTGCGGTGTGAAAAGAGGTGTTGTACCAAAACTCAACTCAAGGTAAGAATTGACTCCAAGTGCGAGGTTTATTTGAAGCAAAACATCATAAATATGTTTCCAGGCATCGATTAACTACTTCTCTAACCGTCTGTCTAAGGTTGATAGGTAGTGCTATGTTTAAGGATAGTCCCCTCTGCTTTGAACAACTCTACCCAGAAACTGCTCAAGAATATTTGGTCCCGATCTGACACAATTGAACGAGGCATACCATGCAGACGTATAACCTCTCGAACGAATACCGCGGCCACCTCCGGAGCCGTGAAGGGATGTTTGAGACCGATGAAATGACCATACTTACTCAGGCGATCCACCACAAGATTAGTATCCAATTCCCCGGACTTTGGTAATCCTTCAATGAAATCAAGTGAAATGCCATCCCAAATCAGTTTCGGAATAGGCAGAGGTTGTAGCAACCTGTATGGAGATAGTGCCATATATTTATTCTGTTGACAAACGGCACAGTTAGTCACATACTCCTGCACATCCTTCTTCGTACCCAACTAGAAGACATCACGCGCCACCCGTTTTTATGTTTTACGGAAACCCAAGTGCCCGTCACCTTAGAGTTGTAGCTCTCTTGCAACATGATAGTGATGAAGGGAGAATGTTTGGGAAGGACCAATTGCCCTCAACGCTGCAATATGCCCTCTGTAATTGTGAACCCCGGTTCGCCCTGCATTCCTGACCTCAATTCTGTCACCAATTTTCCCAACGTTTCATCTGCCGCCACAGCCCGTTTTAATTCTTCCAAGTGTAGTGCCCTGGGAATAGAGACTGTGAGATGGCTGAGGATCGGTTCAATTCGAGAAAGGGCATCTGCTGCCTTGTTTTCTCACCTGGGTCGATAGTGGATATCGAAGTTACATCCCAATAGTCTAGTTAACCAATTTTGGTGCTCTTCACAAACCAAACGTTGTTTCAGCAAAAATTTTAGGCTCTTTTGATCCGTCCATACTACAAAATGCCGCCCCAACAAGTACTGACGCCATTTCTGAACTGCAAACACAATTGCCATTAGTTTCCTCTCGTAGACTGATTTTCGGTGGGCATTTGCTGGAAGAACTTTATTGAAGTAAGCAATAGGATGATGTTTTTGCATTAGGACTGCTCCCAATCCATGGCCAGAGGCATTGGTCTTGACGACAAACTGTTGAGAGAAGTCAGGCAATGCGAGCACGGGAAGCCTTATCATTGCTGTCTTTAATGCAAGAAATGCTGCCTCTGCTTCTTCACTTTAGAGGAACCCGTTCTTTTTAAGAAGCTCGGTCAATGGCCATGCCATTTTGGCATAGCCTGCAACGAACCGCTTGTAGTAGCTGGTAAGACCAAGGAACCCTCGAAGCTCCTTAATATTGCGTAGCGGAGGCCAGTTGATCATAGCTTTAATTTTACCCTGATCAGCTGCCACCCCTTTCTCGGAGATAACATGGCCTAAATACTCCATCGTTGTGTGCTCGAACACACACTTCTTTGCATTAGCATATAATTGATGCTCCAGCAGGTTTTCCAGAATAGTCCTGAGATGCTGGTGATGTTCCTCCTCCGATCCACTATATACCAATATGTCATCAAAGAAGACAAGTACAAACTTCCTTAAGTAGGGTCAGAAAATTTCATTCATTAGGTGCTGAAATGTTGCTGGTTCGTTGGTTAACCCGAAGGGCATGAACAGGAATTCATAGTGACCTTCCTGCTTTCGAAAAGCAATTTTAGGAGTGTCCTCTGCCTTTACCCTGATCTGATGAAACCCAGACCTCAAATCTAGCTTTGAGAATACTCGGGCCCCGTGTAACTCATCCAACAATTCGTCTATCACCAGCATCGAAAAACGATCAGGTACCGTGACCTTGTTAAGGGCACGATAATCTACACAAAAACGCCAACTCCCATCCTTCTTTAACTAGCAAGACCGGGCTTGAGAACGAACTGTGACTCGGTTGTATAATTCCCGCGGCTAACATTTCTTGGACTATTTCATTTTTCTGGACATACGGATAACGATAGGG
This sequence comes from Osmanthus fragrans, assembly GCA_019395295.1. Lineage (NCBI taxonomy): Eukaryota > Viridiplantae > Streptophyta > Magnoliopsida > Lamiales > Oleaceae > Osmanthus > Osmanthus fragrans. Next base: position 14,718,719 of record CM033355.1, on the reverse strand, counting down.
TCGTACACTTACTGGTGCTGCCCTAGGCTGGAGTGTAATAGCATGATCTCGAGTTCTTGTTGGTGGAAGCTCATGGGGTTTCTCAAAGACCTATTGATATTCCTTTAGTAACTGCCAAAGCAGGGCTGGAATCTCAGCTTCCCCCCTCTTCGGCCATCACCCTAGGCTTCCTAATTCCAATAGCAACCCCTGTTCTCCGTCCTTGAAAGACTTCACTATAGACTTCAGGGACACTTGTGTTTTGTCCAAACTAAAATCTCCTTGCTGCATGATGGTTTGGTCCCCTGCCTGAAAACTCATCGTCAACGCTCCCTAATTCACTTGCATCTTCCCCAAGGATCCCAACCATTTCATCCCTAAGATAACATCCGTGCAACCTAGTTGAAGGAGAAGAAAATCTACCACCACCTCAATCTGAGGCAAGGACACAATCCCCTTACACACTCCCCTGCCGTTGACAGCTAATCCAGTTCCCATGAGTACTCCATAACTGTTTGTACTAGTGATGTTCAACCCAAGTTGTCGAACAAGCTCTTTGGAGATAAAATTATGGGTGGCCCCATAATCCACCATGACGACCACCTGCCATCCCAGAATGGACCCCAGAAGTTTCATGGTTCGAGGTGCTGAAAGACCGACGACAGAGTTGATGGATAACTCAATCAATTCTCCCAGCCCATCGCCTTCTTCCTCTACAGGCGCCTCCGTCTGCTCGATTTCCTCTTCCTCTTGAACCACAAGCACCTGCAGCTCCTTATTCGAACATTTATGGTCGGGCTTAAATTTTTCATCACACTTGTAGCATAGACCCCTCTCTTTCTTCCTCTGCAACTCGGCGCCCATGAGCCTCTTAAAAGGGAACGCCGTTTTACCGCCGTCATTGGTCGCGGCATCAGCATCGCCGTCGACCGTGGGTAGAAGGTGCGTACTCATTGTCTTCTGGAATGTTATCGACGCTGGACTGAATAATGAGTTTGAGTGTGGGCTGCAGCTGGAATTAATTCCACCGATTTTGGATCTAAATGGGCCAGCCATGATTTTGGCCCTTTTTAGGGACTCATTTCTATCTTCCACCCTTTGGGCTAATTCCAGGATCTGGCCCAAGCCTTGAGGTCTCATCATTCTCACTTCTGCCCTTATTTCTGGGCTTAACCCATTGATAAAATTCCCTTTGGGCTAATTCCAGGATCTGGCCCAAGCCTTGAGGTCTCATCATTCTCACTTCTGCCCTTATTTCTGGACTTAACCCATTGATAAAATTCCCTTCCATCACCGTCTCAGGGATTGTCGGTAAGGGAGCGGCTAACATCTCGAACATTCTCCGGTATTCCTTCACCGTTCCCTCTTATTTCAACGCCAAACATTTCTCTAAGGCGGTCCCCTCTTGAGATGGGCGAAACTGATCCAACAGGAGGAGCTTCATCTCCTCCCCACTCCTCATGGTTTGCCTGCCATCTTCCCACTGGAACCAAGCCAGAGCTTCTCCTTCGAAACAGATGGCAGCAACTTCTCCCCGTTCCCAGTTAGGAAGGCGATTCATGATAAAATACCGTTTTGCCCGAAAAATCCATCCGTCCGGATCCTCACCTTTGAACATCGGCATTTCTAACCGATGAGTTCGGCCTCCGATCTGTTCTGTTTCCTCCCGGCGTCCACCAACTTCAGTATTTTCCCCTGACCTTTGAGAGGTGACCGGAATGTCTCGATTCAGAGTCATACCCGGTGGGCTGGATCCCACTCCCTTCTCCTTCCTATCGCATTCCAACGTTTCCCACTTCCCAATCCTTAGGTTGAATTATAAGACAACTGATTGAAAGGAACTAATTGAAAACAAGAATAGCTCACAGGCAATTCGAGAGTCCCGAAAACTCTCCTAACGACTGAAACAGAATTCACTAAATTAATGCCTACTGTGATATTTCCCTCCATTACATTATATTGGCTTTCTCCTACCTAATTTACTCTTTTGTCCTGCTAACCAGCTGACTTGGAATATTCTGGAATGCTGGCTGATTTGGCTCCCCATGTTTATTCTTCCCTCTTCTTGTATAGGTTAATTGTAATGGGTGTCTATCAGGATCATTCTCCTAATGTAATGCCAAAGCCTCTATGCCTAAGAAGCATGGGTACGCTGCCGACAATAGCGTATCCGTGTCCGACACGTATCGGACACGGGTACGCCTCCGACAAGCGTTAGCGCGTGTCGGAGTTGCTTGCAGCGTGTCGGAGGTCCTGGCGGAGATGAAGAAGTGAACTCGACAGTTGAAAACAATAGGCAAAATCGGAGGCTGCCGCTGGAAGAAAACAATGAAGAAGAAGAAAGAGAATGTGCTGTTTCGGTCTTGTAGGGAAGAAAGAGAAGAAGAAGAGGAGGAGGAGGAGAGAAGAGAAGAGAGAGGAAAGAGAAGACCAAGAGTCAAAGACCGTTTGAACTTTGAAAAATGGAAAAATCTTTTGTACTTTTTAAAGAACTATTGGATCAAGACCAAACACGTTAAATATTGTACCATTTTTTAAAATAGTATATTACCTTTTTTTTTTTAAAACTTTATTCTTTAACAAATCACCCAACAAAATTTTATGTTAATTAATTTTTTACCATTCACCCTCCATGTATATTTATTATTTAATTACAAATACAATAAATATTTAAAAAAAATATTAATTTAGATTATTAAATTAAAATTAATATTTTAATCAACATGTCGAAGACGTATCGGGTCAGAACTTTTTGGAAAAATCACATGTCGACGTGTCCGTGTCGGTGCTTCTTAGCTCTATGCTCAAACCGTTAACTTACGTAATATTCGCTTTGGTAGAGCCTCAACCCATCTTACCCCTCATAGATTTTTGTTGTGTCTCAAGGATTCGAACACATGACCTTCCTTTAAGAGAGATTTTCGCCCTTGTCTAATTGTGCTTCTTTGTGAATTTTTAGTGTTTTTCAACTGTTATACAGTGTCAACGGGAAGCAGTTGCAATTGTTAAACAAAGTGAAGCTGTTATAATTTTTTATATTTGAATTACGGAAATGCCCTCTTTATTTTTCTTCATTTTTTTATGGGGCATTTTCGGTAATTCATTCTGTAAAAAGCTATGAAAGTTGCCTTTTTTCAACAATTGCAGATGTGTCCCTGATTCAACAATTGCGGCTGCTTCCTTGTTACGATGTATAACGGTAAAAAATAAGCTAAAAATTCACAAAGAAGAGTGACCAGACCGGGGCTTAAGTGAACCCTGGTACCAAATTGGGCAATTTTTGTAATGACTCGTACCTTTATGCTCAAGCCATTAATTTACGTACTATTCGCTGTGGGTGGACGTCTGCCCACTTACCTTCTCACAAATTTCTATTGCGTCTCTAGGATTTTAACTCAAAACCTCTATTTTATGAAAGATTTAAGTTGAATCCTAGTACTAATTGGGCTGACAGATGTCCACTGGCAGTACGTAAGTTAACGACTTGAGCATAGAGGTTCGAGTCATTACAACAAATGCGCATTTTTTTTAACGATTCACCTCTGTGTCCAAACTGATAACTTACTTTTTGTCTGCTCTACTATGTGAACCTGAGTCCATCTTACTCACGAATTTTTGTCATGTCTCCAGGATTCGAACACATGTATTTTACTTAATATAAACTTAAATTGGCGGCTTGGGCTCAGAGTATGGGTCGTTACAAAGTTGCTTAATTGGTATCAGGATTCAACTTAAGTCTCTTAAGAGAAAGATCATGGTTTCGAACCATTTTTGTAAATGTCATTTTCGCAAAAGCATTAGTACTTATTACTTTGTAAGTCATTCGTAAAAAAATTTTTAAAAGATAAGAAATTTATTCCCTTTCTTTTAATGGCATTATCACTATATTTTAAGAGTAGTTTTAATCGTTATACGAACTCTTTAAATATTTTTATCCTTATAAGGTGCTATCACCATGTCTTAAAATATTAACACCCTTTGTCAACTCTTTCGTATATTACTTTTAATAATTATATAGGACGTTAATATCATATTTTAAAATGTTAGTGCCATTGATGAAAATTTAATGTGGGTATACCCTCCTTGTTTTAGGGTAATACTACCTCTCTTTGATAGGCATTGTTACATAAGTTTGAGGTGCTACTATCCAACTGTACCAACTAATATATTCACTGCAATTTATTTCCCTCATTCACAAAGTGGTGTAAGAGTTTTGCTACTTGTTATAGAAAGAGCTTTTAAATATCTATCTCGTAAACGGGTTCTGGTGAATTTTGTTAAGATAAAGTGGTGACATCCTCAAGGTCGCTAAGTTTAGGTTTACTTATAAAATAAAACAAAAAAATTTAACGACTTTTGGGGGCGCCAAAGATTAGGTGGTTACAAAAAGTAATAATCAAGAAAGTAAACACGGGAATAAACCAAGCTCAGTTTATTTTTATAATGCGTGATATGAAGCTTTGATGCTACAAGTTTACATATACAAAATGCAAAACCAATGCGGATAAAATCTCCGTGAGGGTAAGATGGGCACAGATGTTGAGTCGTTACAAAAACGTGTCCAATTGGTACTAAGATTCAATTTAAGTTTTTTTTAAGGGGAGGTCATGTGTTCGAATTTTGAAGACGCGACAAAAATCCATGAGAGATAAGATGAGCTGAGGCTCTCCTATTATAGCGGACAGTACGTGAATTAACAACTTGAGAATAAATGTTGGATCGTTACACCTAGATATGCACCCGTATTTGACACCTGCACCCGAGTTCGGGCAACATAGATGGTTTATATTTAGAACTGCGATAGTGGTTAGAATATCATTAAATTTGCTATTGACATGAATGTGCAAGTTATTGTTTAGCATTATCACATGACATGAAGTTCATATCTAACCAAAGTGTTCTCATATCCAAGTTTATAAGATTTTTTGTATGTGCATGTTGCAGTTGTTTTATGCTCATGGACTTGTTTGTACTTCTTAGCTTACATATTTATGGTTTTCAAATGATCCTCCTATAATTGATATGGGACATGAGTCATCACGTTTAAATTGTGAGAAATCTCTTGTGCTGTTTAATCGTTATTCCCTATAACATTCAAAGAAATAATTTCCGGGAGATGGTTTAGTATTGGTGTTTGCTGCCTCACGGGTTCTGTAGGTTAAATTTAGAAGGATTTTCACTTACAGACCTAATCATTGTTTGAAATTTTGATCTTCTGATCTCTCTCAATTTGTGTATGGGTGTTTATGCCTACATGCCACGAATAAATGATTTCATATGTTTTGATTAACTGTGTTTTCGTGCAGCACTGATTTGAGACTGAACCAGCCAAGGTATGCAACCCTTCCCAACATTATGAAAGCGAAATCGAAGGTTATAAAGAAAGTTACTCCACTGGATTTGAACGTAGAGATCCGATCTGACTTGGAGGTTGTTCAGGTGACAGAACCACCCAAGAGAAAAGCAGGCATTATTGTGTCTTCTATTGTTGAACTAATCGACAAGTTGAAAAACGAAGCTCACGTAATTTGATTACATATAAGCTGTTGTCTGCTAAGTTCCTCTGCAGATTTCTTTACTCACCAATGCGTTTCGATTCTTGTAACATTTGTTTACATAATGCATGTATAGGACTAGTGTGGATTCCTCATCAATGATCAATAAAATTTTATATAAACTTGTACTTTTAGTTTTCTCATGAAACACAGGAATGGCAACGAGAGGGGTTTTTATTTATTTATTATTATTATTATTATTATTATTATTTTTTTTTTTTTTATCAACGAGAGGGTTCGAAATAGGATCCTATTACTCGTCCCCGTCCCCGTCCCCATGCCTGTTTATTTGGGGTTGGGCCGGTGTAGGGATGGGGACGGGACCCTGTTTATGCCCTTGTTTATTATTATTATTATTATTATTATTAGAATAATTTTACTTAATGTACCACTAGCAGGGCTGTTATTATTATTATATTATAGTTATAAGTTATTTTGAAAAATTGAAAAGAGTGATATAAAAAAACAACATTATACTATTGATAAATGTAAATATAATAAATTTTATTAGTCGGGTTGGGGACCATTGTCCTCGTCATAGACTAGAGAAAGGATTTTGGTCTCGTTCCTCAATTAATTTGAGATTCCTTGCTTTATTGCTATCTCTAATAAAATCGTCATTTTCCTATTGCTTTCTATTCAGTATACCTATATTAGAAATATTCTAATGTCCACAGTGGGGAAAATAAGGTATACTCACTGTCAATGATTGTGTGTCAAGTGTTCGGCTAGTGAGATCATGTGTAAAATATCGGACACTTAACAATGTTTAAGTGGTAGTAGACAACAAAACACTTCTAATATCAATATAACCATAATTATTAGACTTGATCCAGTCATTGGTCTGACCAAAGCACCGTGTCGTGGATCGTTGGTTCAACCAGTGGGTCATTGTCGAGTCAAAAAGTAAAATAAAATTGCTTCTTTTAAAAAAAAAAAAAAAATAATGCATGGATGAAAGTTAAAATGGATTCTAACTTGAAGATTCATTCATTTATTAAAATATTATAATTTTCAATTTTTTTTTAAAAAAAAAATCTTATAATTTTATCATATTTTCTTAATATTTATATATTTGTATCTGTAAACGCTCCAAAACTAGCCCATAAACATTTTTTTAAATAAAAACAAAGATTTCGAAGCGTTGGGATTTGATCAATAAATCGAAATTTTTTATTTCAACAATTTAAATGAGAAAATTTCATATATACTTAAATCTTAAATATTACGATTTAAACTTTCAAATTCAATTTAACATGGAATGTCAACGATTCGAACATTGATGCACGTAATTAAACATAATTTGTTGTCTTAAAATAAAAGTTTGAAATAAATCCTTGCTAGAATTTTACTTGACGATCCGTAGACTTCAACTCGTTCAATCTTCCACACATTCAATGTTTTAAAAAGCTCGTCTAGGCTCGAAACTTGGACAAAACGTCTCGTTTCGTGCCTAGACGCTTTTTTTTTTCCAATTCCTAAATGACTGATTTTTTTCTTCATTTCTTTTGTCTACCGTAAACGCGCCTTATTAATTTTTTTTAAAGTCTTTTATTTGACTTTAGCTTATTATTATTTTTTAAAAAAAAACTTTTCATTTGACTTTAATTTCAAGTTTTATAAAAATTTTATTTGTACAGAAATTAAAAATTACTTTATCTAAATAGTTAAATAAAATTTTAAATTATGGTGTTATCTACATTACGTAATTATGATTTTGAAACTCATTTTATTACAAACTTCAAAAGCATATATGAAGTTCATTTAAATATATTAAGTAGGACATGTCGAGCTGAAAACTGAAATTATGAAAAATATTTTAATTTTTGCATTTAGAAAACTTGAAAATTGTATAATTGACTAATGGTAGGAGTTATTAAGTAAATATTGTAATTCATAATTTTATATGTATAATATGTATTATTTCAATTATTAAATAAATTTTACAATGATTAAAAATTAAAAATAATATTATAAATAAGAAAACATTTTTTTTTTACGCTTATACCTCGCCTAAGTTCACTTAAACTTGTAAAGCTTGAAGCATCGGTTGTACGCCTAGCCATATTTTACGCGTTTTAAAATACTGAACACGACCCATCCTAATCTAAAATTGTTGTAATAGTGAGTATTTTGAATATACACATTAAAAATACGTGCAATTGTTATTTAACATGATATAAATATAAAATAACATAACATAACATATCGATATTTTTAGATTTAAAGCAAATTGGTCGAGATATCAGATAACTCGAAAAATTTCTTTAGAATTCACATATCCCTGTAGGATTTACACATTTGGACCTAACGGTCTATCTCGAAAGATTTACATAAAAATCGATTCGGAAACCTCAGAATATTTTATGTCAAAATTATATAAATATCCGGAAAATAAGAATTTACCACTCTGTACCATATATTCTTACCTGAATTGATATCAAAATATCTGAAAATATAGCTTGTGAAAAATATAAAAATGATACTCTGTTTCAATTTCAAAAGTGTTACTGGTGTGAAACAGTACAATATTAACTTTGTGGTAAAAGAAAATTATATATTTACATTCTTTCCTACGCTACGTGGACACGTAACTTGCACAAATTCGAAAGGTATTTTCAGGTTAATGAGAAATAATGAAGTTAGTTACCATTGGTTAATGGAATCAATGGATTTAAAATCAATTAAATTAATTTTACTTTTAGGTTAAAATTAGTTTAATTTGTATTTCCTTTTCATACACATGCAATGAATGTTCATTTTCTTTCTTTCTTTATTAATAAACAATAGATTTTAGAATACTCTTTTTTTCTATCAAAATAACTCGAACATGCTGAGTACAATTTTTTTTTTCTTAAGCCCAATTTATGTGATTTAACACAAGCTACAAAATGAATATATATATATATATATATATATATATATATATATATATATATTACCCACTTCTACAATATTTACATTTTTTTTATCCAAATAAAATTTTCGATAAATTCTATAAAATACACATAAGAAAAAAAAAATCGTTCATGCAAATAAGTGGGTTAGACTTATCATTTTTATTTTGAAACTTTAGTGGACTTAGAAGGCTAGACATGTGCTAATCCAATTGTTATACGATCGGTAGTAAATTAAGTCCCATACGAAAATAATAAGAAATTTTTTGAGGTATTACATCCCTTTTTCCATAAATTAATTTCGTCCTTGAAATTACTTTATCTAGTCGAAAATCTTTGGATATTTGGCTTTTATATCCTCTTCTTTCTCCCAAGTTGTCTCTTCGAGTCTATGATTTTTTCATTGAACCCTGACCCAGGCAATTTCTTTATTTTTTAATGCATGTACTTTCTTTTCGATAATTTCCAAAGGAGTCTCTTCATACACTAGATCCTTCTGTACATCCAACGAGTTGTAGTTTATCACATGCTCAAGATCATGCATATGCTTTCCAAGTATTGATATGTGGAATACATTATGTACTGTCGATAGTCCAGGTAGCAATGCTAGATAGTACGCCACATTCCCAATTCTGTCTAGAATTTCGAAAGGACCAATAAATCGGGATCTCAACTTTCCCTTCTTTCAAAATCTAAGAACCCTTTTTATTGTTGCAACCATTAGAATCACTTTCTTACCGATTTCAAATTCTACTGACTTTCTTCATTGGTCTACATAGTTTTCCTGTCTATCATGAGTTGACTTTCTTATGTCTCTAATTTTATCAATTGTTCGTAGTGTCCTTGCAATAATTTTTGGTCCTAAAATTTGATTTTCTTTGACTTCGTCTCAGTGAATCAAGGATCTACACCTTCTACCATAGATGACTTCATAAGGAGCCATGTCAATAGTTGCCTAGAAGATATTATTATATGTAAATTCCACTAATGTAAACTCCACTAATGATATGTATGATTCCCAACTACCTCCCAAATCCCAAATACATGCCCAGAGCATATATTCTAAAATCCGAATAGTCCTTTCAGACTGTCCATCAACTTGAGGATGACAGGCAATGCTGAAGATTAACTTTTTCCTCATAGCTCCTTGTATGCTCTTTCAATATTTAGAAGTAAATATTAGATCTCGATCTGAGATGATAGATGCTAGAACTCCATGCAACCTAACAATTTCCTTAACATTAAATTGAGTAAACTAATCCATACTACAGTTCATTCTTACTGGAAGAAAATGAGCAGACTTTGTCAATCGGTTCACAACTACCGAAATGACATTGTGTCCTTTCGTTGACTTTGGAAAACCTACAACAAAATTCATTTCTATTTTCTCCCATTTCCACTCTGAAATTTCCAATTGGTTTAGTGGTCTTGATGGTCTCTGATGTTTTACTTTAACTTCCTGACATATTATACACTTCTTAACAAAGAGACCAATGCCCATTTTCATATTCCTCCACCAAAATATATCTTGAATGTTTGGATACATTTTTGTACCACCATGATGTATGGCGTATGGGGTAGAATGAGCTTCTTCTAATATCTCTTTCCTTGTCCCTTCATCTTTCGGTACACACAATCTTTCCTCGAATATCAAAGCATTGTCATCTGCTATTGCAAAACCCATTCTTTTACTTATACCAACTTCTGCCTTGATTTTCCTCAAAAATAGGTTATTGTCTTGGGCATCCTTGATTCGACTCCTAAGAATATGTTGAATGTTTAATTCTACATTCCTTGCAGTAACCCGAATTGGTAGAATGACAACTTTTAATTTCAACCTCTCGAATTCCTTCACCAACTGCACCTGAGCTGTGAGTAAAATTGCTAGTTGTCTCAATACATTTTTACTAAGAGCATCTACGACCACATTAGCCTTACCTGGATGGTAATGGATCGTGCATTCATAATCCTTAACTAACTCTAGCCACCTTCTCTGCCTCATATTCAAATTTTTTTGAGTGAAGAAGTATTTTAAGCTATTGTGATCTATGTAAATATCGCATTTTCCCATAGCGGTAGTGACACCATATCTTTAGATCATGTACTACTGTCCCCAACTCTAGATCATTTATAGGGTAGTTCTGCTCATGTTGTTTTAGCTGTCTTAAGGTGTATGCGATTACCTTTCCATACTGTATCAGTATACATCCCAAGCCTTGTTTAGATGCATCATCGTATTAAACGAATCCGTCTAAACCCTCTTGTATAGCTAAAACTAGAGTTGTAATCAATTTCTATTTTAGTTCTTGAAAACTCTCCTCACATTCTCAGTCCATTGAAAATTTACTCCCTTCCTGATTAGTTGGGTCATCGGCCCAACTATTTTGGCGAATCTCCGATGATAATGGGCTAGTTCCAAGAAACAACAAATTTCACCTACATTCGTTGGTCTAGACCAGTTGGTTACTGCCTCAACTTTCTACGGCTACCTCAATCCCTCTCGCCATAAACACATAACCAAGAAAAATTATACGATCAGTAAAAATTCATTTTTCTTGAATTTAGCATACAATTTCTCCCTTCATAGTGTTTCCAACATTATATTGAGTTGTTCTTTATATTGATCCTTATTTTTTGTATACACTAAAATTTTATCGATAAAGACAGTAACAAATTTGATCTAAATACTGATAGAATACTTGTTCATCAAATTCCATAAATACAGCAGGAGCATTCGTTATTCCAAAGGACATTACCATGAAATTGAATGACCATAGCGAGTTCTAAATGCCGTCTTTGAAATATAATTTGTCTTTATTTTAAACTGATGATAACCTAACCTCAAATTAATCTTGAAAAATATTATTGTACATTTTAATTGATTAAAGAGATCTTCGATCCTAGGAAGGGGATATTTGTTTTTAATAGTCAATCGATTTCGTTCCCTATAATCAATGTACATCCTCACTTAACCATCTTTGTTTCTTCACAAACAAAATTGGTGCAACCTAATGAAACATACTTGGTTAGATGTAACATTTATCCAATAATTTCTACAATTATGTCCTTAATTCTTGTAGTTCTTTTGGCGACATCCTATATGGAGCTTTAAATACTGGCACTGCTCTAGGTACGAGGTCAATTGTAAACTCCATTTTCTTATTAGGTGGTGGGCGAGGTAAGTCATAAGGAAATACATCAATGAAAACTCATGCAATCAGTACATTACAAATAATGAGCTTCGATTGCTAAGTTCCATATATACTCACTATAAATCCCCGGCGAGATCTCATTTTTAACATCTTTTGCCGGTGTGATCTCAACTCCTACATCTACTACTGCAGTTCACCTCACAAAGACGTCTCCTACAGGCTCGACAAGCGAAATAGTCAAGTCTGTCACATAGTTTTCATATGATTGAATGATAGATCTACGGTTCAATACTGTTCTACAAGTTGTGGATTTTCTAGCAATCTTATAAGTTCTAACCATATCTATCACATAAGTGTCCAATTATGTTTTGTCATCATCAGTAATATCAAATTATACATTATGCTTTTGTGGTTTTAAAATAATGGCTAGTCATCATTTTTTTCATGTATATTAAAACAAAATACTAACATGAATAACATATTTCATTCTAAATGTCATAATGATTTCATGAATTCAAAGATTTAATGATTTATAAATCGTGCTCGAAAAAATAAAATGGAACATAACATTTTATTTCATACCTTGGGTTAGTCAGATGGTAGTAGATTAACAAGTGTTAAATGTCGTGTATCTTATTTTAATACTTGTTTACATCCTTCAAATCATGTCAGGCACTTCAGGGTACCACCTGTCGACACTTAAGACCTCGCACATTTTCAAATGTAGTTGAGAGATTTTACCCAAGAAATGGGTAAATTTTTTTTTGGAAAGATCAGAACATGGAAATAGATCAATTCCTCTAATTAGACACAATGTCACAGCCTATTCGAATTTATGGTATAATTTTTGAATTAGTCTATTTGTACAATGTTTTTGACAAACATTGTTGATAATGTTTGAGGTGGCACTAGACTAATGATTTAAAAAATAGCACTCATCGATATCCCACGTACACTGTCCATTCTAATACCTACAGCAAAATGAAGATTAGTTGACACAAAATTATCAGAATACTTAATAGGTTTAATCTAATTTGTACGTACCGAATCTGTATTTCCATGTTCGTTATTCCAATGTCATGGGTTAGCGCCATTGTTGTCCAGCAAATATGGAACGTAGTATGGCATTGCATGACATATTGTACACCATGACAATTATCACACAACCCAAAAATATATGAAGTACCCTTAACTATTTAGATTGAACCTCATCATTACCTTGACTATCCGGGCGGATCGAAGTAGACGATTGTAAGTGTTGTAAAAATTCAAGTCTCTGGTTTGCACCCTACATGAAAAAATATTTAACTTATCAATCATATTCATCTGCATAAAGGAAATGTAATCATGTAAAATTACTAACCATTAGGAGTTGTGAATATGATAATGGTATCGGCATTGAATATTATGATTGTTGAGTTGTCTGAAACACAGTTGCACCATCTCCAAGATTAATTTGGTGCACCATGGGTTTCTTCCATTTGTTTGAACTGCAACCTACCTGCATCGCAACTTTCAAAAGTATACTTTATTTGTATTCGTACACGGTTAAGAAAACAATATGGTATCCAAATAATGTCACATACCTTCACTTTATTTGAACTCCATTCCAATGGGGACTTCTTCCAATGTTTTTTTGGAGCGCCATTTCTCTTTGCCCATCTTGGATCCCGAACGCTAATGCATCCACTGCTAGTATTCTCCAATGCTACATCCCGTGATGCTAAACGAGTCGTACAATTGGATATGACATTACTCCCGCAACATGACCCCAATGTGGCCATCTGTTTACACTGAGATTCGATCCATTCCAATATGGAACAAGATTTCACATCATCATCACAAGTGATGTTGCCAATGTAGTAAACGATTTAACCATCTTGTCATACATCAACCGTGCTGGAGTACTAACTAACCCGTCGTAGTTCATTGCAACCCTCGTGTAGGATCGTATAACATCTCTGTAAAATGTATTTATCTGACAGCGATTTCACGCCATTGGGTATCAAAACTGTGTTCACATGCCTACATAGAATTCCTCGAAACTCAAATAAATGGCAGCTGCAAAAAATATCACATTTGTCCCTCGATAATAAGATGAAAAATTTTTTTTTCCTACAATGTGGTCATACATGACATCTTCGTGTACCTCGTACATCGTCCCCGAACATCTCTTGTTAACAGATATAAGGTTGCAATAAACTTTGCCAGCGAACTCCCCTTGAACTTTCCTAAATTTCGAAATTGTGTACACTGCATGGAATTACTTTTCCATTTCATACCTATTTGCACAATGTACCATTTGCAAGAAATACTTGAAATCTGTTTGAAACTCTTTCTCAACCTTATTTCTCAATGCTCGTTCATATTGTTCGACAAATTGCTTCAATGAGGTCTTCGAATGAACATACCCGTCGAAAAAATATTTTAATAATCTCACTTCTTTGAGTTGTTCACATCCCCACCCAGAAAGTAGTTTTCAAATAGCAAGGAACCCAACAAAATCTATTACCATAGAGACCTGACAACCATTCATTAATCTGCAAACTATATGTTTCTATCATCACTGGCCAACCTTCTTCAAATTCTTCAACAAATTGAGAATCATAAACCGTATATAGTAGAGAATATCAAAGCTTTATCAACATGAAAATCGAAATTTTTTAGCAACTTTTTCAATATATGCCACAAATAACCACCTATGCTTTATATTGGGAAACACAAATCTGAATTGTGTTCTACATTGCCATGTCCTGATCACTTATTATCCCATTGGGAGCATGGTCGTTCATGCACTACAACCATGTCCAAAAAAGTCACACAAATGTATCAGTATCCTTGTTTGATGTGAGACTACATCGGAGGAGTGTCGACTGTCCGTGATGGTTCACTCCAACAAAAAGGGCAAACGACATATCATACTTGTTTTTAGGTATGTGGTATTGAATGTGACAATATCGCCAAACTCCATACATGCCTGCCGACTCTTATTATCTGCCCATAATATATTTTTCAGATGCGATTCTTCATCCAAATCAATACTGAAGTAGAACCCTGAGTATCGTGCTTGCATAGTCGAAAAATATGACTGTATTACTGCGGTGTCACCTTCTCCAAGTTTTAACCTCCTAACTTGTTCAACATAGTTTCGATAATCCTTCTCAACGCATGTCATATTCTCATATCCACCTGCTTCGACAACTACAGAGTTGGAACTTTCGTGCAGCGGTATTCCTGCAATATCATTTACTTCAAGCCGACGTTTCACCTAAGCACTTATTCTCTATTGCATCGATACAATCTGAACTTCGAAAGACTTGTTTTATGATTGTGATTGAGGTGTACTATGTTAATTCGCCATATTCCACGAACATCCGAACATGCAGTCAGTCTGACTTTATATCCACTCTATATTGTAGCTTGTGGTTTCAAAGAAACATTTGTATTATTGGTTTTTTTACCTTCACGGCTTGTTGCGCCATCACCCAGTAATTTTTCATTGTCAATATCATTCTCGACATCAGACTCCAGATTAAAAAAAAAATGATTTTACAATACAATAAAGTTCTAATTTTACAACAAATTTTAGATTTGAAACTTATCTTCAGATTTCACAATAAATTTCAGGTTTTACCTTTTCCTGTCATCGATGGAAGCGAAGATCGACAAATGGTAGTAAATATCGACGGTGCGACTAAAGTGATATTGGACCCAGCCAAATGAAAGGAGACTTTGGAGCTTGGAGATGTCGAAGCTGTAGATTTCAAAGGAGGCCGGAGGTCGATGTGTACATGCGGAGTGTGAGTGAAAAAATGCAGATGAAAATGAAGAAAACAAAATGGGGGAAAAAAGTTGCAGGGAAAGAAATGGTGCCCAAATGATGAATGGGGAAAGAAAATGGGTAAATGGGCTACTGTTTGCTTTTCACATGAGTTTATCCACGTGAATTTGCTTTCCATTGCTTTTCATTGGTTTTGAAACAAATTAGAATAATTAACCATTTTTTCAAATTTCCATGTCATTCAGTTGGAGCTTGTGTCAACCCCTATGTTAGTCTAGCATTATTCTAAAAATTTTACTCCACATTTTGGCATGAGAGCTACTAATCTCTAAATGTAACTTGTGGATATGTTCAAAATGTTGTCCAAATGATAAAAATAGTCATCTTATTTTTTCATATAATATAAACAATGTTTTATAAAGCATAAAGCATGACGGAGTGTAGAGGTCAAACTTTGGCTTAGGCTTTAAAAAAAAAAAAACCTTTTTTTCTTATTTTTAATATTATTTAAAAAATTTTAATCAATCAAAAAATTAATTGAAGAAAAAAAAAGCATAAAATCATAAAAAATAAAAAAAAGGCACAAAAAAATAAAAAATAAAAAAGTACAAAATGCAAGAGGCGAGGTAAATAAGTGCTGCTTTTTAGAATACTGAATATAAACAGCAAGGTTAATAGTATTTATGTGATCATTTTAAACATTTTAAACTTTATTATTTGAGTATAATATTTTGGTTGTTAGGTTTTGTTTGTTGTTTTATTTTTAAATTATGTGTTAATAGATTTAACCCTTGTTTGTTTTGCTAAAAAAAAAATAATTTTTTATTAAATTTTGATAAAATATAATGAAATGTGTGATTGAAAAGTTTATAAAAGTTGTGAGTCATATTAAATATATAGTTAAAATTAATTACTAATTTTAACACGATTTATATTTTTCATTTGTTTTATATTTTACTTTTATTTTTTCTCACATTGTTAGTTAGTGAAAAAGTTATTATTATTATTTTTTTTTTTTTTAAGTTTCAAAGATGATTATTCTTTTCATTGTGAGGCAAAAAATTCATATTTGAAATAAATTTTAAATGGAGCTTGTAATACGGTAGGGATCATGTTGCCCCCGTCCTCATCCCATGTACTCGATTAAATTAAATTAAATTAATTTTTTTGCTATCTCTAAATTAACTGGTGTTCAAATACTAATAATGTTATGTAGCATTATTATAAATATATTTTGATTATTTGTAATTTAAATTGGATGACTACTGAAAAAGAGTCGCCCCGTATGATTTTTAAGCTACCGGACATCTTATCAAGTTGTAGTGCTTAGATTAGACGTTTTATCAATTGCACTTCCAATCAATGCAATTTGCAGAAATAATTGGCCAAATCCTCAATGACTATTCCCCGCCTCCTAAGTCCAAATCGTTCTTCTTGACGTGACCTCTGTCCTCAGTTTTCAACAGCATAATCTAATAATTCTCCCTAAATTGAACAAAATAAAATTTTCTACTTTTCTGTAAATTTCTCATTCGATTTTTCAGAATGGATAACCAGAAATGGAAGTAGAGACAGAACGTGTCGCACCGCCCACTTGGAACCTCTTTGTCGATCCGAAGCCCTAATGCTCTATGCTACCAAAGTACTCGTTCTTTATATTCAGATTCAATGTATCTTAAGAATTGATTGATGTAACATTTGTATTAAGTAGTGTCATGTCTGCCAGTCTAATATAGTAGGTCAGTTGACCCGTTGTCAACGATAGCAGTCAAATGTAATTAATGCACAAGTGGTGTGAGACTTCCACCGTTTAGATTAGGGTACGTGAATTTGATCCAACGATCACTACGTCGGATAGAATACTATAAATACTTCCTCATGACAAATAAGAAATATAAGAAAGTTCCATATTATAGTTCAATATTATAGTTCAATATTACTTCCTCATTTTCTCTTTTACATTATCGTTTCAATCAAGAACGTGCTATAATATGTCTACGTGTATGTTCAAGAAAATGATATTTGTTGCCACATTTTTTGGGGTCAACAATTTTCATGGTAATAAAAGAAAGGTGATTAACAAAAAAGAAAACTCCGAAACAATGTACAAGAAAATAAGAACTAACAAAAGTTTTTTGTGAGTTCTTTCAAGTAATTGCAAGAAACATTCGATGAAATATGTTGTAACCAGTTTCTGTGTTTAAAATGGCATAATCATCGAAGAATGAAATGTCAAGAAGAATCTCAAAAAGATAATTTTGGTGGCTTCATATGTTGTAAGAATCTTAAATCGATAATAAAATGAATGAATAATCATGATAAACCAACATAGACACGACCTATCAGCCAAGATGTGGATTTATGACATGCACTAGACTCCTCGCAGAACCACATTACCAAAAAAACAAACAAATGCTTTATCAATTTATCTGAATATATACTGGCTAACCTTCAATAATATACTGGCTAACCTTCAATATCCTGATCTCTTCCAAAAGCTTTTTGTGAGAATATATGGTTCTCTTAACTCTAGTTTAATTGTGGCCCCTTAGATTAATTGGACTGTCAAGATTTATTCCATGTGGGATATTTTGTTTGGCTTACTTGAGAAGCTTTCCTGTGTGTTTTTCGAGATATAGGCCACTCCCTCATTTTGGTAGACTTGACTTTTACATTTTATCACATTAAAAGGGCCTCTCTCTCTCTCTTAAAATCGAATCTTTCTCTTCATATTTTCGTATGGAGACTCTCTGCTTCTTGAGAGTCTTCTTGTGAGCTTCATCTTCTTGCCTCTTCTTATGTGTTCCTTGGTGATTACTTAGGCATGAAATAGTGGCTAAGTATAGGAGCTATTATCTCATAGCTAGGTGGTAGGGAAGGGCGGTGGTGGAGGCGGTTTGGAAGAGGTTCTTTGCCGGTTTTCTCATTCTCTCTCTTGGTGGGGAGATTTGCACGAAGTGAAAGGGTGTTCCTGAGTCTAGGAACCCAACACTTTTCATTCATCTCTTTATACTCTTCAAATTCAGTTTTTAGCTGGTTCAGAACTTTGATGGCATCACCAAGTATGGCCAATTTGTCAAATTTCACGGGTCTCCCCAGTTCCAGAAGATTGGAAGTTAGATCCCGGATATATCAGCAAATCTCTTGGGATATTTCAGCATATTTATCTTTCCATATTTTACCTTTACAATCACTTTGTAATATTTTATTTACGTCATTGTTGTAGACTCTTCCTATATATTTTCCCCTATGTGGTCATAATACAATTGAGTCTTTTATTGTCTCCCTATAATTTTAACATGGTATCAGAGCCTTCTCAATCCTAAAGAAATTAACCTTTAAATTTCGTTTCCGAAGAGTGGCCGGCAATTTTTTCTTCTCTGTGCGTGTTCAATTGTCAATTTCTTCCCTGTGTCTGCAATTTCTCTCTACAGAATTTCTCTCTCTCTCTCTCTCTCCCGTCCAGTCTTCTTCCCCTCTTGCTTCCTTTGAATTTTTTTTAACAAAGCAGTATACAGCAATAGGTGCCATTAGCTATCACCGGGCCAAATTTTTTGTTATCTGAAATCTACCGGCAACAACACAGTAAAAGGGTGGCTGCTCAATAAGATGCTTATCTTGTGGACTGTTTTAATCGTATGGACGTCTGAGAAAGGTATCGAAGGTCCACTAAGGTTCCGAGGAACAGGAAGGCATCGATTCTGTCCATTCAGGACCAGAATCCCGGGGGCTCTCTTTGGTGCACCGAGAAATCCTAATCCTTGCTGTTCGTCTTTTGTTCTGTCCAAGCCATCGACTTCTTCCGCCTTTTCTTTTCCAGCCGCCTCAATTGTTGACTTTTCAAAGGGATCCCCCAAAATTCTTCCAGCAATTCGGCTTTCTGTGAGTATCTTTACTCCAATTCTAGCCCACCTTTTGTTAATTGCCTCAGCCGCAGTTTTTGCCTCCAAAAAGGGACTCCCAAATGTTTCTCCCGAAAGTACACTTTCGACATCCAAGGCACCAAAGGTTTTCTCATTTTCTTTCAAGAAAGTGCATTTAATATAAAGTAAACTGCGTTCAAAATTATATTCATCCAAATGTTAAAAAGGGTGACAAACATATAACATGTCAGCAGCATAGAACAACAATGCAGGCATTTTGGGGGCACCACACGTAATAAAACTAGCAAACACGAGAAACATTTAGTATAAATTTATAAGCTACCTGTCGTTCAATTTTTCTCTCCTCGTTTTCTCACGACAGGCTTTAGTTCCAACTCCTCTGCACAGATCACCGTGTTGCCACAACAGGTTAAGAATAGAAAAGGAAGCAAACTTTGCTTTGAAGCAAGAAAAAAGATGATACATATCTCCCTTAAATTCTTTTCTAATTTGCCACAAGAAAGGGAAAATGTGTTCATCTGCACATTCACTTCCTTGTGATATAGTTCCACAAAGAGAAACATCTATTCCCACCGCATTACTGCAACAAAATGGTCAATCATATCCAAAAAATTCTGAAATTTTGTAAAAAAATCTACATTTTGCTAAGAAATTCTAACGTATAAAAAATTTAACCAAATAAGATTTAGAGTAACTAGTTCTTGCTAGTGATAGAGATTCTAATGTCAATTTTTAGAAGTTTAACATGACAAAAGAAGAGAAAGTAATGTGTCTTTTCTCTTTTACTTGCATTTTCCAGTTTCAAATAGAGAGCCCAAAAGTTTAAATCCATCATTTTGCAGAAAAATAAAAAACAATTACAAAAAATAATTTTTTATTTTATTTTATTTTTATATGACTGTGGATGTCCGAGCCAGTTTACGCGTATCTCGACTAATCCTACGGGACCCTGAAATTTACAGTCAAATACTCATCTCAGTGGTCTTGAGGGGACTTGAACTGGTGATCATTGGGGAGCAAACCCAAATTCTAACCAACTGAACTATCCCTTGCAGTTAAAAAAAAAAAAAAAACTCTCCATTGAGATTAATTTTTTCCGTTGTTAAAAGAATCAAATTTCAATGTAATGTTAAAAAGTTAAAAAATCGCATGTACAAGTTTAGATGGAATGATCATTGCCCAAGAATTATACTTCGGTAAGCCCAAAAAAATGTTAAATATTAAAAGGAAAGATAAAAATTTGATCTAAATAAATTATTTTGGGGCTCTAAATTTCTAATCAATACCTTCGGGTGTGGGCTGAGGATTCCACGAAAGATCAATCGGCTCGACGTCGTTTAACAGTTTGCTGTAATCAATCAGATCAGACTAACAATTCTCGTCGAATGAATACAAGCCTCAATACCTCTCTGATTTACCATGTACCCCCAGGAATTTTCCTAAGGCTACCTTGAAGGCACACTTGACAGAGTTCAGCTTTATCTTGTATCTGCGAAGTATTTGGAAAGTTTCTTCGAGGTGCTTGACGTGGTCATTTGTTTGCAAGTTTTTCACAAGCATGTCATCCACATATACCTCCATAGTCTTTCCAATGAGTTCAGCGAACATTTTGTTAACCAATCTCTTGTACGTTGCCCCCTTCATTTTTCTACCAAAAGGGCATGACCTTGTTGCAGTACAAACCTCTATTTGTAATTAATGACATGTGTTCCTCGTTGGCTGGGTGCATTGAAATTTGATTATAGTCTGAATAGGCATCCATGAAACTTAGCAGCTCGTGTCCAGCAGTGGAATCAACGAACTGGTCTATCTGAGGAAGTGGCTTAGTTGAGGTTGGAGAAATCAATGCAAACCCTCCACTTCCCATTATTCTTCTTTACTTAGGTTGGGTTCGACACCCACGTGGGATAAGTTAACTCACAGATGAAGTGGTTTTCGATCTTTTTTTCACCTCCTCTTTCAGAGATTCGTACCATTCTAGGTTGAGGCCTTTCCTCTTTTTTTGACGAAGATTAGCTTTTGGGTCAATCTTTAAGTGGTGGCAACTGACTTTTGGATCTATGCCAACCATGTCCTCGTGCTTCCACGCGAAGACATCCAGATTCTTACGTAAGAAACTTTTCAGTTCCTCATTCACCATGTTGGACAAATGTTTTTCGACCCTTAGAAGTTTACTACAATCCCGAGAATCCACTATGAGGTCTTCCCGTACCCCAACCGGTGCGGTCCGTGGCTCATAGTCAATTATGTGTGGATCCAGCTTGTCGAGGTCAGCTGATTTTTTTGCAGTTCCCCCTTCTCTAGGGGCTGAATGTTCCTCGAGCACAGCCTCTTCCTCAAAGACATCTATCATATCGATAGCATTCCCTTGTTCAGGGTTCTGCTCTTTTACAGGGTCGTCGACCTCATCAATGTCCATTAAAATGACATTGACATCCCTTGGCTCTGCTTTCGGGATGGAATTGGAATAACATTCTCTAGCACTCTTTTAGTTGCCTCTAACCGTGGCTATTCCATTTTTGTTGGAAATTTTAACTACAAATGGTGAATGGAAGTGACAGCTCATAGTTCATTTAGAGCGGGTCACCCAAAGACCCCGTGATAAGTGAAACGGTGGTCCACAACCAAGAATTTCATGAAGTTTTAAGCCATACCTCTCCCATTTTTATTATCAGGGTGATTTTTCTCCGTGTTATGACATTGTCGCCCGTGAATCCGTACGAGGGGAATTCACTGGGGTCACCTCATGATCCACTTCTATCTTATCAAAAGTAGCTATGAATACGAGATTGACCGAGCTTCCATTATCTATCAGCATTCTTTTGGAGCCATTTCTGGCCTCCACCGCCCTTACAACCAGGGCATCACAGTGTAGATAGCGAATTGCCACAACATCATCTTGTGTGATGGTAATGGGCTCCTTGCTCTCTCGGAGGGTTGGCTATTGCTGACTATGAAGTTTGCCATGAGTAGGCCTTTGGCTTCTCTGGCGTAGTTCCTTTGGGTGTTTCTTAACTTTCCCATGACATGGAGACCTCCAAAAATGGTGTCAATTTCTCGAATAGGTTCACATTCAGTGTTGGCCGAGGGGATCCTTCGTCATCTTCGACCTTCTCCAGGTCTCCCCTTATCATCTTACCTTCCTTGGACGTCGTTCATATTAGTGCGACCTGCACCATTGTTCCTAAGTTGTCGATTTTTCTTGGAGTTCTCACCTTTTTGTGGGTGGTTGTTTCTTTGAAAGTTAGGGTGATTAGTGATGTCCCTGTACCCTTTGGTAATGTGGCTTCGAGAGTGGTGGTAGGTGCAATAAATGGATGTCTCGTCCCTATTTCTAGGTCTGTCATCTCGATCGTCTCTTTTATTTTTCTGAAAGGGGTTGATGGTAGGGTCTCCCTTGGTACATTTCTGTAGAGGGAGTTATCTCTTCGTATGCCAAAGTTGGAACCACATGAAGCGTTGCTGCAGCTAGTATCTGCCCATGATTGAGGAGGCCAACTGCCCACCTTGGTGCTCCATCAAGTGAGAGATGGGACCTCATCCTCTTTGCATTTACAAAGGTAGAAGGCCTCAACTCACCCTATTTTGGTGATCCATCAATTCTTCATTGATGATCTCGTCTATTGTCATTTTCAATAGGATGTCATAACTGATGGGATCTTTGTTTTGTATGTCCCTCCAGAAGAGAGAGTTCCTGTCCAATCCTCTTGTTAAGGCTGTTAAAGCTTCCCTATCTATGACTTGCATACAATAGGTCATTTCGTCAGTAAAACGGGAAAGAAATTTTTTCAGGGACTCCTCCGTTTACTGCCTCATATCCTGGAGACGCTATATTGGTCCCTTTCTTTCCTTTCTTGCGGCGAAGCGCTTCAAGAAAGCTTTCTTGAAGTCTGGCCAGCTTTGAATGCTTCCCTTCAAAAGCCTAGTGTACAGACCTCAATCGTCCCACTTAGAGTCAGATGGAAAGCTCTGTACTTTATGATTGGGGTGGCTTCCCTGAGGATCATGTGAGTTTTGAAGTTGTTGAGGTGATTAGTCAGGTCACCTCTACCATCATACTTGGGGAGTTTAGGCAGAGTGAATGGTTTAAGACAAACGCATTTATGATTTCTTGTGAGAATGGCAGATTGTCGTCATCATCGTCGAGGTCACAGGACCTCTATGGCTCATAGAATCATTTTCCTCCCCAAATTAGGCTTCCAAGGATGGCTGAGACGATTCTACTCGATTTCTTGCATGTTCCACCCTCCTTGCCTTGCACTGGTTCGGATCCAAATTGGGGCTCGTGTGGTCTATTTCTAGACAAACAAGGTTGTTGAGCGGCCTATTTCTAGGTTGTTCGGAGCTTATTCTGTCGAAGACACTCATCGACATTCTTTGGACGTCCTCTGGGTCATAATCCGGTGGAAATTTGAAAGGGACCTCGTGGGATTGATTGGTGGCATAGTTGGTTGAGGTATCTATTCCAACCTCTCTCTCATGAGGGACATCATTTCTTTGACGTAGGTGGTACTCTGCCATCTGGCTTTGGACCTTGTCCTTGCCATGGTAGGAGTTTCCTTGGAAAGATTTGTGAGTAGGGCATGAGAGAACTAAGAATGCTCTCTGGGCTTGCATGTTCCTCAAGAGCTCTTACGTGGCGAGATTTTACTGGGTTATATTTGTCATGCTCTCGCCCATGGTGGCAACTTCTCTGGTGAGTCTAGCTACTACCATTGATCCTCCCTTGACCCACTTCACCTTTGTGGTTGGTGAAATCGATGGCGAGTTGATGAGATGGTGTAAGTGGGTTCTCCTTCTTCAGGGTGTTCCCTAGTCCTTCTAGGTGCTGTCTCCCCATTGCTTGTACTCATCGTAGTACTTCAAACTGTTTAGGTGAGATCGTGTTCTTTTTTTCAAGGATTACAGTGGTACATTCTCAAATGACTCCCAATGATCATTTGCTCAAGAATCTCTCTTCTTCTTAAAGGTCCAAAAAACTTTGAACTCTAAATGACCGGCTTTTTCTTACGAGATTTTTGTGGTTAACTGTAAACGTTTCCCATAGACGACACCAATCTATTGACCCCAAAAAATGTGGCAACAGATGTCATTTTCTTGAACGTACACGTGGACAGATTATAGCACATTCTTGATTGGAACGACAATGTAAATGAGAAAAGTCTGACAAGTGCAAGTACAAAAAGAACTTAATTCGTTCAGTATAACGATATCGAACTATATTATGGAACTTTCTTATATTTCTTATTTGTTGAATCCAGAATGATCGATCCCTTCAATTTGCCCATGAGGAAGTATTTATAGTATTCTAGCCAACGTGGTGATCGTTGGATCGAATCCACAGGTCATAATCTGAACGGATGAAGTCCCACACCACTCGTGCATTAATTACATTTGACTGTTATCATTGATAAGGGATCAGTCGACTTATTACATTAGGCTGGTAGACCGGACACTAACAAATACAAACGTTACATCAATCAATTCTTAAGATACATTGAATCTGAACATAAGTAACAAGTACTTCGGTAGCATAGAGCATGAGGGCTTCGAATCAGAAGAGCTTTATTAAGGAAGGACCACTTTGGATTTGAGGGGAAGCACTTCAGCTTCAAAGGTGTACTCTGTCCAACTTCATACCGACCTTCAACTGCCAGAACGCATATGGTGCTTCCACGTGGCCTTCATTTGAGAATTTTATATACAAGGAGTAATAAAAATAATATAGAAAAAAAAAATCCCTACTTTCATGACCAATTTTTTAATCATTTAGTAAGAAGAAGAAGATTACTTTCCTCTATGACCAAGAAAATATGGAGTTAAAAACAAGAAATGTTCTTTCTCAAGAGAACAAATTAATCTTTTTTAACATATTTCAATTGTTGTTCTTCTAGACCATGTTTCAAGTTTAAAAGTAATATAACAATTATATGCTGTGCATGAAGTTGTGGCCCCTTGACCAGTAAAGAAAAACTAAGTTATACTATGAACTCAACCTGTATTCATCTTATAAAGACCTTTTCAATGCTTGGGAATTCACCTTTAGTTCTAAAACAGGCAGAGAAGAATGAACTTCGTGATGAGAAACTTGTACTGAGAGCAGACAAGGAAAGGATGGAGCAGCAACTGAAAGCCATGCCTCTTCCGCCTGCTGCGTTCATGCCGGCACATCCACCTGTATATCAGGGTGGGTCAAACAAGATGTCGATGTATCCAGGCTACAGTTCTGTCCCAATGTGGCAGTATCTCCCGCCATCTAACCGTGATACTTCTCAAGATCATAAACTCAGGCCTCCTGCTGATTGATGCTTTCAAAAGTAAGTTTCAGGTTGCAGCTCGTAAAGAATCTTTATCACGCATTTCTGTCTACCGTGTTGTAAATATCATTTTCTGGCCAATATCTTGATATTGTCTTAATTTCTGTAGTTTGAGTATTGGATGAATGACTGGCAATTAATTAGGAGGGAATTGGATAACATTTATTGTAACAACCCAAATTTTAGAACTTAGATGGCTACCAAAAGTTTCTTATAAATTTTAAACAATGTGGCATGCAATATATATAAAATTATGTAAGGATAATTTACTCAAATTTATTTAAGTAAGCTAGTTTGAAATATTATGTTATAAACCAAGTGATCAATTTAATCTTCTTGATAATGCCGAGTAAAATATGCTAAAAACATTGACTGTGACAAGAAATTAATTTTAGGAAAAAAAAAAAACTCTCATTAGTGTTTGTCAGCAAAAAGATAGACACAAATATCAATGCGTTTTATATGAACAAACTGATGCGGAATTTATAAAATCTCTAAGACGGGGATCCAGACATGAAAAATAACAAAGTCGACTTCAATTTCAAGGAGCAATTTAGATCCACAATGTTAACCCAAAGAATATGCCTAAAATCATTCAAATGCATGGGTATTTGTAAAAAAAGATACACACACACACACACCAAAAAAAAATGATAATAATCATATAATTGAATCTCAATACCCAAAAAGATAATAAATTTACTCAAATTTACTTAAGAAAGCCAGTTTCAAATAGCACAACGATTGCATCTAATGACCCGCCGACTAACGACTCATTCAAATCCGTGAGGAGTAGGGAAAAATGGTGAGTATGTGAGAATACTCAATAGGACACGATTAATTTGTACAATCCTTAATAAAAGTATTAAATCATTCGTAAAAAATATCATACTGTCATATCATATCTTCAAAAACCGGTAATGGATAAATAAATATAATATCTTTGATATCGAATGACCATTAACATACATATCATAGCATATCATATCTTTAACTTTTATTAGTATAATAATTTAATAACATGAAAAAAAAAAAAAAAAAAAATAAACGGGATAAGAATCAATGGCATCTCGTTATCCTACAATTTTTTTTTTTTATCAATCAAATTTTGAAAGAAAAAGAATGCACATTTTCAATATTTATTTTCTGCCTATTACTGCAGCCATGTGCATAAATATATTCTGATGTGAAAATAAAGAGAGAAATGCACAATATTTAAGTTAAAAAGTCAATTGAATTTTCGGTAGAATAGAATTACTCAGAGTCGTATGCCACCATGCAAAGGTCACTATCAAGAGTATACTACTTCATCATTATCCCATTCAAAAAATAAAAATAAAAAACAAAACAAAACAAAACAAAATTACCGTTTATCTATCTAATTCTACACGTGGTTGCCTACCCATTTTAAACACAATATTTAATTTAAATAGAAAAAAATTAATAACAACTACTTTTACTTTAAATTTCAATAACTTAGACTTTGCTTATCCGAATTAATTTTTTCTCAAGCCTAATATATATGATTAAATGCGAGCTATCCAATAAGCCTAATATTGATTTACTTTTCATCGCTCTATCAATATCTAAATATTTGGCCAAAAAATTTGAATTTAATACATATATCACTTTAGTCCCCCAAATTTTCAAAATATAAAATATAGCATCTATGACAAATTAGACTCTATTCTATGAAAAATTTCGGGACTTTACAATCTTCCATCCTTAAAATATTTTCATCCTAAAAAATTTATCTTGATTAATAGAAGAGTTCTGGATACTTGACATTAAACTCATTTTTCCTTTTCTCAAGTTGACTCGTCAGATTCATGATTTCGCCATTGAACTTTGACTAGGGGCACCTCTTTATATCTTAATTGGTGTACCTTTCTATTCAAAATCATTGTCGGGATTTCTCCATATGACAATTCTTTTTGTACTTCGAAAATTTGACAACTTACCACGTGATTGAGGTCATAAATGTATATTTTTTGAGCATTGAAACATGAAACACATTATGCACTACTGCGGGTTTAAACGGTAAGGCAAGTTGATAAGCCACACTACCAAATTTTTCAAGAATTTTGAAAGGTCCAATGAAACGTGACATCAACTTTTACTTCTTACCAAATCTCAATACGCCCTTCATTGGAGCTATTTTTAAAAAAGTTTTGTCACCCACTTGAAATTCCAATTCTTTCATTCTACCATCAACATAACTTTTCTGTCGATCGTCTGCTGTCCTTAATCGTCTTAACTGGTCGTTCAATGATTTCAGGACCCAAAAGTCTATTCTCTCCGACTTCGTCCCAATGGATAGGAGATTTACACTTTCTACCATAGAGAACTTCATATTGGGTCATTCCTATAATAGACTTCATATTGTTGTACACAAACTCCACTAATGGTAAATGTGTCTTCCAACGACAGACAAGATCCAAAACACATGCCCATAACATATCTTCAAGAGCATGAATGGTTCTTTTTTACTGTCCATTCGTATATGGATGATAAGCAGTACTAGCTTCAATTTTGTCCCCATGGTTGCCTGCAAGCTTCTCCAAAATTTTGACATGAACCTCTTGTCTCTATCTGAAACAATGGTGACTGAAACTCTATGCAATCTGATTATCTCTCTAACATATAAATGTGCGAGTTGCTCCATATTGAAATTTACTTTGATTGTTAGAAAATGGGATGAATTCATCAAACGATCAACCACTACCCAAATAACATTTTAACCTCTTACTAATCTTAGAAAGCCTACCACAAAGTCTATCGCTATTTGTTTCCATTTCTATTCTGGAATATCCAACAATTTCAGTAGTTTTGATGGCCTTTGATGTTCTGTCGTTACCTGCCGACAGATAATATATTTCTCCACGAATAGACCAATTCATCTATTCATGTTTCTCCACCAAAATGTATCTTAGAGATATCGATACATTTTCTTACAACCTGTATGTACAACATACTGGGTGGAATGAGCCTATTCCAATATCTCTTCCTTCCTTTATCATCTTTAGGCACGTACAATCTTCCTTTAAAAGTCAGCGTTATATCTGCAGATACTTCAAATCCTATACGTTTTTTTGTACCAACCTCGGCTTTAATCTTCTATAGAAACGAATCTTTATCCCGTGCTTCCTTGATTCGATCTCGAAGAGTATTTAAATCATAAACGCTTTTATTCTCGTTGTATTATGAGTCGACAGTGTGATGACTTCCAATATCAGTTTCTCAAAGTCCTTTATCAAGTGTTCTTGTACCGTGAGAAAAACTGCTAACTGTTATCTTGTCTTTCTGCTTAAGGTATCTGCGACTACGTTAGCCTTACCTGGATAGTAAAGAATTGTAGAGTCATAATTTATATGTGTGAAGAAGTATTTGAAACTTGTGTGGTCTATATCGATTTCACACTTCCCACCATAGAGATAATGATGTCATATCTTTAAGGCATTAACTACTGCTACTAGTTCCAAATCATCCGTCGGATAGTTCAGCTTGTACTGCATAAGCAATCACTGTTTCATGTTGCATCAAAACACAACCTAAACCCTGCTTAGAAGCTCGTTGTAAATGATAAATCCATCAGAACCTTCAGGCACTATCTATATAGGACTTGAGATTAATCTCTACTCGAGTTCGTGAAAATATATTTCACACTTTTCTGTCCACTGAAACTTCATACCCTTTCTAGTTAACTGAGTTATATGCCCTGTTATTTTTTAGAAACCCTCAATAAATCTCCTATAATAGGCAGCCAATCTCAAGAAACTACGAACTTCACCCACATTGATTAATCTAGGTCAATTTGTTACTGTTTTTACTTTAACTCGGTCTATTTCAATTCCCTGGGTGATAACCACATGACCAAGAAAACCTACGCGATTAAGTTAAAATTCGCACTTCTTGAATTTGACATATAATTTCTCTTTTCTCAATGTTTCAAGTATCATTCGAAGTTGTTCTTTGTGCTACTTATTATCTTTGGAGTACACAAGTATGTCGTGATGTGAACACGGGATCAAGTTCACCAATGACGACCCGGGGAAGGATCATTTAGTGGTTGAAGGTGGACCAATGACGCGCTCGAGGACAAAATGCATAAAGGAAGCAATGAGATTACTAGCTCAAGCTTCCATGGATGAAATGAGGTTCTTAACATCCTAAGGAACAAGTTTGAAGAAGGAACTGAGGGTTGAAACTAAGTGGAAGCAAGTGATACAAGCAACTGAAGTGGAGGGAGCTAACCGCCTACCTTGCGGCCGCATAGCATAAGTTACATGCAACCGCATGTAACTCACAGAGTGCTCCTGGCCGTGGCACAGGACTTCCATGCGGTCGCATGGATTCCTACCTCATGACCACATGGAACAAACGCGAGGACGAGTTCGAGAAATTGCGAGACTTTCCTAATTTAATTAAGATTTTATTCCTTTTGGTATTTTAACTTTTTTGGACTCTATTTGCACGAATATTTACCTTAATTCTAGGTTAGTATAAATACTTTGTATCTTCATTATTGAAGGGTTAGAGATTATTATTATTTGAGTAAATTAAATTCAAGAGCCAAAACTTTGGTTTCAAAATCCTTGTTCTTAATTGGGCAATTTATTGAACTTATCGAGAATCGATCTTGTGGCGTTCAATCCATTGGGTGAAGTTCTTAATATCGGATTCAAAAGTGGTCAACGTTTCGTTCGAATTGTTGGTTGTTTTTTATTCGTATTTCGAATCAAATCTACAAACCAGTATTAATTGAGTTTCTTGCGTTCTTCATCCATCGACGTGGGTTTGGTAGTTCTAAGCTATCCGGATTCTCATCATGTCGTCATTAAATACTATGAAGAACTAGTCCAAGTACTGATAGAGTACTCGATTTCATTAGGTCCATAAATATTGTTGGGGCATTGGTCAAACCAAAAAGCATAATAGTGACCTCATAATATCCGTAACGAGTCCTGAAAGCAGTTTTTGGTATGTCATTTGCCCTAACTTTCAACTGGTGATATCTTGACCTCAAGTTGATCTTAGAAAACACCTTCGCACCTCTTAACTGGTTGAATAAATCTTCTATTCTTGACAGGGGGTATCTATTTTTGATAGTTAGACGATTCAATTCTCAATAATCAATACACATCCTTATACTTTCATCATTTTTCTTCACAAAAAGTACTGGAGCGCTCTAATGAGATACCTTCTATCGAATGAAACATTTTTTTCCAGTAACTCTTCTAATTGTAACTTCAATTCTTGAAATTCTTTTGATGTCATTCGGTATGTGGCCTTAAAAACTGATGCTGCTATGAGGACCAAATCAATGGTAAACTCCACATGTGTATCTTGTGAATGCCTGTAGATCTTCTGAGAATACGCCTGCAAAGTCTAGCACAACTTTAATATCATTAACAGTTGTTTATGTATGTTGTGAACCGATGTTATTAACTAAGAATCCCTAACATGACTCCTTTCTTCGCGTCTTCTCCACTTATAAAGACGATACAAGGCGTGGTAGAGACTTGAACTTTGGCCAAAGAAAATAAATTCTTCCTCTCCTAGCCGATGAAATAACACTTCTTTCTTATGACATTGAGTGATTGCACGATTGTGTCCCAACCAATTCATGACTAAAATAATATCAAAGCCCTTCATCTCTAAGAGGTATAAGTCCGCCAGCAGTACCTTTCCGTCAATCTATAACTTCATAGCCTTAGTCATCTAAATTGTGCAAAGATTTATTCCTGAAGAGATGCTAACCTTTAATGCATTATCCGTTTTTGCACATGTAATGTTAGATTTAGCGACAAAGGATGCAGAGATAAAAAAAATTTAGCCCCAGAGTTAAAAAGTACATAAGCAGACAAAAATAGTGAGATTAATATTATAATCAATATCTCGTTAATTCAAAAATTAGAATGAACTAATTAACATGGAATTCTTCACCTATTTTACAGGAACATTAGCACAAGTATTTTTCTAAACGAGCAATTTAATTTCAGCTCAGTAGTTTACCAAAAAAAATTGATAAATTGATAATAATATATATATATATATATATATATATATATACTTATAATTATTTTAATAATTAATCTATAATGAAATGTCAAGAGGGATTAATTATTGAAGAGTTTAGATAATTTCAATTAATTTGAAGAGTGCAATTTCGATCTTAGTGGACTTATAATTTAACGAGGACTATACAATTAAGCCCTTGTTTGGGCTCCATTTTTAATGAAGTTTTTTTTTTTTTAAAAAAAATGTATTTTGGAATAGTAATTTTTTAGATAATGTGTAGTTAAAAAAGAAAGAAATTTTTTGAATTTACGTATAATATCATTTTATTGAAAATTTTGTGATTGAAAAGAAAAGAAAGAGAAAATGTATTAAAAATAAAATATAGACCAAATATTAGCTCAATTTCTAGTATTAATATAGATAGATTACGTGGTATTCTAGTTAAAGTACTGCAATTAATCTTGACGTCGACGTTGTCTAAATTCCATAATTTTTAAGGAATGGAAAGAATGTAATTAAAAATATATATAAAAAAAGGGGAATGAACTTTTCCTTCTCCACTTTTGCAACATATTCTCTTATATGTAACAATATTTTGTTCACATTATTATTGAATTAAAATTATTCATTTATTAGTGTTCACAAACTATTAAATAGAGAAAAAAATAAATGTTTTGGTAATTTCTAACAAAGTTTATGAACTTAAAAACATTTTGAAAAAACTTTTAAAACATAAAATGCTATTTATTTTAAGGAGTCAAAACCTTAAAATTATGTTTCAAGAAAATTTATGTTTCAAGAGATTTTTTTAAATTAATATTTTAATTTAGAGACTAAGTTTGAATCATTAAATTTGGAGATTCAAACTCATTCGAATACATCTAAAGTATTTCAATTTTTAATAAAAAATAATAATATAATAATTTAGAGAGATGTTAGTAAAAATAAAAATATAATTAATTTTTTGAGGGATAGTTAGTAAAATATAAAAAATAGAGTGCTTAAATTTTTTACTTTAAAAAAATAAATTGTAGAATATATTCTTTCAAAATAAATAGTTTCTAATAAATGCTTTTAAATTGTTTTAGTAATTTGTTCATCCAGTTTTGTAACAAAAGGGTGGATTACTGCTGCAATATTTCCCTTTTGATTTAAATTTAATTGCAACAGCGTATGATTTTATTTTTCTAATTTTAAATATTGATGAAAATTCAAAATTGTAAAGTGGATTGTTTTTCATCATCTTCAAAATTCGGGGGGTAAAAAACAATTTGCTGGAAATTAAGATATGGACTGCACTTTACCATCTTCAGTTCTTCAAGGACTAGACTGCAATTTTTCCAAAGGCTTTTTCAGGAATCCCTATGATGGCGAAGCGTCGGTGGCGCAATCACTGCGTGAGAGAGGTGCAATGACACGTTCTACAGCTGATGCCTGAAAGGGCGTCGCTGGGCAGAGAGCACCATGCCACTCAGTGTACCCTTTCGTGGTGCAGCCGCGGAGCCTGCGCGACGATGACACCTTCGGATGTTGCTACTGCAACGTGAGGCGCTACAACTGCGGTCATGCGATCGGGGCTACGCCGTAGTGACACGATTCTTCCGCCGTCGAGACTGTAGCCTGGTAGCACTAACACGGTCACCCATTCTTTTGGGCATTGAATTGACTTTTTCTGGCGACTACGATAGCACCTTGGGCGACGTGGTGTCGCTGCAAGTTTCGATGACAGTTGGGATCTGTTGGTGGGATGGTCCTGTGAAGGCAACGAGTGAACAATGAATTGCTGTGGCGTGTTTTCTTCGTTTTTCAATTTTATATTATAAAGTTTTAAATTCATTTTATCTTTTGAGTGTTTATTTTGAAATTGTTAAAAATACTTTATTTTTGTTATTCTATAAAAAATTCCTCGAAACATTTTAATTGAAAGTAGGTTTACATTTCTCGTCATTTCATTTTCTCGACCGTGACGATTTTCGCCCCCTTCATGCGTCGATGTCTTCAACCTCACAAATCGATCACCACCAACCACCTAGACCACCAGATCCCAACATCACTTGAACCCCTCACCTTCATCTACAACGTCCGACTTTTATTTGACCAATTTCTTGTTGGAAAAAGTCCAAAAAACTGCTTGGTAACTCACAATTTCAACACTATTCAACACCGACTCCGACCACCTTTCCGATCACGGATCACCACCAATCCACTCCTCGAAACAAGACGCATCTAATACTACCATGGGTCACCTTCGATTATGTCTAGAACCGGCTGACTTATGGAAGTCATCCGTGAACTTTGAAGCCATGACTGAAGTAGTCTGGGGGTGGGTAATCGACTGGTGGTGGTACGCGACCTTGGGTGTTGCCGGAGGGGTGAGATTTCGAAAGAAGCAGTTTGCACTGGATCAATTTTTGAGGATGATTTTTGATTGATTTTGGTATATGATTGGATTGTTATTTGTGTGGTAATTGAAGAAGAGATTGAGAGTTTTCACAATGGTATATAAATTCGGAAGTTTTGGAGGAGGTTCGTCGGAGTTTAGAGGGTTGGGAAGTGACAGTAGAGTTTGGCTTGACAGAAGAAAGGAAGAAATGTTTGAACCTATTTCCCGCATCTTCCAACATTCTGGTGTGTTTGTGAAGAAAACACACAAAATGACATTTTAGTCGTTTTGCGTTTTCTTCACATTTTTTTTTTTTTCAAAAATTCGTTTTCGAATATGGGAAAAAGAACATGTTTTCACCGTTTTAGAAAATCGAAAACAAAAAACGGTTTGAAAACAACAAAGAGAACAGACCCTAAGATTTCTTCACAAATTTCCATTTTGGGCCGGGTTATGACGTTTGGGCCAATGAAGAGAAATAGTTTGGTCTGATGATTTTCTAATTGCGCTTTTGCAAATGGACACACATTGGGTTGGACATGTACAAACTGAAATTAAAGGATTGGATCGGATTGTCGCCCAAGTGGTATTTCTAACTTAGTATTATGTCTAAGTTTGGGTCATAAATTTGGTTCAATTTAATTTAGGGAAAATTTCATATCTAAAAAGATTAAGTATAACAACAAGGTTTATTATTTAAAAAATCAAATATTAATTAAATTTTATTTTTGAAATAATTAATTAAAAATATATTAAGATCACAATATTATATAATTTATGGTCAAATTATGTAGTAGTCACAATTATAAACATCACAGTCACAAAGTATAAATTTTATAGTTCACAATTTGTTTCTCGATCAAAAATTTATCAAATTAATAAATCACATTATTCTTTTTTCACAAATAACAAATTTTATAAACCACAAACTTACTTCACGATCACAAAACATCAAATTAATTGATCACAAATTATTTTTAGGTCACAAAATTAAATTATTGGTCACAAATTATCTAATTCATTGGTCACACATTAACCAGTTTATTGGTCATAATCAACAAAATAATTTGTGACAACTCTCACCACTGCCTTCAATAGCATCGCCGCATCGTCGCTGCCAAAACCACCATTACCACCTCACGACAACCAACAGGTCCGCCTCTATCTCTACCAAAAACCACACTGCTTTGGCAAACAACCACTGTATAATTACCAAACCAACACCCACCATTCGAACAATCATTGCATAATCGCCATCAACCACTGCATATCGCGCAGTGGCCTAAAGTCAGATTTTTCCCCAAAGTCCCGTCATCGTCGCTGTTGCAGATTGCTGCCAGAACACAGCAAACTCCCGTCATTCACTACTAGACCCCTACTGTAAACTAAAGATTTTATGTAGCTTTGATTTGTTTAGATGTCACTAATATTGTGCTTTCATTAAAAGAGATTTGGAATTTAGGAATTATAGCATTTGGTATCATACCATTTCTTTTTCCAGAAGACTGCAAACACTACTGTTACCAAAAAAGAACCACCACCACCACCTCGCAACAACCAACATCAACACCACCAACTCCACGATCTCAAACAAACCAACTACACCATCGTGACCACCACAACCACCATCTCCACCACCGCCGAACGCCATTGCCTGCACCACCATGACCACCCAAGTAAATGGTCACAAACTCTCTCCCCAAACTAACCCACCCCAGTCCCCCACAACCCCACCATATAAGTTGCACCAGCAGCAGTTTTGTTACAACAGCAGCGACACAAATAAAAAGCGACATATCGCCATGGTAAGAATGAATCTCGTCGAGACTTCTACAAATAGAAAATGGTGTAGGTGTCGTCGTGCACACGATGTCGGTGCTGCGCCTGGGTAAAGAAGCAAAATAAAAAAATATTTTTTTAAAGATGAATTAGGGTTTGTGAGGTGGGTGTTGGGTTAGATTTATTGAATTTGTCTACTTGTACAGGGGGTGACAGGGGGGGTTGACAGACCCCTCACAGTACCCCCCCCCTCCATGTATTAAAAAAGAAAAAATATTTCAGCGAGCCTCACATGTGAGTGCCCTGTCCACCCTCCCTATACGTATAGCCCTGCTCAAATTTATTTCATTTTATAATTTTAAAATGTTTAAATCAACATCTGATTTTTGAACAAAAAAAAATTTCAAATCTGATTTTTAAATTGGAAATTAAAAAATAATGGCTAGGTATACTTTCCACTTTAATTTATTATAGCTTTTCGTTTTATTTAAACTAAGAATGAATGTCATTAAAACAATATGTCGTATACATCTTTTAGACACCACTCGATTTACTAGTTATCATGCATGTTTAAATAAATTTATTTTCTACAGTTTCCAAAAAAAAATTAAAATTAGCTGACTGCATAACAGAATAATATTTACCGTTTTTTTAAAAAATTTGAATTGAAAATTGAAACGGATATATTTTTGTGGTAAATACGGTCTAATGATCTCTCTACGCAAAAGTATTCTAACATCTTTTCTTAACTTTGAATCAATTTAAATAGTGTGGGATGTTGTATCTAATAATTGAACCCACGACCTCTCTTATTAGTCCATCAATAAAGAATGTGTTTCACCTCATGTCTAAAGCTGTTGATCTCCCTAAAGGAAAGCAACATAGTTCTAGTTATTGGATTGGACCCAATTTTTTTTAAGTGATGATTAAAACGGGGATTAATTTTATAATAAAATTAATTCTAGGTGCTGCAATATTACTTAAATAAGGGCTAAACACTTAAAATCAAAATCATCAAGAAATTCCTATAGAAATGTATTTTGAAAAGAGTGGTATAACGATGATCGAAGTCATTTTAAAGTCTTGTGGAATTATCTCCAATTGATGGTCAAATTTAAAATGATGCTAATTTTACAACAACATGAAATATTAGTTATATAGTAATTTACCTCTGATTTATGGACTGGTATTAATAAAAAAGGAGAATCTCAACCTTGCTAGTAATTACAATGATATCTTCTAAAGAGGAACATTTTTAATAATACGTGATTTAGCGGGAGGTACTCGCTGGTCTTCTCATTACAGCTCTGTAAAGAGTTTGCTGCAACTTGCAAAGTTCTTGAGTATCTTAGTGATTATTCTCCAAATACAAGAACTCAGTCCGAAAACAAACATTTAATAGTTATGTGGTGTATACAAAAACATGACATCACATTTGAAATTACATATTTATCTTACATTATGATAATGCGTAGAATATTGGCAATTACGGATGTACTTTGTCAGGCCCTATCGTGAAAAAAGAAAATCTCAAGACATCTTAACCGCAATGAGATTTGTCAGTACTACAAAAAGTATCCTTCAAGCATTGAGAGAAGATGCCTGGGAAGAATTTCTTCAAGAGGTGAATTTTTTTTTTTTGCTCCAAAAATAATATACATATACCTGACTTTGATGGTTCGTAGATGGTTGCTCGTTCTTGCGATCGTGAGTATCCAACCATTGAACATCATTACCACTTTGATATTTTCAATACAATCATAGATTTTCAGATGATGGAGTTAGATACAAGATTTAATAAGACATCAATAGAACTCATTCTCTCAGTACGACTTTGGATTCACAAAATTTATTTAAATCATTTAACATGAATAATACCTGCAAGCTTGCGAAGAAGTTTTATCCTGAAGAATTTACGCAACAAGATATTTATTGTTTGAAAATTAAGTTACAACAAATTAGTTAAGTTTTTAAATTGATTGATGTGACGTAATTTTTTGAACCTCAATTTCAAGTGTACTACACTTTTTGATTTACAATTTGAGAATTAGTTGCAAGTAGAAGGTCACAGAGTTTTCACGTCATTTTGATTTAAATTGATTTTTTTTAGTACTGACACTGTAAATTTTTCAACAACGATAAAAAATCAAACGAGCATTTTCAGCAATGAAACATGTTAAGTATTTAGAAATTCGTAATAAAATGGATTGATGAGTTTCTTGCTAATTGTAATTATTTAAGACTAAGTAGTATTGAATTAAGAATTTTGTGTTAAATTTAGATCTAGATTTTTCTATTATAGATGAATTTTATGCTTTAATAAAACATCGTCGGGTACAATTGTAATAGGTAACGTTATATTACAAAACGTTTTTCTAGTTATATATAAATTTTTATTTGTATATTACACAAAAAAAAAAAAAAATTTTAGCCCGGGCGAAATCCCATATGATGAATTTTTTGGCGGGGCTCCGTCCTTGCCCCAAAAAAAACCTTATTTTTATCAAAATCAAATGGAAATTATTTAGTAGATAACTTTTATATCACATCATCACTTTAATCATTTAAGTAAAGTAATTACAATAGTTTTGAAAGACCATTCAAGATAGAATGTCAAAATCAAAACAAAATAAAAGTTCAGTAAGTATTGTTAAATAACAAAAGTTTTATGACTAAAGTAAAATAAATATCCTAAGTTCGGTGGCCAAATGTATTTTCAATGAGCTCTGCTTGAAGTACAGGGGCTTGTGAAATAGACTCTTGCCAGGGCACACATAAGAAGGGAGTCTCATACAATTTTTTTTTTTTTAATGCTAAAAAAACATGAACATTAGAATTGAGGCTTGCTAGTAATTACAATACAGTGAGGGGCCATTTTTAATTACTATGAGATAGGTACCCTTTTTCAATGCCTTGATTGATGGAATAGAATGTGATTATTTCCTATTAATGGTGTGATGGTATATGGTACAATTCCCAATGTGTCAGTTTTTGATTGGATGAAATATTGTACTTAGATTCGTGATTGTGAATAACATAAATTGATTGTTTTAGTGATTCAACTGCACGTGAATCTCATGATTGAGAATTGTTTTGATAGAAGTTATTTATTTAGCTCCCCGTTTAACAATCATTAGATTTTTAAACTGATGGAGCTGATATATATATATATATATATATATATATATATGTATGTATGCTCATTTTCAAACGTACATTCACACAATAAAATATTTTGTACGTAACTTGCAAAAATTTTCTCTATTTTTTAAACACATATTTTTCAAAAAAAATATTATTCAAAACATTATTTTCTGAAAATAATGGCAGCCAAACGGGGCTTAAATTTTTTAAGGGGTATCTTCTTTTTTTTGGCTCCATTTTCCCTTCATTTGGTGTGACCGTGTGAGCATGCTACACCACAAAAATGCTACGGTATTCAATTGTACAGTAATCATTGTCATAAAGGGTATCTTCTTTCTACT
Organism: Osmanthus fragrans; assembly: GCA_019395295.1. Lineage (NCBI taxonomy): Eukaryota > Viridiplantae > Streptophyta > Magnoliopsida > Lamiales > Oleaceae > Osmanthus > Osmanthus fragrans. The sequence goes on along the minus strand of CM033355.1, from coordinate 14,679,486 downwards.
ACGTCCCGACTTATTTTTTTTTATCAAAATCAAATGAAATTTTTAGGATATTTACCATCATGAGTATTAATCAATAGTTTTATCAAAAAAAAAAAAAAAAAAAAAAAGTTCAAACAATGAGTATTAACAAAAGTTATGTGACTAAAGTAAAACAAATATTAAGTTCGGTGGCCAAAATTTTCTTATAATGTGTGATGGCCTTATTCTTAGGAAAAAATAAAAATTTTTTTTTTATGAAAAAAATACATTTGAGGGTCCCCGTGAGGGGCCTTACTATGAGATAAAGATGAATTTTTGGGTGGAAAGAAAAATGAATTATAGGGAATTGTATATATCTAGAATGTTGTTTTTTATTGGAGAAAATTGTAATTAATTCGTGACTTTGATTTGTATAATTTTTCACTGCACGTGAAAATCATAATACTTTTGGTAGCTCCGTTTGATCATTATTTTTAAAATGAAAATTGTCAATTAAAGGAATACATTTTCAAACGTACATTGCTGATAAAAAATTTGTTTAGATTGCCTATTTTTTAAAAAAAAAAAAAAAAAAGTTGAAATTTTTTTGGACGTTAAATTTCTTAAGGGGCTTTCTTCGTTTTTTACATGATTTTGTCAATTACCGTGGAGCATTTTTTTTTTACACATCATTGTCATCTTAGAATTCTTTTTGTTTATTAATTACACACTTTTAAAAAAAGCAAATAGGAAAATTAATCAATTCAGCACCACCATTCAATGCATTTGGCATAAAAGATGTTTCTTGAGAAAATCAAAAAATTAATTCAAAAAGTTGGAAAACGACCTTTCCATGAAAAATTTGGCCAATTAGAACAATATTTTAAAAGTTGGTCTTAAAAGTTGGAATTCGAATTCCAAGTTTCCATGAGAAAAATTGGATGCCTAGATCCTCATGACTTTGTTTTTGGCCTACTCGAAAATATTGCTGGGATATATAAAATAAACTCATGAAAAAACGATTGGGACTTTGATGCATACCAACAATCCTGCCCTCGATTTAGGACCACTGTAACACACTTTACATTGTATCCGTCCTTTCTCAGAAAAATATTGGGATATCCAGTCTCAATGCTACTGCGTTCCTATTAATTGTGAAGCATCCGGAGCACATCACGTGTTAAGCATTCATAGGAAAATCTAATCTAACTTCAGCACAACTTGTGGATACAATTCAATGCATTTTGCATATGATGATGTGTTAGTTGAGACAAATCAAGAATTATAAGTAATTCACACAATCTCCACATTAGTATGAATTTCCACAATACCTAGACCCTCATGGACTTTTGGGCTTACCCAAAATGTCTCATATCAATGAAGATATATCTTCACACTTATAAACCCATGATCCTTCCCATTTTTATCCGATGTGGGACTTTGGTCGCATACTCTTCTTGTTATATAGCACAATAATCCTATAGTGGCCAATCACCCATAAATTTGAATCTAATAGCTGAAGTAATGGATGCCTCAGGTGCTCAAGAATATGACAGAATGCAAGAATTGAAGGCTTTTGATGAAACAAAAGCTGGTGTAAAGGGATTAATAGATGCTGGATTACAAAAACTTCCCAAGATTTTTGTAAGACCAGCTGAAGAACTGGCCAAAGATTTGAATCACAAGAAGGCTCAAATTGAAGTTCCTGTAATTGATCTGGGTGGCCTGGAGAAAGCCTCTCAGCGTCAACAGATTATAGAAGAAGTAAGACTTGCATCAGAGACATGGGGATTTTTCCAGGTGGTGAATCATGGGATACCCTTAAATGTTCAGGATGAAATGATTGATGGAATACAGAAATTTAATGAGCAGGATGTCGAGGAGAAAAAGAAATACTACACACGGGATAATACGAGAAGGGTGAGATTTATCAGCAATCATGATTTGTTCAGATCGACGACTGCTACCTGGAGGGACACGTTGACTATTTCATTTTCAGATCCTGATCAAAGTGATCCCAAGGAATTTCCAGATTCATGCAGGTATTTACTTTTATGGAAGCTACCCCTCAAAACCCACACCCTGTTGAGTGTTGGGCTGTGTGTTGGACTATTCGGGCTGTTTTCCGGCATAAAATAGGCTTGAGATTTTTTTTTTCTTCTATAATATCTACCGCTATCCAATCCTCCCGCACCAAATGTACCCTTAATTTTGCTCTATGCACGAAGGAAATTGATTTGCCTGTCTATGACTTTTATTCACAGGGAGTCTGCTGTAGAGTACTCAAAACATGTAGAAAAGTTGGGAAACATCCTATTTGAAATTTTTTCGGTGGCTCTTGGACTCGACCCTGCTCATCTAAGAAACTTGGACTGCTCTAAAGGACATCGCTTGCACTGTCACTATTATCCAGCATGCCCTGAGCCAGAACTCACTCTGGGAATCCCAAAGCATACAGATCCTGGATTCCTCACCATTGTTCTACAAAATCAAAGTGGCCTCCAGATTTTCTTCCAGAACCAATGGGTTGACGTTCAACCCATTCCAGGAGGGCTAGTAATTAACATTGGGGATCTTCTCCAGGTATATACGTAGATCGAAGTTTTAGTTAACTCGCCTAGCTATTTTTTTTGTTACAACTTAGTCGACTTAAGTTTCATTTTTTGTTTCAGTTCCCTCATCATACAAACGAAAATCTATGCGTGTTATACGGAAAAAAGCTGATCTAGACTCTAATTAGTTAACTCTATTATTTTAAATGTTCATATATGCAAGTTTGTTTCACAAAAATAAAATTTAGTCACAAATGTGAAATTTCACTCGAAGTTTACTGACCGAGTGAAATCGTTTTTATATACATCACATGATTTTGCTTTAGGTGTTAGTTCATTTTAATTCACTCAAGTGTTTTCTTCGATTATTTTTGGTAAAGCTTGTATCAAATGGAAAATTCAGAAGTCATAACCATAGAGTGCTTGCTGATCATCTCGGGCCAAGAATTTCTGTGGCGTGCTTTTTCTCGGGACCATTAGGCATGGAAAATATTTCTTATGGCCCCATTAAAGAGCTGATATCAGAAGAAAATCCTCCCATATACAAAGAAGTACTATTAAGCGATTATGCAATGAAGTTTGTAACTAGTTCTCTTCATGAGAATTATCTTCTCTATTATTTCAAAGCATGAAGATGGCAAGGGAAAAAGTTATCCTTCTCAGCTGCACTTGTGAATGACCTGTTTCAAGAGACAAGACAGATTGTGAATTATGGAAAATAATGTTATTCATCTCCATTAGAGTTATTCATCATGTGATCACGTCACATGCCACATAGAATGATGATTATCTCTGATGAGATAACTAAATATGTTTGAATTTTGTGTTTAATAAATGCATGATAATGGACATATTTTTGTAAAATGTGAAAAATAAGCATGTAATGTTGGGAATATAATGATTCAGGGGTTCCGGCTCCTTTTTTATATGTATTATGTAAATTAATAAGGTCGCTGAACGAAAAAATTCATTAATAAATTTGACAAACTCTCAACAGGTAGTCTCAAGATCGAATATAACACATGTAATACTTATGAATCACTCATCGAATACGGAGTAGAGTTCATCGTAGGTGCTACAGTTATATTCCTGACTTGTCCCATCCCGTGTACAGCTTACTAGCTGAAACATAGTATTTTTCGGTCCTTTTTGTAAAACATATGAATCCGAAGTTCCACTGAATTTACATCCTTGTCTCTTGATATGTTGTGAATACATATGAAGAAGTATTATACAAAAATTGGTACAAAAATGTGGTATTTGTATATCTTTCAGCCTTATCCCATGATCTCATCTTCTTACGGGTTATTATCTTTCATTTCCATGTTCTTCACGATAATATCTACTGTCATATTTTTCATTTTTCATTTTTCAAAATAATAGTCATTATCTTATTTCCTTCAGAATAAGGTCTGATTTTCATAATGTTAAGTGACTTTTCTAAACTTTCTTTTTCCCACGACAAAGAATATAATGTCTTATGAAATTCAATATTTTAAAGAACAACAAGGACTAAATTTTAGTGTCAATAACCATAAAGTACAACAAGGACTAAAATAGTAATCAAAGAAGCAATAACCATAAAGTAAAAGGACTAAAATAGTAATCAAATGAAAAATCAAAGAAGCAATGACCATAAAAATAAAAATAAAAGGTTGAATCCCAACCTTGAGGGTTCCCACCGCCCCGAGCAATGACCATAGAGTGTCAATGAGGTGGTTTTACGAAGGACTAAATTTTTGCAATCATAAAATTTTAAATTTAAAAAATAATTTTAGAACAAACAATAAACTTTCCAATCCTTCCCTACATGTAGCCTTCCAGGATAAACCTCCAAAAATTATTTCCTCCTAGTCCTAGAACATTGCACATGTGAAAAATAAGACAAAACATGGAGAAAAAAGTCAATTGTTGTCATCATTGAGGACATAAAAAAAAAAAAAAAAAGGAATATTCCAAGATGCTGAACTAAGCTTTCTTATTTCCATTCAAACATTTGATACACGTTTTGTAATATCAAAAATTAATAACTCCAAGTTGCACAATTATAATATCTTGTTTTCAATACGAAATTTCCACCTTCTACAATATCTTTTCATATCTCGAGACTTGTTAATTTCAACATTAAGAATTATTTAATTTGAATAATTGTTACATACATAACCCGTGCCCGGTGTACATTAAAAATTGATTAAAATTTCATGTCAAAGTCAACAATTAATTTAAGTATTTTATGTTATTTTTTGAGAGTTCAAAGAAGGGTATGGGCAAAAGCTGAGTGTAACTCTTAAAGAGATTTCTTGTGTCTTGTGGGAAATGAACTTCTTCATTTTATAGGTGTACATGGTAATGGAAATCTCCCTAGTCATATTTTCGTCTTGGAGAGCATGACTCCGCCGATGATTGGTTGATAGGGGCAGTAATGGTGGCGTAATAATATCCTAAGACCTAGGCTAGTAGCCTAGGATATCAAATCAGCTTTCTCATTGGTTAATTGGAGTGGCACTGCCCTCACTCATGGGAGATACGTTACCCTAAGGGCAAATATGGCCTTCTTAATTTGTCTCGATGATACTATTGTTAAAATCTCACATCGACTGATTACAGTGCCTAGGACCAATTTATATAGTGTGGGCAAACCTCACCTTACAAGTCGGTTTTGTATGGGTTGAGTTAGATCCAATTTCTTAAGATGGTATCAGAGCCAGGTCCAGTTTCAATGTTGAGCCCCCAATATCGATTTCCACAGTTGTATGGCAAAAAGTCCACGCTGTGCGTGAGGGGGGTGTGTTAAAATCTCACATCGACTGATTACAGTGCCTATGACCAATTTATATAGTGTGGGCAGACCTCACCTTACAAGTCGGTTTTGTATGGGTTGAGTTAGGTCCAATTTCTTAAGAACTATTACATCCTCGGATAACTGGATTCCTCACCATTGTTCTCCAAAATCGAAGTGGCCCGTGCCAGAACTGACTCTGGGAACCACAAAGCATACAAATCCTGGATTCTTCACCGTTGTTCTCCAAAATCGAAGTGGCCTCCAAATTTTCTTCCAAAACCAATGGGTCAATGTTCAACCCATTCCAGGAGAGCTAGTAATTAATTAGCATTGTGGATCTTCTCCAGGTATATATGTAGAGTGAAGTTTCAGCTTTGAAGTTTTTAACTCTCTCTCTTCATGAGAAATATCTTCTCAATTATTTCATAGCATGAAGACGGCCAGGGAAGAAGTAATCTTCCGCAGCTGCACTTGTGAATGACCTATTTCAAGAGACAAGACAGATTGTCAATCATGGAATATAATGTTATTTATCTCCATTAGAGAAAATTATCATGCCACATAGATGGATGATAATGTATATAATTTTTTTTTAAAAAAGCAAAAAATAAGTATGTAATGTTGGGAATAAAATTTTTCAGGGGGTTCCGGCTCCTTGTCATATGTATTATAAAAATTAATCGGGGCGCCGAACAGAAAAATCCAGTAATAAATTTGACAGACTTTCAACAGGTAGTCTCAAGATTGAACATAACGCGTAATGCTCATGAATCACTCATCGAATTAGGAGTAGAGTTCATTGTAGGTGCTACAGTTATATTCCTGACTTGTCCCTTCCTATGTACAGTAAACCAGCTAAAACATTGTTGTTGTAAATTATACCTTCGAGTAGGAGAATAAACAAACCGAAATAGCAACAAGAATTCAAGAACAAGAACTTCGATGCAAAGGCTCAACCGCGTGATCGCTGTCCTCAAACAATATTTGCCCCTTCTCCGGTAAATTCGAGATGCTTAAAGGTTTTCCGGCAAATGGTTTGAAGGATTGATAAAGCCTTGTAGTAGAAATATAAAGCACAAATTATTTCTACCAACAAAACTTGAGAAACACAATAAAATTGTAAAAATATGAGTAAGAAATTGATTGATCTTGTTTATGGAGATTGTAATAACATCAAAAGTTTATATTCGTTGAACTAGACCCCTCTATATATAGGCCTAGTTCATATTCACGAAATGGTGCCAAAAACCAAGTGAAAAGCCTCGAAAAATGAATTCCTAATGGCAAAATCGTCCAACGGTCACAGATTTCGGTCGACCGGTTGGTCAACCGAACTTTTTCGATCGACCGAATGGTCAACCGAACCTCCATTTCGGTCGATCGAATGGTCACCGAAAACTCCTGCAGCTTCTTGGTTGAAATCCTGCAGAGTTTCGGTCGACCGAAGTTGTTAGTTATTTTTCACTTCTTCCTTTGTTGGTTTTGAACAACCAATTTCTCAACAATCCCCCACTTTTTCAAAATTAACAAGTCTCATATTCAACATAAACGATACTCATGTCTAAGGATTAGATATCTTTCGATTTAAATCTAACCATAGTGTAATTCTAACAAAGTAAAGTCGGAATCAAAGGTAGCTCGAAGCTTTGAACCAATTATTCCATGTGACAATACCGGTAAGAACACACACACGAGTACCACGTGTTCTCAAGTTCCTCAAACTCGCTTAGCGCTTTTATGGCCTTGCGCTCATCCTTTTCGACAAACTTTTAAGAGAGTAACTCTAGCTCTCTATTGAGGCGGCACCACCTCGAAGTTCGTCTAGGTGAAGTTCTTCCAGCATCTTTGTTACTTTTAGAGATGCTTGTGCTCTTAGCACTGAACTTCATTAAGAGCTTGAAGCTCAACCCTCACTTCAGTAACAACCAGCATTATATAACTAGGATAGGGTTATCGCAGATTTGAATAATGCTGAAGCTATCCACATATCAAATGACTTGTTGTTACCCTTTGAACCCGTGGATTACCTTTTGAGTAATGACAGGTAGGGTTGCTGTCATTGGTGAATCTTTCTATTTTAAGAGTTTCAACCCCATCCTACTCGATGTAGATGTTACTAAATCTCGATTTAGAGGTTTAGTTAGAGGATCCGCTAAATTCTCGATAGACTTAACATAACTTAGGGAAATTATTCCATCTTTGATTAATTTCCTTATATAGTCATGTCTAAGACTCATATGTCTAGACTTTCCGTTGTATACCTTATTGTATGCTTTTGCTAACGTGGATTGGCTATCACACAGGATAGATATTGAAGATGTATTCTTCGGTCCCAAATGTATCTCATAAAAGAGATCCTTAAGCCACTCAGCTTCTTTCCCGGTATCCGATAATGCTACGAATTCGGATTCCATGGTCGAGTGCGTTATACATGTTTGTTTCTTTGATTTCCAAAAAACAGCTCCTCCTCCAAGAGTGAACACCCAACCGGAAGTGGATTTATTCTCACCCGTGCTAGATATCCAACTAGCATCGGTAAATCCTTCCAATACAGCCGGGAACTTAGTATATTGCAAACCTAAGTTCTTGATTTTCTTTAAATACCCAAGAACCCTTCCAATTGCCTTCCAATGGTCATTGCCCGGATTGCTAGCAAACCTACTAAGTTTACTAATTGCATATGCTATGTCTGGTCTTGTGCATTGAACTGCATACATAAGACTCCCAATGACACTTGCATATTCTAATTGAGCAATTGCCCTTCCATCATTCTTTACAAGTTTCGAACTTGGATCAATTGGGGTACTTGCTTCCTTTATGTTCAAGTATTTGAACTTATTTATTACATTCTCAACATAATGTGATTATCTTAAATGGTAACCCCCACTAGTCTTTGTGACTTTGATACCCAAAATGGTATCCACTTGTCCAAGATCCTTCATCTTAAATGTGGAAGATAGAAACCTCTTTGTTTCTTTTATTCCATCCTTGTGATCACTCATAATCAACATGTCATCAACATATAAACATATAAATATCACATAATCATCACATACTTTTGAATATAAACATTTATCTACACTGTTATGTTTAAAACCGAACGAAATTATAGCTAAGTCAAATTTCTCATGCCACTTTTTAGGTGCCTGTTTTAAACCGTATAACGATTTTACTAACTTGCACACTTTATGTTCATTTCCGGGTAGAGCAAAACCTTCAGGTTGTTCCATATAAACCTCCTCATCGAGATCCCCATTCAAGAATGCCATCTTGACATCCATTTGGTGAACATGCAAGTCATGTATCGAAGCTAGTGCAAATAATATCCTTATTGATGTTATTCTAGCTACCGGTGCATATGTATCAAAATAATCTATTCCTTCTCTTTGTCGATATCCTTTAGCTACTAATCTAGTTTTAAAAGTATTTAGAGAACCATCAACATTGTATTTTCTCCTGAATACCCATTTACATCCAATAGGTTTGGATCCGGGTGGTAAATCGACAAGCTCCCAAGTATTATTTGACATTATTGAATCCATTTCATCTTTGATTGCATTTTTCCAAAACATGTTATCACGAGAAGTCATAGCTTCTCTATAAGTTTTAGGATCGGTTTCCACATGTAGAACAAATGAAATTGTTCTTACGACATTCAATTCATTTCCTTCTACTAAGTAAAAGGAAATGCGTTGAGAATCAATTTCATCCGGTCCTAAAGACTTCTCAATTCGAGTTCTTTTGCTTCTTCGTGGCTCACTTGACTCATCAACACCTTTAGAAGATGTTTCATCTTGTGTTCCACTTGAGCTAGGGATATCTAATAGATTTTCCCTCAATTCATTATCCGAAGATAACGAATCCTCAAAGAACTCTACATCACTTGATTCAATAATCACATTGGTCTCCAAGTTTAATAATCTATATGATTTGCTATTGCTAGCATATCCAACAAAGGACACACTTAATGCCTCTTGGACCCAACTTGGTCCTATTAGGGTTTGTGTTCTTACAATAAGCAAGACACCCTCACACTTTGAAGTATTCAATGTTAGGTTTTCTTCCTTTCCAAGATTCATAAGGAGAAACCTTAGTTTGTTTAGAATGAATTCTATTTAATATCCTACATGCACTTAACAAGGCCTCAGCCCACAAATTAAATGGCAACTTAGTATAGGTAAGCATGACATTTATCATTTCAACTAAAGTTCCATTTTTTCTTTCAGCCAAACCATTTTGTTCCGGTGTTCTAGGTGCCGAACATTGGTGAATTATGCCATGTTGTTCACAAAAATTGTTGAAATCACTAGAAAAGTATTCACCACCTCTATCACTTCTTAAAGTTGTTATTTTATTGTTTAGGTGATTTTCAACTTCATTCTTATATATTTTAAACATATCGAATGCTTCACTTTTAAGTTTCATTAGGTAAACATATGTGTATCTAGTACAATTATCAATAAAGGTAATAAAATACCTATTTCCACCTCTAGTTAACATGCCATTTAATTCACAAATATCCGTATGTATTAATTCTAAGATACTAGATGTTCGTTTTACACTTTGATAAGACTTTTTAACCATCTTTGCTTCTACACAAGTTTTACATTTAACCGTCATTTTCATCATATGAAATTAAATCATATTTCATCATACATTTCATAGTACTTTTTCCAATATGTCCTAATCTAGCATGCCATAATGAAAATAAATCAACAACATATGCAAAGTTATTTTTATTCTCATTCAATTTGTCAACGGTACATAATTTGACCATTCCTTCACTAGAATAGCATTTTCCAACAAATTTTCCATTTAGGGATAATACAAGTTTTCCGGATTCAAACACACTTTTGATACCCGATTTTTCTAAGAGATTTTCACTAACCAAGTTTCTAATCATGTCGGGAACATGTAGTACATTGGTCAAGGTAATTGTCTTGCCGGAAGTGAAGATGATATCCACACTTCCCTTTCCAATCACTTTAGATCGAACCTCATTACCCATTTGAATCTCTTGGTCTCCATCAACTTCATGATAAGTCTTGAAAGAAGATTTGTCATATGATACATGTATTGTAGCACAAGTATCATACCACCATCCGGGAACTTTTTCCTTGATTGCATTGATTTCACAAATGGTGTCCACAATTCTATCTTCTTTTATGGAGTTCACTTTGCCCTCGAAGTTGTTTTGTTTTCGGTGTCTACAATCTTTTGCATAATGTCCAGATTTTTCACACACAAAACAACCTCCTTTTGTCTTCTTCTTGAACTTGTTGAAGTTCGTTGAAGGCTTCCTTTTGTTGGATTTTGTTGGCGGTTCCGTTTTCTCAATTGCATTTGCTTTAGAAGTGCCTTCAAAAGAGTTTTCACTCTTATCATGCATTCTTGACTCTTCTTCAATTCGCAAATATTTTTTTGCAATTGTTACAAGGAGTGATCCTCGGAACTATGCATAATTTTCTTCCGGTATCCTATCCAAGTACCGGGGAGTTTATCAATAATTGCCCCCACTTGAAAGGTCTCAGGGATTTCAATCTTCACCGCCTTCAATTTGTTGACTAGCACTTGCAATTCATGAATTTGGGGAAGTAAGGGGATATTTTCAAGAAATTTAAAATCGAAGTACTTAGAAATTAAAAATTTCTTGGTACCTTCTTCCTCCGCTTTGTACTTACTTTCCAATGCATCCCATATTTCTTTTTGGTGACGTTGTATTGGTGTATAGATCACACAACCGATCCGACAACGAGTTGAGAATATGACCACGGCATATCAATTCATCCTCTTCACGCTTCTTTCTATTCACCCTTGACTCATCGGTGTCTTTGTCGGATGGTTCGGGTAGATCTTCCAAGTTCGGATTAAGTACATAAAAAAATCTTTAGCGCCGTAAGAAGGAATTTTAACTTATCTTGCCATCTTGTGAAGTTCGTGCCATCGAAGCGATCCAAACGAACCAAGTCTTGATTCATCAACTTTATGGTAGCCATTGTTGTTTCACTCTCCATTGCAGGAATATTGTTTGAGATTGTTGTAAATTATACCTTCGAGTAGGAGAATAAACAAACTGAAATAGCAACAAGAATTCAAGAACAAGAACTTCGATGCAAAGGCTCAACCTCGTGATCGCTGTCCTCAAACAATATTTACCCATTCTCCTGTAAATTCGAGATACTTAAAGGTTTTCCGGCAAACGGTTTGAAGGATTGATAAAGCCTTGTTGTAGAAATATAAAGCACAAAGTATTTCTACCAACAAAACTTGAGAAACACAATAAAATTGTAAGAATATGAGTAAGAAATTGATTGATCTTGTTTATGGAGATTGTAATAACATCAAAAGTTTATATTCATTGAACTAGACCCCTCTATATATAGGCCTAGTTCATATTCACGAAATGGTGCCAAAAATCAAGTGAAAAGCCTCCAAAAATAAATTCCCAACGGCAAAAAATCGTCCAACGGTCACAGATTTCGGTCGACCAGTTGGTCAACCGAACTTTTTCGGTTGACCGAATGGTCAACCGAACCTCCATTTCGGTCAACCGAATGGTCACCGAAAACTCCTGCAGCTTCTTAGTTGAAATCCTGCAGAGTTTCGGTCGACTGAAATTCAATTCGGTCGACCGAAGTTGTTAGCTATTTTTCACTTCTTCCTTTGTTGATTTTGAATAACCAATTTCTCAACATATTTTGATCCTTTTTGTACAATATATGAATTCAAATTCAACTGAATTTACATCCTTCTCTTGATCAATATGCTTTAGATATGTTGTGAACATATATGAAGCAGTATTATACAAAAATTGGTAAAAAAAAAAATTGTGGTATTTGTATATCTTTTAGCCTTTCCCATGATCGTATCTTCTTACGGGGTTATTATCTTTCATTTCCATATTCTTCACGATAATATATATTTTCACATTTTTCAAAATAAAATAAGTATCTTACTTTCTCCATAATAACGTCTGATTTGCATAATTTTAAGTAACTTGTCCAAACTTTCATCTTTCCACGACCAAAAATATATTGTCTTATGGAATTTAATATGTTAAGAGACTTGTCAATGAGGTGGTTTAACGAAGGACCAAATTTTTTTTAATTATAAAAATAATTTTAGAAAAAAAAGGATATACTTTCCAACGCTTCACATGTAGCCTTCCAGGATAAACCTCGAAAAAATATTTCATCCTAGCACATTGCAAATGTGCAAATTGAGACAAACCAAAGAGAAAAAGTCAATTGTTCTCATCGTTAAGAAAAATAAAAAATATTCCAAGATGCTGAACTAAGCTTTCTTGTTTCCATCCAAACATTTAATCCACGTTTTGTACTATCAAGTTAAAGAATCAAGCTATCATGTTTTCAGTAAAAAATTTCCACCTTCTACAAATCTCGTTATATCTTGAGATTTGTCCATTTTCAACATCAACAACTACATATTTCAAAAAATTGTTACCATATATTTTATGGTACTCAGAACTTTTCAATCACATATATCATTAACTTTTATCAAAATTTACTAAAATACGATTTTAGTCTCCACCAAAAGGGGCATATGTTGACGTTGAAAAGTTGATTTTTTTAATTTTTTTGAAAGGTATAGATAGGAACTGGGTGTGATTCTTACATAGATTTCTTGTGTCTTGTGGGAAATGAATTCCCTCGTTTTATAGGTATACATGGTAATAGAAATCATCCTAGTCAGATCGAGGTACAGTTTTTGCATCTTGGAGTGCATGACTTCGGTCGATGATTGGTTGATAGTGGCGGTGATGGTATCCTAGGCTATCAAATCAGCTTTCTCATGGAGTAGTGCTGCCTTCATGGGGGATAAATTACCCTAGTGGCACGTCCCGATTTGTCTTGATGATATCATTAGATCGCATGATGAACACATCCAAACTCAATTTATTATTATTCAAGCTAGCACAAGAGATTTAGGCGAAAACCATAAACCTAATTCTCTCAAAATTGAATTAGTGGTCATGAATTGTTCGGGGTGTAGAAGTTTCGATTTATTCTCGTTGTGGGAAATTTTGTTAACATTTTGTTATGCAGAGTTATGGACAAATGTGGTATGATGAGATCATTGTATATCAAATTTAGAATTGTCTCAACTTATGAATCGTCAAAGGTATACCTCCTATTACATATTCTATCTTACCACAAAGGTGATCGGACTTTTGGATGTTGAATATTTATTTGAATTCCACTAATCATGTTTACGTAAGTACACAACTTCTCCATGCGTCTTTTTCTCCGGCCAAAATATATTGTCTTATAGAATTTAATAATAAAACATACAACCAGGCATTAAACGACGAGTGTTAAGGAGGTGGTTCCATGATGGATATGAATTTTTGGCAATTATTAAATATGAAAATTCAAAAACCATTTCTTAGAAGAAAAAGATAATTTTCTTCTCTACCCCACATGAAGTTTTCCAGATAAATCTCAATAAAATGTCCTAATTGCACATTTTACATGTGAAAATTGAATTGGGACAAGAAAAACAAAAAAAAAGTCAGCAGTTCTCATCAGCTCGTGAACTTCAATTTCAAGTTGCTGAACCAAGTTATCTTATTTCCAATTGATCATTTAATGCATGTTTCATAATTTCAAGAATTATAATTCAAAGATGGTGAATTATACTATCTCGTTTTCATTAAGAAATTTCCACCTTTTAAAATTGTTAGGTTTTGATATCCAATGAATCTCGAACTATAATGTAAATATCGGATTGAATTTTATAGGCATAGGCCGATAAGTATAATTGTTACCAACAACCAAGTCCAAGAGTTTGACCTGAAAACAACGTGGACCACTTAAAGTAGTTTAAGAAATTAATATTACTCACGACCCATATATATTTACCAGGTTGGCTTTGAATCTTGGCCCATTTAATCATTTTATTTGTCCAACTAAAACCTAACATAATCCCATATAATATAATTTGTCTTTTTCCCTAGCCATGTGTGTTATTTGTGTGAATTAGGAAAAAAAGGTGGATGCCTCCCCGCTGAAAATCGCTACCATTGTTTGAGAGAAAAATTGGTGCCTTCTTTGTGTATTTTGGTTTATTCTCTTATCTTGTCCTTTGTGGGTAAGATTGAGAAGAAATTGAAGTGAATATATTAGTTGTAGGTTGGAGTCGTTTGGATTGGTTGTTTGATAAAGAAAAGTAACGTGAAGTTGAGTTAGAAAATCACTGTTTCAAAAATCTTGGAGCGAGCTTCCGCGACAAAAATAAAATAAAATGTATGAAGTAGCAATAATTTACATGTGAAGTAACGTCGAATGATAAAATCAATAAATTAAGTTTCATAGTCACATATTTAATTGGCTTCATTATTTCACACATCACATAGGAGTGATTCTCACTTTGTAAATATAACATTATTCTTTATCGTATCATATATCTTGAGATAAAATAAAATTTCAACAAATATCATTTATATGTTGAGATATAAATTTTCAACATGTTAGAAATTGAGCCAATTGTTATGAATATTAAAGACGAGATAATGAATAAGATGAAAATAACAATTACAAGAATACAAGATTTATGTGAAAATTCAAGACGGGAAAAATCACGGGCAGCAGTGGAGAATTCTCTAATCAAAAGTAATGAGTTATAATATGTTATACTGAATCTCATAAGACTCTCTTCTGAACTCTCTATCTGCAAGTCAATTTGGATATACTTAGATTACTCTTTGAGTCGATCAAATAAATATGTGTTACCACATATTTATAATACTAGAATCCCTAACATATTAGGAGAATTAATATAAACAAGAATTTAACATAAGGTGAAGTCCTATTACAAATAGGTAAAATCAATAATTAAATGTTTGATGTTGAATGTGAGTCCAAAAACTGCTATAATCCCAAAACATTCTTCTTATTCATCTTGGACTCTTTCAAGACTTTTTCAAGTCATACTACCAACTCCCAATTAAATTTCCAATAAAATCTGGGTCACATCAAAATTCTAACAAATCTCCACATTGACATGAAATCTACTGCAAGGGATGAAGCTTCAAAAATTCTTCACTTTGAGACGAATTCCAATGCAAGAAATAAAACTCAACTCTTCAACTCTCCAAACAAAACAATCCACCAAATTACTCCTTTTTACCAAAACTCAACTAGGGCAAACTCAGGAACTGCCGACTGAATCCAAGCGCTACTTATGTATAGATTACCTTGGGTACCAATTTAGTCGAATTATCACCACGAGCAGCAATATCACAGCTAATTGTCTATTTGGTTTGGAATAAAATCTTATTTTAATATAAGTAAAATTAACCACATCTTTCATGGGCCCCACAACTTTTCAACCACACATTTCAAAGACTTTTATCACAATCTACTAAAAAATCTAATTTTAATCCCCCATCAAACTCTAATTAACTCTAGTTGAGCTAGTAGCAGGTTCTTTAAGACCAATTTGCTCGAATTATCACCACGATCAGCCCTGATCACAACCAACTTCATCTGAAGCTACCAAATCAACCTCACCAAACATCTTCGGGGGTCTAATATATATTTCTTCAATTTAGTGACAAATGCATCATATGTGGTCATCGAACCTTCCAAAACAAATAACTAAGACCTTCTTTGCCATTTTATAACAACTCAATCTTTACATAGCTTCTCCTCTAGTGTCAAAACAAAAATCTTCCATAACTAAATCAAGTGTTGCAATCCAAATGTGGAATATCAAACTTTATACTTGCCGAAACAATCAAACATCGATCTGAGTTGATCAAACCTCGCTCTAATACGAAACCAAATTGGCTCTCCTAGGATATGTCGATCCTTAGCTCTAATACCACCTGTTAGAAATTGAGCCAATTATTACCAATATTAAAGACGAGATAATGGGCAAGATGAAAATAACAATCACAAAAATACAAGATTTATGTTGAAACCTAAAACGGAAAAAATCAAGGACGAGTGTGGAGAATTCGCTAATCAAAAGCAAGGAGTTATAATATGTTATACTAGATTTCACAAGACTCTCTCATGATCTCTCTATCTACGAGTCAATCTGGATCCACATATTTGTAGTACACCACATATTTATAATATAAGAATTTCTATCATACTAAGAGAATTAATTCAAATAAGAGTCTAACACAAGATGAAGTCCTATTACAATAGATAAAATCAATCATAGAGTATTCGAGGTTGAACAAGAGTTAAGAAAAATTGCCAAAATCGTGAAACTTTCTCCTTATCCGTCTTGAACTCCTTCAAGACTTATTCAAGTTATACTACCAACTCTCAATAGAGCTTCTAATTAAATTTTCAATAGAATTCGGGTGTGTGGTCCGAATTCTATTAATTAAAAGTTGTTGTGACCCGAATTATATTAATTAAAAATTGTTACCTTCTTGATATATAGCACAACAATCCTATAGTCGTCACCACCCATAAATTTGCATCTAATAACTGGAGTAATGGATGCCTTAGGTGCCCAAGAATATGACAGGGTTCAAGAATTGAAGACTTTTGATGAAACAAAAGCTGGTGTAAAGGGATTAATTGATTCAGGATTGCAAAAAATTCCCAAGATTTTTGTAAGACCAGCTGAAGAACTGGCTGAAGATTTGAAATACAAGAGGGCTCAAATTGAAGTTCCTGTGATTGATTTGGGTGATCTGGAGAAACCCCATGGGCATAAACAGATCGTGGAAGAAGTAAGGATTGCATCAGAAACATGGGGATTTTTCCAAGTGGTGAATCATGGGATATCCTTAAATGTGCTCGATGAAATGCTTGATGCAATACAGAAATTTAATGAGCAGGATGTTGAGGAGAAAAAGAAATACTACACAAGGGATAATACGAGAACGGTGAGATTTAACAGCAATTTTGATTTGTTCACATCAACGACTGCTAGCTGGAGGGACTCATTGGCTATTTCATTTTCAGATCCTGATCAAATTAATTCCGATGACTTGCCAGCTTTTTGTAGGTATGTACTCAAAGTTTAGCACGTGTTTGGTTAGCAGTACTAGAGATTTGATTAAATTTTAGAATCTTTTTCCTTAATACGGTTCATTACTATACAATAAACCTCGTCAAACATGCCATTAATTCACAGGAAGTCAGCTATAGAGTACTCAAAACTCGTTAATAACTTGGGAAATATTCTGTTGGGATTACTATCGGAGGCTCTTGGACTTGAACCTGAGCACCTAAGAAACATGGAGTGTTCTGAAGGACACCGCCTTACCTGTCACTATTATCCAGCGTGCCCTGAACCAGAACTCACTCTGGGAATCGCAAAGCATTCAGATGCTGGATTTCTCACCATTCTTCTACAAAACCAAATCGAGGGTCTCCAGATTTTCTTCCAAAACCAAAGGGTTGATGTTCAGCCCATTCGTGGAGCATTTGTAATTAATATTGGGGATCTTCTCCAGGTATACATATATAGATATATTGTTATCTTTGAAACCTAATAATTCAGTATTTCCCCACGAACACGAACTACCATGAATATGTTTGTTTTCCGATTTCGTTTCACCTGATTGTTGGCTCATTTTTACTGAAATTTTTTCTCTATTAACTTTTGGCATAAAGCTGGTATCCAATGGAAAATTCCGAAGCAATAAGCACAGAGTGGTTGCCAATCGTCTTGGGCCAAGAATTTCCATAGCATGCTTTATCTCTGGACCTATAAACAAGGATAAGGTTCTCTATGGCCCCATTAAAGAGTTGATATCAGAAGAAAATCCTCCCGTATACAAAGAGGTCCTGTTGAGTGATTACTTAACGAAGTTTATCACTGCTGCACTTGACGAGAATTTTCTTGATAATTATTGCAAGGGATGATTATGAAGATGGCAAGTGAAGAGGCGTCGCTTCTTCGCCTGCACTTGTCAATGACCTGTTTTCAGAGAGTGGGCTTGTGAAAATTACTGAGAATATAATTGTGCTGTGGCATGATAATTGCAATTTCATGTAATTAAACTATAGATATTTGAAGTTTGTGTTGAATAAATGCATTATAATGTGTGTTTCTTTGTTTTCAATGCATTAATTGTTATTGTAATATACAAATTATGTCTTGTGTGATTTATGATTAGTATGTGATCATAAAATTATAGGTCACAAAATATGTTACCTAATTTTTGAAATTTTTTTCACAAGTTATATATATATATATATATATATATATATGGTTAATTATATGAATAGTCACTGAACTTTGTTATATGTTACTACTTAATAACTGAACTTAAAAATGTAACTAAACGGTCACTAAACTTTGTAAATGTTACCACTTCATAACTGAACTTAAAAATATATTTCAATGGTCACTGAACTATGTATCGTGTTACCAATTCATCACTCAAGAAGAAATCAAAGAAAATGAAGGAAAAAAAGTTGAAAAATTAAATCGACATCAACGCATTATTTGAAAATTTTTGTACTTTTATTTAATTTTTCTCTGTCAATTTCTTCCAGTGTTCCTACTAATTCTCTTTCAATTTGTTTGTGCGAAGTTCGAGATACGTTAAACCGATACTGTTGATCAAAAAATAAAACGTACTTTCATCGTAACGGATGAATATCAACAAAAATTCTATTTTTTTTTTGATTTATAGGTCTCTAATTTTTTATTTCCTTTTCTTTTCTTCGTTTTCTTTGATTTATTCTTTCATAGATATTGATTTGTTGAAATTAACGATTTTTTTTATTTAAGTGATGGATGGATAACAAGGTGTATAATTCAGTAACCATTAAAATACACTTTTAAGTTTAGTTATAAAGTAGTAACACTTGATGAAATTTAGTGATCATTGAGTTACATTTTAAAGTTTAGCTATGAATATATATATATATATATATATATTTTGAAATATTTTTAGCTATGAATTTGTTCTCAATTTTGAAGGAAAATCTTATTTTACAAATTAAATCAGATAATATATAAAATGATGGAACCCAATGACGACACCTAAGGTAGTAATTTTCCATCATAGGACTTCTAATGTAATAGATAAGGCCTAAGTAACATGTGGGGTTTCAACTTGATTTTGTGCCGAGCGTACAGAGTACAGATAAATATTGGAAGCAGTGTATTTAGACTAATTTTTTATGGAAACTCAAATTAGCAAAATGATCACGTTAAAATGAAACTGTCGTAAATGTTCTTAACGTTCGATTTCTAATAAAACCTAATCATCAATTGGTAGGTGAATGACTTTTGAGGCAAATCTTGAAAGCTTTTAAGACGACAATTTTTTTTTTTTTTAATGACGGAAAATTCACAGTCACTATCCTTCGGGTACGCACTAGGTAAACTCTCGGACTAACGCAATAGTCTGCAAACCACGCCAGTCAAGTTAACCACACTAGACAAGCCCGATACGACAGGCTCAACCGAGAAAGTGTTTGTAGGGGGAATCGAACTCTTGACCAAAGGTCTCCACACTTACCTACTCTACCAACTCGATCACCTCATGAGGGGTTTAAGACAACATTTAATTTGTGAGAGCGCCCCACCCCGCCCCATCTCATTGTCATCCTTACTATAGATTTTGTATTGGGTTTATTTAGGACTAAGAAAGGAAATTTTTTTTTTTTTTTTTTTTTTTTTTTTTTGTGGTGGTAGATAGATTTATTAAGATGGCATATTTCATTCCATGACATAAAATTGATATGTCACCAATATTGCAGATCTATTTTTCAGACAAGTAGTGCGCTTACATGTAATTCTTAGAAGCATTGTATCGGATAGGTACGTTAAATTTCTTAGTAGCTTTTGTAGGGTTTTGTGGAATAAGTTGTGTACCAAGTTATTATTTTCTACCACTTGTCACCCACAAACCAATAGACAAATTGAAATTGTTAATAGGACCATGATACAACTGTTACGCATTATAGTTAATAAGACTTTGAAGAGTTGGGAGGAGCGTGTTACTATTCATTTAATTTACATTTAATAGAATCACGCATTCTACTACTTCTTGTTCGCCTTTTGAAATTGTGTATGATTTTAATTTACTTACACCTTTAAATTTGATTCATTTACCTGTTGATGAAAAAGGTAGTTTTGATGGAAAAAAAAAATGTTGACTTGGTGAAACTACTCTATGAAAATGTAAGATTGCAAATTGAAAAGAAGAACAAGAACTATGCTTCTCAAACAAACAAAAGAAGGAATGGCATTACATTTGAACTCAGGGATTGGGTTTAGGTACACTTGAGAAATGAACGTTTTTCAAAACAAATAAAATTAAAGTTGCAATCAAGGAGATATGGTCTATTTCAAGTCTTTGAAAAGGATTAATGACAATGCTTACAAATTAAAATCTTCCTGATGAGTATAATGTTTCGCCTACTTTTAATGTTTCTGATCTTTCTCTCTTTGTTGTAGGTACAGATTCGAAATTGAATCTTTTCAAAGATGAAGGAGATGATGTGATCCATGGTTGTAATTAGTCTGTGTTAATTTACTTTTGTTTAATCTTTAATTACTTCAAACAAATTTACGGTGCGTTTGGTTTGGTTTTCTAGCGATTTTCTTCTAGTTATATAAAATATTTAAAATTTGTTTAGTATGATATTTCTAATAATGTTTAAAACAATGTTAAACTTATAAAATAACGCTTAAAAAGTATTTTTGATATTTTGAATGTTTTAAGTAAAACAACAGAAAATATTCAAAATATGGAAAATTAAGTGTTAAATAGAATTAAAAAATAAAAATATAAAATTTCAAAAAATAAAATCTAAAATTGTAGAAAATAAAATTTCTAAAAAAGAAAAAATTGAAAAATAAATTATTAACTTCTAAAAAAAATTTGAAAAAAATAAATATAAAATATGAAAAATAAAATTCTAAAAAATTGAAATTCTAAAATTATATTAAAAAAATAAAATTCTAAAGCTCTAAAAAAATAAAAATTATGAAAATAAAATAAAATTCTAGGGAAAAAAATTAAAAAAGTTCAAACTCTTATTGATTATTTAAATAAAAAAGTTCAAAAGATATATTTAAATAAACACAAATAAAAAAATTTCAATTTACATCGTTATTTTTTTTTTTTTAATTTTCTATGTTTTGCAAACATAATATATTATTTATCTATATTTAACTTTTATAGCAAAAAATAAAATTGTAAGACTTGCCAAAACATAATATATATATATATATATATATATATATATATATATATATATATATATAAAACAATTTCTCAAAATTTCAAACTAAATGTATTTTCCAGATTTCTGTTTTAAAAAACAGTTATTCAGAATGAAAATTTAAAACGTATTTTTTGCAATTTTAAAACGGACTCTCAACATAGAAAATTATAACTAAACTCAAAACTAAATACTGAAAATCAAATCAAAAGGGCCATTACTTTCTACCAACAAGGCTAGAGTAATAATTAATGTAGATTTGATTTGCAATTTCTGGGATTCGCACTTTTGATTATTTAAAATTTGACAACAATTATTAATATTGAGTCCATGATATAAAATTTGACAACAATTATCAACTCAACAACAATGTTGAAGATCAACCTCAGACCATTGCAAAGCCCAACCTATTTGTTTTATTTTAGCCCAAGAAAAATAAAAGCCAAATCCATTTTTCTAAACTCAAGAAAATGGAAGCTTCTCAACAAATGTGGAAGGAAGATATTTTGAAGAGAAAATAGTAGAAAGATGTAGAAATGAGATTTTTAGGAGAAGTGTCTAGAATGTAGTAATAATATATGGCTAGAATTATTTCTCAATTTAATATTTGTATGGTGTAGATTGCATGGAAAGGACTATAAATACCCTCCCTTGCATTTGGTTTAGGTGTCCTCTAATAAAAAATTAAGTCATTGTATTCTTAGTTTGAGTGTGAGTTGTGAGCTTTCTTTTGAGTGTTTGTATTTTTTCTTCAAATTGTGAGTGGTCTTTGGAAAGTGTTGTAGTGTCTTTATTGTGGGTATAATACAAGTAATATGTTTACTTGTTTGGGTCCAATATTAGTAAACTTAGAGTTGTGTACTCTAAATTTTACTCTACAAACAATGTATTGAAGGGTGTGACATCATATTTGGTATTGAATGGTCGAAGAAATTTGGACCAATTGAAATTGATTTCCAAAAGATTATGATGAATTTTAACATTGGGGAAGAGAATTTTACTCTTCTTGGTGTAGGTTAGTTGTGACCACCCTTGAGGACAAGTGTAATCTTTTAAGGATGTTTGAGTTGTTACAAAAAAATTGCTATGTGATGACTAAGTCATTATGGTTGGAATCTTGAAAATTATCTTATTTTTCGGAGGCATTATCCATTTATATTGTTTAATATTTATTTTATTTCATTTTTAATGATTAGTTAGTTCTTCTTTTCCTATTTATTTTCATTGTTAGGTTTGAAGTCAATGGTGACGTTAAGCTGGTAAGCTAGATATAAAATCATGGTAGAGAAATATTTTGACTCATTCGAGGTTAGTTGTACTTAGGGTTAGAATGCTAATTTTCAAAAAGTTGAGGACTAAGTTGTCCAAAAATAAAGGTTGGAGACGAAAGTACAACTAACCTCAGAAGTTGAGAACATTTACTATTATTTAGCCCTTTTATTAAAAATAATGTAGTGACAAAATTAATACATAAAAAAGTTGTAAAATCTTTAGCAAAAATTTTCTTCGAACAATTTTGATATTGATCTACGACGAAACGAGGCCATCGCATATTTGCAACTATTTATTTTCCATTTATTTTCTACGTACGTAGATATAAATTGTTCATTTTTAATGTCTTGTGCTAACACAGTCGATTCATAATTCTAAACCTTTTATTTTCGATCAATTGCAACTACGTGATAAGTATAGTGCGCTTGAATCAAGTAAATTTTAATAATATTTCTATATTCATTGTAACACACATCTTAAATGCACGCATTGGAGTTAGGTGAATGGAACATGGAGTAAGCATGCACAACATAAATTGATTTATCTTTGCACAAATTTAAAAGCTCGTATAGTCACGAAAATTGTCCCTCGATTCAATTTGGTCACATAATATATTTTGTTCCTAAATTGTCTTCCATTTGTCTCCGTCTCTAATTTTGACAAAATACATAAAGTTAGATAACCTTTTCGGAATAAATTAAAGTCGAGTCATTAATTTAAAACGGGAGGTTTTTGGAATTGGCCTGGTCAATCATGTCTTTTGTAAAAAGTAGTAAAAAGTCTATATCATCCTTAATGAAATGAGTTTTTATATATTGCAGAATATATCATATTCTTTAGAATAATTTTCAAATCAGTTATTTCTTTTATTCTGAATTTCAGTATATAGATCCATTCTCTGATCTAGCAAGTTAGAAAAATCTGTAACATATTTATCATATTTTTTATTCAATTCATTATATTCTTCAGATGATATATCCATGTTTTCTAATTGAGAATTGATATCTTTTATTTTTTCTAATATCTTATTTAATAAATTATCTAAACCTTTAACAGTGCATATGAATTAAACTTCAAGTATTAATGTAAACATTATAACAAATAATCCCTGCGATTCTTTTAAGATCTAAGAAAAATTCATTCTAGGCACCTTCTGAATTTGATCTGAATTTTTATCTTTAGAATCGAGTGACCTTCTGGTTGCGAACAATCTTTGCACCCTAATGGCCTCTTGCCTCAACTGGTATGACGGACTTCAGTTCCTATGCCTTCACTGTATCGTTTCCAAAAATAAATCTCTAGACTTCGACTAAAAGAAAAACTCTCTTAAATGCTAAAATAAGAAGGAAAATTCCTTTTAGATCTCTTAAGAATCTATGGGAAAGAAAGTTTAGAAGTTTATATTTTTCATAAAGGATTGGAATAAGATTGGAATATTATTTATCTATTTGAAACTAATACAAGATTGAAATCAAAGACAAATTTTTTTTTTTTTGCTATCTCACAGATTGAGTGCTCAAAGGGATTCTGCCTATCCGTAAGCTTGAAGGCCTCTATATATATACAACTACATAAGACTCAATTATCAGCTTATTACATCATTGCTTACGTTTTATTACAATTATTTGTGTTTTTTATCAAGAGCCTCTTGGCCCCTCCATTATCTCTACTTTGTGTCACATCTTCTTTTATCAAGGACAATGTCTCTCTATCATTGTCCTACCAGCTTTGGTTTTACATGCAACTGGCGAGATTCCTTGGTAGTGGTAAGACTCCTTTCAATTGTTTTCTTCTTTCCATCACTGCCATCTTTTTATCCTTGTCGGCATGTGGGGCATTTTCTTGCTCTGCATGCCTCTTGTATGGTTGTAACAGGTCCATTAATTCGATGAGTATCGAATTTTTCAATGTATTCTTTTAAAATTGTTGATTTTTCTTCTTCATTATTAATGAGAAGAGTTCATCGTTCATATTGGCATAAACATCTGAATTTTTTATTATACAAACTTTTTGACATATTATATAAAACTTTTATCCCTACAACTCTTCGGGATTTTATCCATAATCTAGTGATTCTTGGCAATGTCTTTTTATTATGGCCAACTTCAATCTTAAAGTCTCAACCAATATATCCAATTGTTATGATATGTTCAATAGGATAATATATCCTTCCATCAATTTCAGGACTAATTGAATAAAATTTTATGTATATGGATCTTCTTTTGGCAAATTCAGATACTTCAAATTTGAATATTTCATCAAACTTTTCAATTTCCTTTAGATCTTTTCCAGGATAGATAAGATCTAAAAATCCATAATCTGCTGTCATTTTGACCATGAAATGGTCTGCATCTTTGGTAATTAGTAATCTCGGATAGACATGATCTCCTAAGGATATGAAATGTGAGTCATTTTCTTCCAATTCATAGACAACTTTGGAAAATTTTCTATATTCTTCTTCTTTTACTGATAAAGGAGTATCATCATTTTCATCATTTATTATTCTGATCACCCTTGTATGCTCATCACTGCTTTTTATGGTAATCGTTCTGGGACTTTGTATATCTCTTTTGATAGTGCTGGGTCCACTACTTCTTCCGCATGGTGGATCACTCTTTGGTACCTGTTGGTATTCATGTTTGGTATCATAGGATTGTGCTAAGATATCAACTCTTGTATCTTTATTTGTATCAGTAGATATTAATTGTGATTCAAGAGCATCAATTCTGTCTTTCATTTCATTTGTAACTTTAGCATGAGATTCAACGATCTCAAGCAATATTTTGATATCATAACTTAAGATTTCAGCTAATGTCTCTATGCCAATTTTTATATCATCTGCTTCTTCTTTGACATATGCTGCCGCGAATTTCATTTATGATATTATCTATTTGATATTTTTCATCTCCGAATTCAATGTTTCTGCTTAAAAAATCAACAAGATAATTATTTGTTTCTCTGATATGAATAATATTAAAATTATAAAATGACAAATATGCTTATCATCTATGTAACATTCTATATTGAGGTTCCATTGGTAACTTATTCCTAACAAGTCTTGCAACTTGGGAATTGTCAATTTCAACAATAAATTTTTTAGATAATAAAAATAATGATAACTTTTTTATCCCTCTAATAATTGCTAATAATTCTTTTTCATGAGCGGTATAATTTATTTCTACTTGGTTAAAAGTTTCACTTAAATATCTACATATTTCATTTAAATTTGTTTTTAATATTGCTGCTCAATATTTATCTGAGGCATCTGTATTGACAATCAAATTATCTTTTTTATTTGGTAACCTTAATTTTGGTAGATTTTTACATTCTTCCTTTTATGATTTTACTATTTCTGTATGGTCTTCACTCCTTCCTTTAATATTGATTTTTCTGAGTAAAATTTGTATTTTATGTCTCATTTTTAAAAAAATTTCAATAAATTTTTCAGCATAATTTAAATATCCTAAAAATTTTTGCATTTGTTCTTTAAATTCTAATTTATCTGGAAAACTTTCTATCTTTTTAGAGATATGATATTGTAATTTTATTTTATTCTTATCTATAATTAATCTAAGAAATTCTATCTCAAATTTTTCTATAATAGCTTTCTTTTCAGATAAGACTATTCATTCTTTTTGACATTTTTTTAAGAATTTTATTATATGATTTTTATGAACATTTTTATTTTCTAAACATATTATCCAGATGCCTCAGATAAATATTGAGCAGCAATATTAAAAACAATAAAAACAAATTTAAATGATATAACTATCCATCAACATATACTAATAAGAAATCATTATATTTTCTAAAAATATTATCCATTCTTCTTTAAAATATTTGAGGTGCATTTTTTAATCCAAATGATATAACTATCCATTCATATTTACCTTGAGGTGTATTAAATGCAGTATATAATATTGAATCTTTTTTCATTTTGATTTGTCAAAATCCTGACTTACAGTCAAATTTTGAATCATATTCTTTTCCTTTTACAAAGTTTATTAAAACATCTTTATTTGGTAGAAAATATCCATCAAATTTTGTATATTTATTTAATTCTTTATAATTTATTATCATTCTCGGTTTTCCTCTTACTTGTTCGGAGTGTTTCATTACCATAAATGCTGGACTACTATGTGCTCTATTACTAGCCCTGATTAATTTCATATTTTTTTAATTTTTCAATTTATTTTTAAAATTTTTGAGTATCTTGTATAGTATACATAATTGGTTTTACTTTTATTATTACATTTTCAGTTAATTCTATTTTTGCTATTGGATGTTCTGGTTTCCAATAAGCTAATGGATTTTCATAATAGACATTTCCTATCTTTTTTATTATTTCTTTTATAATTTCTGATTTTTCTGTTGTTTGTATTTTTTGTATTTTTGACACTTGTTTTTATTGGTATTTGTACTATCTTTTCACCACGCTGGGCTGGCTGAATTCTGTATGATTTAAATTCTCTTGAGATTTTTAGTAAATGTCCACATGATATTTTTAACATAATCATATAGTTATTTTGTTGATAATATTGGAATTGTTATATAAAATCATTTCCTAATAATATATCACATTCTAATACATTATAGACATATAATTTATTTATAATTATTTGTTTATTTCCTAGTAAGATTTCTATTTTTGGTAATAGGTGTGGATATTCCTGTAACACCTGTGATTTTTATAGTATTATCATCATTCCAATTTTTTAATAAAAATGTGTTTACAATAGTTATATCACTTCATGTATCTATTAAGATACATGTTGTTATATTAGCTTCTACAATAGTAAGTTATATATATACTCCTCTGAAAATGTTATTACATTATTCATTTTTTTGGACAAAACATTGTCTTATTATTATGCATAATATAGATTCCATCTTTGTTAATATTATGATTATCCAAAGCTTGTAAAAAGCTCATTTCTAATCATATATGATAGTATTCTCCCATACTACTATCTACATAACATGGTACTATCATTTTTTCTCCATCTAATATTATTGGTAATTTTATTTCTAATTCACTAATATGTATTTTTCCACCAAAATTAATATATTTATAAGGTTCAATTTTATTTTTTGTTAATTATTTGTCTCTATTTCTTGATATGTGACAGTTTTCTGTTCCTGTATCAATTATGATATTTTTTTCCTTTTACATATTCTATTCCATTGAAATATTTTCCATATATTTGCATATTTCATGTATTTCTTTTAACCATTATTTCTTGACTTATACTTAGTCTTCTTGGTATTATAAATGTACTATTGTTTTTTCTTAATTTTCCATCTTTAAATTCCATTAAAGAGTTACTTTCTATTTTTTCTGTTACATTTAATTTTGTTTTAGATATTTCTAATTCATATATTTCTGGTAAAAGATTTAGTTTTTTTACTTGGTTCTACTATATTTAATATATAGAGTTCTTTACGAATTTCTATATATGATTTTTTAGAATAAATATTCCCATAATTTGAATTGGTAAATGTATACAGTGTTCTGTATTTTGTGGTCAGGATATAATTTTTATCTTCCATAATATCATTTTTATACATTTTAAAATATAATTCCAATACTTCATTGAAATCCTTATCTTTTATAAATACACAATACTTTGTGCAACACGTAAATATTAATTTTTATATACTAAATTTTCTTCTATAGTTCCTAAATGACTATCACTTGTATTTAGTATTTTTCCATCATGTAGACTTACTGTTATCGGTGAATTTATTCCTTCTCTTAATAGATATTTAAACATTAATTGTATACCTGCTAGATAAAATATATATATATATATATATATATATATATATTTTTTGTTTTTCTTTTACTTTTGTCATTAATTGATCAACCGTGGATCTTGTTAATATTGCTAATTTATGGCTTCTTGAAACTGTTTTTATAGCTATAAATTTTTCTATCTTATGATATTCAATTATTGATATTTTTTCTCTTCTAAATATTCTATCTAACATTTCTCATTTTCCTATTTTTAAATCTAATGATAATTTTCTATTTTTCTAAATGTATTATTATCAAATGTTACTTTTAATCCATATCCTTCAGAATTTTTTATTTTTTGTTTATTTTCTATATAGTTTCTACTTCTTCTATTTCCCTATTCATTATGATTCAAATATATAGATTCCTTCTCCTTCTCCTTCTCCTTCTCCTTCTCCTTCTCCTTCTTTTTCATATTCACTAATATCTTATATTTTTTCTAAATCACTTGCTATTTCCTCATATTCCTTTTGTAGAATTTAACCTTATTTTTTATACAATCAGGGTTTATATGTCATATTTCTCCACAATTCCAACATTTACATTGTTTTTTATCTTTTTAAAATTCTTTCTTCTTTGGTTTTTTTATAATATTTCCTATTTGATTTTTGGTATTTCTTTTTGAAATGTTTATATTTTTTATACTTTTTTTATTTGAACTTTCTTTTATATTTTCTTTCTGGTTCACATCCCCAATTAATACGTCTATCTATATCTTCACAACAAATTCTTGTTAATTTTTCAGATTTTTTCATTAATTGTCTATTCTTACATATTTTTGTTAATATTTCAAATGGAAATTTTATTCTACTTCCTAATGTATTTGGTACAATATTATCTTTTATATATCTCTCATATTCTATCTTAAAATATATGTTCCATGTTCCTCATAATTTAGCAAAATACATGTCTAAATATAGTCCTTGATTTTCATTACTGTAAAATTGGGTATAATAGAAATTTCTAAATTGACAAGTATATTATTTTATTTTACGCATATCACATATCATTATATTTGTCAATCATAATTTTGCTTTTAATTTTTCTCTTCTAGCTTCTTCTTCTAAATTTCTTATCAAATTTTCTCCTAAGAATTCCTATGATATATATTCTACTAACTTTTTTATTCCATCTTGTGAGGATTTTTGCATTTCTATTTGTATATTTCTTCTCATTAATGATTTAGTATCTTTAGTTACTCATTCCGACCAATTTCTTACATCTCCTTCAAATGATACTATTAAATAATCAATTCTTTTATCCGTAGATTCTCATGTATGATCTTGGTTATATAAAAGAACAATATCATTACATCTGCTCATTGTAATAAGGCTTCATTAGTATCTATTTTACAATCTAAATCTAGTTTTACTCCTCTATGATTTATTGGTTTATTATAATCTGCATTTGTTGTAAATTGATCTTTATATTTGTCTATCTTATGTTGTGGTATAATTTTATCATAATACTGTATGTATGGTCTATGTGGTATTTGTGCATATCATTCTTGTAATTTAGGAAATTCTAATTTTGGAGTATTACTCTTACTTCTGGGTGCAGGTGTTGGTCCTCCACCGGTATTCATCATTACTTCATAATTTTATAATTCTTCTATACTTAATTAATCAAAAAAAATTATTTTTTCATTCATCATCTTTTCCTTTATCTTCTGTATATTTTTCAAATTCTTTTTCTTATTCTAAAATTATTGGTAATATTTCTTTTCTAAATCTATCATCCATACTTCCAGATTCATAGTGTCTTTCTACTTCTACATGTTTCTTTCATATTCTTATTATTTCTCTTTTTATTCTATCTTTGTTTATTTTTTTATCTGTTGATTTCATATTTTGTTTCATTTATCTGATTTCTGTTTTTAACATTCATACTTCATCTCTTAGTTCTTTAACTTCATCTATTAATCCTCTTATTAATTTCTTTAATTCTTCAAAATTTTCTGAAAAACACTTTTGGCTTCTAATAAATATGATAACTTACACTTTTTATCTTCATTTTCTTCTATGATTTTATCAAAAAAATTTATTGCTATCTCTTCATTAGTTAATTCTTCTTTTACATTTTTAAAATATTTTATTTTTAATTCTATTTTTTTTTATTTTTAGTTTTCCTAACATTTTTTCTTGTGATTCTTTTATATCTTCTGGTGTTAATAGTATATTTGAGATTTTTTCTTGTATTTTATTTAAATTTTTAACAATGTTATTAAGTTTTTTTGTTGTCTTATCATTACTCATTGTTTATAAATTTTTATATTTATGATGATTCATATACTTTTCTATAATATAAAATTCTTTCAAATTTTTTATTAATCATTTCATATATGTATCTATCTTTTATAGATTCTATAATTAGTTCTTGTAATATTTGTTCTTTTATTTCTCTAGGTAATTTTTTAATTATACTTAATGTTAATATATTTAATTTATTAGGTATAAGTTCATAAAATATTTGATATCCTTTTTCTTTTTCTAATTTATAATAATTATCTATCTTTTTAATTTTAATTCCCATAATTACTTAGATTATTTTCTATTATAGCAGTGTATTCTTCTTGATCTATTGCTTCTAGTATAATTTCTCATATTATATAATCTCTTATTATACTTATTTTTACTTTTCTATTATCTCTTTTCTAATTTCTAAATGTATATCTTTTAGTTTTATAAGTATAATTTTTAAGGCTTCTTTCTTTATTATAGTTTTGGTTATTATTATATTAAATCTTTCTTTTATTATTTTATATTTATTTTCTAGATCTTCTATTATCATTTTATGATTATGATATATAGCTCTGATACCAATGAAGGGTAGCGTAGGGTAGGGTAGGATAGGGTAGGATGGGGTGGGGGGATACTATGACCGTCTTCAAAATCTTTAAAATCAAATCTATAAATCAAATATTCTAAAAATCTTTTTATCTATTTGGAATCTAATTAGTATTTTTATAAGTATTTAATATATTACAATAAAATTCATAAAATTCACTATCTTTTGCTAAAACTTTTTTTCAATGATTATATTCAATTTATCAATCCTTCTTTCAAAATTAAACATTTTTCTTTGTATGTCTTTTTCAATTTTAATTGCTCGATCATCTATATAGATATTTTATATTTTAATTTTGGATCTAAATATTGTGTAAAGAAACTTTTTAGATCTTTTTTTAAATAGTTTAACATACTATTTGTTGCAATTTTTAGATCAATAAAATTTTGTATAATATCAGAAGTTAAACTTATTAAGAGTGTGTTTGATAGAGATTATTTGGGAAAAATGAATTTTAAAATAGTGATATGATGGAAAATGTGTGGTTGAAAAAGAAGGAAAAGTTATTGATGTGATGAAAAATATTATTTTATTGAAAAATGTGTGGTTAAAAATGAGTAGAAGAATAAGAATGAAAATGAAAATGTGGGTCAAACGGGGTCTAAATGTGTTTTATTCATTAATTTTTTTAATTAGTTCTAGGATTTGATTGTATATTTTTTTTTATATTATGATGACTAGATTGTAATTTTATATTTGGGATATTTTAGGTAGTTTATATTAATCTGAAAAAGTTAAAAGTTATTTTGGAAATATGACTTTTGTATTTGGGCTATTTGCCCATATTTCCCATTTAAAACACAGAGTGACCAAGTAGGTTTTCAATCCAGAGTTTTAACAGAAACTGGAGTCCTTTTATGAGACCAACCTTGTCAATTCCATGGAGAAAGAAGTATATCGCCGATCACCACAACCAGACGAGTAAGGAACATGGAGACACACTCAATCAACAACGTTGACAGAATTTCACAGTTACCAGATTCACTTTGTCACCATGTCTTGTCGTTTCTCTCCGCAGCAGATGCTGTAATGACTGTTTTTCTTTCGAGGAGATGGAGATACTTATGGTATTCGTGCCCCGTATACAATTTTGATGAGAAATACTTCATCAATTCGATAAGTTATTCGAGCCCGGCGCATTTCTTGATGTTCTTGAAAGGGACATTAACACACCGCCAAAGGTATTTCTATTATTTAGGCATCGAAAAATTTAGGATATACATGAGAATGATTCTTGAATTAAGTCCTTCGGCCTTGAATTGGGTAGTATTTGCTTTGAATTGTAACGTGAAAGAATTGGATATTATTAATGAAGGAATAGACTGTCCTCCAATTCCTTCTACATTGTCTGATGCTATCTTCGTTACCAAATATATTACAAAACTGCAAATTAGCCGCCTTTATTTAGAGGAAATTTCAGTTTCTGTGAATCTGCCTTCTCTTCAAGAACTGGTTTTACGAGGCACGATGATAAGTGATTCAACGTTGCAAAAGATCATTTTTGGCTGCTCTATAGTTAGAAAAATATGTCTTGAGTTATTGCGTGGAGTGGAGAAAATTATGATTTCCAAGGAGACACTCCTGGAATTAAATGTTTTTCAATGCTTTCATGTGGAGTTTTACGTCGAATATGCACCAAATCTTAAGTTATTCGCCTACGAGGGAAGAGACAAAGAACAAAACAAAATTGGGATTTCATCATTGAGAAATTTGAGATCATTGAGACTAATAGAAGCCCGTGTGACGGATTCCGTGCTGGAAGATCTTGTTCTTGAATATCCACTCCTAGAAGAATTAGTAGTAGGAGCTTGTTCCACCGTTAAGAAGTTGCTCGTTGCATCCCCAAAACTTAAGTGTTTTGTTTTGTTTGGATGTGAATCATTGGTTGAGGTGAAAATAGACGCTCCAAATCTACTGAAACTTGAGTACCGTGGAGAATTGTTGAATTTTTCATCGGTAATACCATCAACTCTACTCGAGGCTTCGTTTCATCTTGAACGTAATTATCATAGTTCATCGACAGAATGGTACGCAAAACTGAAAGATTTGTGTGAAAATTTACAGTATTCGAAAGAATTGTTACTGGCCTGTTGCGAGGATTTGGACTTGATCATACCCGAAAATATGCGAAAGAGCCTCCTTCCTCAACTGCATGGCCTCAGACATTTGAAGGTCAAAATCACAATTTCATTAGATAGAAATGGTCGGAAGCTGGAGGAAGGGCTGCGTTGGATTTTTCCTTGTCTCAGAACACTCGACATAGTTAGCTGTTTCAATTGTTTTGAAAACCACTATGAGTATAAAGAGGATATGCTTCGACTTCTTGGTGGAACTGCTGGGCTTTCATTAGAGGAGTATAAAGTTCCTGGAAATTAATTAGATGACTTTTTTGTTCATTGAATAATATAGATGTCGACTTTGATCCTAAATAACAACTGCTTTCCTTTTTCTACAATGATTTCTTACAACCGCTTTCATTTTCTGTGTTCTGTCACACTTTATTCCCCGTATTCTGTGATATATTGAGATTGCAAAATTCACTTGTAATAGGTTTACTTTTATATGGACTGTCTCAAGATTCACTGGAGTACAAAGTCACTACTAAAACCTCACGAATACAGGTGTCTTCAAACCAACGAGTAATTGACGAACCCCAAAGCCTCTAATTTTGCACAAGCCAAATCGATTATGCCCACTTCCACTTGCTGCCCTTACTCGACCCAACTAAGAAAACTAACATGGGAAAACTCGTACTTACTCTGGTATGTAAAGATTGGATTAAATCCGAGCCTAATGTGGAAAAGATTTTCCCTGAATTCAGGATAGGCTGGATTCAATGAGTAAATGAGGGAAGAATATAAGTTGTGAACGGTGAAGGGCACACATTATCATATATTTTAAGAAAATGCTTAAAGTAACCTTTTTCAGTAACTGTAAAAAACATGTTTGCTTTTCTTTTCAATTCTGATTTGGTTCTATGATTGGATTTGTGATTCAAGTAAAGAGAGAAGTGGTCGAACCTGATATCGAGACCTTTAGTATAGGCGTCGGAAACATACTCCTCCACAGTTGTTTCTCTGTACTTTGGAGGATTATCCTCTGATATCAACTCTTTATTTGGTCCATATAGTTTGGTAGACGGTGCTAAAGAAGTGCTGAAAAAGCATGCTACTGATACTCTTGGGCCTCCGTGATTTGCAACTACTCTGTGCTCGACACTTTTGAATTTATCGTTTGACATAAGCTGGAAGAAAATCCGATAAGGAACAGAATTAGATCAAAGAAATAATTAGTATTGTTCATCTTTCTTGTTAGGGATTAAGCCTAATCCCAATTATATGAGCAATATTAAGTTAAATGAAACCAGAAACACACAGATTTATACTTTTTTGTCCATAAAGTGAGATACGTTCACTTGCAGCTACAGGTTTACACTATGATGAAGGAGACTGCAGTGACGATCTTACTCCTTTCAGTCTCTCAAGGAAAGGGTCCCCTCAAATAATTCTCTATATACGTAGAAATATTAGAGTAGTCTAATACATATTGAGTTCCATATACATCGTGCCTAATATATCAATGAACCGAAAATGCACCTATAAAGTTTGCCTCGACAGCTGCCGCCCCTGAACCATCCCAAGCAGAGGGGCCTACTGCCCCTGTCGAACCTTACATGAAGGTCATTGTGCGGTTTAAAGGATAAGTGTACATATGATAAAGCTCTAAAAAATACATTACATCCCTGAGGGCTGAGGCTATTATAGTTTATAGGTAAACTGCCCTTCTCACTGGACCCCGAAAGTCCCTCCTGATTATGGTGGAGCTTCGGGCTTTCTTGCGGCATTTCATTCAAATAAGTGAGCGATCATCAAAGAATCATAAAAAATACAGCGTTAAAATTTTTTGTCGGTGGATTTACAATTTAATGAGATACTGAATCGCCGGCCCTAAGCAGGATCCAAAGACATCTATGTCCAGTTCCAATCTGAAGGGCCTAAATAATATTGTTAAAGGACGTGGAGGGTAATCAACTTGCCTGTAGAAGGTCTCCAATATTTACCAGAAGAGCACCAGACACTGGAGGAACATTAATCCACTGGTTTTCAAGAAAAACCTGAAGGCCTCGAATCTGGTCTTGCAAAAGCACCGTGAGGAAGCCATCATCAGTATTTTTACTTGCTCCTAAGGTCAATTCTGGCTCTGGACATGCTGGATAGTAATGGCACAGAAATGTAAGCCCGTTTACACAGACCATGTCCGTCAGGCGGCTCCATTCAAGTCCAAGGGCCTCGGAAAGTAGACTAAATAGTCGAAACCCCGAGCTCAATACTTGTTTCGAATATTCAATCTATATGTCTCTGCAAAATCATATATGGTGAAGTTAGCATTTCGAATATTCAATCTATGTCTCTGCAAAATCATATATTGTTGGAGACCATGATCGTGAGTAAGGATGAGCAAGGAAGGGCTAGAAGAATCTAGAACATGCTGGAATGGGAAGAAGCTGCCACTTGCACAAGGAGTCAGAATAGATTCCAATTCAGTTGTAGTGCTAAATGTATAGCAGAAATTTGTTTTGCCACTGGTACAAAGTTGTTGTAATTTGTGTATATATACATGTAATCTTCTTCCAATTTTATGAATGAAAATGAATGGCAGTAGACGTTTCTCTCTGCTTCTTCAACACAGCATATATTGCTTGATTAATTAACAATATTTTTGGTTGATTTGTTTTATGGTATCAGAGGAGGATGGTTGATAATGATGGCACAAGTGTTACTGATACAAATCAAAACCCAATCCTACCTCAAAACTAAAATCCAAATCCAAACTCTCATGATCCATCCCTTTCTAACAGTCCTTATTTCATTGGTGCAAACAATAATTCTAGGGCATTGCTGGTAACTTAGATGCTTGACTCCAGTAACTACCATTCTTGGGCAAGATCTATGAGAAGAGCCCTTCGAACAGGGGCGGAGCCGGAGAATATGTTGTGGTGGGCTAAAAGTTGAATTTTTTTTTTCAACGAACTCCGGCCAAAAGAGATTCTCTATGCCATGATCAGGGGCAGAGCCATAAATCAAGGTTACGGGGGGCAAAAAAAATTTAAAAATTTAATGTACGAATGAAATTCATATGTATCAAAAGAAGTCATAATATAATATTAGCTATTACGGTTGTATCCTTAGATTTTTCACTCTTTCAAAATAAAGATATCAATGTTCTTTTTTCTTGACTGAAGGTCAATCTTCTTTCATGTTCAAATCCAAAACTAAAAGCATAAAAACCAAAACTCGATATGACAATATCCCAAAAACATAAATTGATAAAATCATAATCATAAACTCATTCATATTGTAAGAGATCAAAACTTAAAATCTTCCTTCCTAAATCATAAATTCATATCCCAAATCATTCATTTCCAAATCATAAATTCTTATCCCTATATTTTCCTTCCCAACTTAAATTCATTCATATTGTAAGAAACTAGATTTAATATCAATATCCTACTCATCACGCATATGTTGCAAATAAAATAAGTTCCAGAATTTCTTGCCTACATTTTTTTTTTTTTTTCCAAAAAGAAGTGGTAACCTAGAATTATTTCAACTATATTAGGCAACAATGAGTTTGAATGACAATGTAAAAATAGGAAAAATTTCACAAAAGGACTTTTTCATGAGGGATAGGGAAGAATAGCATTTAAGATGGAAGTTTCGCAAAGCGAAAACATTCATACCTACAGTTCCTTCCCAAAATTTCTTCCCATGTATATTTCATCAGTAGTTGCGATTTTTTGTTGAAGGTTGGAGGTCGACGGTCGACGGCTCTGATGGGTTGGTGGACCGTGGATAGGAAAAGAATTAGGGTTAAAAAAAATTGGAATTTCAATTTGGATTTCAAACATTTCAAATGACGCTTTGAAGAAAGAAGAAAGGAGAGAACCAAATGAGCCTGTAATGGATTTAGACTAAAATTAAACAAATTTAATGGGCTTGTCTTAATTGTTAGTGGGCTAAACAGTAAACTTAAAATCATTTTCCACAAATTTCTTTTATTTTTGTTGCATCTGGGCTTGATTGGCAGTGGGCTACAGCCAAGTGCAGCCCATTGCCAAATCCGCCCCTGCCTTCGAATCAAAAACAAAATTGGCTTCATTGATGGAAGTATCTGTGAGCCTACTGATGTTGATAGCCCATTAATGGAGCATTGGCTTCGATGTAATGATATAGTCATCACTCGGCTGCAAAACACCATGACAGTAGACATTAAGGCTAGTACATTGTATGCTGAAACAGCACACCAATTATGGCTGGAATTGGAACAATGTTTGGCTCAACAAAATGTTCCTAGAATCTATGAAGTCAAACATGGAATAACAACACTGATGCAGGGATAGGATACAGTGAGCACCTACTTTTCAAAGCTAAAGACACTCCTTGATGAGCTGATGAACTATGAGTCTATTCCCAATTGCACATGTAGAGGGCTGAAGAAAGTGGTTAGCAACCAAGAAAGGGACTGGGTAATGAAGTTCCTTATAGGACTAAATGATTCTTACAAAAGCCTCAAGGCCCAAATTCTACTGATAAAATCATTTCCCAAATTGAATGAAGTATATTCCATAATACAACAGGAAGAGAAGAGGAAAGAAATTTCTGCTAATGTAACTATCTCTGATGGAATGGCAATGAAGGTAAGAAGAAACAATCTGAGGGAAACAGAGAGGAAGAACCTGTGGCCTCAGAACAAATATTTCTGCACATTTTGCAAGATTCCTGGCCACTTACTTGATAGGTGCTTTAAGGCTAACAAAGATAAACCAGGGTGCACACACTGTCAAATGCCAGGCCACACCATTAGCAATTGTTTCAAAATCCATGGGTATCCTCCAGGTCACAAACTCCATGGAAAAGTACAGGCAAATGTTATTCTTACTTATCAGAATGCTGATCCTATAGAGCCTACACAGGAGCAAGTTTGTAATAGAAACCAAGTTGTTTTTACTCAAGAGCAATACACTCAACTAATGGCTTTGCTCAAACCACGAACCAATCAATCTCATTCACTTTCTGCCAGCCATGTTCTGAGTTCTTCTTCTACCAAACACATAGATGCACCTAAGATTTCTGGTACTTATATGTGTTTATCTGCTCATAACAATAAAAATAATATCACTTCATCAGTACCTTGGATTATAGATACCGGAGCTACAAACCACATGTGTTTGCTCAACTTCATTTCTCACAAACATTAAGTCTAAAATCTCTCAATCAATTAGCCTACCTAATGGAGATATAACAATTGCAACTCATATAGGAAATGTTAGAGTCACAGATGATTTATTCCTCTATGATGTTCTATGTGTTCCATCTTTTTCATTCAATCTCATATCTGCCAGGAAACTAGCTCAAACATCTAACTGTTATCTTATACTTTCCTCTGATCTATGTTATGTGCAAGACCTTTCAACTTGGAGGACGATTGGTCTGGGTGAAGTGAGGCAAGGCTTATATCATTTAGTGCAAAATAAGTTCTCTCCTGCTAGCTTGATTCAGGATTTACCACAATTCACCTACCAAACCATTGTGTCTGCTGATGTCAACCAAGAATACTATGATCTGTGGCATTTCAGATTAGGTCATCCCTCAGATCCCAAATTACATTTGACCAATTTACATCAGAGTTCTAGTTCCAAACACGCCAATAAGCCTTGTGATGAGATCCTGGTTGGGGGAATCGCATGGAACTCGCGGAATGAATTCGAAAACGCCGGGAAAGCCCAAATTCAGGTTTGTAGACGATAGGATCTTGACCCGAGCCTCACGACTCAAGAACTTAAGGTATATTAACCTTAAACCCGTTGAAGTGCAGAAACTAGAACCCCAATTTGCGAACACCACAAAGGTAGTCCAATCATTTGATAAGTTCTGTTGTCGAACGCCACAAATATTAACACGAAATATTTGATAAGTTCATTTTTCATGGAAGATCCATTGGAGAGAAAACTCAACTTTTATTATCATTCAAAACTTGTTCCATACAATGAAGGAAATTCCTATTTATATGGAAACTATGAAAAATCCTAAAATTATGGAAATAACGAAATTCTAGATTCCAAAGATAATAAACTTGCCAAAAATAAGAAAGATAGCAAAATATGGAAATTCGCGAAAAATATAAAAATTCGTCCAAGATTTCTTCTATGCGGTCGCATAGTTGATTTCCATGCGGCCGCATGGTTATCAAGTTTCAGCGCCTAGAAGTCTCTGACCATTGTATGCGGTCGCATTGCCTGGGAACCATGCGGCAGCATGGTTCTTCATTTTGGCTTCGAGTTCGGCTTCTTGATTCGAGCACCTTCCAACTCCTTTCGGCCTTCGACCCCAACATCAAACTT
Source organism: Osmanthus fragrans (assembly GCA_019395295.1). NCBI lineage: Eukaryota > Viridiplantae > Streptophyta > Magnoliopsida > Lamiales > Oleaceae > Osmanthus > Osmanthus fragrans. The sequence goes on along the minus strand of CM033355.1, from coordinate 14,639,699 downwards.
GTTCCTTGACATGTTGTCTTCAATATTATGCACTCCGTTGCTTGAACATATAAATGTATGACTTTTATCAACTCTTTGAAGTTTCGATTTGGCTCTACTCTCCCTCCAACATGCCTTGGGTTCTTGATAGTTTGCGGCGCATCCTTGATCACATCACCTTGTTACATCTGCCCTTTAGCCAAACTACAGAGGCAGCCCTTCAATACTAGTCATAACAAGTCAGAGAAATATTTTGATCTAATTCATTGTGACCTATGGGGACCTTATACTGACATTGCTTATGATGGATCAAAGTATTTTCTTACTATTGTTAATGATCATAGCCGATGCATTTGGATTTATTTGTTAAAATTAAAATCTGATGCTTCAATTGCCTTGTAAAATTTCTATACAATGATTGAAACACAATTTGATTCCAAAATCAAAATCATTAGAATTGATAATGGAGGAGAATTTGACTTGAAACAATTTTATTCTAAAAATGGGATTATACATCAAACATCATGTGTTGAAACTCCCCAGTAAAATGCAGTGGTTGAAAGGAAGCATCAGCATTTTTTGAATGTAGTAAGAGCACTAAAGTTTCAAAGTGGGTTACCTATGCTACATTGGAATGATTTCATTCTGCCTACTGTTTTCTTAATTAATAAGGTACCTACTCCTATTCTAGACAACAAAACACCCTTTGAGATCCTCTTCAAAACTAAGCCAATCTATTCCAATCTCAGGGCGTTTTGTTGCCTGGCTTTTGTTACCACACTTGCACACAACAGACACAAGTTTGAGTCCAAGTGAAGGTGTGTTTTCTTAGGATATCCTTTTGGAACCAAAGGATATAAACTGCTTGACTTAGAAACTAACAAAACCTTTATATCAAGAAATGTAATGTTTTATGAAAACATCTTTCCCTACAAAAGCTCCAAAATTCAAGATCATGATGATACTTTAAATTTCACTCATAAATTGCCTACTCCTACTCAGTTAGCCTATCCTGAACCAAGTAACATAAACTTGGATTATCTTGTCATTTTCAATCCTCGATCACACGAGTCCAATCAAAATGAGGGAACTTAAGAAAACAACCAACCTCATGCTGAGTCGGAACTACCACCTGAGCTCTCAAGTGATTTCCATGTTCCAAGAAGGTCTGACAGATGCAAAAGAACACCTACCTATTTACATGACTTCATTTGCCAACAAACATCCTCACTCACTCATTCTCAAAAGTCCAACAAGAAGAAAGGCATTGTGACTTCAGGTAGTCCCTCTCCCTTATGTGCAACACTATCATATCACAAATTATCTAACAAACATAGAGTTTTTGCCTCATCCACACTTACACATCCTGAACCAACTACCTACCAAGAGGCTGTCAAAACTCCTTAATGGTGCAAAGCTAAAGGATGAAATATGTGCTCTTGAGTTAAACAAGACTTGGGTTGTGATTGATTTGCTATCTGGAAAGGTTCCTATAGGGTGCAGATGGGTTATAAGGTGAAATTCAATGCTGATGGAACCATTAAAAGGTATAAGGCAAGGCTGGTGGCGAAATGGTACACTCAGTTGGAGAGAATAGATTATCATGATACATTTTCACCCGTAGCAAAACTGGTATATGAGAACATTAATTGCGGTAGCAGCAACAAAGGAGTGGTATCTACATCAATTTGATGCAAACAATACATTTTCACATGGAGACTTAGAGGAAAAAGTCTATATGCAAATTCTTCCTGGCTATTCTATTAATGGAGCTTCGAAGGTTTGCAAACTCAACAAGAGTCTGTATGGTTTAAAACAAGCATTTCGTCAGTGGTACTCAAAGTTATCAATTTTCATCATTGAACAGGGCTTCCATCAATCTAAGGCAGATTACGGTTTGTTCACAAGGAGAATGAGTAATTCTTTCACTGTCATACTTGTTTATGTTGATGACATAATAATGATAGAAAACAATGTAGGAGTGATCAATTCTCTTAAGGATTTGCTTGATGATAAATTTAAGATTAAGGATTTGGGAAACTTGAAATACTTTCTTGGAATAGAGGTAGCTACATCGATGAAGGGAATTCAAATCTGCCAAAGAAAGTATGCACTAGATATTCTGTCAGATTCAGGGACCATTGGAGTTTCTCCAGCCAGAATTCCACTCGATTAGAATACTAAATTATCCAAAGATGAAGGAGATGTGCTCTCTGATCCAACATCGTATAGAAGATTAATAGGTAGATTACTTTACCTGACCATCACCAGGCCTGATTTTTCATACTCAGTACATTTATTGAGTCAATATATGCAAAGTCCTAGGACATAACACTTGAATGCTGCACACAAAGTGCTTAGATACATCAAGAGAGCACCAGGCCTAGGACTATTGTTTCCCTCATCCTCAGACTTGCAACTTATATATATTAGCCATAAATTTCGAAATTCAGAATTTTTCAAAAATGAATTTTAGGGTTGAAAGTTATATTTTAGATTTTTCAATTTAGGATATGAATTTTAACCCTAAAATTCAAATTTTTTTTGGGATTTTTCAGATATTCTGGTTCAATCGTAAGGCAACGCTACCAGGTGTGCGACACTGGTTTCCTGTTCAGGCTTCTTTCTTTCTTTTTTCCTGGCGACAAAGAGAATATATATATATATATTTATATATTTATTTATTTATTTCGGATTATTAATTTTCTAAATTAGATTAGTTGAAGCAACATATTTCCAAAGTAACCTCTCTTACCTAAATTAATTTATTTAAAATATTAGGAAGATTGTGTGTACGTAATTCATACGGATATTCATCGGCCCAAATGAATGTCAATATTTGGTCAAATTATTTGCACACCTATGATAATAAATATGTGACAATTGTAAAAAATTTCATTGTGTGAGCATATTATTTTGGTTTAGGTTCTCTATTTGATTAATCCATCTACCTCTGTAATATCTGATAAGTACGCTTTACAAACTTATTTAGGCCACAAAACATGGCTAATTGTGAACTTATATGTTGAATATTGACTTAATTCGATGCAATTTGTGTTTGTAGGACTACATTGATGGATGAAACAAAAAGTAAGCGAAAATGAGCGAAAAATGACCAAAATGGAAGGAAACGAAAGTTCAGGGACCTGAGTGCAATTATTCAAAAAGTTGACCTGAAGAGCAAATCGAGTATCAAAGGGAACCGAGTACGAATTGAGTAATGATTCGAGGCATAGAAAGAAGAAGAAAGTTAAAAGGAGCACAAGAATTAAGGAACGAAATTCAGGGACTAAAATGCAAGTTTTGAAAAATAGGTTACACTATGCGGCCGCATAGTGTAATACCTATGCGACCGCATAGGTTTGGACAGAAACCTTTGTTCCCGTGATCGCTATAACTATGTAACCACATAGAATTACTCTATGCGGCCACATAGTACACTTCTGGGCGCGATTTTCTATTTTCCATATTTGATTCAACCTCTTATGAAAATCAATCTAGGAACCCTTCAAAACCCAAAACACGACCAGAAACGAAGGTTATGCATTATTCTACTAATTTTGACATATTGAAGATCAAGAAGAAGGTGAAGAACGAGAAGATTGATTCCAAGATTCAAGATTTCACTTCAAGATTTGATGGGGTGATGTCTTCACCTATTTATTTTCTTTATTTTCTTAATTTTCTTAGTTTTATCATGCTAGACTAGATTTTATTGTGCTAGGTGAACGATGAACCATGTGATTTGATATTTTAATTCCTAGTTTTATATATTTGACGTTAAAACGCATTTTGGATTGATGAACCGTTTATATACATTAAATTGAGTCTACAATTATTATGCATGTGATTGTTTGATTTGTTGTGGTTTATTTAATCCATTCGAAAGAGGATAAATAGATTAGACAAGGTATAAATCATCGTAGGGTCCGATAGGGGATAGAGATATACCGCTATGCTTTACTTGAATCTCCAAGTGTTCATAGAACTCCATGCATTTTTGTATATTTGCTCCCGTCATAAAGATATAGTCGGTGTCGTATATGAAAATAGGTTCAAACTTAATCGAAAGAGAGTTTTGAATAAAATAGGAACATTAATTTGTCATAATTCAAACGTGTTGTCAAATTGTAGAACTAAGGTTGAAATAGATTATTACATGGGGATTCGCGAACCTAGTATGCTTTTTATTTGATTGTTACAACAACTTTGCATTTAGTTAACTCATCGCACGTAGTTAACTTTGCATTCATTTAGTTAATTCATTCACTTTTGCACAAGTAGCTTACTAGTTTAGTCACGATTTAGTTACAAACACTCAAACACGTATTTTGTTTCGGTTAAAGTCGAATTATATAGAATTACGCTATTAAATCTCTATGAGAACGATACTTGGATTTAAAAATCCACTTTATTATTTGAAGCGAACCGTATACTTGCGGTACTATAAGTCGAACACATTTTTGCGTGTCAAGTTTTTGGTTTGATATTTTAATTCCTAGTTTTATATATTTGACGTTAAAACGCGTTTTGGATTGATGAATGGTTTATATACATTGAATTGAGTCTACAATTATTATGCATGTGATTGTGTGATTTGTTGTGGTTTATTTAATCCATTCGAAAGAGGATAAATAGATTAGACAAGGTATAAATCATCGTAGGGTCCGATAGGGGATAGAGATATACCGCTATGCTTTACTTGAATCTCCAAGTGTTCATAGAACTCCATGCATTTTTGTATATTTGCTCCCGTCATAAAGATATAGTCGGTGTCGTATATGAAAATAGGTTCAAGCTTAATCGAAAGAGAGTCTTGAATAAAAAAGGAACATTGATTCGTCATAATTCAAACGTGTTGTCAAATTGTAGAACTAGGGTTGAAATAGATTATTACATGGGGATTCGCGAACCTAGTACGCTTTTTATTTGATTGTTACAACAACTTTGCATTTAGTTATCTCATCGCACGTAGTTAAATTTGCATTCATTTAGTTAATTTATTCACTTTTGCACAAGTAGCTTACTAGTTTAGTCACGATTTAGTTACAAACACTCAAACACGTATTTTGTTTCGATTAAGGTCGAATTATATAGAATTACGCTATTAAATCTCTATGAGAACGATACTTGGATTTAAAAATCCACTTTATTATTTGAAGCGAATCGTATACTTGCGGTACTATAAGTCGAACACATTTTTGCGTGTCAAGTTTTTGGTTTGATATTTTAATTCCTAGTTTTATATATTTGACGTTAAAACGCGTTTTGGATTGATGAATGGTTTATATACATTGAATTGAGTCTACAATTATTATGCATGTGATTGTGTGATTTGTTGTGGTTTCTTTAATCCATTCGAAAGAGGATAAATAGATTAGACAAAGTATAAATCATCGTAGGGTCCAATAGGGGATAGAGATATACCGCTATGCTTTACGTGAATCTCTAAGTGTTCATAGAACTCCATGCATTTTTGTATATTTGCTCCCGTCATAAAGATATAGTCGGTGTCGTATATGAAAATAGGTTCAAGCTTAATCGAAAGAGAGTCTTGAATAAAAAATGAACATTGATTCGTCATAATTCAAACGTGTTGTCAAATTGTAGAACTAGGGTTGAAATAGATTATTACATGAGGATTCGCGAACCTAGTACGCTTTTTATTTGATTGTTACAACAACTTTGCATTTAGTTATCTCATCGCACGTAGTTAAATTTGCATTCATTTAGTTAATTTATTCACTTTTGCACAAGTAGCTTACTAGTTTAGTCACGATTTAGTTACAAACACTCAAACACGTATTTTGTTTCGGTTAAGGTCGAATTATATAGAATTACGCTATTAAATCTCTGTGGGAACGATACTTGGACTTAAAAATCCACTTTATTACTTGAAACGAATCGTATACTTGTGATACTATAAGTCGAACACATTTTTGCGTGTCAAGTTTTTGGTTTGATATTTTAATTCCTAGTTTTATATATTTGACGTTAAAACGCATTTTGGATTGATGAATAGTTTATATACATTGAAGTGAGTCTACAATTATTATGCATGTGATTGTGTGATTTGTTGTGGTTTCTTTAATCCATTCGAAAGAGGATAAATAGATTAGACAAAGTATAAATCATCGTAGGGTCCAATAGGGGATAGAGATATACCGCTATGCTTTACGTGAATCTCTAAGTGTTCATAGAACTCCATGCATTTTTGTATATTTGCTCCCGTCATAAAGATATAGTCGGTGTCGTATATGAAAATAGGTTCAAGCTTAATCGAAAGAGAGTCTTGAATAAAAAAGGAACATTGATTCGTCATAATTCAAACGTGTTGTCAAATTGTAGAACTAGGGTTGAAATAGATTATTACATGAGGATTCGCGAACCTAGTACGCTTTTTATTTGATTGTTACAACAACTTTGCATTTAGTTATCTCATCGCACGTAGTTAAATTTGCATTCATTTAGTTAATTCATTCACTTTTGCATAAGTAGCTTACTAGTTTAGTTACAATTTAGTTACAAACACTCAAACACGTATTTTGTTTCGGTTAAGGTCGAATTATATAGAATTACGCTATTAAATCTCTGTGGGAACGATACTTGGACTTGAAAAATCACTTTATTACATGAAATGAACCGTATACTTGCGGTACTATAAGTCGAACACATTTTCGCGTGTCAAGTTTTTGGCGCCGCTGCCGGGGATTTAATTTAGTTTGATTTTATTTACTTTGACACTAATTCGAACTTTTTAGTTAATGTTCATTTTTGTAGTGTTTTTGAAGTTTGTCTATCAGTTTCTTGAATTGCTACTATTGTCCATCTCTTAGGTTTTACATGCGAAGATCGTTCAACGGTAAGTTGATTCCAACTGATCCGGAGATCGTGAGGACCTTTCATTGTAGATAAAGGGAAGCAGCAGTAGTAGCACAAAAAATAGATCAGGAAGAGCTAGTACCAATGGTTGATCAACAACTTAATCTGGCACATCTGGCAAATGCAGAGGCAGGTGATGAAGGGAATAGACTACTGGGAGATTTCATGGCGCCATTTGTCGTCCAAAGCCAATCTAGCATGTCTATCCACCATTTGGGCAGCCAAACTTCCAGTTGAAAACAAATGTCATCCAACTCTTCCAGAATGGACATCAATTTCACGGGATGGCTACTGAAAATCCACATACACATATATCGCGATTCTTGGATATGTGTCAACACTTCAAATTCCAAGGAATTTCAGATGACGCTATCAGACTGAGGTTGTTTCCACACACCTTAGGAGATAAAGCTCTGGAGTGGCTGGATTCACTTTCTGTTGCAAGCATAACCACTTGGGATGAGTTAGCTCACATGTTTTGCACTAAGTTCTTCTCACCAGCCAAGGTAGCACAACTGAGACATGCTATATCAGTATTTACGCAAAATGACTCCGAATCTTTCGATGAGGTCTGGAACAAGTTTAAAAATGTGCTACGGAAGTGTCCTCAGCACGGGTTTGATAAGACCACCCAGATTTGATTCTTCTATATAGGACTACTTTCATCTTTCAGAAGTATGGTAGACTCTTCGTCCAATGACTCATTAACCACAAAAACTATCGACGGAGCATGGGAGTTGTTTGAAAGGATGGCAGATACTTCAGTAATGTGGTCGTCCGAACGGGTAGTTCAGAAGAAATCAGTGGGTCTCTATGAAGTTGACACCTATTCAGCCTTGTCTGCAAAAATTGATTCCTTGTTTCACAAGGTAGACAGCTTATCTCATTCAGCAAACGCAGCACAAGCAAGAAAATCGAATTGTGAAGAGTGTGGGGCAGACCACAGCACGAAGGAATGTCCAATTCTTTCACAAGGGGTAGAACATGCAGATTATACACAGTGGGATCAACGCCAACAGAACAATCCTAACTCTGACACCTACAATCCGGGTGGAGAAATCATCAAAATTTCTCTTGGAGAGGAGAGCAAAATAAGGATTGGAGAGGAGATCAAAACAAGTTCCAGAATAAACCTCAGAGGCAGTTTCAACAGGAGAAAAAGAGCCTGTTGGATGATATGTTTGCAAAATTTATGGAGAAGACTGATAAGTATATGGAGAAGACAGAAACAGCTCTCCAAAATTAAGGTACAACAATCAAGAACCTAGAAACTCAGATGGAACAGATTGCACTTGCAGTAAATGGACGAGCACCGGGTACTTTGCCAAGAAATATTGAGATGAACCCCAAGGAGCATGTTCAGGCTATTACTACAAGAAGTGGGGTTCAGCTGCCAGAAATACATGTCAAGAGACCAGGTGCAGACAAAGCAGCAGTATCTCCTACAAACGAGGATAAAACAGACTACACTAATGTGACATCCACCAAAGAGGGTTCAGACACTTCACAGGTCAAAACAACTATTCCTGTCAATCCATATGAACCTCCAATCTCATTCCCTCAGAGGTTAAGGAAGCATAAGTTGGACCAACAGTACATGAAGTTTTTGGAGGTTTTCAAGAAACTTCACATCAACATTCCATTTGCTGAAGCAATCACGCAGATTCCTAGTTACGCCAAATTTCTCAAGAACATCCTATCCAATAAGCGTAAACTTGAAGAACATGAAATTGTGATGCTCACAAAGGAATGCAGCGCAAGAATTCAAAAAAAGCTTCCTCCAAAGCTAAAAGATTCAGGGAGTTTCACTGTTCCCTGCACCATAGGAAATTTTCATTTTGATAAAGCTTTATGTGATTTAGGTGCCAGTATTAACTTAATGCCACTTTCTGCTTTCATGAAACTAGGATTGGGAGAAGCTAAAGCAACTACAGTGACCTTATAGCTGGCTGACTAGTCTATCACTCATCTACGAGCAATCATCGAGGATGTCTTGGTGTAAGTGGAGAAACTTATATTTCCAGCAGACTTTCTCACTCTTGACATGGAGGAAGATAAAAATGTGCCACTCATTTTGGGTCGACCATTTTTTACTACTGGAAGGGCTCTTATTGATGTACAGCGAGGGCAATTGATTCTGAGATTGGGAGAAGAACAAATTTCTTTCAACGTCTTCAAGGCTATGAAATTTCCTACAGAGACTGACAGTTGTTTCCAGATTGATGTAGTTGACAGAGCAATTCAAGAAACTTTTCAGTTGCAACATCCAGTCGACACTTATGAGGCTTGCATCATGCATTCTCAATCCACTCACACTAACTCGAGTGAGATTGAGATTTGTGCAAAATTCATGGAAACAGACTCACTTTATGAAAGAAAATGAAGCTTTGAGGAGTTGGGGACCGGTCCTACAAAGCCTCTACCATCAGTACAACAACCGCCTAAGCTAGAGCTCAAACAACTACCATCTCATCTGCGGTATGCTTACTTGGGGGAGTCTTCTACACTCCCGGTCATAATATCAAATTCAGTTAACGAGGTGGAAGAGGAAAGATTGCTTCGGGTGCTCAGACATAATCAAACAGCTATTGGGTGGTCTATTGCTGACATCAAAGGGATCAACCCTTCACTTTGCATGCATAAGATCCTCATGGAGGATGATTTTAGATGCAACTTTTAGATTCAGGTATCATATATCCTATCTCAGATAGTGCATGGATCAGTCATGTTCAGGTTGTACCAAAGAAAAGAGGTATTACGGTGGTAAGGAATGAGAAGAATGAATTAATACCTACCAGGACTATTACGGGATGGAGAGTTTGCATTGACTATCGCAAACTCAACAATGCTACTCTCAAGGATCACTTCTCTTTGCCATTCATTGATCAGATGTTGGAAAGGTTAGCAAGTTACTCACATTACTGCTTTCTTGATGGGTATTCCGATTACAATCAGATACCTATAGCGCCAGACGATCAGAAGAAGACTACTTTCACTTGTCCCTATGGTACATTTGCCTGCCGTAGGATGCCTTTCGGTTTATGTAATGTACCGGCCACTTTTCAGTATTGTATGATAGCCATCTTCTCTGATATGGTAGAAAAATTCATAGAAGTCTTCATGGATGACTTCTCGGTGTTCGGTTCGTCTTTTGATGAGTGTTTGGAACATCTGAGTTTGGTGTTACAGCGGTGTAACGAAACAAATCTGGTGTTGAACTGGGAGAAGTACCATTTTATGGTACAAGAGGGCATCGTATTGGGACACCGCATTTTATCTGAGGGGATTGAGGTGGACAAAGCAAAAATTCAGGTCATTGAGAAATTACCGCCACCTACATCACTTAAGGGTGTTCGCAGTTTTCTGGGGCATGCTGGGTTCTATAGACGCTTTATAAAAGATTTCTCACAAATTACAAAGCCTCTTTGCAACCTGCTACTCAAAGATGCCACTTTCGACTTTACTGTAGATTGTCTACGGGCTTTCAGCACTCTGAAGGACAAGCTTATCTCAGCACCGGTCATCATAGCACTAGATTGGGAGTTACCGTTTGAACTTATGTGCGATGCTAGTGATTACGCGGTGGGGGATGTGTTGGGGCAGCTAAAGGGTAAGATTTTTCATGTGATCTACTATGCAAGTAAGACACTGAATGATGCACAACTTAACTATGCCACTACTGAGAAGGAGCTTCTAGTTGTGGTCTATGCCTTCGATAAATTTCGATCCTATCTTGTTGGGTCGAAGGTAATAGTCTACATGGATCATCCTGCATTGAAGTACTTGATGACAAAGAAGGATGCAAAATCGAGATTGATTCGATGGGTCTTACTTCTGCAAGAATTTGACTTGGAGATTCGAGATAAAAAAAAAAGGAGTGAAAATGGGGTAGCAGATCACTTATCTCACCTTGAGCAAGGAGATCAGACAGATGCAGTGGAAATAAATTAAGTGTTCCCAGATGAGCAGATTTTTCATGTAGAAGTTGTACCTTGGTATGCGGATATAGTGAATTATTTGGTGAAATCGATCACTCCGACAGATTATTCAAGTCATCAGAGGAAGTTCTTTTCTGAGCTGAAATACTACTTTTGGGAGGATTCCATACTTCATAGGAGAGGAGCTGATTAGATTATCAGACGGTGTGTTCTTGAAGAAGAAGAGTCCCCTGAATACTAGAGCATTGCCATTCATCTGCATATGCGGGACACTTCGGGGCTTCTAAGACAGCAGCAAAGATTTTGCAGTCGAGATTTTATTGGCCTACCATGTTTAGAGACACCTTTGAATTTGTGAAGAGGTGTGATAGGTGTCAACGCACAAGAAATATATCGAGACGGAATGAGATGCCTCAGAATAGTATTCTCGAGGTAGAGCTTTTTGATGTTTGGGGGATTGACTTCATGGGTCCGTTCCCTCCTTCATTCTCTAATCAGTACATCTTGGTGGCAGTTGATTATGTCTCCAAATGGGTAGAAGCAGTCGCTTTACCAACAAACGATGCAAAAGTAGTGATTGGATTTTTTAAGAAGTACATTTTCACCCGATATGGCACGCCTGGAGCTACTATAAGTGATGGGGGAAAACATTTCTGCAATCGCCAATTTGAACAGTTGTTGAGTAAATATGGAGTCCGACACCGAGTGGCTACACCGCATCATCCTCAAACGAGCAGTTAAGTTGAAGTCTCTAATCGGCAGTTGAAAATGATACTTGAAGTCACAGTGAGTTCTTCAAGGAAAGACTGGCCAAAGAAGTCAGATGATGCCTTGTGGGCGTACAGAACAGCATTCAAGACTCCTATAGGTATGTCAACTTACCGCCTTATTTTTGGGAAAGCATGCCACTTGCCAGTGGAATTGGAGCTTCGTGCATATTGGGCTCTCAAACAGTTAAACTTGGATTTGCAAGCAGCGGGTGAAAAACTGATGCTCCAACTCAATGAAATGGATGAATTTCGATTGGGGGCTTATGAGAATGCAAAACTCTACAAGGAGCGAACGAAAAAGTTTCATGATATGCATATTCAGAAGAGAAAGTTTGAAGTAGGGCAAAAAGTGTTGTTTTTCAATTCTAGACTTAAGCTATTTCCGAGAAAATTGAGGTTGAGGTGGTCTGGTCCTTATACTATCACAAAAGTATCTCCATACAGGGCTATTGAGATTTCTCATGACACCAAAGGCACTTTCACAGTCAATGGACAGAGGTTGAAGCACTTTTAGAGTGGTGATTTCTCCAAAGAGAAGTCTACCGTCGATCTTACACCACCGGAGTCAACCTAATACGGTATAGTCGAGCTATAGACTATAAATTAGCGCTTGTTGGGAGGCAACCCAACTCTTCTTCCCTTTTATTTATTCCGCTTTATGCAGTAGATTTAGGATTTCTCATGTTTTCTATGCATATTTAGTAGTTTTTAGGTCACCGATCACCTAGATAATTCACTAAGTGTCTATGCATGATTCACACAAGTTCTGAATGTATTTTTCATGCTTAATGGGGTGATGAAATCATGTTTGGGAGATTTGGGGTCAATATCACGCATTTTAGGGCAAAACGAGTTTTTTAGAAAAAAATTCGGGCAAACACGTGATTTTATGGTTCAAAGTGGTTTTGACTATGTTTTATAGTGTACTTGCGCTTCCCGTAGTTTCAAATATGTTGTGATAAAATTTGGGGGAGTCGAGTGGTCGAGGGGTATTATTGGCAACAAATTGGAATTTTGGGGTAAAATTGTCAAAAACAAGTTTTTAAAGAGTTGATTACATTTTGAAATTTTTCTATGTTTCATACACTCACTACACTCATTTTTACTTTTAAAGCACAAAAATCGAGGCGTTGGAAGTGATAAGGTCGAAAGAGTCAAAATTTGGAAATAGTGTAAATTTTGGAGAAAATCGACTAAAAACAAGTTTTTGAGGGGTTGAGTGTGTTTTGAGATTTTTTTATGTTGCATACACTAAATACATCCTTTTTAACTTATTGGGCATGAAAATCGAGGTTTTGGGTGTCGGGATGCTCGAATTCAGCAAAATATGGAAAATACACAGACAACCCTGTTCTGGTAGTCTATGCGATTGCATAGAATAACTTGAATGCGGTCGCATTCAATTGGTCAGTGCCTGCCTTGGTCCTGAAAATTAACTCTATGCGACCGCATAGAGTAAACAGGGGAACAAAATTTTGACTTTTTAAAATCTCACACCCGGCACTTGTCACCCATTCCCAACACTAAATACTCGTTCTTCTTTGTACTCTCGAGACATCACCCACCAATGAACTCGACATCCACCACGGATTTCGACCTCCACCATAGTACATTGCAAAAACATTCATCAATCCTTACACTACATTGTTGAAAAAGATATGAATTCCTCTTCTCTCTCAACCCTAGTACACTCCGTTCTTGAGGTGTTCTACTCGAATGTTCTTTGTTTTAATTGATGGAGTATGGGCTTAGGTTAGTATGGAGTTTTGAATGGGTTGTGACATATGTTTATTTGGCTACGTTTCTACCTTATGTTCTATGCGAAATTTCGAAGTTTCAACTGTGACTGCAACATGTTCGATGAAATGTCTAAGAGTGATTTTCGTGCCTTTGATGTGAATCCCGAATTACAGCTTCCTTGTATGTGTTTTTCATGATTGAGTGTGATGAAATTCTTTACCATATCATAGCAAAACCACTACATGGCACATATAGGCACATACATGACTAGGACACCACACCTCATGTCACCAACTTCGCCTATCGTTTTCCCTATTCATACGAAGTCCGAGTGACCTAAATTTTTGATATGTGGTAGTTCAAAGTGAGTAATTTCATATGCCCGGAAGATACTTGGGAAAAGTTCTACTTTTCTCGATGGTGTCTGGGGTCGAACTTCCTAGGTCGGACATGCCTCAATTTGAAAAAGTTGACATTTTGACTTCATTTTTAGTTTGTGTATCCTTCATGCTTTATATGCCCATGGTCACTTGTCATGTCACATTTTCTCGGTCGGGTCTATGTCAAGTCACCTAATGTCTAGAAATCACACTTTCACGTCACTCACGTCACCTACTTTGCCCCTCGGTTTCCCAACTCAAATGAAATCCAAATGCTCTTAATTTTTGATATGCCAGAAAAATACTCAGGAAAATTTTGATTTTTGTAGGTGGTGTCCGGGGGTGAACATACCCAGTCGAATATGCACTATTTTAGGGAATTGTCAATTTTGAGTCATTTTGGGTTGCCCACCATATATTGTAGGTCGAAATATGCATGCATTGAAGAAAGTTTGGGGGATTTGGGATTTCATGTGCCACTTAATATGCTTTCACTGATATTTTTTATTTGCTTTCTTTCAGATGCCGCCGAAAAGAACATCAAAGGGCAAGGACAAAGTTGCATCTGATTCGGGTACTGCCCATTCTCGAGATCGCAAGGGCGGCTTTCGGAGGTATTTGACCTCGGTCACTTTGACCCGACATGCCGACATTATCAGTAGATGGCCTCTGCTTGGGGAGCGACCAGTACGGCTTGATGACTTCATGGGGTTTGAGATTGTCATGTTGGTTGATAATTGTGGTTGGCAGAAGGTCGTTCAGCGACCACACCCAGTATACGATGGATTGGTGCGAAAGTTTTATGCTAATTTTAATACCGAGATCGACATGCCTGGTTCTGCTCATATGCACCAGACATGGATTCGGGGTGAGTGGATCATGTTTTTCCCTGAGGTTATACATGAATACTATCAGCTTACATGAGATAATATCACCCCCATCCCTGGGGCTTTTTCATGGAATGAGGTCGCTGAGGTTTTACTAGGGCGAGAGAATACGTGGCCACTGCAGACTGCGGAGTGGCATCAGATTGAGCTCACGTGTTCCATTGGGATTATGTGGCTGTTCATGTGTCATAAAATCGAGCCCACCTCACATCGCACTACCTTCACCGATCCCACAGCTGGTTTCCTATATCATTTGGTAGGGGGACATAAGATTGATCTTGCCATCCTCATCTATAATCAGATTCATATGCTTGGAATGTGGGGCAACAAACACAGTGCGTTGATTTTTCCCAGCCTTATCAGTGGTATTTGCAAGACTGCTGGTGTTCCCATCCCATCTTTGGAGGTTCCTGAGAAATCGAGCACTCCCATCCGGTGCTCACTTTAGAGGCTCAGGACAGAGCCCGGGCATGCCATCAGGAGAAGTTGGCCGAGAATGCCTGACGACAGCAGGTGGCTGCCGCAGGTCAGGAGAGTGTTGAGATGCCATAGGCACCGCTCCCACCTTTTGAGGGTGACGCTCAGTTATTAAGACAGACGTTCGCCACGTTGACGACCACGGGCCGAAACGTACACGGTATCCGATAGGATCTTGGGACCCTACGCATCGACATGCAGGAGGTGTGACATGTCATGCAGACTACACAGACTTTTGCTTCAATTGCTAGCAGCAGCACTTCCGCAAGCTATAGGGCGATCGACAGGGTGAGTGACCGTCTTAGCTTGTATACCGATCGAGTAGATAGTATCCAGCTGCAGACCGGGGAAATGTGGGACCGTCTCGACACTCTCGAGATGGGACAGTCCACCTTGCTATAGGAGCGGTCCTCACTGATTTGAGGGCAATCCACTTTGCTTCAGGAGTAGTCAGAGATGATACGGCAGCTCCTTGCTTGCCTACCCTCGACACAGGACGATACCACTGCAGGACCCAGTTCGTTTCCGCCATCTTCACCGCCACCTCCATTTTGATCAGGGGAGTTCCTTCCCCAATATTTTGTTTTGTATAAACATATTATCAAATTCTGTTATTTTCGGACTTACACTTGCACATTGGGACAATGTTTGTATAAGTTTGGGGGGAGGTCAAATTTGTTTAACTGAAGTGGTAAATTTGGCATTCGCATTACTTTCATTATCTGTCGATGTTCTTCTGTGTTTTTATTGTCTATTGTGTGTTTACTGCTTTCTGTGTGTTCTGTGTGTTATTTTAAAAAAAAAATCATTTTTGTCTATTTCAGTACTTGTTTTTGTGTTGTTTGTGTGCTTTTATGGGTTTAATGGCATTGTCGGCAATGATGTGATTAGTGGAATTGTTATGAGCTATGAATACTGGATATTGTGCATCTTAGATTGATCAATACTGGTTTATGTGTAAACTTGACACTTTGTACGCACGACACTCATGATGGGCATATTAAGATAGAGATGGTGTTCACGAACTATAGAAGAATTAAACCATGATAGGTTGAACCGGAAAGTCCTCTATTGTACTTATCAAATATCCATTCCTGTAGTAGTTTTGTGATGATTTAGCTATTGCAGGAGAACATTGAGATGAGTGGGGATTCCATGCATGAAAACTATGTTGTGTGGATTGTTTAGACCAATGAGACGAAGATGAGGAGAAAATTTTAAGTTAGAGGTTGGTTTTTGAAACTAAGTGTCTAGAAAAATAGGGGCATGGCATAATTTTTGTGAGAAAACACTCTTTTCAAGCCTTTATGACTCGAGCAAGTAAGGCTGTAAGGGTGAATAAAAATCTGGTGCCCTAAAGTCAACTGACTTGGGAGTCATCGGCTTAAAGCTTGCTACAGTGGTCATATAGAAAGCAAGAGGGAAAGAGTCAAAAGTAAAAGAGTGAAAATACATATTTTCGAGCCTTTATAACTTGAATAAGTAAACCTGCAAGGGTGATTGAAACCTGATGCCCTAAAATCAACTGATTTGGGAGTCATCGGCCTAAAGCTCGATACATGAGTTATATAGAAAGCAAATGAGATATGTTAAAAGAAAGAAAATGGAGTGAGAAAATAGCCCCAAGACCAATGTTTTAAAAATCGGACCGGTCATCGACCCGAAAAAAGAGAAAGGGTCAAGGGTCAAAAGGTCGAACCGGGGTCGAACTGGGATCGAACCGGTGACTTTTATATAATAAAAAAATTATATAATATAAATAACAGAAAAGAAATGCTGGCACATGCCAATTCAAGGTTTTTCCTCCTTAAATTAGAAAAAGATCCTCAGTGCTTTTCCTTAACACAGGTTTTTTTATAGTTTATTGATATGCAAACTATATACAAGAAAGGGGCGTGTAACCTTCATTACCTCCAACAAATTACACAATACGAAATCATTTTATACAATTAACCCTATTAGCTATACATGAAAATGAGCAAATGTATGCAGAAAGAAAATTGGAAGAGTACAATTAATGTTCCAGCAGCAGCAAGTCCCTTGAACCAGTTTTCTTTGTACCTCCTTTGTGCCAAATTTGAAGCTTGGTAGTCCAGAAATAAATCTCTTCTCTTCCAGATAAAAATGCACAGTCCATAGACCAGAGTTTCATTCTTAATTACTGCTAAGTAGCCAAAGAATCTTAGAAAAAAATCAAGCTCATTACATATCCTCAATCCTAGTAAATTTCTGTAGATTTCTTCCTAGTAAAAGGAAAAATGAATCCCAAGTACACTTGTTTCAACTTTCAACAAGAGAAATCAACCCTTAAAAAATCACACCACTCACAAACCCTTTTGGCTATTTACGGGTAGAAAATTAAGAATCACACAAACCATTTTTTAAAAAAAAAAGAGTAAAAATATTATTAATTTCACCAAGTCATTATCATATAAAAGAACAAACAACAAAACCCAACAAATTTTCCAAAATCTGAAATTATATATGAAAATATCCAAAAAAAAAAAAAAAAAAAACATATTATTCGAAGCCTATAGAACATGATAACAATAAAGCTCAAACCTTCGAAACCAATTTAAAAATGCTACAACCAGCCAAAAATCAAGCAAGAGATGAGGAGGAGGAGAGAGGAGAGAGGCGTCCGGAATTTGGAAGGTTGCAAAACTGAGAGAGAGGTTCTGGCCTACTGGGTTTTGTCTTGAAGCTTTAGTAATTTCATTTCAAACCCTTAAATCGTTGCCGGGTCACGGGTCATCAATAAACCGGCCGGTTTGACGGGTTCTTAGACGGCTTTTTCATTTGAGGGTTTAGGATACTACCCGGACCGAATTTGGGCCCAGTTCCCGGGTTTTTCGGTTGAACCGGCCGGTCCAGCCTGGTTTTTAAAACATTGCCCAAGACATTTAGTTGATGAAATTGTGCCTTTGATACAAGACAAGTAACTTAGTTTAGTCTTAGAGGTTGAACCAATCAAAAAAATAGGAAAATCTCTGCTTGTTGAACTGTGAACTTGTGATTGCAAGGTCTATCCAAACTAAGAGAGGGTGAGAACTTAAGTAAATCAAATCTCTACTCTAGAACATACCCCGGGATAATTGAGTGAAAAGAATAAGTTTGGAGGGTGTGTATCTCTCGAGCGAAGAAAGGAAAATCTGACTACATTGGTTTGGGATTTGAACCCATCGTAAGTTGAGTATGTCTACATGAGTATACACACACACACACACACGTCAGGCTTTGCATATAATAAGTGGAGATTGATCTGATTTTGCACTGTTGAAACTGTTCACTATGTGATTACTAAATTCTAATTTGAGACACGGCAGGCTGTTAAATAATGTTTTGTGTAGAGTTAAGTCACCGTCTTGTTTGAGGACAAACAATAGTTCAAGTTTGGGGGGTTTGATAAGTGCGTTTTACACACTTATTTGGGCCACAAATCATGGCTAATTGTGAACGTATATGTTGAATATTTGCTTAATTCGATGCAATTTGTGTTTTTAGGACTACACTGATTGATGAAACAAAAAGTAAGCGAAAATGAGCGAAAAATGACCAAAATAGAAGGAAACAAAAGTTCAGGGACCTGAGTGAAATTATTCAAAAAGTTGACCCGAAGAGAAAATTGAGTATCAAAGGGAGTTGAGTACGAATTGAGTAATGATTCAAGGCAAAGAAAGAAGAAGAAAGTTGAAAGGAGCTCAAGAATGAATGAACGAAATTCAGGGACTAAAATGCAAGTTTTGAAAAGTAGGTTACACTATGCGGCTGCATAGTGTAACACCTATGCGACCGCATAGGTTTGGACAGAAACCCTTGTTCCCGTGATCGCTATAACTATGCGACCGTATAGAATTACTCTATGCGGCTGCATAGTACACTTCTGGGCGCGATTTTCTACTTTCCTTATTTGATTCAACCTCTTATGGAAACCAATCTAGGACCCCTTTAAAACCCAAAACACGACAAAAAACGAGGGTTACGCATTATTCTACTAATTTTGACATATTGAAGAGCAAGAAGAAGGTGAAGAACAGAGAAGATTGATTCCAAGATTCACGATTTCACTTCAAGATTTGATAGGGTGATGTCTTCTCCTATTTATTTTCTTTATTTTCTTTATTTTCTTAGCTTTATCATGCTAGGCTAGATTTTATTGTTCTAGGTGAATGATGAACCATGTGATTTGATATTTTAATTCCTAATTTTATATATTTGACGTTAAAACGCATTTTGGATTGATAAATGGTTTATATACATTGAATTGAGTCTACAATTATTATGCATTTGACTGTGTGATTTGTTGTGGTTTATTTAATCCATTTGAAAGAGGATAAATAGATTAGACAAGGTATAAATCATCGTAAGGTCCGATAGGGGATAGAGATATACCGCTATACTTTACGTGAATCTCTAAGTGTTCATAGAACTCCATGCATTTTTGTATATTTGCTCCCGTCATAGAGATATAGTCGGTGTCGTATATGAAAATAGGTTCAAATTTAAACGAAAGATAGTCTTGAATAAAATAAGAACATTGATTCGTCATAATTCAAACGTGTTGTCAAATTGTAGAACTAGGGTTGAAATAGATTATTACATGGGGATTCGCGAATCTAGTACGCTTTTTATTTTATTGTTACAACAACTTTGCATTTAGTTATCTCATCGTACGTAGTTAAATTTGAATTCATTTAGTTAATTCATTAACTTTTGCATAAGTAGCTTACTAGTTTAGTCACGATTTAGTTACAAACACTCAAACACGTATTTTGTTTCGGTTAAGGTCGAATTATATAGAATTAAGCTATTAAATCTCTATGGGAACGATACTTGAACTTAAAAATTCACTTTATTACTTGAAACGAACCGTATACTTGTAGTACTATAAGTCAAACACATTTTCGCGTGTCAATATCTGTCAACATAAATTTAATTTATGTGCTTGAACCAAAGTTTAAAGGCTGGAAAGAAAACCTTTGTATCATTTTTGGCTACATAAATCCGGACCTTGTGTTTAGGACTGAACAATCTACTACTCCTACGGATAAGAGTTCCGTTAATAAAACGGGACTAGAATAAGTGGAATCGTTCAAACTGCAAAGTCTTATGATCATGAAGCGTAAAATTTTAGCAGGTGTTGTGTCCAATAAGGTAACTGCTGATAAATTTCTTAAAAACAAATTCCAAAATGCTTTGCAAAAAAAAAAAAAAAAGGTAAGGTCGAAACTAGTACACTTTTTACAAACTTGGTTTCACTTAAGTATACTGGTAAAGAAAATATTCAGAAGTACATCATGGATGTATCTCATCTTGCTTCAAAATTAACGGCATTAATGTTTGAGTTGTCTAATAACTTGCTCGTACATATAGCTTTGATTTTCCTTCCTGCACAATTCAGTTAATTTAAGGTCAGTTATAGCTGTCAAAAGGGTAAGTAAACTCTTAATGGGCTCATTTCATATTGTGTGCAAGAAGAAGAAAGTCTAAAACAACAGAGAATTGGAAGTTCTCACTTGGCAAGTCTAAAACAACAGAGAACTGGAAGTACTCACTTGGCAAGTACCTCTAAGGACAAGTTAAAGAATAAGAAAGCTACATCTGGTTCGGTGCAAAAGAAACAACAAACGCCTGAAAATGATAAATCATCTAACTGTTACTCTTGTGAAAATCTGGGACACATGAAGAGGGATTGTATTAAATACCATGCTTGGCGTGTAAAGTCAAGTACACTTCTCATTTTGGTATCTTTTGAGGTTAATTTAGTTTCAGTTACCTAGACATATTTTATGGATAAATTTTGATGTCACTATTCAAATAAGTGTGTCTATGCGTGGTTGCCTAAACCTCCTAAAGTCAATTGACGCTGAAAGATTCATCTATGTGGGGCGATGACAAATCAGTTAAAGTTGAGACTAAGGATTTTTAGGTTATTATTAAAGACTAGTTATTATTTAAATTTGAAATAGACATTTGCGGTACCTTTTTTATTTTTTAGATGAAATTTGGTTTTTGTTTCTACATGGAACAAATTTGGTTACTTTTGTTCAATTGAAAATAGTCAATTTAGTCTTTTTCTTAATTCAAATATTGTGGGTATCTGTTCTTTATCCGGTTATAATAACATATATATTCTTAATACGGTTGCCTCTTATAAAGAAACTCTGCATGTGAATTCACGTGAAATTAAGCATAAATTAACCAATGAGAATTTTGTTTCATTATGACACAAGTGATTAGGTCACATCTCTCAAAAGAGAATGAAAAATTTTGTGTTAGGAGAAATTCTTGATTCCCTTAATTTTTCAGACTCAGGTGTTTATGTTAATTATATTAAAGGAAAAACAAACAAACAAACAAACATAAGGAGATAGAATTTCGGACGTCTTAGAACTAATACATATGGATATCTATGGGCCATTTCCTTTAGCTCCTTAGAATGGTCAACAGTAATTTATTATGTTTATAGACGAATTTTTCTCACTATAACTACCTATATCTCATCTATGAGAAATCTCAATTACTGGATATGTTCAAGGTATACAAAACTAAGGTTGAAAATTAACTCACTAAAAGTATTAAACAAGTCAGATCTTATCATAGTTGTGAATACTATGACAGATATGACGGATTAGGAGAACAATGTCCAGGGCATTTTGCTAAATTCCTAAAAGAATGTGGAATCGTCCCACATTACACTAGAATTTTTCTAAGTTGAAGCACTAAAGACTGCAACTTAAATTTTCAATAAAGTTTCAAGTAAAGCAATTGTTAAAGGGTTACAAATTTTAAAGATCTCACTATTAGGTCAATTTTCGAAACGAAAAATGTCTGATTCCTTGAGGATATAGAGTTTGTGGGGAGACATTAGGTTTTAAGGTTAACGATTTTGTCTTTGAAGAAAAATATGTATATATTTCTTCTATTTCAATTGACAATGATCAGGACCAGGGACAAATTTCTACTCCAGATCTTGTTCAAGAAGTATTTTTGGATCAAGACAAAATTATAAAATCTCTCATATACAATCAAAAGATTGTTTCAGAAAAACAAATTCAAGAATCTCAAGAATAAATGTCATTAAGGAAATCCACTAAAGAAAAGACAAAGGCAATTCGGATAATTTTATAGTCTTTTTCCAAGAAATAATGATGGTACTGTATTTGTGGAAGAAGATCTGATCGATCAACTTTCATCATGTAATGTAAAGAAATAATTCTTAAGAGTAGATTGATACCATGAATAAAGAGATAAAGTTCATGAGTAACAATTACATTTGGGAACTCATCCCATTGCCTGAAAGTGTGAAACTCATTGACTGTAAATGGATATTTAAAATCAAAAGAGATTCAAATGGTGATGTGGAGAGATATAAAGCTCATCTTATTGCAAATTATTTTACTCAATAGGAAAGCATTGAAATTAAAGACACTTTCTCTCCGATTTCAATGAAAGACTCTTTTAGGACTAGTATGACACTTGTGACATATTTTTATTTTGAGCTACATTTGATGATTTACAAATTAAAAAAATCCATCTATGTGCTTAATCAGATTTCCCGAGAATGGAATCACAAATTTCATCAAATAATTATCTCGTTTGGTTTTGAGATAACTACAATTGATGATTTTGTATACCACAAGTTTAGTGGGAGTAAACATATGTTTTAGGTGTTGTATGTCGATGACATACTATTTGCCTGAAATAATATAGGCTTATTACACGAATTCAAGAGATTTATGTCATGAAAATTTGAAATGAAAGATCTTGGTGACACCCCTTTTGTGTCAGAGATACAAATACACCAACATCGTTCTTGGGGTGTTTTTGGATTATTACAAAAGAGTTATATCAATAAAGTTCTTAAATGATTTGGAATGTAGGTGATACCCATATTACTAAGGGAGACATGTTTAGTCTCAATTAATGCTCCAAGAATAAACTTAAAGAAAGTAAAATACAAAAAATTCTCGCTTCAGCAATTGGGAGTTCAATGTATGCTAATGTTTACATACGTCTAGATAAGACATTTATTGTTTGAATTCTAGGAATATATTTAAATTTCTTTGGGATGGATATTTGGAAAGTAGCTGATTAAGATATTCGGTATTTACAGAGAACTAAAGATCACATTATCACATTCAGGAAAATCAGACCAATTGGAGATCATTGAATATTCTGATTCTGATCTCGGAATTGCGAAATTTTGTCACTGGGCTGTACATTTTGGATGGATTTGAAAGACCACTTTAGTTATTTTGTGACAATATCAGTCTTGTATTTTAACAAGAATTTAACGATATCAAAGTTTATAGATATCAAGTTTCTAATTATTAAGGTAATAATTCAGAGTGCTTAGGTTTCTACGGAATATATTAGGATAAACTCTATAATTGCGGATACGCTTACTAAGGGGCCATCACCCAAGGTCTTTCATGAGCATACTGCTCATATGGGTGTTTCATCTTTTGATGATATGTCAGTTTAGTGGGAGTTTGTATTCAGATATTGTCTGTTTTAAACACATAATTCTATCCATGGATATTCGATTTATTTCAGAAATAAAGTATTCAGTTAAGTTTCACTCTAATTAAAATTTATGGTTGATCTCATTAAAGAATAAAGTGAGACCTGTTGGAAATAACCATGTTTGGATCACATTGCATATAATTTCCATGCTACACATCCACACTTGATCTATGTCATTTGATTGTATTGATATATGTGACCATTGAAGGTTTAGTTATTATATTTGTAATGAAAATTGTTTTGATTTTATATTGACATAATTGATGAACGAGACTGTTCAGAAATGCTTTTGATTATGATGGCAAAAGTTTTGATGTCATAAGGTTTTACAAATCCATCTAGTAACAAATGTGGCCCAAGTGAAATATTGTTGGAAAAAATTTAATTTGTCATGTAGGCCTACATATGTAATTAATTGTGTATAAGAGTATCTTAATTTAAGCCCAAAATTAAAGTGATATAATAAAGAATTAAGTTGTTGGGCTTAGGGCATTTAAATAAAGTGTGAGCAGGATTATATATGTAAAGACCATATACCTGTAGAATTGTATTTCACGATGAGCGAAATACATAAGGAAACTATATAGGGTTATGGTCCTTAATTCATATGCAACTTCTCATTCTTTGTATCATTCAATCAATACAAGAGTACAAAAGAAAGCATATTGAAGAACAAGATTCAATACCTACAATTAAGAATCAAGAAGAATGAATTCAAAAACCAAAACTATGGATTAAGAAGCAAAACCAAGAATAAGAATTAAAGAATCAAATGAGGCAAAATTCAAGACTAAAAGTGAAGAAGCCAAAGCTGCAAAAGATTGCAATTCAAGTTTCAAGATTCAAGATCCGGAATTATGATCTAGTAATAAAGAATCATTCCAAAATAATTAAGGTATGTTCCACATTATTAATTTTCTTGATGATTTGAAATGGAGGATCTTGGCAATAAAGTAATTAGAATTCATATTACTACAATTTAAAGTTTCATAAAGTTTCAACAAACTTGTGTGAAGTTGTGATTTCGCCAAAGGACTTGTTGATGCTGGAAAATGTATCCCCCCCAACAAGTCATTTGACGTCGGTTTTAGCATTGTAAAGCTTTTAATTATCAGCACGATCATATCCAGTGTCTTCCATTCCCATTTCTTGAATCTGAAGTAGCTAAGTTGAGATATATTTTTGCTTTGAACCCTGCAAGACGGACAAGGACCACGTCGGCCCTGCCCATCCAAAGGCTAATGTGGCGCCCCCATATACCCATGTATAGGGGACGCCACATCAGCCCCCTGGACAAACAAGGCCGACGTGGCATGTTCGAACAGCTTTACCCTATTTACTTTAGCAAGTTTAATGTATTCAAATGAGGTAACAGTCGACTTTTAAGATTGTAAGTAAAATATAACTATATTTTTACTTATTATTTATTGATTTACTTAAATTAAAATGAACTTTTAAATATCAAAACATTTGCAAAAAATGTGTACAATTGGTTTCAGTCCAAACAGGTAAGTCAGTCAATCAGGACTGACTTCAGGTAAGCCAGTCAGTCAAAATTGACTAGGTACTATAGGTAGACAGATTTCTTGATCGTGGATTTTAGAGTTTATGTGCCCTAAACAAGATGTAATATGTACTTTCCATATAGCAGCACATATGGAAATATATATATTTATCATCGTGGACTGCTTTGATTGGTCAAATAATAAAAAGGAGAAAAGATTAATTTAACAAATTAAAAAATTTCTTAATTTAATTATTGACCATATTTTACATTGTTACCATCTTGGATTGATTTGATTGGTCAAATAATTAAAAGAATGAATTGCTTTAACAAATCAAAACCTTTCTTAATTTAATTATTGATCATATCAAAATATTCTACATGATTCTTACCATGCAAAACATCTATATTTTAGGTAAGAAACATTGTTGTTTTGGAGGAGTCCCTACGTAAGTAGAGAAAATCATTAAGGAACGTTCGAACGCTCTAAGAAAAATCTTCCTATGTCTGGCGAACATGCAGCAGCAAATTGTAAAGTCTTCTGACCATTTCGAGGAAGTTCTAACCAACCGATATTCAAATGAAATATCTCAAAGCAAAATTTATGTTCTTCAACCGTAATTGAAGATAACACATCTATGCGTGAATCATATAATCTACTCAAAGATCATGTTATTTGTGTGGGTTAAGATTGGCGAATCTTAATTCAAATGGTGGTTGCGGCCGAATACAATAGCGAAGTGGCAATAAAGTCAATTGCGGAGGTCTGATTCCACTTATCCAACAAGACAAAACGAATAA
This sequence comes from Osmanthus fragrans, assembly GCA_019395295.1. Lineage (NCBI taxonomy): Eukaryota > Viridiplantae > Streptophyta > Magnoliopsida > Lamiales > Oleaceae > Osmanthus > Osmanthus fragrans. Next base: position 14,613,812 of record CM033355.1, on the reverse strand, counting down.
AAAAAAAACGAGGAATTTGTTCTTAATTTATTTTTTATTGTTTTAGTTTATTTTGCAAAATTACTATTGGTCCTTTGATTATTGATTATTGATATTGACATTGTCCATAGCTCTATCTGGTGCATAGTAGGTGGGTCAAGGGCCCGATAAAATAAAAGATTTCAAAAGAAATTATCTCGAGTTGATTTCTACGAATATTTGAATACGATGCATCTTTAACATGGCAGGTACCATTAATACTCATACTCATGGCATGCATGATTTTTTCTTACTGAGCATTAGCTTATGTAGTTCGTGCATTATAGGTGAGCCTGAAACTTCATAGAGGTCATGGCTAGCTGTGGAGCTCTTACAAGATTCCAGATTTTGATGTACATGGATGATGATCTGTATTTATTTTGTGGACTTCAGCTGTATTATATTTTTGGGATCCTATATTGTATATGTATACCTTTTGAAATGGTCTCTTGATACTTTTATAGTTTCAAAATATATATGTTGGGCTATAGTTATATGATCTTTGATTTCGATATACTATATGAATGTCATAGGTGATCAGGAGTGAATATACATGGATATACTTGTGATTATGCGTATATCATTTTAAACAAAAAAAAATATATGAAATTCTATGTTTAGGTCAGGTCATCAATTTTATTCCCACACAAGTTAATGTATGGTTATCTATATAAAGGGGTGTGACATATTGTCAGATAATTACACCATTAGGACACTATGACAACATTGGTGTATAAATGACTAGGCAGGCATCACAAGGTGACATGTGTTTAAGTGTAAACCCATGGCAGTATCTCTATCTTTTTGCACTGCAATATGATGTTGTGTAAATAGACAAGTTTATTGGAGGAGATGGCTACCACAATAGACGCGTGAAGTCGTCCTTGATAATGAACATAAATCATGAGAGAAAAACTACCCCTATGACTGTGTGAAAGTCAACTCTATGAATTGAAAAGACTGAATAAAAATATATAGAAAAAGTCATTATACATGAGCATGCAAAACAAATAAAAAAATTTATACAGATGCTCTAGTCTGGCACGCACATTTGTTTTTTAAAGAGACAATATCAGATGATGGATGATTTGAAACACGCTTCAGCATGTAGTCATTAGAAATGTTAAATCTGGTCAAAATGTGGTTCATAATTAATTATGTCTAAGTGTCCTATCACACACTCATGTTTCAATCTAAGAAATTAATTGAATTATTGTGAGCAAACATCTGAATGGAAATTTCATGCTTATCTTGATAAATTTAAGCTAATTGTGAAATTTGTCCAAAAATATTGTGATTGATTCAATTTTTAATAATTTTTTAGATTTCTGCATGATTAAACGTGTGGCCTTTTTGTAGACTTTGTGATCAACATTTTGAATTTGACAGTAAACTCTAGTATCCACTGCAAAAAGAAAAAAAAAATTGAGGGAAAGTGTTTTTAAATAAAATCTAAGTCGAATATGAGGGGTTAGATCAGCTTTATTAGGCGTTAAAATTTGAGAAAGTGCTCATTGAATTTGATTTAGAATTTTTATAGTTTCAAGCTATTTTTTAGATTATAGCTGGCAGGTGTACGTAAGAGAGATTGATTATCTATTAAACTAACCAGTTCCACTCCTAGGGTACCAAAGGTAAAATAGGTTCTTACCTCTTAATCACATTAGACTAAAACAACTGCTGATGCTGCTACTGTTCCTGCTGAAGAGAGAGTCGGGTCTGATTCAGCCGAGAAAGACTAAGAACCCAACTCTAAATAGCCAGTTCATATCAACCTTCTACGGGCAAGGAAGTTCATTAATTGGCAGGTTCTATCATTTTGACTCTTAACTCTCTGATCTTACATTTGCCTATTTGTTTCACTTTAAATGGGAGTAATAGTTTTTTATGTGTGGTGATAATGGAACAATTGCAGTATGTCCCTCTTGATTGCTAGGTTTACAACTTCTTAGTTTGCAAGTGTATTTACTTATATTGATATTGTGTTGCTGCATATCTATTTATTTCATGAAGTTAGGGGGAGTTGTGTAAGTTATGGGGAGTTGTGTGTTAATTGAGAGAATTAGTTGAGGGAGAGTAGTTCGTATACTTTATTTTACAAACACTATATGCACACTCACAAAAGTGACATTAAAATTCAAAAGATATTTTTTAAATTAAGCTAAACCAAAGGGGGAGATTGTAAGTAAAATATGTTTTATGTTTTTACTTATTACTTATTGGCTTACTTAAATTATAATGATTTTTAAATGTCAAAATATGTGCAAAACCCGTGTACAATTAGTTTCAGTTCAAACAGGTAAGCCAGTCAATCAAGACTGACTGGGTGCTATAGCTAAACTGATTTCTTGACTACGAATTTTAGGATTTCCATGCACTAAACGAGATGTAATATGTACCTTCCATATAACCGCATATACAAAAATATGTATTTACCATCTTAGACCAATTTGATGGTCAAATAATAAAAATGAAGAAAGATTGCTTTAATAAATCAAAACTCTTCTTAGTTTAATTATTGACCATATCAAACATATTTAGCATTATATATTCATCATCCGAGACTGGTTTGATTGGTCAAATAATTAAAAGAATGAAGGATTGCTTTAACAAATCAAAATCGTCCTTAGTTTAATTATTGACTATATCAAACGTATTCTACATGATTCTTACCGTGCAAAACTTCTATATTTTAGGTAAGAGACGTTCCTATCTTGGGTAAGTCTCTACATATGAAGAGAAAATCATTAAGGGACATTCAAACACTTTAATAAACATTTACCTATGTTCGGCGAACCTGCAGCCGCAAGTTAAGGTCTTAAGTCTTTTGATCATCTCCAGTAAGTTCTAACCAGCCAATGTTCCTATGAAGTATCTCAAAGCAAAACTCATATTCGTCAACCGTAATTGAAGAAAACATACCTGTGTGTAAATGATATAATCATACTCAAATATCAGGGCTACTTGGTTTGAGTTAAAATTGGTGAATCTTAATTCAAGTGATGGTTGCGTTCAAATATGACAGTGAAGTAGCGATAAAGTCAAGACCTGAGGGTTTTATTCCACTTTTCCAACAAGTCAAAAGGATTAAGAAAATAAGGGAGTTGTTCTTTATTTACTTTTGATTATTTTAATTAATTTTGTGAAATTATTAAATTGAAACTATTGTATTCTTTATTATTTGATAATGGATTATTTTACCTAGACATAGGGGCGGTTGATATTTCTCTTTGGGGTTTACCATGTTATAAATGGTATTCATCTTTATTTAATTTCACAATACAGGGTCAACTGTCAAAATTTTTGTAAAAAATAAAATATATATATTAAAAATTGCAAGCGTAAAAATACTTAATATTTAAATAAAATCATTTATTTACATTTTAAGCAAAGACTTCAAAAGATAAACTAGCAAATTCAATTTATTTTCAATAAATCAAATTATGGACATTATGGACTCATACAAAAATTATTTTGGATAAATCAAATTTCAGTTATAACTTATTAAAGTAAACTATTGAATATGTGATATTGCTTTCCAAATTAAATCATTTTATTGTATTAATATTGAACTCATTTGATAGCTTGTAATTAATCATATATCTTAAACTCAAGAAAAATTATTTTGGATAAGATCGAACTAAGTTGGAATCAATCAAAAAGAATTATTGTTAAATAAATTTTTAATTAATCCGTCTCTTAGAAGTTATACTAATTTAATTGGGCTTTAACCATGGCTTTCATTTGGAGGCCCTAAGCCATTGCCTAGTTGACTTTGGCTAGGCCCGACCTTGTCGTAATAGATTATATTTTGTAGAATATAAATCTGTTAAGTTGTCCAAATTAAAATTGTGCGTAAAAATGTATGTAGGAAGTTCTGATAGATTGAGATATTCTGACTAAAATGAATAATTGAGATATTATTTAATTAACTAGATAGATTTTAGTACTTACAAAGATGATGAAATGCTAGAATCAAGGGATAATCAGTTTTTATTTTCGCATTGTGGTCCCATTTGATTATTCAAATAGGCAGTCAAGTTTCAAGTGGATTATAGAATCTCTCTTTTGCAGCTGCCCTCCATTACTTTCGCGAGACTCCATAACAGCCAAATTGTATAAGAAAGACACCAAGTGCAAATTGATGGATAAGGCTGCTCATGTGGGCTGATTGTGAGCTTCACCAGCAAAGTTTGAGAGCATTTGTCGTCATGCCTTCTATCTTTTCCCTTTTTTGGCTCGACAACTATGATGCATGATGTATCCATGTTCACTAACACGTGACAATGTATTCGACTTATAGTACCGCAAGTATATAGTTCGTTTCAAGTAATAAAGTGAATTTTTAAATCCAAGTATTGTTCCCACAGAGATTTAATAGCTTAATTCTATCTAATTCGGCCTTAACCAAAACAAAATACGTGTTTGAGTTTTTGTAACTAAATTGTGATAAAACTAGTAATCTACTTATGCAAAAGTGAATGAATTAACTAAATGAATTCAAAGTTCTCTACGTGCAATTATAGTCCTAAATGCAAAGTTGAGATAATAATCAATAAAATGCAAACAAGGTTCGCGAATCCCCATGTAACGATCTATTTCAACCCTAATTCTACAATTTGACAACACGTTTGAATTATGACGAATCAATGTTCCTCTTTTATTCAAAACTCTCTTTCGATTAAGCTTAAACCTACTTTCATATACGACACTGACTGTATTTCTATGACGGGAGCAAATATACAAAAATGCAAGGAGTTTTATGAACACTTAGAGATTCACGTAAAGTATAGCGGTATATCACCATCCCCTATCAGACCCTACAGTGATTTATACATTGTCTAATTTATTTTTCCTCTTTCAAATGGATAAAATAAACCACTACAATCACAAAATCACGTGCACAATAATTATGAATAAAATTCAATGTATATAAATCATTCATCAATCCAAAAACACGTTTTAACGTCAAATATAAAAAACTAGAAATCAAAATATCACATTACAAGGTTCATCGTGCATCTAACACTATAAAATCTAGCCTAACATGATAGAACTATGAAAATAAATAAATTCAGTTGAAGAAGACATCATCCTTTCAATTGTAGAGGTAAATCTTGAATCTTGAAGTAATCTCTCCGTTCCTCGTCTTCTTCTTGCTCTCCAATATGTCAAAAAATGTCAAATTAGGCGTAGCCCCTGTTTCTCGTCGTCCTTAGGGTTATAAAAGAGTCTTAAATATGTTTCTATATGTAGTTGATTCAAATAAGGAAACTAGAAAATTCGGGTCAAATTTGTACCAAACTACCGCTTGGTTATAAGTCAAGTGACCGCTTTGTTTGTAAAATTCACCTCCTGGATTCCCTGAATGGTTCTGGGCGACCGCTTGGGATAACTTTTTTCTCCGCTGGACAGCTTTCAGTATTATGGCCATAACGTTCTCTACCGATATCCGATTGAGGTGATATTCAAAGTGCATTGGAAAGATAACTCAAAGAGCTACAACTTTGATTCAGACATCAACTTCTAATTCTATCGTTTACCATGTCAAAAATGGGTCTCAATATGAGGCTAAAAATTGGTACATAACTTTTCGATTAGAAATTGATGTGTGATCATACTTTGACGATATTTCATCCCTTTGACGTCTTCTTTCAACCAATTGACTCCTAGTACTCTCAAATTTTCATCGTTTGGGTCGACACAACTTTTGAATATTTGCACGTTAGTCCTTGAACTTTCATTTTCTTTCGTTTTGGTCCATTTTCGCTCGTTTTCACATACTTCTCGTTATATCCATCAATGTAGTCCTACAAACACAAATTGTACCGAATTAAGCCATATTTCAATATATACGTTCACAATTAGCCATGTTTTGTGGCCTAAATAAGTGTGTAAAATGCACTTATCAAACCTCCAAACTTAAACTATTGTTTGTCCTCAAACAAGATGGTGACTTAAGTCAACACAAAACATGGTTCAATGACTTGCCGTGTCTCGGGATTGGAATTCAGTAATCAACATAGTGAATAGTTTCAACAGTGCAAAATTAGATCAATCTATACTTATCATATGCAAAGTCTGACACGTGTGTGTGTGTGTGTGTGTGTGTGTGTATACTCATGCAGACATACTCAGTTTATGATGGGTTCATATCCCGACCCAATGTAGTCAGATTTTCCTTTCTTCGTTCGAGAGATACACACCTCCTAAACTTATTCTTTTCACTCAATTATCCCGGGGTGTGTTCTAGAGCAGAGATTTGATTCACTTAAGTTCTTACCCTCTCTTAGTTTGAATAGACCTCACAATCACAAGTTCATCGTTCAACAAGCAGGGATTCTCCTATTTCTTCGATTGGTTCAACCTCTAAGACTAAACTAAGTTACTTGTCTTATATCAAAAGTATAATTTCATCAACTAAATGTCCTGAGGTTCTTTTCTCACTCCATTTTCTTTCTTGTAACATATCTCATTTGCTTTCTATATAACTCATGTATCAAGCTTTAGGCCGATGACTCCCAAATCAGTTGATTTTAGGGCATCAGGTTTCAATCACCCTTGCAGGCTTACTTACTCAAGTTATAAAGGCTCGAGAATATGTATTTTCACTCTTTTTCTTTTGACTCTTTTCCTCTTGCTTTCTATATGACCCTTGTAGCGAGCTTTAGGTCGATGACTCCCAAATCAATTGACTTTAGGGCACCAAGTTTCAACCACCCTCGCAGGCTTACTTGCTCGAGTCATAAAGGTTTAGAATAGAGTTTTTCTCACGCAATTCAATGTAGTGCCCCTATTTTTCTAGACATTTAGTTTCAAAAACCAACCTCTAACTTAAGACTTTCACCTCATCTTCGCTTCATTGGTCTAAGTCAATCCACACAACTTAATTTCATGCATGACATCCCCACTCATCTTACTGTTCCCGTGTAATAGCTAAATCATCTTCAAACGACTACAAGAATAGATATTTGATAAGTACAATAGAGGATTTTTCGGGTCAACCTATCATATTCAATTCTTCTATAAATCATGAACTCAATCACTATCTTAATATGCCCATCATGAGTGTCGTGTGCAAGAAGTGTCAAGTTTCCATATAAACAAGTATTGACCAACCTAACATGCACAATATCCACTATTTATAATTCATACTAATTCCAATAATCACTTCATTGTCAGTAAGGCCATTAAGCTCACACAAGCACGCAAAACGAAATAAAGAAATACGGAAATAAGCAAAAAAAAACAATTTTTTTCACATAACAAACACACACAAAGCAGAAAATCATGCAAAAACATCAATGAATAGCGAAAAAGTAATGAAACGTCCACCATTTTTATCATACAAATTCTACCACCATCAAACTTGAACTGAGCATTGTCCTCAATGTCTAAAGTGTAAGATTTAATACAAAATTTGAATGACAAAACTCAAACAAAATAAAAAATGGGAATATGAAAACTCCCCTGATCAAAATGGAGGCGGTGGTGTAGATGGTGGAAGAAACTGGGTCTCAATGTGCTATCTCCCGGTGGTGGAAACAACATTTTTCTTTCCTTAGAAATTTTTTTATGGTGCAATCCTGCAAAGGACGAAAGTTAGCCCGCATTAATGGCAATGGATAGAGTGACATGCATGAAATATGATAAGCAATGCATAAATCCCCCAAACTTACTTCAATACGTAAGTAAACGATGTCGGTGTGCACTTACAGGAAGAGTGATGCAAACATGTGATATACTAATCGAAACTCAGCTCAAATCATGCAAGTTGTCTAAACACATTTTAAACCATATGGGGTACGTGTATGCCATGAAAAAAAATGCACTAAATAGGTGAACGATGACCTTAACTACTAAAAATGCAAGAAAACATAAAAAATTCCTAAGCTAATACATAAAGCGAAGTAAATAAAAGGGTAGAAACGTTGGGTTGCCTCCCAATCAACGCTAGTTTATAGTCTATATCTCAACTATTGGCAATTGAATCAGGGGCACCTAAAGAAAGCTTTGGATGCCTTGCCCATTTTTCTTCTTTTGGCTTTGATCCACTTTTCATTTGATCTCGAGACCTCTACCTTGCTCTTTTCAACATAATACGACTTTTCTATTTCATCCGATTCAATTTCAACTATGTAAACTTCTACCCCTACATCAGGCTTAATCACAAAATCAATTTTTGGACAACCAATGAAGCCAAAAAAATGTAGGTCAATTTCATCCTCATTGATTACAATATCTTCCTTTGATTCCGTTGTGATCAATCTGTCACTCTCTTTAATCTGTTCTTCCATAGTCGATATATCATCGGGTTGAATGATCGATCCACAACTAAATCCACGGGAAATGAGAAGTCGGTCCAGTCGACTCCTTCAAGCGGATTGTACCCACATTGTTGAAATTCTTCCAAGTACATGAGATCTCCCATAAATATATCGTTTTCATCCAATTTGATCAATTTTTCGAAGTACTTTGCAAGTACCTTTTCGTTTAATAGAGGAGGACCATCTCCTACAAGTTCGATGCTCTCATCCCAATTCTTAAGTACAAAATCTCCAACAAGTATGTACCCTTCATTATTTTTGTCAATTACTTGTTTTCGACACCTCAAATATTTTCTAAACATCAGAAGTTTCGGCGTCTGGAGACTATCGTACGAGAACAAGCATTGCTCGGTACAATGCATCGCGTAACAATTTTCACAACTCGGATATCCTCCAAGCATATCTGCATAACCCATGTAGAGATTATCCATTGCAAAAATTTCATTACTTTAACAAGTTAGAATCATGCATTATTTGAAAAGTGCAGGGAGAGAATACAAACACGAGATAAATTAATAGTGAGGGGTTAGCCAAAGTATACATAGATAAAAGCAAGTAAAAATAAGTAGAAAAGAAGATAATAAAAAAAATTCGAATTAGTGTCAAAGTAAATAAAATCAAACTAAATTAAATCCCCGGCAACGGCGCCAAAAACTTGACACGCAAAAATGTGTTCGACTTATAGTACCGCAAGTATACGGTTCGTTTCAAGTAATAAAATGGATTTTTAAGTCTAAGTATCGTTCTCACAGAGATTTAATAGATTAATTCTATCTAATTCGACCTTAATCGAAACAAAATACGTATTTGAGTTTTTGTAACTAAAAGTGAATGAATTAACTAAATGAATGCAAAGTTCTCTACGTGCAATTATAGTCCTAAATGCAAAGTTTAGATAATAATCAAATAAAAGGCGTATTAGGTTCGCGAATCCCCATGTAACGATCTATTTCAACCCTAGTTCTACAATTTGACAACACGTTTGAATTATGACGAATCAATGTTCATCTTTTATTCAAAACTCTCTTTCGATTAAGCTTGAACCTATTTTCATATCCAATACCGACAATATTTCTATGACGGGAGCAAATATACAAAAATGCATGGAGTTTTATGAACACTTAGAGATTCACGTAAAGCATAGCGGTATATCTACATCCCCTATCGGACCCTACGGTGATTTATACCTTGTCTAATCTATTTTTCCTCTTTCGAATGGATAAAATAAACCACCACAATCACATAATCACGTGCACAATAATTATGGATAAAATTCAATGTATATAAATCATTCATCAATTCAAAAACACGTTTTAACGTCAAATATATAAAATTAAAAATCAAAATATCACATTACAAGGTTTATCGTTCACCTAGCACTATAAAATCTAGCCTAACATAATAGAACTAAGAAAAATAAAAAAAGAAAGAAATTCAATTGAAGAAGATATCACCCTTTCAATTTTAGAGGTAAATCTTGAATCTTGAAATAATCTCCCCGTTCTTCGTCTTCTTGTTGCTCTCCAATATGTCAAAAAATGTCAAATTAGCCGTAGCCCTTGTTTCTCATCGTCCTTAGGGTTATAAAAGAGTCTTAAATGTGTTTCTATATGTAGTTGATTCAAATAAGGAAATTAGAAAATTCGGGTCAGATTTGTACCAAACGAAGCCAAGCGACTGTTTGGTTTGTAAAATTCACCTCCTGGATTCCCTAAGTGGTTCTGGGCGACCGTTTGGAATAACTTTTTTCTCCGCTAGACAGATTTCAGTATTTTGGTCATAACTTTCTCTAACGATATCCGATTGAGGTGATTCAAAGTGCATTGGAAAGATAACTCAAAGAGCTACAACTTTGATTCAGACATCATCTTCTAATTCTATCGTTTACCATGTCAAAAATGGGTCTCAATATGAGGTTAAAAACCAGTGCATAACTTTTCGATTAGAAATTGATGTGTGATCATACTTTGATGATATTTCATCCATTTGACGTCTTCTTTCAACCAATTGACTCCTAGTACTCTCAAATTTTCATCGTTTGGGTCTACACAACTTTTGAATATTTGCACATTAGTCCTTGAACTTTCGTTTTCTTCCGTTTTGGTCATTTTTCGCTTATTTTCACATACTTCTCGTTATATCCATCAATGTAGTCCTACAAACACAAATTGTACTGAATTAAGCCATATTTCAATATATACGTTCACAATTAGCCATATTTTGTGGCCTAAATAAGTGTGTAAAACGCACTTATCATTCACGTCTATCTCCGACACATGGTTTCATATAGAATATCGACATGGATCCAACAAGCCACATACTATGTTTTAGTTTTTATATATTATAAATTTATACCGTTCTAAGAATACTTCAGATACATTCCTCGAATAGTATTCAACATGGCATGCTCGAGTATTTTTAAATTTCAAATTCATAAATCAAAGTATCACATGTCACCTCCTTATCCATGTCAATGCATCATAATTTGGCACGTCTTAATTTACACCAAACCATGCAATTTTTGTCTGACATGCTAGATATAAAGACTGTTGTGTCTGAACCATACAATATTGTTTGAGTTTTCCTAGGGGTACCGCATGGTGCACAAACCCCTCACAATGGGGGTGGGGCTGTGATTATTTTAGTCGAGAAGCCCACCCCCCATTAGAATGTGTTGTGCACCATGCGGTACAAACAACAAAAGATCCAAGTCCGCCTAGTGGTAGAGGCCTTAAGCATGCCAAGTTACCTAAGACCAAAGATCCTATCGCCTCGTGGAGCAGAATCTCTGCAATTATCTCTTGGGATTGGCCATGAGAATTACATTCATTATTTTTCTTAAAACATGGCGGTTGGGAGTTAAGAGCTGTTATAGGGCAGGGTGGGATAGGTGGGGAGAATAAATGGCATGTTCCTCCTTTTTTCACCAAAAATCTGGTTCCTAGGCTACATTGACTCCGAAGTGCTCAGTCCGCGCACAAGCATAACAGACTAATGTCCAAACAAAAGCAAGAAAACCCTTACAATCTAGTCTCAGTCTGAGATTGATTTTCGAATAGTAACTAAAATTTTTCAAAATATCCAGAAGGAAACACGCCTTAGTGAAAAAGTTACCAAAAAGAAAGAAAGATAAAAATGAAGTAACAGTCGTGATGTGATGCAAATGATACAAGACAATAAAAACTCGGTGTAACAACAAAACTGAACTAGTCGACGTCCTCTTAGTTTGTCTTTGATTTAGGGGCCTTTTTCTTTGGTGATCTCCTTGGCATTGAGTTCTTCATGCCAATGAAAAACAGCAGCGCCCCAAGCAATGCCAGACTCTGGCTAAACTTGACAAATAGTAGGGCAAACTCTTTCTGGTCAGCATCGTAGTTGTAGAAGTCATACAAGATGGGTGCTGCAATGAGCTGGTGCAGGAGCTGTGCGGGAGGCAAGAGAGAAGAACTTTACAAAGGTCCATTTAACAAAACAGTGAAGAAAGAAAACTGGGACTAACCGCATGTTCGACTAAACTTTTTAATAGTAATATGTTGCAGGGAAATTTCACAAGAACCTTTACTTTAAACAGAATGAAACAAGCCCTAGACATACCAGGATGACAGCTCCAAGCGAGCTTCCAAAGATGAACAACAGGCTTCCAAGCCCCTTCAATATGATGGCACCCAAAATCAAGTGCTTCATCTGAGAATGAGATAAATTCAAGCTACTGAAATTGCTTCTTCCAGAGCATGACTGCAACTAAATTGACTTCCTATGTAAAATTAAGCAAAAATAAGAAAAGGATTACTTACTTCAACATGAGGCAGCTCTAATCCAGTGTGGGTTTTGACATGCTTTGAGAAAACATTGAACTTTGGCCTTAAAGACTTTGCCGCTGGCCCACCATCAGCACCGAATTCATTGAACCTGCCAATGGAAACATACAGATTAGAATGGAAGCACACAAAATTCCACATGGATGTTACGTCCGAACATAGATCCAGAGGTCCAGATACAAAACCTTCTTTGGGTGTCATTTACAAATAAAATAATAAATCGCCACAGAAGGGAACTAGTCAACTTAAACAAACTTAGAACAAAATTTAACGCCCTCGCACAAATTTGCATTAATGCATATATGAAAGTAACATGGGCAAATTTGGTATGATCACCAGCAACCTTAAAACATAACACCAAGAAATAGTGAATGTTTCCCATGATCAAGTAACCACTCTAAATGTTTACATTATCCTCATCCAAGTTCTTAATTAGTAAGATCGTTAATCAACAATTTACAAGTACCGAACCAAAAGAAGCATAGATTAATAGTAGATTAGGAGCAAGCAATTTAACCCACCAAATGACCTACCCTCCCCACCCCTAAAACAACTCACAGTGCAAGATAATAAAATGATCCAAACTGAATATTATCAACAGGTAATCCAGAAAGGTGAGGAAAAATAACTGCCTATTTTGTTTATTATACAGAACACAAGATTAACAAAAATTACAAGTCCCTAAAGATCTCAAATAGAAGGCACAGATAATAAACCTGCAGTTAGAATGTAATTTATATAGCTATTGTAGTGGCAACAACTCTTGATAGTTTAGCTGGACTTGAGTAACTCAAAAAATGAATCGAAGGAACGTCCCTTTTTTTATAAACTGACATTAAAAAAAAAAAACAATCCTATGGGAACCATATTACAAAAACTTACAACTTTAAGTGCAGAATAAAAATATAGATAACTTTTAAGGAAAATTGCACCACCAGGGCTCCTATCTATACTTAACTGAACATTTGGATCCCATTTAATATTCCATGGTATTTGGATCTCCAACCTTTAATTTTTTTAACACACATGGCTCCAGAGATGATACCGACCAAATACATGAAAATTGAATGTAGCTAAATACTAAGTTAACTATACTGGAGATTGTAAGTGCAATGTTCTCTAATTTATACCCAGTCTCCTTAACCTATTCATCTACTTTTATGGTCCTGCGATCATAATGCATGGTTGAAATAAATTCAATTTATTCAGAGGAGAATAAGTCCATATAAAATTTTAAGTAGAAGAACAACATTGCTTCAATAAAGATCCAAAATTACACAACTCCTGTTATAGTCAGAAATATCAGATATTCTGATTCCTCTTTTTAATGGCACCATTTCTGAAATACATGTCAACAGATTTCGTGCTATCACAATTTTACCCCACACTCCGGCATTGTTAATCAATCAGATCCTCAAACAGATCACATTTTTATCATGCATTTTCATGTAAAAGATATGTACAAGAAGTAGGTAAAAATTTATAATTACCGAACAAGTAAATGAGAAAAGAGGAAAATTCTACTGAAACCAACAGCTCCTAGCAAGCGCCCCTGATCTTAACACACAAGTATTTTTATTGCGTGAAAGGAAACAATTCAGTTTAATCTATGAAAAACGAATCTAGATCAGTCTTTAATGTTGCGTGCAGCACAAACATTCAAAAAGTCATTAGATCCAATTTTATACAATTGCACAGTTCAAATTTCACATATAATCCTCAACACTACTGCAAGAAGAACGATTTCGAAGTACAAGAAAACCAAATCTAGAGTGCAGTCTTAAATTAGATTCAATTTTACACAATTGCACACTTCATATCTCCTACACAAAAAGTCGACAAATTTATACTCACATTTACTTCACAACAATCTACGTAACCATAAAAAAGCAAAGATCCAAGAATTTCCATACATTGAAAACGAAAATATACACACCGCAAGCATGAAAAAAAACGCAGATCTAAGGGAGAGAATGATATTCTTACTCTTGGTAAGCCGAGAGAATGAAGACAGAGACGAAGAGCACTCGACCGAGAAATGATATGAAAGCCATTGTTGTACGGACAAAGCCCTAAGTCTCTCTCTAAACAGGGTTGGTTTCTCTGTCTAGATTTAGGGAATACAAAAGACAGAGATTCAAACGGGCGAGATAAACTAGAAGCTTCAAAGGAGATTATTTTGGAATTTCAACTTAAGCTCCTGTTTGAGCCCGATTACTTGAATGTATTTTTACCGTGGAATCTGCGATTAAAAAATATGAAAAATTATTGATGTGATAAAAAATATTATTTTATTAAAAAATATATGATTAAAAATGAGTAAAAAAATAAGAATAAAAAAAATAATATGATTCAAATAAGTAAGTGAATTTTGACTTAGTTGCAATAAAATTTTAGTGTGAAGACTTTTGCAAACACGCTCATTTAGACATTTTTTTTTTTATTAAAAACGTGACTCGCGCGAATATGGACTATGTTGTGTACTCTCTTTTCTCGGAACGACGCGTAAAAACACTTCTAATCAACCAATCCTGATGGTTGCACATAAAGTCAGACATGAGGAGAGGTCCAAGAGACTTCAGCCTCAAGCCCAACATATTGGGGGGCCCAATAAAATAGTGTATCTTTTTTTCCCGTACATTATACTTGTGTTTATATTCATTAATTAATCAAAAATTTCTACGAATAACCCAAAATAAAAAGATAATTCCAAAAACACTAACATTTTTTTTTCTTCCTAAAATACTATATCTTGTAACATAAAATTTCGAAATTAGTAAATAACCCAATTAACATAAATATAGGTAATCGATTACAGTCACGATACATATTTATCTCCAAGTCATTAAATAGCTCCTAAAATTTAGGAATTTATTATAGAAATAATTGAATTATTAAATAACATCCATGTGTATTTGGAGGTATAATTCCAAAATTCATTTTTATTATTTATAAAAAATGAAATGTTGTGAATCACAATAAGTTTTTATGTAAATCTTTAATAATTAGCGGTTGCATATATAACATTTTGTTACATCAATCAATCATATTTTGTTACGATGGTATGTCAAATTAATGATAGATATTGTAGATTAAATACTGTATTTTTTTTTATCACGTTTTGTGAAATTATATTGTATATTGAAATATGTTACATTTGGTACTTCGACAACTTAAATGTACTATATTTTTTCATGTTAATTATATTTGAATAAAAAATACTATGATCTTTGAATTGTGGAAAGAAGATACTGGAATTGATACTCAAAAATTGGAGTAAAAGGGACTGAGATAAGAAGATGAGAAATCTTTGGGATGTTGTGAAATTTTTGGGGTTATCATAATTCTGGTTTTGATTTTGAACTGATAAGGTGCTATAATTTGAGAAAGTTTGGATGGTTCCACGTTAATTTGAGAATTTTGGATGATAATTTTGGTGTATTTGATTTGGCGTGTTTGAAGGAGTGATATAAGCTAGTTAACTTATTAATTGTAGGAGCGAAGGTGTTTTTGACATTTCACTTTTACTTACTAAAATACAGTATTTATAGGATAAAAAATGTGAAAATGTAAAGTTTGAATTAATAAATAAAATGGGGTAAGACATGCAATTTTCACTTAATTAATTGTAAAGCTATGTATGGCAGTGCGTGCTGTGGTCCTTTTATTCTTTCCAACTGTTTTTTTTTGTTTGAAATTTCATAATCTAGTAGGTTGAAAAATTTGGTGAGGACCAGCTACATATCTAATTCATGAAGATGAATAGTTATATTTTTTAGGTGTTTAATAATAAATACGGAGCATGTTTGGTATTCTCTTATTAAATATTTCATTTTCTTTGTTTTGTTAATAAATTTAGCTCCTTAAATCTCTTATAAACGAAAAAAAATTAATTATTTGCTATGATTTATGGGCCCAAAATGTAAAGTTCGCTTCAAGCCCCGTAAAATACAGGTCCGACCCTGGTTGCACGAGCATAACGATGTACATGAGAAAGTATTGATAGTATTTATGGTATTTTCTTTTTCTTTCTTATGAAAGAATATTTTTATTTATGTCCCTATTTTTTATCTTATTTATTATTATTGATTTTTAGTAATTAACACATAATTTCTCATGATAGTTTATATCTACTTCTATTTCCCTACTCTCTTAAAAGAGGGAATCTCTCTCCACCGTTCGGGAAGTATTTATCCTTTTTCTCATTTTACCCTCAAACTTGTGACAAAGTAATTCTTACAGGTGTGTAATGATTTTTTCTCATCTTCTTTCTTTTTCAATTACCTTCCTTGGGTATGTATAAGACCGAATCCATTTGATTTCTAAAAAAAATTATTAATCCTTAACTTTTCGAGGAATCCTTCATCAGTAGTTGTGAAAGACTGGTTTTTTAATCTTTTCGACCTTTATTCCGTAGGAGCAGGTCAGAAAGATTTAGAAATAGAACCATCTGATTTCATTCGTTCTCAATAGCAATGAAATGATCATCTTATGAAAATTCTTTTGTCGACGGATGCTCCTATTACACTCATAGTCTCTGAAGGATGAGAACCAACTATGTAGCATTTACATCAAGAATTCAAGTATTGTATACGTCGTTAGTCCGATCCTTTGTAGGAACTACCTGTACTAACGAACTTGCAAAATGAATCTATTTATCATAAAGAGATTCATCGTTTTTTTTACCTTGATTCACCTTAATTGTTATTTGAACATGTAAAAGTTATATCCCTACTCTCTTAAAAGAGCGAATCTCCCTCCACTGTTCATTCGGGAAGTATTGATCCCTTTTTTCATTTTACCCTCAAACTTTGTGACAAAGTAATTCTTACAAGTGTGAATGATTTTTTGGTATATATACAAAATATCATTCTCCTCTGTCCAAAATCGGTGTACTATCGAAAACTTTTGTTCTCTCTGTTCTCTTGAAAGAAAACCCTTCACTAACCCTAATTTCTTTTCTTCTCTATCTTTCATCGAACGAAATTTGAAATAATATACCGGAATTGAGACATATATCTGTAAGTATAATTATCATCCCTTCAATTTCTTCATTTTGTGTATATTTCTTTTAATTTTTTGAGCTATAGTGCAAGAGCTGAAAACAATTGGCAGCGGGCTACTGTATGGGGTTAAGTTTTTTTTTTTTTTTTTTTTTTTTTGTGTATGTTTGCTTTAGAGAGGATGGAGCAGTTGCTGTCGATGATTGTGTTCGACCCATCGGGATGCAAGTGAAAATGGTTATTTATTTTCCTTGTGTTGACGTTTTAAATGTTACATGATTCTGTCAGCCATTAGCATATTCTGCTAAAAAGACTCGAGAATCATTCATTTTATACATATTGTGAATATGTTTAAAAAAAAAAAAGAAGAAGCCAATATTGGTTGAATGGTGAATTTTATACTTTTCTAGATCTTTCTTTCACAATTACGTTAATATTACCTTAAAAATAACAAAATACATGCATTGCATGGACAGAAGACTAGTCTATTATAAAAGGGGAGCAAATAGTCAATCGTACATTTTTAATTGTTATTTTTTCCAAATTCAAAAAAGTAAGGGGCATAAAATTCTTTTTAGACCTCTAATAGATATTTTAGACGGAATTTATTATCATAAACAAGATGTGATAATCAATAAAAGATTCATAAAATGAATGTCTTTGAACAAAGTTTGAAATATACGTACAATAATAAATAAAGATTGAATAATGGTATTTATTATTATGATGATGGAACATCGATAATATGACGGACTATATATATGGAATAATGAGATTTGATAGTTCAATTTTTATGAGAAAGAAAGAAGAGAAATGGCCTTGAGAGAGAGAGAGAGAGAGAGAGAGAAATGTGGGGATAATGGATTGTCATATCACTGAAATTCCATAATCATGATAATAAGTGACATTACTCATAAAGATTAAAAATATTCAATGCAATTAAAAGGACATGGCAATCTAACCACGAAATAGAAAATGTAGAAAATTTTCTTGGTTTTTTTTTTTTTTTTTTTTGGTTTGAAAGAAATTAATATTGATAAATACATTTTTTAGGAAGCGTTTTCGTTCAACTAATGATGTTCAATGTTCAAGAAAAATGTAAATCATCCAAATAGTACATACTGACTCGATTAGTTACTAGTTACTTTTTACAATCATGCTACATGTACACTTCGATTTACACTTTGGTTGACACAGCCCCACCCAAGCACTCACATGGAGGTCGGGTTACACTCCATTAAATTTAATATTTTCGTCCCTCATGTGAGAGGACAGGTGGGGTCGGATAAGGGAAAGGGTAAGTCCGGAGTGTACAAATAGCTTATTCCTACTTTTAAAGTTCTATTTGAAATTTACCCCAAAATAAAAAATAAATAAAAATTGTTAGATGAAATTTACAAAGTCGAGTGTTCTCAACCTGTGAAGAGAAGTAAAGTAGTGCGTGTTTAGGTATTTAAATTATAATTTAAATCGATTAAAGATATTGCGTAAAAGATTTGTGAATCACATGTTGTATACTTATAATCAATTAAGTTTTAATTTAAGCACCTCCAAATATGCGTGACTATAAAAAAGAGCAAGTTGATCCCGATCATTCTCAGCCATAAAACCCTTCAAACTATTATTAAACTATCACGTTTTCCTTGTATGCCAAACTTTATGAAGTTAACTATTAAGCTTTGTTTTATTAAATTTGGACTAGTGCCTCAAAGTTTAAAGTGGATGAAGAATGGAGTTCTATTATCGAGATTCGACTGTTTAACTATAATAAAATGTTAGGATCAATTCATTACTTTTAATAATAAGTTTGAGACTAAGGTTGCAATTTCTCCAAATAAAAATGTTAGTGCTATTGCAAGTGTTAGTGTTGTCGATTTCATAATTCGCCAGTATACGGATCATAATAAGTAATAAAATATATCTAAATATTCGAATTATCATTCCCACAAAAATTAATATCTAACCGTTGGTTCAACTATTTTTAACTTTAATTTGATTGAAAACAAATAGATGAGATATTTATTTTTATCCAAAAAAATATAAATCTAAAAAAAATTAAAATGTGAATTTTTATATGATGATTTAAGTATTAGGATTTATGAGTTCACCATAACTATAATCTTAATCACAATTACCAATTTTTATATCAATTAGTTACGCATACCTATTTAGTTCTTCTAAATCAATTTATTTACCTCTCTCGAGTTCAAACAAATCTTACCTATTCAAGTTTAACACCCAATATCTCTACGTGAATCCAAATAAGCATAAATCAAGAGCATTCAATTATGAAAGAATTTATTTAACCACCTCGACAACCATAAAAGCATTTCTCTACCTCTCGACATAATTATATCTCACAAACAGTGGCGGAGCCAACACCCGACAAGGTGGCACGGCAGCGCGTGCTGGCTCCGCTAAAATTTTTAGAGCAACTGCACAGTTGATCGAGGTTCTCAACCTCCGCCAGGTAGAAAAATGGGGAATGGCCAATTGGAGAAGATGAAGTCATTAGTCATATTTGGGCCTTTTTTTTAAATGTGATTGGACTTTTTTTATTATAAAAAATGTGGAAATTACACAAAATCCTAGTTTAAAAATTGATCATTCTAAAATAAGGTGGAAGGTTTAACTATACAAAAATCAAATTTTTTTTTCCTAATTAATATATTTTAAAATTAATTAATTTATCTTCCACAAATCAAACCCTAAGTTATATCTTTCTCACTCCCTCGCGCTCCCTCCCCGCCCCCTTCTTCTCTCAATCAATATGAAAAGCTCGCCTCTCTCTCTCTCTCGTTGCCCTCCTCTCTCGCGTCGCCGGCAGGATCCTCACGACTGTCGCCGCCACCACGAACCAACACCAAAATCACCACACCTCACCAACACTGCCAATAACAATTTCGAATCTGATTTCTCTCAGGCGTAGTGACGAGATCCGATGCGACGTCGCCGGTTCACGTAGTGACAAAGGAAGAGCGTCGATCGGGTGATGGTGGGAACGCTGTGCGGTGGTTGGTTGGGTGATTGTGGTGAATCTGGCGGCTGGTTGGTTGGGTGATGCTAGCAGATCTGGCGGCGGTTGTTTGGGTGATGATGTTTATGGGGTGTTGACTGTTTTGCATCTGATTTATTGGTGGCTGGCGGTGGCGAATCTAGCGGTTGTGGTGATGGTAGTGGATACTGCGGTGAGGTGTTGTGGTGGGTTATGGTGTTGTTGATGGCAGTGTGGTGCAGTGGCGGGGCGATGCGGTGCGGTGGTTGGTTGCGGTGCTGTTGATGGCGGTGGATCTGGAAGTGCGGTGCGGTGCGGTGCGATGGGGTTTGGGTGTGGTGGTTTCCGTTTTGGAGGGTTTTTTTGGTTGTCGTGGTGGTGGTTCTGTGTGTTGTGATGGTGGTTGGGCGGTGGTTTTGATGCGGCGGTCTGGTAAGTTAGTGGTGGTCTTGGAGCGGCATCCAGGTTGTTTTGAAGTCCGGCCTGGTTGTGGCGTAGTAATGGTGTTGGTGGTTCAGTGGTGGTAGCGTGACGAGTGGAGGTGGGGTGCAGCTGTGTTGGTTGGTGGACAGTGGTGGTGATGTGTGGCGGTTCTCTGTGTGTGTAATTGTGTTGGTGGACAGTGGTGGTGATGTGTGGCGGCGACGGTGGCGTGATGATTGTGGGTGGTTGATGTGACGAAATTTTTGCTAGATCTGATGGCGGAGTAGGTTTTGGTGGCTGCGGTGGTGGTGCTAACTGCTATGACGTTGGCTGTGAGGAAAAGTGTGACTGTGACTTTCACTTGTGACTCGAAATTGGATATGTGACCTGAATATTGTGACCGTGACTTTCAATTGTGACCAATAATTTGATAAGTTGTGACTAAAAATTAATCCGTGATTTGTTGTGACTTATAAATAAATTGTGACAAGTAAATTTTTGATATGTGACCAATGGAACAAATTGTGATTCGTAAAATTTTGAATTGTGACCTCAGAAATGATTTGTGACCTATTGAAAGTTCGATCCGTGACCTTGGAAATGATTTATGACCTATAAATTTTTTACACGTGATCAAGGAAAAAATTGTGACCTTTAAAAGTTTTGAATTGTGACCGTAAAAAAATTTGTGACATTTAAAATTTTTTATTTGTGACCGATGAACAAATTGTGACCTATAAATTTTTTGAATTGTGACGTAAAATAATTTTGACATTTAAAATTTTTAATTTGTGACCGAAAATAATATGTGACTAATTAAATTGTGAATTTGTGACCAAATTATATAAATCTGTGACCTTAATATATTTAATTAATTAAATATATATTTAATTACTTAAATTATAAATAAAAATTAACAAAAATCTTATTTTTGAAAGTTGAAACTTATTTTCTTATTATTGAATTGGACCAAAATTATACTCTTACTTATGAAAATTTCCTTAAAAAAATTTGGGGAAGAGTAGGCCTTTTGTTTTAAAATTGTGGCCCATTAATTTTTATAAATGCCCAAAATCACAAATCAATTCACAACAATCCATTGCCCAAAGTTTGAATTGAAGCCACAACATTTCATTTCAATATCGGAAACAGAGTTCAGACACCAATGGTAGCCTCGAAACCCTATTCTTCTACGTTCATTCTCGGTGTTCTCCCACCCACTGCGATGCCCACCATTTACGGACTGCCACCTGCCGCCCCAACCTGCTGGTAAATAGTTCTATTTCATTCATCTACTTAAATGATAAAAATTGAATCTTTTACATTTTAGGGTTTGTGAAGAGATTGATTTCAATTATAATTTAATTTATTTAATTAAGGAAATTAGATTAATTGCAATTGGATCCTGGGTTAATATGTGGATAGTGGACTAGTTGTCTGTGATTAGATTTTTATATTCACATTTGTGTATTTTGAATTTCTCTATTATTTGTGTTATGTTTTTCTCTGTTATTTTACTGTGGTAAGGTTTTAATACATTTAGGCCCCTGTTTGATAGCCATTTTGGAGAGAAAATACATTTTTGAATAGTTGATTGATGGAGAATGTGTTGTTAAAAATTAAGGAAAAATTTTGGATTTGCATGTAATATTATTTTATTGAAGAATGTGTGGTTGAAAAGAAGATAGAGAAAAAAATGCATTTTGAGAAAAATGACTACCAAACAGGGCTTTAATATTTATTGAATAATTTTAAACATTAATTAATTAAATATTAATAAAGGACCTCGTTATTATGACCATTTTACTGTTGACGATCAACGGTCAAAGCTGTTCTAGCTGACCTTAAGTGCTGAATTCGACACTACTCACTACTCACAAATCAATGAATCTGTAATTAATTAATTCATAGCAATAAGAATAAAAGTAAAACAATACACAATAGTAAAAAAATTCCCTGCAAAAGGTAAAATAATTCGAGAAGAAAAAACCCGCTAAATCATGCACGGTAAAACTTTGAACCAATCACAAAAACAAACCAATAAAGAGCCTATAACACAAGAGTTGTCAAGTTTTACAGTCTCTCTCTATGTTACACAAAATCGATTCAAGAAGACGGTAAAACTTTTTGAGAGAGAAAGCATAACACGGAAGAACTAGAGACTGAAAACTGAAGAATGAATCAGAGCCCAAAGGTCAAAAGACCATATTGAAAAACCAAGAATAAGATCACAGACACATATCTAATTCAACGGCTCACATTCCATTTGAATTAGCAGTTATTTGAACCGGTTGGAGGTTGCCACATGGCCTCCAATCCAACCATTTTACCAAAATGTCCCCAAGTTGCCAATTTTAGTGGAAGCAAATGAAATTTATTAGGCGGGAAGTTAAAATTTAAGGGTGAAAATGAAGAGAGCCCATGTTAGTGCTCCATTTACCTACGAATATTTGTTAAAATTATCTACGATTTTTTCAGTAGGAATTTTTTTACAAATATTTAATTTATTTATTTTTTCAATAATATCCTACAAAAATTTTCGGTACCTATTTAATAATTTTTGTTTTATATTTTAAAAGTTTACCAACGAATATTTTTCATTGGTAATTATTTTATTGTTTTATAGAGTTTCCAACTAAATCATTGCTTTGAAAATTCCGTGGGTAAATTTTTTATTTTTTACAAATAGATTACCAACGAAATTATACCAACGAAATATATCTGTTGTAATTCTGTAGGTAATTCAATATATAAATTATAAAAATTATAAAACAATAATTTGTTACTGATTTGTTATTAATCTGTTGGTAATAGCAACAGAAGACATTCGTCGCTAAAATTTCGTCCCTCCTTTTCTAATATTGTTTGTAGACCTAAGAATGAGCTAAAAATCATGGTCAAATCGCATTCTAATAAGAATTCTAAACAAATAGGAAAACAAGAAATTTATCGCCTAAGTCTTGAATTTGGTATGTTATTCAATTAGGTCCCCGAATTCATCTATTATTCAACCCAAGCCCTTCCTTAATTGCAAGTTTTCACCTTAAAATCTTTATTATTTGCTCGTCATCATTCCAAATTCTAAAAATGTTGACCGATGCAAGTTTCGAAAGTTTGTAATTGAGTCTCCAAACTTTCCAATTCTCAAATTTATCTTTCGAAACTATGATTTTCCTTTGATTGCTCCATTTCTAATGTCAATTGATTGATTGCAACTCCAATGATATTCAGTTACTCCGAATCAACTTTAATTAAGCTTTAAATAGCCTTTCTCATACCAAGCCCCTGTTTGATACATATTATTTTTTTTCATTCTCATTTTTCTACTCATTTTCAACTCAACATTTTTCAATGAAATAATATTTTTCATCACATCAATAACTTTTTCATCATTTTCAACCACATATTCATCATCTCATCAACAAAAATTGCATTCTTTTCAAAATAATGTGTATCAAACAGGGGCCAAATGGGTGCAAGTTAAGATTTTCCTATAATTAACATAATTTACACAAATTAAATAGATAATCGCTTAATTTACATTTAATTAAATAAGAATAGAAGCTCGAATAAATGTATAGTCTTTGTCTGAAATTTGAATATCATCAAAAGTGAATACAAATTTTAAGTTTCTTTTTCTGTTTTTACCAACGACAAACTAAATTTTCTTCATAATAAATTTAAAGAGTCGACTGCATAAATTCTTTTTCGTTTCTCTATTTTATGGGGTCCTGCATTTAGGAAAGTTTCTTTCACCTACATCAAATTATTAATTACTTTATAATTTAGTAGATAAACAATAAGAATTTATTGTATTTATGTTTCATATTCGAAACTCTATCATTTCTACAAATTTATACATAAATAACGGTAAAATTTGAATTCCGAACTTTTTCATTCTGACATGAACTATATTATAATTGGGGTGCATAAAAATCCTCATAATAATTGGGGCTAGTTCATGTGAAATTAGTTCTAACAAATCTGTGTGCTAAAGTATAAAGTATAATTTATAAACCAAAGTTCAAGTGAAATTATTGGTCCAAAATCAATTAAATAATTTCTTAAGAAAGTACCTGAGGCTGAGGTAAGCTGCAAGCAGCACTTTAATTTTAAGTTACAATAAAGTTAGGCTGTTAGGCCTAAAGTCGAATGTCAAACAATTCAATTCTGGAAAGCCAAACTGCCTTTCTCAAATTGTGTTGCCTGCCTTTACTTGAATGATCACTTTCTGCAAATTCGTATGCATGCAATTTTCTGTAAGTTTCGAAACTTCTTGTACATGTAGGGGTTCTGACACCACACAACATGGGAGTGAGGTGGGTGGGTGGGTATTTTTTGATAATATTTTATTCTTGGTGGGCTCCACTTCTTCACTCTCTTCGATAGGAGTTCTGTAATGCTTTTTAAGATCGAAGGTTAATGGAGCATATTTATCAAATGTCAATACTCCTTATTGTTTTAGCATTCATGTAATCTCTGTTCTGTAATATTCTTGGAAGTTGGAACTTGGAAGCCATTACGCTGAATCATAATCTGCACCGTGTATTGGTCATTTTCCTTTTCTGTATTTTTTGTTCATAAATTTCATAAGATTCATAATTATTATTCACTCGTGAATCACATCTTATACGATCCACAATTTATAATCACTTAAATTTTAATTTAAGAACTTTTAGATATGTCTGATTGTAAAAAAAAGAGCAAGTTGATCGTGATCAATCTCTACTATAAAACCCTTCAAACTATTATTAAATTATCACATTTTCGTTGTATGTCAAACTTTATGAAGTTAACTGTTAATAGGCAGTGACTTGATTAAGGGAACCCAGATCATCAATTCCTAATGAAATGGATGTAGCTTTGTTTTCTAAATTTGACAAGTGCCTCAAAGGTTGAAGTGGGACATGTTGCCATACAAGCTATGTAACAATTTAATGAAGATGGAAGTTTCGTTACCAAGATGAAGCGTTTGACTATAATAAAAGGTTAGGATCAACTCGTTACTCTAATAATTATTTTGAGACTAATGGTGCAATTTCTCCCAATAAAAAAATGTTAGCACCATTGAAGGGATTAGTGTCGTCGATTTTATAATTCACAAGTGTACGAATCATAACAAGTAATAAAGTTGATATAAGAATTTGAATTATTATTCTCACAAGGACTGCTGGTTCAATTATTCTTAACTTTGATTCGAATGAAAGCAAATAAATGTGATTTTAATTAAAAAGTGATTTTTTATATGATGGTTTAGATGTTAGGATTCACGAGTTCATCATGTCTTTACCCTTAATTTCAATTATCAATTTTATATCAATTAACTACGTGTACTTTTTAAAAAAAAATTAATTGATTTAACTATCTCTAGTTCAAATCACTCTATCCAATTAAGTCAACTCATCATATTCTATGTGAATTTTAATAAGCCTTAATCAAGAGCATTCAATATCAAAAAAACTATCTAATGACCACTATAACCATAAAATAATATCACTACATTTTTATCCAAACTGCAAGTTTTTGCTATGTGATATAAACAAATAACTCAAATCTCCACATAATTATAGCTCACAAATCAATAAATTAGTAGCCAATTAATCCAGAGCATTAAGAATGAAAGTAAAAATAAAATAAGAGGAAATTGCAATAGATGTCAATATTTGGGTTTGCATTTTCAAAATTGTCACTTTTTGGTAGGCATTGCAAGATTGTCAATTTTCTTCATTTTTACACATTTTTGCCCCTATCAAATTATTTAAATGTCTTACATGTCCTTTAATGAATTTGATTTGATTAGATGAAAAATTATACAATGAAAGTACAAATGCCAGGAAGATTTGGGAGATCAATTATGAAATGGGTTTAGAAAACAAGAAAATAAAACTATTCATCTACCCCACTCCACTCCACGAAAACCTAAACCCCCATTCACTCCCCTCTGCCTCTCTCGTTGCAATCGCCCCTCCAGCCGTCGACAACCACCGGCAAACTCTCCACTGTTGCACCAATCCCTCCTGCATCCCCGCATTAAGGTTGCCAGCTGCAACACTGGCCGCTCTACCACCTTCTATTTCCCGATCCCCAGTAGCATCGCTAACTGCACCCCCTCCACCAAGGTCTCTAGCGGCATTCTTCCAGTTGTTATGTAAGAGGCATTCTTCTAGTTTGTAGTCGTTTTTAGTTCTTGATATTTCCATTGTTATGTATGAGGCATTCTTCCAGTTTTGAGGATTTCCTAAACTAATGAAGTGCGCTAGCTTCAAAGTTGACCTTTTTGTGCCCTTTCTGTAACATTGTAGGCTTGGAAGATTTTCACTCGGACAAGAGTAAATGTCAAGAGTATTTTGACGTTTACAAGGAATGCAAGAAAAAAGAGGTATAAAAATTCATTAAATGTTCGTGTTTTCCCCTGGTTATGACAGAGAGAAGCTCGGTTGGAACGCAATCGGAATCGTTCTTTCTTTTCATAAGTTTTTGTTGCTAATACTTAATATTTCTGTAAAATGATTCTCTTAGATTGTGGAATAATGAAATGGAATACTTATAAAATCTGGTTGAATTCCCTGAGTTGTCTTCTTCATGTATGTGAAATGGCGTCTCACTGCTACGTGCTATAGCTTAATCTAGTTGCTGTACTCGTGTTTTTATCTATGTTTGCAAATATATTCATGCTACTAATTACTACTGATTGAGGGTATTATTTGATGGTTTCTTCTTGATCTAACATTGCATACTAAGCTTCGGTTTTAGTGGGACGCATATTTACTCTTTTGATGCATAACTCCAATTGTACACACTGTTGAACAATCTGAGATAGAAATATTTAATTTGTAGTAAACATTTATCCCTAAAGCCTAAAAAAATTACTTTCTCCATCCTACAAAGATAGACTTGCTTTCTTTTTCATTTGTCCCAATTTGATTTGATTTCCAGGAGTACTAATGTATGAAGAAATTTCTTGCAACATCCATATCTTGAAAGTGAATAATTTGTTGATATTAAATGAGCCATTAATTGCTTGATTAAGTCACTTAAAAAGTCATGTCACGGTGCATTGCAGAATTATTTTGATATTTTAACTAAGATTTATTTGTGATGTCATGATGGGAGATTCCATAATTGTGCGAAGGCATCAATTGGTTCAATTAATTATATCTTTTTTGTGCATGATTTAATTGTATGAGTACAACTCCTAATAATTTGTGTTTATTCTAGTTTAAGGAGCTTGTTTATGCTTATGAGGTTCAAATTGCATTCCGGTTTTTGAGTTTGGAGTTTTATAGTTCTTTTGGTGGGAGAGTTTCAGGTATGTCCCATTTTTTCTCTTTAGTAGTAAGGTTCCAATTGCTTGAATTATACACCTTGTGTAGCTTGGAAGTTTGTGTGATGAACATGTACCATGTAGGACTAACTGATGCAATCTAAAGGGAAGATATTTTAGAATGGTGTTCGGGAAATGGATTGTTTATGAGTTGGATGATGGAAAGATAAGATGGATTTATGATGTTTTTATTGACTGCGAATGCCACAGTTGCCTTACTTGCGTATTTGGTTAATTTGACGAATTTGTTGGTTTAGGGTGAATGCAAGTGCTTTGACACTGCAAGTTCTGGGGAATGCCAAAGTTGTGGTGGCTGCGGTTGTGTCGGTCTTGATTTTTGGCTTAGTTAGATTAAGATGTAGGCTTGTTGTACTGGACTAGATGGTTAGTGAACCACATTTGTCTTCCTTTTATCAAAATCCATTAAGGACTTTTGAATTTTAGTATGTTTGAATATGCATTATAATACAAATTTGTAGGTTTCCTGGTTTTTTTTTCTCATGTGAGGAAAATTTGCTATATTTTTCTTTATCATGATCAACTGTCCATATATCTTTGGACCTTACTTCTGTTGATATAAGCAGCTAATATCCCGTTTTGGCCACATGAATTACTGAATTGAATTGCTCTTGAGAGCAATAATTATGAAATATATCATATGAATTTGATGCAGCATTGACTTGACGGGGTGAATAGACTTTGTCTTTACAAGGTTATTTTGGTCGAAGGCTCTAGAGATGAAATGACTTGTGTCTTATTATTCTCGGCATTCAGTTTTGTAAAAGTTCTAATGTGGCATGAATGAATGGTTGTTTTCTTCTATGGCATTTTAACCTCTGTTGGGTTTCTTTATGCTTCTTTTGTTCTGCTGAGGACTTCAATAGTAAACTTATATTCAATCTTGGGTTGCTTGTAGTTGTGTGTATTTGAAGTTCATCAGATTTAAATGATTTTCAGATGATCCATATGATGCTATCTTCACTCTTCTATTCATTTTCTCTTGTCATTTTTTACTCTTTAACAATTTACAATTAGGAGCAGATAAAAATTTGGAAAAAAAATTTTAGAAATTACACTTAAACTTCATGGTTGATTTAGCATGGGAACAGTACAATATGTACATTGCAGATCCTCTGACGAATAAAGTGCAATGCAATTCATCTTTACTAGAGATGATCACCTGTCTATGCGGCATTGGGGTTATCGACACATTATCCAATGAAAAAATGCATCTCAAATTTATTGGACAACGTGGATGCCACATAGATGGGTCATAATCTGTATTAGAGATTAATAGCATTTTTCATGAATAAATGCCATTGTACATAACTAAGAAATTGCAATGGATGTAAATTTTTTGGTTTGCATGTACAAAAATGTCTTTTTTTGTACTTATTGCAAGATTGTCAATTTCCTTGATTTTTGTATGATTTTGCCCCTGCCGCCATAAATTCGAAACAAAGTATTATCACCGTTTCTACTTCATATAGTTCCAGATTCTTTATAAACACTAATTTTGTGCTTCTTCTTCCCTTCAGAATCTTGTCTTGCTTGAAGGGAAAATACACTAGTAAACTATTTCTCACTGAAATGTAGCCTATTCAGTATTTGATTTGTCTTAAATCTCGTTTTGCTGTTTAAAGGGACATTATTTTTGCATCTTGGCAGAGCCGATTTTGGCCACCGGCGAACTAGGCAGCCACCTTGGTCCTCTGCTTTACAAGGGCGTAGGAAAAAAAAAAAAGAGCTGCGTGGAGTTGAGAAAAGTTGATTTGCAGAAGAAATTACTGGTAAAGTACCTTAATTTAACTCTCTGTGCATGTAATATTTTGAAGAATTTATTTATCTCCATTATTCAGTAGACAACGAGTTGAATGTGCAATAAAATGTGGATATCTCTAATTTGAGAAGGAATGAAAGTTGTTTTCATAGGCTTATCGATCCCTTGAGTTCTATAGTTTATTATGATGCATAATAATGGGATATTGAATTATACATTGGATTTTTTGAATCTGTTTGACTGCTAACATGCAGTTCATGGTTCAATAGCTTTGGTTATATGTATTTTGTGAAATTTGAATGGCTGAATTTTAAACTGGGATGTGCATGAAAAAATCAAATGAATAAGACAATACTTGGTGTTGTGAGTTGTGTTCCTTCATCTTCTGTTGGAGGGCCAACAATTTTGGAAAGAAGTAAGGGAATTTCCTGCTTGAGTGATGAATTGGGTTTCTGCTGAATTATTTAGGGTTAGCAATGATCACATGGTGTATTTATCCATCAGTAATGCTGTGTGTACATATTCAATGTACTCGTATCGTATGATTGTCACACATGTATGTGTTAATCGAGCTTACTTTGACAGAGTAATAGTTAGACATGTATACTTCTTCTGGCCTTTGGTCCTGTTAAGTGGGGAAGTGCTTCTTGTATGATTTATACTATGTCAGTCCCATAAAGAGAGGGCTATATTTTTTAATATTTTTGTTTCCGTATCTCCCAAATTATAGTATACTTTCAATAAGCAAAATAGTGAAGATATTTTTAAAGTTTGAAGCGAAACATCTGCAATTTGGTAATGATTTGTCGGTCACAGCTATTTCTTGAAAGTTTCAATGTTATTTTCATCTGTTTCTGTTTTTTACATTTCTATGTGTCCCCTTCTTCTATAGGAGGCATTCTAAATGAGGGATGCTACTTGGACAATAATTTCTTACAATATTGGAACAATATTTCGTAGTTTGTATTAAAAAATTATAAAATATTCATAGTTTCCACGAGGGATGTATACAATGTAGTGGATGAATAGTCAACAAACATGCCTTGTAACAAACTAAACCACCAGCCTTATTTGTTGGGGGGATTGTATTATATCATAGTATGTTATTATATCAATTGATTAGAAAACGTCATGATGATTAGAATCTTCATCTTGTTTGACAGAAAGATTTTAACTTCCATGAGAGTAGTACTTCAGCTGGCCTTTTCAATATCACAAGCAACCCCTTCATAGCTGGTATTTGGCATGAAGCCTCACTCATCGTTTAGTGTCATATGCATCTTAATTTTGATAAGTCATGTAATCTTTTCTACAACATGTTTTCAAAATTATCCTCTCACTGATGGGTGTTATGTTACTATTATTGTTATTACTTTGTGAAACTTATTTTCATTTTTAACTTCTTGAGAGTTTTTTTGTGTGTGAAGTTGGTTTATTAGTTTTTTGAAGAATGATTATAAGAATTCTTTGTCTGTGAAATTGGTTTATTAGTTTATTTGTTCTATTCTTTGTTAGCTATGTTTATAACAATGTTTAATGAAATGCATAAGCTATTCTTTCTTTGCTGTCTTGGCCAACTTTAGAATTGTCACTTTTTTGTTCCTCTTGCTTGCCTAGAATGTGCCTACTTAATTTGTACACTACAAATATTGATCCTTGGCGCCAAGATTTGATTTGCCATTTAACTGTTCTAAGCCTCCAAAATTAGAATAGGAGAATTGTCTGTACTTTTTAATCTATAATCATATGTACTGAGTCTATTGACGAATATGAAAATCACAATTATCGAGTTTATATTGCTCGATTTCAGATTATGCTGCTGCTGTATATGGATTTTCTTTGCTAAGTGAGACTATTCTTGGTTCATAAGGTCTTAAATCCATTTCTTTGTATGCTTCTCTTAGTTCTGACACTAAAAGAGGTTCCGAGACAAGTGAAAGTGCTTTAGTTGGCCAACTTTGTAGACATAGAGGGTCTGTAAGTGTTTGTTTGTTGTATTGTGATTGCTTCATGCATTTTCTATGTTTTGATTTATTTCTTATTTGATATGTGTTGGTAGAAATATTTTTTTTCACTTACCTCTGTCTTCATGTTCGTGTATTGGAGTTTAATGTTCTTTCCCCAAACCTCCTTGCTTCTGGGGTTGATGGAGGTGGAATATATATGGGAATCCTTTTCTTGGTATGCTTCTTTTAGTACATACACTAAAAACGGTTCCGAGACAAGTGAAAGTGCTTTGGTTGGCCAACTTTGTAAACATAGAGGGCCTGTCAGTGTTTGTTTTGTTGTATTGTGCTTGATTAATGCATTTTCGATGTTGTGATTTATTTCCTATTTGATCGGTGTGGGTAGAAATATTTTTTTCACTTACCTGTGTCTTCATGTTCGTGGAACTGATTATAATGTTCTTCCCCCTACCCTCCTTGCTATCTGGGGCTGATGAAGGTTATATATATATATATATATGGGAATCCTTTTCTTGGTATGCTTCTCTTAGTACATACACTAAAAAGGGTTCCGAGACAAGTGAAAGTGCTTTGGTTGGCCAACTTTGTAAACATAGAGGGCCTGTCAGTGTTTGTTTTGTTGTATTGTGCTAGATTCATGCATTTTCTATGTTTTGATTTATTTCCTATTTGATCAATGTTGGTAGAAATATTGTTTTCACTTACCTCTGTAAAACGTAGGGTATTGGAGTTTAATGTTCTTTCCCCAAACCTCCGTGCTTCTAGGGCAGATGAAGGTGAAATATATATATATGGGATGTCGCTAAACCATCCGAACCAAGTCATTTTCCTCCTCTAAAGGTATGAAATAATCAGAACAATTATGAAATTCAGGTTCTTCTAGTTCATATTTACGTTGTACTTGCGAAGGAAAAGAAACCGATAATGAAAGTTCAACGCAATTGTATTGTGTAGCTAGTAGTTGTAGTTCATATTTATGTTTTACACAATCTGGTATTGGAATTTTACAATACCATTTTTAAAATTTTCTAGGAATTTGTTTATTGGGTTTTACATTTGTTGGTATTTGTCTGTTTTAAACTTTTTATTTGTTGGCGGATTGAAGAGTTTCATGTCTTTTTTATCGTTCCGTCAAGGTCGTGGTGTTGAGGGTGTGTGTTCACACGTGTAATGTTAATTAACATTTCCATTATTCTTACTCATTGTATAATACTGATTTACGTCGAAGTCATGCATAGATTTGCCGGTGTTAACTGGATAATTTGGACATGTAGCTGCTAAATTTGTCGGGAATTTGCATTAAATTGGTTCGAAGTTACTGCATAATACCGATACAATAGCATTCGTGTATATAGTTACCGAAGTTCACTTCACAAGCAGAGTCCATACATAACTGTCATTCCCGTCAGTTAACCTCAGTCGTTCTCGACAGTTCGGTTGATCTCGACAGATGAACTGTCGTTCCCGACAGTTCCCTTCAGTCATTCTCGACAGATGTGCGCATCCCTCTAAACAGTGGAGTACTGACTCGAACATCTGAATATAATGTCTAATTTGTTATCGTCCCTTAATAATACATTGTAAAGAACTCTCGTTCATCAGGTGCTTCAACTGCATGTTTGTTAATTTACGTTATGCAGTCTTCTAATTTTTTCGTTATGTGATCCTTTTCATCTGTACTAGTGCTTTATGAACTAATTATTTCACTTCTCGCAATGTACCTTGCAGAATATATGGAATTTGAATTCGAGGTTCCAGAAAATGCTCGGTTGCGGGTGCGAATTTCGCAGCGCAACAACTTACAGTACATAAAATGGGTATTGGATAATTTTGACGAGCGGCAGCGCCAAGACTTTCGTAATTCCAGCCTCGGGTTCCTTGCTGACATACAAGACATCCAATTCTCGCCCAACTTATCCAGCAGCTCGTTTTTAGATGCATAAGAACGAAAAATGTGCACGAGTTGTGGTTCAATGTGAAGGGCCACTTAACTCGTTTCGGGCTGCAAGAGTATGCAATGGTAACAGACCTAAGATGCGGTCTACTGCCTGAGGGTGAACAAATTGATCGCGTGTTGGAGAAACACAGGCTCAAGGATAAATACTTCAAATCGCTTGAGAAGATTTCATGTGGCCAAGTGGAGAAGGTAATTATCCGTCCGTCGACAGCCAGGGGTGATCGATAGAAACTAGGGCTAGCCCTAATTGTCGAAGGAGTTTTGATGGTGCCAGATAATAACGTGGGCATAGATCCAACTACATTGTCAATTGTAGACGACCTAGACATATGTTACTCCTACCCATGGGGTCGCCTTGGATACAGACGTATCTTACGTGGATTTCAGGGACATTGGGCGAGAAAATTTCGCGAGGTGAAGCGGAAGAAAGAGAAGGAGATCACGTACACCGTTCATGGTTTTCCCAGCCGTCTAGGTAATAACCGTAATTTTTTACAAATCTTTCATAAGAAACAAATATATTTACCTATTTTCATGCCCATATGTATTCAAGTGACATTTAATGTTATCCGCTTTGTAGATTTGGGCCTTCGAGGCGCTCCCGGAAGTTGGAGCACGGTTTGGTGAGCGGATCGGAGACCAATTGCCACGAATTCTTCGTTGGACGGCTCGTAAACAACCGCAGCAGCGTACTTACGAGTCGTTCTTTCAAAACACGCAGGTATCATTGTCATTTTTCTTTCGTAACCCCTTCACAATGAGTTTCTTAAAGTCCATACATAGTTTCTCATACCTGTCCCTTTCTGATTTTTGTAGATTCATGTGTATGCTACGCTGGCCCCAACTGATGCAGAGCATGAAGCGGCTTACCTCACCACTCTTGTACCGTTCCACGATCATTCTGTGACCATATTGGACAACATTGCTAGGGACGTTGTCGATGCACAGTTTACCGCTGAGGCTACGGCTAGTGGAGATCAGCATGATGGCCCAGCAGGATCCGAGGCTGAGTTGTCCGGTGGGGATCACCAGGAGGGTCCGTCGGGTAGTGACAATAATTCCATGGACGATGAAAGTACAGAAGACGATGATGAAAATTCCAGCGATGGGGAGTGTGGTGAGAGCGAGCCTGTTCGTTCAAGAATGATAGATACGGGTGTGTTACCTCCACCCTCACCCCCGAGTGCTCCTAGCCAATCTGCCAGTTACGCACATGGCCTTTCAAGGACCGATGTTCAGGAGATGATGTTCGATCAACGCATTCTCTTTCAAATGCATATCCGGATCGTAAAACTTGAAATCATGGAGCACGTTAACGCTGAATTTGGTAAGCTGAGGGAATTCATATCTGTGAGCTTGCCCCCGTCCGTGACTAGTTGCCGCCAAGCTCCACATGAGGTCCATAATGAGCCCAGTGTGTCGGGGACATTACCGCAAGGTAGGTGTAATACATGTTTGTTATATTTCTTGAAGTTTGTTCCCGCAGGTATTTCGGTAAGGTACCCTAACAACGATCTGTTTATACAACTGTGACCTAGGTGAGCATAGATTGCCCGTAGGCTTGGACCCGGGTGGTCGAAGTGGTACATTGCCCGGCCTGGAGGCTGTACAAGGTATGTGACGTAGCTGTGTTTGTACTAATTGGGTATGTACAGTAGGCACCACCCTGTTATGGGTGTAGTCACGTTGTGTTTAAGGTATTCATTTTTCCATTTTTGGTTACAAACTTCAGGCGGCACCTGGAGGTAGAAGTGTTCGGCTCTCTCATCAATGAAGTGTCTTCAGATCATGCAGTTTCGACGACGAGTGGTACGTAATTAGTAGCATTTCCTTGTGCTGACCTCAATCTTTAGTATGTATGTTATGAGTGGTTTGTATTGTGGTTACGGTAGTCATATTCCCATTTCTGTTTGCAAACTTCAGGAGGCAACATGGAGGCAGAAGTGACAGGTGCTCACAGCAATGAAGTGTTTTCCACTCAGGCAGTTCCGGAGGATGGGGGTTCGCACTTAGGTGCATTTCAATTTTTTTTTCTAGATATCGAAATTTCATAACACATAATGACTGCAATTAGCTAGCAACGATCTAATATGTTAACTCTCTTCTTCGTGGATCTAGAGGGTTCAGGTGCAGACGAACTTGTAGCCGAGGCCACCGTACAGAGTGAACATGCCGTTGTACATCCAACCACGAGATGGCGCTCTACGCGAGTTCGACGGCTAGGAACGAGGACAAGGACGTTGTACACGAGAGGGCCGACGACGAGATCTAAGGAAGTGTTATGATTTGCTTGGATTTATTATTTTCATTTTGGATGGGCAAATAAAAACCCAAAAAAAATCTGCGTACATGTGGTTTGTTTTTGTTGTTGTCATATGTAGAAAATTGCCTAAAAGTAGCTAGTGTAGTAATATGGCACCTACATAGGGCCAATTATGTTATGCTTATGTTTTTTCATTATCTTATGTCCTGTCTCTTGCCGTTTATGTGCCTTTTCTGGGGCTGTTTTCATTAGTAATTATATAGTCTTGTTTGGTTCAAAATCTTGCAGACCATTCTGTTATGAGTGTCTTTATTTTTCGATGCATTTTATTACTCATTAGTACATCACTTTTGTAATAACGCGTCATCCCAACCAAAACAATTTATACATATGCACTTCATTTTTGCACTCGCATTGATTTGATCCTCTTGGAGGTTGGTGTCATATATTCTTAATGGGTGATATGATTACATATTACGAATTGCATGTGCCTAAATTCTGCTCCGATTGTGTAGCAATTGTAGGAGTAATTTTAGTGGTATTCTTCTAGTTTCTTTGCTGTTGGTATTAGCTGTTCAATGTGTTGTTCACTTCTATAGGAAAATTTCCTCATAAGTGTGTGGGACACGTTGCAATTACTAAATTTGATTATTTGTACCGCTCATTTCAGGGTCGATGGCGAGACAGAATGTGAGGAGCTTGTGAATGGAAGATGATGGGGAGAAAGTATTCACAAACGATTTTTGTATAACAAATTGGGATTCACGAATATTTGTAGTCTAATTTTTTATGTGAAACAGATCCACAGTTCACATAGTAGTTACGGTGAACTTGTTTTGTTTTT
The DNA here is from genome assembly GCA_019395295.1 of Osmanthus fragrans. Taxonomy (NCBI): domain Eukaryota; kingdom Viridiplantae; phylum Streptophyta; class Magnoliopsida; order Lamiales; family Oleaceae; genus Osmanthus; species Osmanthus fragrans. The sequence goes on along the minus strand of CM033355.1, from coordinate 14,577,093 downwards.
GGGGGAGACTTAGTATGCCAACATTGATGTTCATATCGGTAATCTATTTGGAACAATGATTTTTGCAGTCTAATTGATGTACGATGTTGTAACCGAATTTGCTTGATGAACAGTTTATAGCCATCTACCTTTTGCAACATTTTATATGGCAGTGTCGTGACTTTAATGAAATTATACATGTATTGTTGTTCAAACTTGATACTTCCATTAAATTCACCTGGGACGTCTCGCAAGTGTAGTTACATTTTTTATTGGCAAGTGGTGGATGTTCCCATTGTAACATGTTGATTCAGGATCCGTCGATAATTACGTCAACAACTAACACGTTTTTTAGCCAACTGGTATTCTCTATGTAACAAATAAAATTTGGCACATATTATGAGTGTGTTTGATGTTGATTTTAATGAGAATATAATTTCTGGAATAGTAATTGATAGAAGAATGTGGGGTGGAAAAATGATGAAAAGTTTTAGATTTGTATGTAATATTATTTTATTTGAAAAATGTATGGTTGAAATAAAGAAAGAGAAAAATAAAATGAGAATGGAATGGAGGCCAAACGGACACTATATATTAAAATAGTTGGAAAATGGTACAAATATTTCCCATCATGTGTACAGTCATTAATGGGTAGAGTCAAAGAGGCCAAAAACGTGATGATGAAGATGAAACCACCACCTTAATTGTATGTAACATGCAAAAGATTTTTTATGTACTTTTGGTGCTTGGATAGTAAAGTGCCATGATTTGGCCTTTTATGGAAGTTTTATTATAAATAGCATTCAAGTAATATGTGCATGAGTAGAAGGTCAATAGTTCTCAAGGTGTTACTACAAATAATCTCGAGTAGCGTAAATGAGTTATTCAACGGGTATCAACGATCCCTTCAACATGAATGAGCCTGTTCCTGAACCAGGGTCATCACCATTGTTCCCCATCCTCATTTCATCTGACGATGAGGACGACCATGCTCCGAATGGTAGGATGGCCGTAGTCCTTATTCCGTTTCCCAATCTCGATGAAGTGGCAAGTGAATCATCGCTCTCCCCCAACACTGTGCTTGATGACGGTTTCCGGTTAGAAGATTTTTATGACGATGACTCTGATGAAGATGACTTGATTCCCAATGTTGCACCTCCGATGGAGGTAATCATCATCAGCTCTGATGATTCTGATTCCAATGAAAGGGGGGGAAAGTTCGGTGTATGATGCCGAATGATTTGATGGGTAAGTACAAAGTGTTGCGTAGTGAATAATAGGTCTAGCTTTTGTGTTGTTTTGGCAATGCGGGATGATTTTGGTTAGTGTCTTCAACAAAAAGTACGTTGTTCCCCGTAATTGTACATTTTTTTGTAAATTCCGCGGCAATTGTCGAGAACGACAGAGATAATCTGTCGGGAACGACAGATGAAATGTCGGGAAATTCTGCCATGTAATGTGCAATGGACCTATAGTTTCGTTGTTAAGTTAAACATTAACTTTAAGTTTAGTACACAGCACAGGAATGCCATTCATAATGTCAGTATATACTAGTAACGCAAGTGCCGTATGAATACGGGGAGCACAATAATGTTTCAGAATGGAACGAAGTAAATAAGCAAGAATCGATAATGAGTTCCCAACTATTGCATTGAGAATATTGTTCACATCACATGGATTAGAAATCTGTAATAATAGATGACAAACATATAGTTACGGTAGTTGTATTCCAACGAGAACCGAAAGTGGTGTCCGATTATGACCGGGTCGTCCACATCGCGTGCATTTCCTGACTTGGGTAGCATATTCGTGTCTATACCGCACGCGTCTACTTTTTGTCATGTACGCGACAACTGTCGAGAACGTCAGAGATAATCTGTCGGGAACGACAGATTAAATGTCGGGAAATTCTAGATGGTTGTGCAATGGACCTATATTTTCGATGTTCGGTTAAACATAAATGTTACTAAAACGTAAAAGATATAGGAATGACTTTCATAATGTCAGTATATACAAGTAACGCAAGTTTCGTATGAATACGTGAAGCACAATACAGTGTCAAAATGCAACGAAGTTCGTAACCAAGAATCTATAATGATTTCCCAACTATTGCGCTGAGACATTTGTTCACATCACAAGGATTACAATTCCATAATAGTAGATGACAAAAATATGTCTGCTTACGATAAACTAATTTCATATTGGTTGCAAAATTCCTAAATGACATGAAGTACGGGGAACATTAGTAATAAAACTAAAAACAACAATAATAGAAACTCATATAGTTACAGTAGTTGTGTTCCAACGAGACCCGAACATGTTGTCCGATTATGACCGGTTTATCTACATCGTGTGCATTTCCTGACTTGGGTAGCATATTCGTGTCTAGAGCGCTTGCGTCGTGTGGGTGGTCTACCTGGAGGACGACGAACAACAGGAGGTAGAATAGGAGTATCTGTAATTTCGCTTGGAACAACCCAGTCCACTTCCCGTGCAACGGGGTATATTGCTTCGCTGTAGGCACCCCTCCAGTATTCAGAAGAGTAGTAAGGAGAGCATAAATCGTACATGGACAAACCTTTCAAACATGCAGCACGAGTTGCATGACGACAGGGCACTCGATTCAACTGGAACTCACGACAGGTGCACGTGTTGTCGGCGAATTCTACCAAGTCCGTGTCATTGGATGTTCCCACCTGTGTTAAGCTGTTTGTCAACGCATGAGCCTAGAGTCTACTGCCCGAGTCGAATGTTGTTCTTAACTCAGTCTCCATCTTCGATGACAGTGAAGTGGTGCACGCAGTCGCGTTGGTTCTACGTTCGTAAAACCACCTCTGCATGGTACTTCGAATGTATTCTACCAAGTACGTGATTGGTAATGAACGGGCATGTCTCAGCATGGAGTTCAGAGATCTGCATTGTTGTTTGTCATAATGTTGTAACGATGGCCAACGAATAGTGCTCGTGACCAAAATGAAAACCCCGCTCGCTCCAAGTAGTTGTACGCTCTTTGACTTACCCGACGAAGCTGTCCCATTAGTCGCTCGAACTCTTCAATCCGATAAGTTATAGCAGCTTGTTTGAATAGAAATATCGAGCTGGCATTGTTGTATCGTTGTATTAAGTTCTTCTCCGTATGCCACATACAACAACCGTGGTGAGCTAACGAAAAGAAGTGAGCCTTTTCAATACTATTTTTTCCAATCTGAAACAAATACGAGTTCAGCTGAATCCCCTATAAGATCTTTCAAGTTCGACATAAACTACATTCAAGATTTATTTGTCTCAGCGTCCACAATCTCCCATACTAAAGGGTAAATTTGTTTGTTGGCATCTTGGGCAGTTGCTAGTAACATCGTGCCTTTGTATGGACCTTTCAAGTAACCACCATCAACGTAAATAACGGGCCTTATCTACTCTTGGTAACCCCGAATGCTTGCACCGAAAGCTACAAAAAAGTAATGAAACATGTTCTGGGAATTAACTTTTATGCGGGTTACCGTCCTCGGGTTGCATTCTCCTAGGACGTGACAGTATAAAGATAGTTTTTGAAAACTATCCCCTGGTGTACCATGTAGCATACGCAAAGCAACTTCTTTCCCCCTACGTGCTTTGCTGTAACTAATTTTCACACCGAACTCACATTCCATATCATGTGAAATATTGATAGGGTCGTACGATCGGTATGGAGCATCCAATTTCCCCAAAATGTGCTCGGCAATTACAAAACTAGTGGCATGACAATGTGTATTGTTGCGAAAATCTAATCCACAAGTGTGAACATTATTGAATTTACGGATCTTGAACACTTCGGACCGCTTCACTGTCGACGCACGTAGCATCCACTTGCATGTGGTCTGCGCATACAACACTCAACATTTTCATGCTTGACCTTCGCACCTGAAAATGAAAGTGGTCTTGCAAAGCAAGTGCACGAATTTTCATGTACAACTCTTTCTTACTGAAGAATAATTGTCTTTCGGCAAGTTCAGATGTATTCATTTCTGTTATCCATCCGTATCTGTCCGAATTCATAGAATGTGAGGGCATTTCCCCTTCCCAACAATCAATATGAGCGACATTTGTACTATTTAACGGGGTGTCCAAGTGCTCATCCAAATATGCATTCCCAGTATCAATAGCCGAAGGTTTTGGTGCATTATTGTTTGAGACACTATGCTCATGATTGAGTTCCTCATCTTGTACGTTGTGGTCCTCATCCGCTACGACGAATTCACAAGCAGGTCTATTAGCCTCCCTATCCATGTCAACACTTGGGAGCTCGGTTTCCATAACAGTAACGCACAATGCAGTTTCATTATGTATTGATCTGTACCAATTTAAGTCTTCGTCATCGCGTAATTCGATCGGAGCTATATTCAAGTTGGGCACTTTGAACTTTAATTCAACGTAGGCACGAGGATCGAGAATGCCATGTTTCTCCTTCAATCATAACACAAGTCCAGCTACAGTAATATTTGTCGGCACTAAAATGGAAGTTGTTTTTTCCCCTCTCCACTTCCATTCGTCTTCCACATGTACAAACTCTCCCCCATGCGATGCGATAAATCTCAACTGATTGTTCATACCTGAAATGATGCGATTGCAACGGTAAGACTTTCTCGCACTTAATACATTTTTATTTCATAATATGAAGGCGAAAATTTATAATATTTCAATCCATGCATTAGCGGTATGCGACATGTGTTACGTTTCAACAGTTCTCAAGTGTCGAATTCGACAGTTAAATTGTCTATCCCGTCAGTTTAAAAATGTCGGGTTCGACATTTAACATGTCGACCCCGACATTTTTGAAATGTCGTGGTCGGCATTTTAGCTGTAGGAACTCGCCAGAGATAACACAAGGGTTTGTTTGGGACCTTCCACAAATCTACCTATGGAAACATTAATGGTGATAATCAATTCTCAACTACAATATCTTTCCAACATTTTATAAGTCAATATGCTTCATTAAATATGAAAAGTTTCACATTTGCATAAATGATATGCTATCTTTACCCTTTAAATTTAATTTGGAAAATGAAAAATAAAAATAAAATTTCATCATCATCTTGTATTTCACTTTAAAAAGTAGTAAGTCATTCCATAAAAAATGTAAATAATTTGTAACAACTAACCTCTCAAAATGAAAGAAGAGTGCAAAGCTAATGTTTTCCTTATCAAGGAATGAAGAAGATGAAGAGGAAGTTAGGGTTTGCTAATGGGGTTGAAAAATTTTAGTAGAGTTATCATTTGTTCTTTTTTATCTTTTTTTTTTTTTTTTTTATCATATATCATATTAAATAATGTAATATACATATATCTTATTTTTATTATGTCAAAAATAAATTATCAAATCAAAGCATTAATGAGATTGTAATGTTGTACTAAGAAGCATTAAATGCTCTTAGAAAGTTGAGATTAAGGGTAATATGGACATTTCACGGCAAAAAGTGACATTTTTGCACAAATGAAGTGCCAATGTTTTTTTTTTTGTGCATTTTCAAAAACAATGACATTTTTGTAAATTCCCCTAAAAATAAATCACAACACCAACTTAAAATTATAAATTTAATGAAAATTAAAATTCAAACTAGGTTACAATCGTGCATTGAGGTGCATAGATAACTCAATAATAAGTAGTTTCATTAGTTCTGACAAGTCTGTGTGCTAAAGTGTTCGTGTGAAATTATTGGTCCAAATATCAATTTAATAATTTCTTAAAGAAGTTCTCGAGGTGTGGTAAGCTGTAAGCAACATTTTCATTTAAGTTACAATAAATTTAGTCGATTTAATGGGATGCGTGCATACCTAATTTAGGCTATTAGGCCTAAAGTTGATTGTCAAAAACTAGTACGTTATTATTTTTTTTATTATTTTTTTTAAATTTGTGTACATTAATGTCCCTTTTCTTAATGTGTGGACATTAACATCCATTTTGTCAATTTATCTATCCACAACTTCACGTATATGTGATATTACAATCGACGGAGGAAGAGAATCAATAGCCAAATATCGCTATAATGATCCTTTTAGGAGGCATAACCAACTCGGAATTAGATGCCATCGCTCATGACTTTGTTGAGCTTCTGGATGCTCTGCCGTAATTCTAGGTTGAAAATAGCGACATTGCTAGCGAAGTGAGTAAGGAACATTATTGAAAAAGAATTAGGAAACTAAAACAATCACGTGATCGAACGACGCCATTGTTAAACTCAGGAACCCTCCATTTTCTAGATATCCTTTTTCGAACTTTAACATCCCATCAGTGCCTCGCAGTGATCCTCTAATGTCATCTATCCACTTGACATTGGACGAGATGAAGATGATGTTTGCAGTCCATAGCAGCTTAACTGAAAGTCGGATAAAGAAAGCCATGGAAGAAAGTTTTCAAAAATTATATCGCTTGGAACTACAAATAAAGTGCTTTTGTTCCGTTGCCACTTCCCTTCATGATTCATCATCTATCTTGTTAAAATGTCCGTTATGTATACAATGAATTTGAAAGTATCACTAATAATTTAAAAGTAAGAAAAAACGTAAGTTTTAAAATAAAGCAAATTACTGGAGCAAATGTTGGAGTTTGACCCAAAAATTAGTGGGTATTGGAGTAGTATTTGGAGTGGTTTAGGAGATATCAAAATTATGTATCGAAAATAACATCGCCACATTTTCGCTTAACTCCAAGCTGACTGGCCGCTCGAGTGCCAAAAGTAGAACGTGTCTCGCCCGCTTGTCCCTCGATTATTGTTGGAGCGAGAGAGTTTTGCTCGCTTGTCGCTAGACATCGATCGAGCGACAATGTTATCCGATGTTACATGTTTTAGCGCATTTTGGACTCCTATTCATTTACAACTTGGTTTCTACAATTTTGGCATGTCCCCTATAAATAGAAAACCCGTATTCAGTTTATTGTGACATTCTAGAAATTATTGTATTGTAATATTATCTCTATTGGTTGTTAATAAAATTACTCGGCTCATCTGCCAATTTTTTCTTTACTTTAATATTGTTCTAAATTGTGCAATCAATATTTTATATTGTATTATATTAATCTCTTCGTTCCTAATAAAGTGGTCCGGATTCATGACAGCAAATCATTTTGTTTATAAAGCTCTAAAAAAATTATCCAATAATTTGAGGATCAAAACTATATACGCAGTTGATGCACGTTCATTGAGATAATTGTCAACTAGTAACATCAACATGTAAACAGCTAGCCAGTTTAACTAGTTAGCTACATAGATTGAACTATCAAGGTCGACGGTTTAACTATTTACCTAAACAGAAATAGTACATCTAGTATAAGTAGAAGCATAATAGAAAGAGTTTTAAATAGACCTGTACAATACAACCAGAATATAGAAGAGATTATAGATCCACAACAAGATTATATAAGATTTCAGACTAATGGTTTAAGAATACTTAATCCAAAAATATAATAGAGGAATTTTAGAATCAAGAACTCAATTTTTTAGATATAGTACAGAAATATCTATCCAGTGTATAGGTAATCAAGTTAAGAAATTAAATTTAATTTCAGAAGACTCTAAAAAAGAACTTAAAAAGAAAAATTTTAAGTTTATGCATTTATGATTAATAGTTATAGGAATAAAAGGACTAATGAGAAAAATTTTAGGATGTAAAGTATTAGTTACTATATATGATGAAAGAATTAATAATATAGATAAAAGTATGATTGATAGTACAGAAGTAGATATGAATAATAATAATAATGGAATAATTTATTGCAATCCAGACTTTTTATTAACTATTAAAGACTTTTCAGAAAAAATTAAAATAAGAATTCAGACTAAAGGATATGAAGATGTTGAAACATGAGATAATTTATTAGTAAGTATAGGATTTTTAGAAAGATGTTCTAATAATTCTCAGACAAAATATAAAATTTATATAAATAAAGTAGTAAATTTAATGAGTAGTAAAGGAATAAATATGGTAAAACCAAGAGAATATTCGTCAGAACAATTAGCAGGATTAGAATGGGATATGGATAAATTTTTAGCGAAAGCCCTTTTAGATATTGCATAAAACGTTCGCATTATAAATATTTGTAAAATCAAGAAACTATTATAGCACCACAAGAATCTTTAACTTATAAAGATGTGCATGGTAGAACCAGTTTAAGATTTTTAGATTATAATCAGATCCAAAGACAAGATGATTTTGAGGAAGAATCTAATCCAAGTGAAGAACAAAATCAAGAACATTTTCAAGATTGGGTTCATATAGAATTAATAGATGAAGAAACGAATAAAATAATATATCCAAAAGAATTAGGAATGAATTTAGATCCAAAAGAATTATTAGAATTAGAAGATCAATTATATCTTAGTAAGATTATACAAGAATCATAATACTTATATTATGATCAAGAAAAAAATATAAGAATAGGAATTATTAAAGAAGATAATAATAATAATAATTCAGATAATAATTCTGAAATCTCAGAATTAAGTTGTACTAAAGAACTTATGGAAGACTTTAATACATATAAAGCCTTTGGAGACACACATTTTGATAGAACAATTAAACATGAGATAATTTCTTATGGAGGAGGATTTTCTCCAAGAGGAGCTTATCATTTTTATAATAATACAGGAGAAAAGTATATAGCAAGAGGTAGTGAAAGACATTTAGAAGGGAAAATAGAATTTCAATCAGACCATAAAGCACAAATATTAAATATTTCAGCACATGATCCTCAGACATGGAATAATATTATAAATGTATGGAAGAACACTATAATAGGACATTATATTAGAAGTTTTCAAGAAATGGAACCAATAGATATGTATAGATATTTAGAAACATTTTTGGGAGAAAGTGTAAAAGCTATGTGGGAAGCATTTAAATTAGAAAATAAAGAAGAATTTGAACAGTTAGTCAGTATGGGTAGTAATCCATATAATTTTGTTAATAAAATACAGATTTTAATCACTTGAGCAGATCCAAACTCAGGACATATGAGTATACAAAGAAAAGCTGTAAGAGATTTAGAACAACTTAGTTTATATAAATGTTCATTAGAGCAGGGCAATAATGATGGCAAAAAATTCTACACTAGTAGCTATCAATGAGGCACATGAAAATTTAGTGTATATGAACTAGATGGATTTTGTGAACTAGGTGCAGTTTTCTTTAAAATCAAAGACTGTAAAGTTTCATTACCTGTCCATTATGAAGGTCCATATCATTGTGCAGAGCATTCAGCTTGTGGGAACAGAATCATTTCCCAGAAGTTCTGATATGATAAACAAAATCCACTATCTCAGAAGATTTATAAAGAATTTTTTAAATGAATATTATTATTTAACCTCAATATCAGGAAATACATTTAATCAAGACCTAGGAAATAAGTTATTTCATAAATTAACAGGACCATTAGGATTAGAAATAACAGATAAATGGAATAATTTAATCTCAGTAAGAGAAGAACCAGGTAAACAATGGAGTACAGGACAAAGAATACAACATGTAATAAGGTTTAGAAGAAAAATGTGCAGAGTTACAGATTCAAAAACAACTAAAAAACATAGACTATAAATTTTGTAAAGATATTTTTACCCCACAAACATATGGAGCCTCTAGTTTAGGTAAAAAGAAATATAATAAGAAAGATAGAAAATATAAAAGATTTTAGACTAGAAAAAGATATTTTCTTAGAAAATCAATAAGAGAAAACCTTATTTAGATGAAAAAAGACATGTTAGAAAATTTAAACCAGATAGAACTTATAAAAACAAGCTTAGCTGTTATATCAGGACATACATTTAATCAAGACCTAGGAAATAAGTTATTTCATAAATTAACAGGACTATTAGGATTAGAAATAACAGAAAATGGAATAATTTAATCTCAGTAAGAGAAGAACCAGGATGCAATAATATAATAAACATTTAGCTAAGACCCGTCCAAAAAGAATAAATAATTATGATAAGAAAAGTACATTAGTAGAATACACTAATGAAAACTTAATACAGTTAGATGAATATATTTCAGATCAAGAATCTATTTATAATATTATATCAATAGAAGATAAAACTATAGAAAACATAGAAGAATCTGATTATGAGATAATAGATGAATTTTCAAATATAATGATAGAAGAAGACTCAGAATCAGATAAAGAGAATGATTTAATAAATACTATAGTAGAATGTTTACATAATTGGCAAAGAAATAAATGAGCAGATAATGTTGCTTGTTATTATGTAATTGGTATCCAATTAGAAAATTAAGAGCAAAATGTTTAGAATGTTATAAAGAAGCTTGTATAAAATGTTTAGAAAAAAAGAATTTTATTGATAAAGAAGAAATTAATACAGAAATTTTAAAAGAAAAAATTGAAATTTCAGAAATAAGAATTCTTAGAAAGAGAATAGAGAGTCTAGAAGAAATGCGGAAATTAATAATAAATAAGATTGAAATGTTAGAATATAATAAATGAAAATTGATAGAAATTGAAGAACAAAGCAAAGAGTGCTTACAAAAATAATATGTACAAGTAGTTTGTAATCCAGAAAAACTTAAAAGTATTAAGGTAAAATGTTACATAAGAATAGGACAATATGAAATAAAATGTTTAGAATTAATAGACTCCTGATGTAGTAATTGTATAATTAATAAGACATTAATCCCAAAACAATACATAGTACAATCAAAGAATCCAATAGAAGTCCAGCAAATAAAAGAAAAAATAAAAAATTTACCAGAATTAGCAATGTCATTAGACTTAGATTATTTAATAATAGAGAAAGATGGTAGTATGATAGGTTGGGGAGCTATATTAATATGCAAACCCAATAAATATACTGATAAAAGTACAGAAAGAATTTGTAGATACAATAGTGGTAATTATAAAGAAAAATGTAATTTAAGTAGTATAGATGCAGAATTATTAGCAGTAAATTATGCTTTAAATAGTTTTGAATTATTTATAATGGCTAAAAAAGAAATAACCATAAGAACAGATTGTGTAGCTATTGTTTCCTTTGTCAATAAAATGAAGACAACTAAAAAAGAAGTAGTAAAAGAAGATGGTTAAATTTTATAGATAGAATTACCAATACAGGTATTAGTATAGAATTTGAGCATATTAAAGGTAGTGATAATAAGGCAGCAGACATCTTAAGTAGAATGATTATAGATAAAAAAAATTCTTAGAAAATTGCTTAATATGATATCGATATACAGATGCCACGTAGGCCAAGGCCTTTAAGGCTAGGACTTCCTCCAGGAGGAAACTCATTTGCATCCAGCTCATTACCGCAGACTCCATATAATCAGACCAGACCAATGATCCAAGACAACGTAAGATTTGGTAATTAAGAATTATTAGTTTTTCCTAATAGTAATATTTCTTTTAAGACCTTGCCTCATATTTCATTATCTAGGGAAGAGAAATGCATATTAGATAATTTATGGATTTCATACAACAGAAATCCTAAAGACCAGAGATATTTTTTAGCATGCATGAATGCATTGTCAGAACATTTTAGCCAGAACGGACAAAAATATAAATTTTATGTTGTAGTTAAAAGAAGAAATCCAGGCATTTTTCATTCTTGGTTGGAAGTAGTAGACTGCATTAAAGATTTTCAAGACCCCTTTACAAAGGTTTTACAAATTTTCAAGAAGCATTAGACGCAGTTAGACAGCACATAAGAATAAATTTTTATTTATCTCCTTCTTTGAAAAACTATTCAGATCCTCCTTTAGATTTTTCACCCAGCAAAGATCAGAATATTTTCTGCTAGCATTGTGAATGTATGCAGAGAAATTATAAAGTTATCAATGAAGTCAACCAGAACTTGTCAGCAGAAAGAGCCCAATTACAAAAGAAAATAGCCCAATTAGAAAAAGAAATTATTGGGTTAAAAGTCCAATTTCCTACAGGTACTATGGAGTCCAAGAAGTTCATAGCTAATCCAGTTCAAATGGTGACTGGTAAAAATTTATCAAATCCGTTAAAGGTTGTGGACTTTAACGGATTCACTGTACTTTCTTACTAAGGTTTCTTATATTTAAATCTAAGTATTCCAATATCTTTTACTTCTTTTTATGTCTATATGTATATATATATATATATATATATATATATATATATATATATATATATTCAATTAAGATTTTAATTTTTTTTAGGTATATTCAATTGAGACTTTTAAAAACTCTCTAAAAGTTTAGGCGTATTTAGTTGGGACTTCAATTGAATTTTAAAAAATCTAAAAAAGTCGCGTGGTATTCAATTGAAACATTTTCAAAATCTATGTAAATAATGTAGTATTTAAATAGACATTGACTTTTGGAGAATTCTCTATCTTCTAGACTTCTAAATATTTTTTGGTGAAAAATATAAATAGCAAATCTAAAATAAAATCTCACATATACTTTGAGATTTGTGAAGAATTCAGAAAAAAAAAAAAAAAAAAAACCTTTTTTCTTTCGATTCTTGGATTTTCTCATATTTCTTCAATTCATTTACTATGATCAATTTATGATTATTCTATATATACATATTTACTTTTGAATTGAAATTATATACAATTGTTTCAAAACGTTGAATTTCATGTAATCGATTTATTCTCTCTCTCTCTCTCTCTCTCTCTCTCTCTCTTTTTGGTTAAGAACAATTTGTGTTCTTAGAAATTATGTTAATTTCGTGAAAAAATTGGTTATGTTCTTAGAAATTGATGTAATTTATTTTATTATTATTTTATGTGCTTCAAAATTGAATGATTGGGTTGGACTAACGACTTTATCCAAGAAAATTTTGTGAACATCATGGTTCGAAAATTTTAATTAGAAGTAAGAAAGATTATAATTTTTCAGGTATGTAATGAATTTGTGATGTGAAAAGCTTTTAAAAATCTTTAATCAAAATTTACCAAAATATTTGGAAGATTTTTATTATTTTTTAACAAATCCATAAAAATCAGTTAAACGTTCATAAAATCCACAAAAAGTGTAATTTTTTAAAAAAATCTTAATTGAATTACTTTAAATTAGTTTATGCGTATTTACTATTTAATATTTGCTACAAGGAACAATACAATTGAGAGCTATATGTGCGCGCGCGCGCGCGCACACACACACACACACAAACATACACATATCTAATAATTCTATATTTCCGAAATCTATTTCTTCAAAATCTATCTCTTCTATTTCTTCATCTAAGTTTATATTATCTTCTAATAATTGACATCTCTCTCTCTCTCTCTCTCTCTCTCTCTCTCTCTCTCTCTCTCTCTCTCTCTCTATATATATATATATATATATATATATATATTCCTATTTGATTTTTATTTTGGGGAAAATAATGCATTTTGAATAGTTGATTGAGGATAATGTGCAATTAAAAAAAGAAGAGGGGGAAAAATGAATTTTGGAAAATATGAGAATATATATATATATTATAGGGTAATTAGCAGAAATGGTCCACTAACGTTTACACTCATTGCTAAAATGGTCCCTATCGTTTTAAATTTGGTATTTGTATCCTTATTTCAAACGTTTGTTGCGGAATTGGTCATTCCATCTACTTCCGTTAAATCAGCCGTTAAAAATTTAATGGAATTTGCCAATAATATTGGTGATTAGCAGAAATGGTCCCTAACGTTTACACTCATTGCTAAAATGGGTAACTACTTGTTTGAATCTAATTAAATTTCATTTCATTACATTTTATTTTTCTCTCTACTATTTTCAACCACGCAATCTTTCATAAAATAATATTATACGTAAATCGAAAATTTTTCCTTCATTTTTTTTCAACCATTCATTTTTAAAAAAAAATGTTATTCCACCTATTTTCATTCGCAAAAAATGGGGGCCAAACGGGGGCTAAATTAGTCAACTTCCCATATTTTTCTCCTCTTAAAATTTTTGGTGAATATAGTTATTATGATTTGATGTAATTTATAAGTTTAGACACCAACTCAAAACGTTGTCAGCAAATATCATCCTTAACCCTTTAGTCATTTAACACAAATAATCATTGATAAGTTATGTAGTATAAGTTCTCAATATTAACCTGCTACAATAGATACAAAATACCATAGTAAAAGGAAAAAAATGCTACATAATAGATAATTACATTGTTAACCACCCAAACATTGTTAACCATAGTGCTTTTTTGAAAAAGGAATGGTTGAAAAAGAAAAAGAAGGAAAAAAATTTCGATTTACATATAATATTATTTTATGAAAAATTGTGTAGTTGAAAATAGTAGAAAGAAAAATGAAATGAAATTTAATTAGATTCAAACAAATAATTACTCATTTTAGCAATGAGTGTATAGGTAAAAAAATCATTTCTACTAATTACCCAATATTATTGGCAAATTCCATTAAATTTTTAACTACTGATTTAACAGAAGTAGATAGAAGGACCAATTTTGCAAAAAAAAAAGTTTAAGATAAGGGTACAAATGCCAAATTTAAAACAATAGAGACAATTTCAGTAATGACCGTAAACGTTAGGGACCATTCTTGCTAATTACCTTATATTATATGAATATGAAAAACTCCATTCTTCAAAGTTCATACTCTGCTATGGTATAGTTCATACTCTGCTATGGTAAGCTCTCTCTCTCTCTCTCTCTCTCTCTCTCTCACACACACACACACACACACACTCATACGGAAAAGAATTAAGCTATTCAAACAGGGAAATTTTACGTATTGAAAATCCTTGCTTATCAATTGAGTTTATTTATTATTCCTTGATGAACTCAGGATTACCTCAAAACAGTAGTGCCCTCTCAACTCCTCGCCGAACGTGGTTCCCACCTCGTCGTCATCAACCCAGGTACACCCAATATTCCAATATTTCTGGGTTGCTTGTGAATTTCATTTTTTCTCGTCTGTAATTCTATGTACCGCAAACATAAGTAGGACTGGCATTTCGCAAAACAGGAAATTCCCCTAAATGATACATATATATTTTCAGAGCATACTTTCTTATTTTTAATCTTCAATTCGATTATATTCAAATCCCTGGATTTTCATTTTTTGAACTTTTAATTTTCTCTTTTGTATAATCTAGGTTCACTAAGTATAATAATGGGGTTCGCACAACAGGGCATTCCCCTAAATTATATGTTCAATTGTATTCTTGTAAAATTGTGGGGTTCTGTTTTAACTTTTATTTATATATATATATATATTCTTATGTGTAATCTAGGCTCAGCAAACATAAGAATAGGACTGGCACAACAGGACACTCCCCTAAATGTTCCTCATTGCATTGCTCGGCGAACAACTCAAGTCCCCAAAAGAAGTGTTCAAGACCAGGTCACTTCATTCTCCGAATTCCCCATGATTTATCTTAGTTTTCTAAATTTTCTTCATTTTTTTTTTCCTTTTTGGTGCAGTTGCTTAATTCCCAGGTTACGACGCCACAGCACATGGAGCGTGAAAGGGCTTATGATATTGTTAGTGAAACAAAATATATATGATAAATAGTTTAAATTACCACAGTTCATTCTTAACACTCGTGACCTAGTGTAAATCATTTACTGTTTTATTTCGTAATTTTATCAGATTGCATCACTGTTGAAAATTCGGTTTCTAGATGAAGAGGTAGCAAACGTCCAATTCCCTCAGAAGGTATGCTTTCGGTAGAAAAGACTTTCAGAAAGAGAATATTTATCTAAAACTTGAAATTTATGTAAAAGAATGCGTAATCATACGGGGCAGATGGGTCGTGTGGATGCATTTCAGCCTCAGGGTAATAATAAGAAAGAGACAGTCATTCCTTGGACTGATGTGCTTGAGACCAGCAATCCTTCATCTCTGACAACAGGTAGCTGGATTCTAGTGAGCTTCACTTCCATATTGCGATCACACTTTCTCTTCTTAAATAGCTTGCACTTCGGATTGTTAAATGCTGCACTTACTTTCTATATATGACTATTACTAATTGTATTATATGCACTTATGATACAAACTTTTGATGAACTATGTAACATATTCTGCTGAGCGCTTTAAGTGGAATTTTGATTATCCTACTTGATTTTATCATATTAGATTTGGCAGATGGGATGACCATAACAATATTAAATCTTATTTGACAACATAAGGCCCATGAACTTCAAGTACTACCTTTTGTCATGTTAATGCACTTGTGAAAACTTGACAGTTACTTATTGTAACATAAATATATTTGTACTAGATTTTTTAAATCACTCATATAAGGATATTCTATGTTTTTGGCGTCCTCCCAAGTAAATCCCTTTTCTTGAAAATAAACCAAAACTAGGACTTTAAAAGGTCAAAATTTTCTGTTAAAGTCAAACTTTGGGGCAAGGGATATGGCTCTCTTTCTTTACTGATATTTGGTCTGGCAATGGGACAGTAAAATCGTTGTCAAATAGCCACACTACATAATTCAGCCCTCTCAAAGCCCTTGCCTTGTGTCAATGTTTTCTTTCAACACCATATATAAGACCTGTAGGTTTTTATTAACCTATAATTTGCTGGTTCTACCGTAGAAAAATGCTAAAATTTATCCTTTGGGTGTAGGGCACGAGAGAGATTATTTTGTTTTGATATAATAAAAAACTAACATTTATTCCCAATAGATTTCGGACCTGCATCATGAATCATTTATAAGAAATGCTTCAACCAATAAAATTAAATTTTATTGCAACCACATTATGTCGTGTTAATTTGGGGTCTAGCCCCTCCCTCTTCTAACCTCTAGGTTTCATGTTCGCATTGCTCTAGTGAATGAAAGTTTTTTTTTTTAGTTTACAGATGACATGCCCGATCATCCAAACTATTGTTTCCTTAAAATTGCGTCCTCAACTTGTTGGCATATATTTCCATTTCTTTCCTCATTCATTTTAGTAAGGCCACATGTTTATCTTAATATTCTGATTTCTTTTATGTTATCTTGTGGACATTTTGTCCTTTGACTGGTGAAAAAAATTCATCTGGTTACTGGGTTTGGGAAGAGGATAAAATCTTTTGATAGATGAATTAAAATTTTAACTATTTTTATAATTTATTCCGCAAGTATAACATGAGTTAATGCACCCAACCATTAATCAATAGTTTCTATGAGAGAGACCATTAATCAATAGTTTCTATGAGAGAGAAATACATCTTGAATGACTCATTAGTTTTATAGGTCCCTTTTGCATAATCTTAGTGTCATTATTTTGTCCTTGGACTTGGTTACTAAAATAAATGCAATACTCTTTCTACAATCTATTGACTTTAGTCTATATCTTATAGATCCTGTTGTTAAAATTTATTATTGCGTTGACATATAATTGTCCTGAAAATTTCCAAATGAGCTGGCAAATGACGTTCTTGTCTGTTTCTGTGACTGTGAGACGGTTGTGCACCAATCTTCTCTCTTCTTGTTTGGCAAGGCTTTTGGATTAATGTTGTTAGGTCATTATTCTGAAGATACTGTGCGATGGAACACTTGGTGCTTCCTGGATTATGTATCAAATCCTGATAACAATGGTGTTGCAGGAAATTTTCTCAACAAAAGATGAATCTGGAGAATCTCCATTCCAGAAGGAAGGTAATGACAAGGGTGAGCACAGTTCAAGTCAACGTAAACATAGGGAATATATTTGCGGTGAGGAAGCTCTAAGAATATCACCAAGTGAACCATATTGCTTGAGCCGACCTATCCGTAGAGGTCACCTAAATATATCTCAACATTATTCAATGCAGCAGGTACTGTCTTCTGATATTTGTCAACCATTTGCGTAATTTCGACTTAGAATTTTCTTAACTTATTTTGTGCATGAGATGAAAATTTCATTTTCACCGTTAATTGTGGAGGGGAAGGGGTGGGTTGTGGTCTTAAAAGCCTTAATTTTTCGTGAATTTTTTTTGCGATATTCACTTTACCTTATGCAAAAGAATATAATTTTGCCATCTAGTGAGCGGTTGAAAATTTTTTGTTTTGGAGTTCTTTGCTTCCAACCCTGCCATTTTCCATCTCCATGACATTTTATTTATTTTGCAGGTACTTGAAGACCTGCATGCTATTTGGGATTGGATTTTGATTGAAAAACTGCACATCCCTCATAGTGAAAGAAATAAGTACTCAGCTATTCTTGTCGTCCCGGAGACATTTGATAATCGTGGTAATTACACTGTCTTGTCCTCATATTTCACTTCCTATTGTTGAACAGTGACCAAATTACATGATGCTAGCTACCTAAATTTTTGTAACTTGGAAAAAAAAAAGCCAAAAAAAGGCTTGGTCCAGGAGTCAAGTGGAAGTTAATAGCAGGGGTTCCTGCAGGCACGTTTCTTTACACATATACTTAACTCACTTCCTTTTGACATGACTATCTATTTTAGTTGTATGGCATTGCCATTCTTGTGATTATTCTGACATTGACAACATTCTTCCCGGAGTTGAAATTATGAAGCTTGTGTTCTTATACTTTACCTGAAGAGTAAACATTTAATCATTAAGATGAAAGCAGTTGTGCATATCGTGAATGATGAAAGTATGCTAAGAGATATGATTATGCTGTGAAATGGTTATTTTTCATTCATCGAGAAGACTACCGTGCTTTATCTTCTTGAAAGTAGAAACTTTCAATTTGAAGCTCCAGTTTTAGTAAATATTGGGTTTTCTGTCCTGAGGAAAAATTTGAATTCGAACTTCTTGTCTGGTTGTTCCTGAAATGTCCTTCTATCAAGCAGAATACAGTAATCATTAAGTGGTGGTCACTTGTTGCTTTAATTCAAGAAGTTGAGTGTTACCCACAAAATTTAGGGAAAAAAAGGGAAAAAGGTGAGTATGGTCTAATTGAATAGGCATGCTATTATTTATTTAACTCTTAATATCTTATAAAAATTGGAAGGCTCTATTCATTCATGATGGAATGCTTTGTTGACCTTATTTTTATGTACTGGCTCCATCTGGAAAGCTTTATCTTGCTTCTTATCAGTCACAAGGATATGGTACGATCTAGAGTAGTGACTGTTATTATATGCATATAGATCACCGGAGCATGTCTTCTTGATTATCTATGGTTAACTCAATGTAGCATGTTTGACTCGTACTAAAAATTTAAAGATTGTAAAATTGAGGAAGAGTACATTGTGTTGACCAATATGTGTCTTTCTTATTGGTGCTCAGTATGAGATCGAGAAATGGAGAAGTCATGGACTAATTGTTTCTGCATGTTCCATATCAAGGATAATGATGCTGAACCCCTACCTCTGTCATTGCAAATGTGTTTATAGTTGACTCCAATTTCTTTCTTCAATTCTTATATTCTATCTTTACATTGAGCACTGACCTGTAACCAAATATTTGATGTATCATGTGAGCTTGACATGTTATCATATTTTTTACTGTTGTGACCAGAAATAAAAGAAGTACTATCAATCGTGTTGCGGGACTTGTGTTTCAGCACAGCAGTGGTCCATCAGGTAATGTTTTCCTGTGAATATTTCACCACAAAGGTACAAACACCAGATTGACTTTAAGATGTTTGCAAGTTTCTTGATTTCCATTAGAAGCTACCCACACTTGTTGATGTTACTTGCAGTGTTATAAAATTACCTCTCCCTTCTTCTTCCTGTAGTTTTTTTATTAATACTTAACAATAAAGTATTCGTGCACTTAGCTCTCACCCTCATATGTATGACTTTACCTTTCTTTTTCCGTCTCTACCTAAGTTATGGTGCTTTTCTTTAATCTATATTATGCAGGAAGGTCTTGCCGCAGTTTTTGGGAATGGCTTGTCAACTGCCTGTGTTGTGAATATAGGTGCTCAGGTGACATCAGTGATCTGCATTGAGGTGTGTTATTCCCTTCAACAATGCAGTTCTGACCTGGCTGTTGAGGATGATAATTTTCATATGAACAATACCTGAGGTCACAATTGGGACGTGTTTTTAACATTAAGTTTGTTATCTTATTCTGCTTTCATCAGTAGTATTGTTAGCACGATCACTTTGTTTCTGGAACTTCTACCCCTACGACCAAAAAGGAACTGTAGGTTGTTACCTTTTCCCAGAGTTCTGGCCTCTCTATTAGGGTAAACATTTTCTGGTCCAGCAGAATTATAACTGCATCCAGTGCCCATTATTCACATATAGCCATGTTCCGCATCACTCTTCAACTTTGAGACCATTATTTTTTGACACAAGTATCAATATAGCACCTCTATGGTTTGGTTTCCATAAGGTTTGTGTTGCGCGGACACTTTTACTAGGGTGGCTTGTCCGTGTTTGATACGTGTAGGATACCAACACTCTTCGAATACTCTATTATGGTCATTTTTCATTCTTTATCAGAAATATCATATATTTTTAACTCAAAGTTATTATTAAATAATAAATAAGTACTCATATTTGAATGAATTTAACAAGAAAAATTAATAACAAATATAAAACTAAATTTATACTCTATAAATGAAATTTTTTAAAAAATTTAATCAACATGTCGTGTTAGTACTTTTTTGAAAAATTACGTGCTGGCCTGTTCGACACGTGTTATATCGAACACAGGTGTCCGTGTCATGAATCATAGCATAAGGTGGTGTGTATAGCCCCTTGGAGATTAATTTTGCACCTGGCATATGGTAAAATCACACAGAAGCAAATACATTACACATTTTTATCTTAACTAATTCACCTGATATTGACATATAATATTTGCTTGTTTATCTTAATTAACTTATTTCTCTTCATTATTTTATGTTCAGGATGGAGTAACTCTACCTATGACACAGATTACTCTATGCTTTGGTGGGGAGGTGAGGTTTTGGTTTCAGATTTTCAACTTCAATAATTTTATGCCAAGAGAGCTCCGAAAATAATAGGAGCTCTATATAAAAAGTTTGTCAGCATTAGCTGGTGTAATTGAACCCTGTCTTGGATTTTCACTCCAGAAGGTGTCAAATTTATCTTTTTGTACTCGAACACTGAAACATTGTTTCCAGATTAAATCTTTTATCAACTTCACATCACTTCATGTAACTTGAAGGCATTACTTCATTTCTTTCCTTTTATCCTTGGTTTTGTCACTTCATTCTTCAAATTCATACATAGAGCGGGCAACTGTAATTTGAACTCTAAGTTTGTCTCTTGCCTTTGGTAGCTTACTTTAGCATTCAAAGTCTCAATAATGCATGTGTTAAAACCATCATATGGTGCAAAGTCGTGTTCCATAAAAATAAAGAAATGCATGGTTGCAGGATCTATCTCGATGTCTTCTCTGGACTCAAAGACATCATCAAACATGGCCACCGATACGAACTGATGCTCTGACAAAGCCCATAGACTATCTGATGCTGAACAGACTTAAGGAGTCCTTCTGCCAAATAAAAGTAAGTTCTCCATTGTTTCCCTTGTGGATCTTATGAGTAAAAACAGAAGTGACATCCTTTACAAATTAGATATCAGTAGTCACTTGTTTATGTCGACATTTCTGGAAAAATAGTTGTAGCTGAAGAAGGCTTTCTCTGAATACTTGAATATTGATAGTTTATCTAGGATGTCACTATTTTCCTTGTGATATAGACTTCACATGCATTCAATTGGTCATCTTTCCGAGCTCTTACGGATTTAACTGAACAATAGAGATTTGAATCTACATATCTTTTGTATGTTATTGACATATAGAAATAAATAGTCAAGTATTTGTTCATTTTCAGGAGGGAGAAGTTGAAGCTGTTTCTGTAGTTCATTCATATGAAGATGGCGTTCCACCTGGGTCTCATAAAACAAGATTGACTGCTCTAAATGTATGTGTCTCATCCCCATTTCAATGGTCTTTTATGAGACCTGAATCTAGGTTTTATGGTTTATTGTTGCGTCTACTCAAATGATGCACAATTTAAATGATTTGAAGTCTTATTTGATTACTTTTTAGATAAAACTTTGCTAAAAACTTATCTTCTTTTCAACTTGTCAAACTTTAATTTTAGCCCACACATGTCATGGGACCCACAACTTTTATCAACTTTTCAACCAAGTATTTTATCCACATTTATAAAAAGTTGGCTAAATTTTTATCAAAATCTTTGTCATACAACCCCTGAATACCATAAGAGTTTTTCCCATAATATGTGATAGGTCATTTCTTGAGCAGCATCAATTGTTATTTCCTTCTGATCACGTTTCACAGTTTGAATTATTGTAGGGTTGCTAATTTAGTTTGGTTACTGTTCTCAAAGTAGTGGTGAAACCTGAAGTTCACCATCATTTATTAGATGCCCAAACTTTTATTTGACCATCTTACATACAGACTATAAACAGAAATATATTTTGTTATGAAGAAATTGGAACTCTGAAGAATTCTTTGTTTTATAGGAGTTAGACTTAGAGTAGGAGATTATAGAGAAATTTTTTACCTAGCTCTTATCCTAGCTAGCTAGAAATTAATATTTTTCCTTTTAGTAATAATTTTTTTCATTTTTGGTGAAATACCTACTAACCTTTATTGATTTTGTGCAATAACTCAAACCTTTCACTTTGATATAATATCCCCTTGTATCAACCAAACCTTGCAGAACCTTTTTGCTGTGGAATGCAAACTATTCGTCCATTTTCTTCATAAAGCGATTTTACCCTCTAGTTTAAATAAACTAAAAGAAAAGAAGAATCATATAAAGAATTAATTGCAGCATAGTAAAAAGTGCAAAGAAATCGTAATTAAAATAATTAAAACTAAAACATAAAAGAATATCTTTCTTCTTCCACCAATCCACTCTAAATTTGAGACACACTTGGGAGTCTGTGGAGCACCGCGCGTGCTTGACTCGGCGTCCAACTCAGCAGAAATACTTGTCATTGCCTTGATTGGTTCCTGAAATTACCGGAACCTATAGCTTCTCCGTCTCCATAGGGGTTAGAGCTGCTTTTCTTAAATCCTAAATCACCATATCTACCCAAGTCTGAAGCACCTTGACATGGATAGAGTCCCGATTGAATCAATTCAAAGTTAATTCCTTCTAGTCATTGTATGAAGTTCCACGGATTGCCAAGCGAGAATGCATTTGAAATCTGAATGAAGAACCAGAAGACATAGGGTATTGGTCATGTACACTTTAAGAGGTGAAAGAAAATAACTCTTAGGTTATTTGTACTGTAGCAAAGGCATCAAGAAGTGCAGTTTTAAAGCTAACTGGAAATGTTCAGCAAGAGTCAAAAGGAGAAAGAGTTGAGAAAAATGTGAAGAAAGTGGCAAGAAAAAATCTCATTTTCCCCATTGCATATTGAAGAACATGAAGCAAACGAGTAACTAGTAGACCTTTAAAGCCATGTGGGAGAGGGTTAGATTTGAAAGAAGGGATAAGGTGGGGTGGGGTGGGAGGTAGGTGAGTTGGTGGAAGAAGAAAGTGATTTATTTTTATTTTTATTTTTTAGTTATTTAATTAGGATTCGTTTGTACTTTTTACTACGCTGCAATTATTTTTTTTTTTTTCTTTTCGTTTATTTAAGCTGGAGGGTAAAATTCTCATTTTACAAGTGTTTATGGAGAAAATGGACGAAAAGGTTGTTTTCTGCAAGGTTTGGTTGATTTGAGGTGGTATTGTGCCAAAATGAAAGGTTAGGGGGTCTTGCACAAAACTAGTAAACGTTAGGGGATATTTCACTAATTAGTAATTACCCTAAATAACCCTTTAATTGGATGAATAATTTAAGAATTTCAGCCTAAATTTTTGCTATAGGTGTAGTACAATGGAGTTTTGATAATTTCTCGAAACAGGTTCCTCCTATGGGTTTGTTCTACCCGATGCTTTTGGTTCCAGATGTGTATCCTCCACCACCCCGTTCTTGGTGAGTATTGTGTTTCTATTTTGTAGATTTTTTTTTTATATAATTAGTTCTTGTGATTCACTTCTCCATCTCTTGAAAAAATTTCTGTTGTTCCCAGGTTTAATGATTATGAGGATATGCTGGATGAGACTTGGGACTTTCCTAGAAGAACTGACGTGTCTGATGGCAACTTCCCTGGCAGCAGTGGATATTTCCCTATGTGGGAAAACTACCCAATATTTCAAACAAAGCCAAAGAAAGAAGATAATATTGGTCTTGCGGATGCTATTACAAAGAGTATTCTTTCAACAGGTAGATTTTAATTTCATTTACACTCAGGTGTTTTACATTAGATTTGCTTCTGTTTAACATCTTTGGATTCCAAAATGTCAGGGCGTATAGACTTACAGAGAAAGTTGTTCTGTAGCATGCAACTGGTGAGTTCTACCCTCCACCATAAGCTCTTTAAGACTCTGCTTAAGTACTGCACAATTTTATTTTTATGACATGATTTAATTTTCCAGATAGGTGGAGTAGCTTTGACTGCGGGTCTTGTTCCTGCCGTGGAAGAGAGGTTTGTTTTTTATAGCTTAAAAATGAAGTTTTCCTGTACTAATGCTATGATTGAATAACTATGTGCAAATCGCACTTGTTGAATCCCAGTCCAAAGTTCATTTAAATATGTTTGATTCTCTTTTCCAGCATATTTTCAGCACTTACCTTTTCGAACAAGCATGGAATTACTTTTGTTCGTGGGATTATGGAATACGGTCATGTTAATTGGATGAATTATGTTAATTTCTCTCTTTCTTTCAACCTTGTATTTTCTTGCAGAGTATTGCATGCTATTCCTTCACACGAAGCTATAGATACTGTAGAGGTTGGTCACCTTCTGCTTCTTTTCATATTATGAGCTATTATGGAATTGCTGCCCATTGCATTAATATGAAGTTCTAGATAGCTGGCGACCTGTCAGTACTGAATGTTTAGTATTATGCTTTCAGGTAGTTTTACTTGCTTCAGTAACAGGTTGCACTTCCACGTTTTACGCTGACACCTTTACCATATTCATCATATTCAAATTGGCTGTCAAAATCTTTGGACATGATATTTAAATTTTTCCATAAAAGCTAAGAAATCAGTGAACAAGCCAATTATAAATAAGTAAATTGAAACATCTATCCTCTGTCACGATATTGTACTTTCATTATCTTTTGGCCTTTTATTTACCAGATTACTTTACAATCTAACAAAGAACTTCATGACATTGTAGCTATCCTTAGATTGAAGCCAATTCTTTGACCTTACAAAGAACATAATCGCGAATAATTGAGCACCTCTCTTAGTTTTCTGGCTGCCTTAAAAGTGCCAACAACTTTGATGATGTATATTTTATTGAAAATAAGCTGAGTTTTTCTTATTTGTGCATCTTGTTGTAATTTTGTTTTTCTTGTATTTGAGTTATTTTTATTGTACTCCAACTTTACAATTCTTTCATTTTTGGCTGTTATATAACTGACATTATGTCACGTTTTTCAGGTTTTGCAATCAAGAACAAATCCGACTTTTGTAGCATGGAAAGGTGGAGCAGTAAGTATTTTCTTTGCACGATGACATTGTTTGCTCAATGTGCCAACCAAGTATTTTTCCCTTCCCGTGGTTTGATTCCCTGCATATTGGCCCCTTCTAATTATTCTAACCGTGTTTACGTTCTTTGTGTAAAGTGAGTCGAGTGAAATTGTGTCTTTATAATTGGCAGTAGCACCATGAATTCTAAGGAAAAAGTGGCCCTTCCCTTTACCTAAGTTCTTTTAAACGAATGAATCAAGTTGAACTCTAATATAGCATTAAATTGGCATAATCGTTTCATTTGTTTCAGTGTATTCGGTCAGAAACTGTTTTGTCGTGGACCTGCACAGGATTTAACGAAGTCATTCTCCATGCAATTTTGTTGCAGATACTTGGCATCCTTGATTTTACACGTGATGCCTGGATACATCGTGAGGACTGGATCCGAAATGGGATTCACGTTGGAAGTGGAAGAAAGTACAGAGACTCGTATTTTCTCCAAGCGCAATCAATGTGCTACATAAATTCATAACAGGTAAATTTGTCCTCTTTTACTCCTGGTTTGAGCAGCTTCTGGACTGTACTATTGCCGATTTTTGTTGGCTACCTCTATAACTGCATTTCCGGACCGTGTTAAGGAGTTCAATTTCTTTAAACCAACTTCAGATCTGCCAAATTCTGGATTTTTTAGTCATTCTAAAAAAAATGTTCTGAAAAGAGTATGGTCATCTAGTCCTCCACAGCAAAGAGTTCATTACATTGCAATATCTTTTTCTTTTATGTCATTCTAACATCCTTGGAGGTGAAATGCTCGACAGTTGCATAACTGCTGGTGAAGATTTGATGAAGAATTTAGAGAGATGCTGTGTTGATACACCCTTGAAGTTCGTATGCGTGAAATGAACCACCTCTTTCAGTTTCACAAAGCTCGTGGTGGATCCAGAAGTCGTTGAATCAAGACGAATATTGAAACTGGGATTCAAGTACTGTTTGGTAGGACTAGTTGGTCTCTTTCCTGGTGTGAAATTCTGGTGACATTTAAATAAAACGTGGAATCAAATCTTTTTGCACAATCCTGTTGACTCTTTAAAATAGGCAGTTTAGCCCCAAAAATCTGTCCGTTCAAATGATCTTAAGCTTTCTTGGTTGTCAATTCAGTTTAATAATCTGGCGAGATCAAAGCCAAAATTGACTCTTTTATTATTACTAGTTTTTGCTTTTTTTTTTAGTAGTTAATGTTAGCGTGTTGGACGTGAAAGATATATGCGGTACTAATACAATAGTTATGCAACCAAAGATTGTTTCTAATTTGGTTGTGTAGTTACTGTCTTGGTTAATTATATAAAATTACGTTTTTTCTTGTTCTAAATATCATCTAAGGTATAAAATAATGATAAACGTATAACCACCACTTGGTATTACAAAAATCATCTACAGATATTTAGTATTTTAATAACAATGTATTTGTGTACTGAAAGTATGAATGGGTGCTGTTTAATTGTAACGAATTAAAAGTTACCTGAAATTTCGGTAATATATTTGAATACAAGTAAATAAGAAAGCAAATGGAATTAGATTTAGAAATAGCAAGAATTTATTAATAATGAAAAATTGGGAATAAATTTTCAGAACATAGGGATGCAATTAAAATTTAGAAGTCACGGACGTGTTAGATTTTCATCAGTATGGCTTTTTTGTAGACAATAAATATTGGGGGTTCATTATTCAGTAATTCAAATGCACGTGTGACCAAATTGTAGTTCTCTCTTTAAGAAAACTTGTCCAACCTATGGTGAGATTGTATTATATCAGTTGGCCTCAAGTTTGTAGTAATATTCCAATTGTGATGTGAAGAGTCGTGGATCTGTACATTGTATACAAATTTCGGCAAATGGTGTCTAACAAACCTTCCTAGTATATACTACAAACGATAAATGAATGAACTATTGATTTTGAATTCAAAATTACGTGTAAAAGGTGAATAGAAAATGAGATGCGAATGATAATTTATGGAAGTTAAAAGAGAGCGTTACAATTTTTCGATGACTGTCGCGATGAGGAGTTAATATTACTTCAAATACAAGATTATCTGAATGTGAAGTATCTTCCTTTTAAGCAAATATCAGAGTCGTGTGTTATCTCTAACCTTGAATGATCAAGTATGGTAACGTTGAAGGTAGAATTTTGATTATATTCAAACACTAGAATGTAACCATCTTGTAAGTTATGATGGTCAAAAAATTGTTCACATCCATCAGCTAAATATATCTTTTCATCAACTCCTTCTAATTGTATGGTAGCAATTATACCATCATATCCAATTAAACGTATTGTATTACCTAGTTCATGTCCCGAGTTATTGACAAAAGATGTAAGAAGCATCTGTGTGTGTGTGTATATATCCAATTAAACGTATTGTATTACCTAGTTCATGTCCCGAGTTATTGACAAAAGATGTAAGAAGCATCGGGGTGTGTGTGTGTGTGTATAATATCAATATGATATTTAATAAAACTTTTTAAATAAATGTAAAAGAAGAAGCTATTATATAACTAACCAGACGGGTGTTATGGTTTAGTGAATGAGTGATAATTTTAAAGAAATGGTGTGGTACATCCATTTGGTTTTGATATACTGCAGTGAGAAAATCATTAGAAGCAATTGAGAATTATATTTTTTTTTTTAACGTTTTGCCAGATAGATTTTGTAGTAATTGAGAAATAATTAAGATATAAATAAATTGTTCTAATAGTTTAAAAGATAAACACCTGATTTTATTTGAGTGAACCACCGTCAAGTAACAAACTCCGCACTCCGCAAATTTGTAAGAGAAGAATGATTTAAGGTAACTAATAAAAACACATGAAAATATTTAGTTTACATCAAAAATCTACATTTTTTTCAGATTTGACAAGATGTTCGCGGGGATGTAGAAATAGACAAATTATTAGTAAATGACGTTGATTTCACTCTTACTAAAAAAAAAATTATTGTATATGTGACAAATCTCGTTATGGAATTGAATCTTTTGATGAGGGACGGAATTTGCGGAACAAGTGAGGGAGTGCAACATAGCACAAATAATGTGGAATGACTAATGTTATTCCTTAAAATTTATTTAGTGTAATAACTGTTTGATAACTTCAGTATTAAATTTGTGAAACCAACAAACCAAGCAAGAGGACAAGCAAATTCATTTCATTCCTAACCTACCGACAAACACCAACAACGCTCATTTTCACCTTGGCCCACTCAATTATTGTCGGAAAAGGTAATCTTCAACTCATCCCCGTCGCCACACATAGCGGAGACCAGATCGGAGCATAGTGAACAAGTTATCATTTAGAAGATATGTTATGGACGGGTACACAATGATCAGAGATTGGGTATTGCGGAATCCATCGGGGTAAAAAAATCTAATTCTACTTTATCAACTTAAATATTATAATTGACATTTACTCTATTTAACTCTAATTTAAGTTATGTTATGTAGTTTATATTGGGACGATGGAAGTTGTAATATCTACGGAAGAGACACGTTAAAAGTAATAATGGATACAACTAAAGAGATGAATACTGTTGTTAATTTTAACTATAATCAATTTACCATAATTAATTTCATTTCATACTTAATATATTTAATTTACATCTATTTATTCTATTAGCATATTGACCAGGAGTTAACTATTGAGGCTACTGATTATTGATGGTTGCACATTTGTGTCTAAAGAATATGCAATTATGTACTTTAGATTTGAAAGTGAATGTGCTCGTTACATGATGTGGCAATGAGACTTTCAATGTGGAAATGTAAGTGAAGATTCAGCAAAATTGCCCACCTTATAGGAGTACATAAATGGTAGATTGTCAGTTGCTGGTCGTCCATGGGTATTGTGTAATTATCTGTTAATTCCATGTTTATATCCAGGTAACACTTGATGTCTTTTTTTTGTGAATTTTCATGAATGGAAGTTCCAGATATATGACTGCAGCCACAATATTCATTCACTAAGGCCAAAGTTAAGGAAATATCGAAATAAACTAATGGAGTTGGAGATCATACCCTATCTACCTTGTGCAAACAATTGGTGAGTATTTTGTTTACTAAAATATATTTGATTCTATTATTGTAATTTAGTCTAATATAAAACTATTTTTTTACAGGCCAAACTGTGCAATTTTTCTGCTCAAATATATAGAATATTTTGTTGTAGGATATCGAACAGAATCAGTTTCATCAGACAGGATGACTGTATACAGAAGGAAGATTGCATTAGATATTTGTTATAATGAATTTTTTGTACGTTCCCGTCAATTGTAATAGCATTAACTTGATTGTAATGAAACTAAATATTATTTTTATTTCCATTTTTATATATTTTTTATATAACAGGATATTAACATGAAACTATTAAACTTTTTTAGCAATTTCAAAACAGGCGCTCAAAACTCAGTACTCAAAATGAATTCAAAACTCAAAATCAACAATAAGAATGTTATTTCTAAACTATATTGCACCAAGTAGGAATGCAAAATGTGGATGGTAAAATGCAATGAAATGTGTTACATACAAAATAGAACAATAAATTTGTTGTGTATTTCTCCTCATCAAGTCCTTGATATATAAATGGAGAACATTATAATTTCAAATATAGCAAGAAATTCTACATAGTAAATAAAACTATTTGTTTTCAAAAAGATATATAGATAAGGAGAAGGTAGTCGGCATTAAGAGGAAAATGGTTAAAAAAGAGAAGCAGTTGAAATTATTGTCAGAGAAAAAAAGAGAGGCGAGGAATATTTTCGCGCTGTTGAGTGTGTACAAAAAAAAAAGCAGTCGAAATTATTGTGCACGCGTATCTATTAGTTTTGTACATGAGCGTGTTGTTGTAGCTATGTTGAGTGCGTACAAAAAAAAACATCGATTTTTCATCTTCTTCCTGAGAGGTAAAAACGTTCGCATCAAATTCATTCTTTTTGTTCGTGTTCATCTTCTTATTTGAAGAACTTTCATTTTTTCCATCTTGGAAGAGAGCTCTCTTTACATTTAGTGCAGTTGTTTCTTCAATGTCAGTCTTGTAGAGCTTAATCTTGCCTTTTGAAGTTATTTTTTCCTGACTATCATGAATACTGGTTGAATTATTGATGTCATTAGTTGCTGGTGAAAATTCCAGATCACTCATTGAGGAATTCATGTTGCATGAAGAATCGAATATGTAAACTATTTCGTATTGATATTCCGGTGGATTCTGTCGTTTGGGTGCTACTTTCAAGTACAACGTCACTTTTTTTTCTCTCTCAATTCGTATGATATCGTTTGGTGGTGCATCAAGATCATACAGTATGAAATTTGTAGTTTAGTTTACTGCAAAAATTGTAGTTTGGTAGAGTGTACGATAAAAAGATGTAAGTGTTGTAGTATGTGGGTTTGACCTTTTCGAAAAGGTTCATTATTTCTTTTTCTTTAACTTGCAATAATATTTTCCGCCGCATTGCCAATAATGCTTGCATCTAATCCTCCTGATTTATCTTCAAGGTGCACAAAAGCATTTTCCATGTATAGAAATGCATGAATGTATTATGTTTTGTTGAATAAAGTACTATTTCTATTTGAATAAATAAATATATGTTTAAAAGTGATGTTACCTCGGTACAACTTTTGCATGTTCAAATTTGCAAAAAGGACATTTGTAGATTTGTCCAAAGTCTGCATTGAATATCTTTTTGCAATTGTTGCAGGACATGTACCAAATTTTTTGACGTAGGGACAAAATTTTCTATTGAGCCTTGACAAAGTAAATTTTTTTTGTACAAGTATTCATAATTAAATATAAAAATGGTAATAGAAGAGCTTTTGTTTTGTGAAATACTAAGAATGTTGTGTTTGATAATACATATGTTTTACCAAGTTTCAATTCATCAGCAAGTGCTGCAATATTCACATCGTACATTATGACTATAATTTTATTACCCTGTTTAAATATGAAAAGAGTTAAGGATGTTCGCAAAAGATATATATATATATAGAAAGAGAAAATTATTTTAATATAATTAGTATAATTACATAGTTATCTCTAAGTCCATTAAAACAAGATTTTGGTATCGGCCTGTGGTATTACGAGCATTTGTAGGTGCTTGTTTACAAACAACTATCACTTTTGTAGACCAGTTCTTCTCAGAAAAAGAAATTTGTGTGATAAGTTTATACGATGCAGCCATTTTTTATATCTATCAGCTACATGAGTAAGAACTTAGTGCTTCTTCAGAAGAGAAATAAGGAAAAAAAAATCAGACATATAAATGGAACTTACCAATAATGGAAATGAGAGAATGAAGAGAAAGTTTGTAAGAGATTGGTTAATGTTAAAGAAATACTAATATGTGTTATGTATTCTTCGAGTTTGTGAGGTATATGGCAATAAGTTTGAGTATTTATGTAACATTGAGGATAGTTATAAAATAGTAATGCATGTACATATCTGTATTATTGTTGTAAAAAAAGTATCTCCCACAAAATAACTTATAAGATAACTATTGATACCAATTAGTAATTATAACTTTATGTAAAAAAAAATTATATATATGATGTGAAAATAAATTTGTAGAGTTGAAAAGTCTTCTATTCTATTATAAAATTTACTCGTACCAAGCTGTCTATGTGTCAACTGTAAAACATCTAAAATTTTAAGTCATAAGTGGTCATATTGTTTTTTTAGTTGTTATTTTTTTTATTAACAAAGAAGATAAAGTTATGTAATATCATTGTTGAAAATATAAATCCTACTTTATTAAAAGTTGTGTGTACTAATGTATCCAGATGTCAATTGTAAAATATCTATTTCATTATACACAGAACGGAACCAATATATAGGATATACTCAATGTGTCCAAACGTGTATTGAGCTGTAAAATATCTATTTCATTAATCCTTGTATCAAAGATTGAACCAAACTCAAGAAGACATGAATACAATGTACTCAATCCAGCAAGCCTAATTAGAATTAAAAAGTTTCTAACAAGCCTTATTAGAAGAAAAAATTATCCCACCCTCAATCTTTGAAGATCCAATAGAAACAAAGTAATATTCAAAAATTTTAAGTTGCCGTTGTTTTTCACAAATATTCAAAGCCTTAGGTATTATTGTTTGAAAATCAGTATATATGTTCCCAGTGTTTGTCCTTTTTACTAACTTGTTATTAACCATTGGATGAAAGTGCATCACAAATAAACGAGTTTAACATGCTACTGACAAACTATATTTATAGACTAATCTATTAAACAGAAGATCAATTTTCGCTTTCTAAGAATAACAGAAATTATATTAGTTTTCCTTTGGTCGGATAATTAATTTGACAGAAATTTAATATGTTGTGATGCAAATTAAAATGTTGTAAAGTAGGCAAGCCACAAGTGAAAAGCAAATTGGATAGAAAACTATTTAATTATTAAAATTTAAAAATTTATCAAACATTTTATAGAGTAGCTGTGAGATTTGAAAATATATAAATTCAAAAAATACTATATTCCATTGTAAAGTACAGTTTCCATTAAATTTTTACTATACAACAAGTGTATGTACAAATCCCTTAACTGATAAAACTATGATAGGATGTAATAGAAAAATAAGATAGCAAAAATAAATGAGTTTATAAATGCATATAAATCTAACATTTGAAGCAAGAGAAAAAAAAAAATAATTAGAGCAATTATTTAGTAGAACATTTGTTTGTTTCAGGCAAAGAATACTATAATGTCAATCATAATTTGAGAATATTATAATGTCAATCATAATTTGTCAAGAATAAAATTCAACCACTGCACAAATTGGTCAAGAAAAAAATACCATGGACAAAAGAGCAACAACAGTCAATTTAGCACCAGTGTCTTCGACATTCTCTAGATGTACATATGATTGGAAAAAATTATTCTAATAAAACATCTTATAGCATCCATCTAGTTGGAGTTAAGAAGCATGAGAGAAAATAGATCATTGATTGACGAAGCCAGAGTAAAAACCTTTGTTAGAAGGTGTATTACTGAATAAGCACACTCGGACAAATATATGACAAATAGTAAAACGGCTCAAATGAAAGTTGTAGGTCTATGGATGTATGAATGAAAGAATTTCCTTGTACACAGTGTTTTTAGTACATGTGTTGCGTAAATTCTCCGTGTTCGATGGTTTGCGTAGAACATGTATAGATGTGCTTGTTTTTGCTCTTGATATGCTACATAGAGTTGACATGACATAAAACTGATTTTGAAAGATACAAACCGACGAAATCAAGTGTTTGACCCCGTGCCTCGTTTATCGTAATTGCAAAACATGGCTTAATTGGAAACTGAGTTCTTTTAAATGTAATTGAGCTCTGATCACTTTGAAGATGTATAAAAGGGATCCTCAGTAAGAAAACATGTTTTTCACAATATTCTCTAATGGAAATTTCTGCAAGAATTACGTTCTTCTCAAATTTTCGACAAGTAAGGCGTGTCCCGTTGCATAACCCTTTAGAAGGATTGATGTTTTGTAATAACATTATAGGACAATTTACTTTAAGTTTCAATTAATGCGGTGGAATACCATTTGAAGTCAAACTATTCAAGAAATCTTCTTACAGACTTTGTTATGATTTGTCAATTGTTTCATCAGAACTATAATATGTATAAATTTCGCGAGGAATATGTTCAAGTAAAATTCTATTAATATGATCGGCACATTCATTTTTGGGAATAAGAATGACTCGGTTTACCATCACATGTAAATTATCATCGTATGCTTCTATGTTTGGAAAAAAATGATGTATTAAATTTTTTAAAGATGTAATTTCATCCTCAAATGGCAAAATTATATCATTTGGAAGTCTAATGCAGTTACAAGTATGTTCTTCCTCCGTTCCATTTTCAATTCTAAGCAAGTAATCGCAAAATGTGGGATCCAACTTTGCCCTCATATTTTCAACTAATGGTAGATGTAAATACAAATGCCAAGTTCACAGAATACTAAGCTAGCTCTCATTATATCTTTTTTTTTTCTTTTGGTACCAACGAGAGAACTTGTTGAAAATCTCCCACAAAACTACAACTTTACCACCAAAAGGCAAGTCACAATCAGTAATGTCTCTGGACATTTTATCTACAACTTCAGTGGCACAACGATTTAGGCTAGACATTTTCAACAAAGTTCCCAAACACGATTGCTTGCTAATAAAACATGTAACTTCATCAATTGTTTCTAAATGAATTTTAAATCTCGAATGAGTTGTTCTACCTCTAGGTAACAGAGATACAGACACTCCAAAAGACGCAATTGCCAAAACAATTAAATTTTGAGATCTTACACCAGTCAAGAGTGCTTTATATAAAAAAATGTTTTACATGTCCCACCCGGACCATCGATGAAAAAAAAATTTCTCGATTCCGATTTTACTTTATCAAAAATTGTATTGTACGCAAGCCGTTGTTTGTTATTTAAGGTTGTTGCACAAGCATAGCCACTTTGAATATCCAAATTAGTTGTGTCTTCTACAACCATTCTTCTCAACCTTTCGTTGTCTTCTATATTTATATTGAATGACACCATTCGATAGTCATTATGTTTTTACCGAATGATTCTAAAATAGAATCGAGTTCTTCTAAAGCTTGTACTTCAGCAACCTGCACATGTATATTTTCATGTACATAATCATCAATCATATAAACTTTGAATTTATCCCACAACAATTTTGAATGATTAGAATTGCAAAGCATAAAAAGTGTAGCAAAAAGACGTCTTAAAGACAGTGACATTTCTCACAATGGTTGTCTCTGCTTAATAAACCATGTAGAATTGCGGCTTCTCGATAAGTTGAAATAATTACTCTGTTTGAAATGATGTTGGCCCTCAAAAGTAATTAAGAAGAACACGGAGAAAATAACGTTCTTCTTCTGAAAGATTGGCTGTGACAATTTGTCTAATAACAATTTGTTTTTTCCTTGGTGTCCAAATTTTTGTATTTGTATTCCAAAACAAAATGTGTAGGAAAATTTCGATACAACAGTATTCGAGCAAATTCATTTGCTTCATTCATTCGAAAAAAAATCTGTCAACATTGTTCTCCTTGTATTTTCATTGCTAATAACAGTAGATAAATCGGCATTGCCGTTTTATGTTATTTGTCGTTGTATGTTATTTGTTGGCGATTTTGAATATGAAGTTGTAACGAATAAACGATAGGACAAATTTCTGACAAATTGAAAGAAAAAAAATCCTTCACATAGTTTCAGGTAGAGATATCCATCTAGCAGATTGATAAGCAGAAATTTCGTCAATTTCTTTCTCTGTTTCATTTGTGTCAATTGAGAAATTAATTCGATCACATCCTTCGTATACATATTTGTACAAATATTTTACAACTTTGATAGAAGAACATACTTCAACATTAATGTGGCAATCAAATTTTACACTTAAATAAGGATTGTATGGTACAATACATCAGTTGTCTAACATTTGACCTCTAACTTTAATAGAAATGCCATTGTTATGACATTTATACAAGGGGTATGAGTTATGATCAAATAAAGTAGTGTTACGATAATCTCTAGGATATTTATTTTTACAACCTCTATTTGTCTCCATACATACATTTTTTGAATTAAGGTTTCCACAATTGCCAAGCAAATTGTGTTTAACAATAACAGAATGAAGATGAGAGTATTTATTCTTGTCAGAAATTTCGCAGGATACTATCCTATCAACCTCTTTAACACAAGAAATTTTGTGACCAGAGTAAAAAATTAACAATAGATGTGCATGAGGGAGCCCTCTTTTTTAAAATTCAATCACATATATAGGTGCAATAACAAGGCCCAAGATATATATATATATATATAAATCATTTTTTAACTCTTCTAGTTTTGCTCTAAACATACGTGCAATTAGATCTGGTCGATTTGAATGTCATCATTGTGTCTTAATTCTTGTTTAATTTCAGGTCAATTTGGGTTGCATGTTATAGTTAAAAATATATCTGATTTTTCATAATATTGTACAATAGCCATTACATCCATGTATCTCCTTAGCATATCTCAAGATCCACATGTAAAAGATTGTGGTAAAACAATATTTCTTCCAATTTTGCACCCTCTTGTTTCCCCACTTTTGACACTGTCTACAATGCCTTAATAAAGTTCAGCACGAATTTGTTTTTGGTTATTATGAAAATAATCCAACCTGGTAGTTTCAATTTTAACATACATACGTACAACATATTGTTGAAACAATCTATCAGTATGAAGCAAAACAAACTTACCGAAAGGCCTAATTTGTAACTTGTGTGAATAATATTCTCGGCAAGAAACTTGAGACCGTTTCTTCTTTCCATTAAGCACTGTATGATAGAAAATAAAATAAAATTTGTATCCATTTATAATATTTATACATTGCAAAAGTAAGAATATCTATTAAAAGGTATATTTGCAAACTCTGATCCTCATTTACAATAATTTGAGATGTCGAATCAATTGTGCTAGGAGAAGTATCAAAATTGGGCAAATGTTGATGTTGAAAGTATAAGCTTTTACTTCTCTCAATACCTTCGTGCCAACCAGATTCTCCATATAGGAAAAGCAAATGATACTTCAAAAGATCGTAACATCCATAGTAATAATGAACCCCATGCGAATAACGAGAATGACTTTATATAGTATTGTCACGAACTCGAACATTTGCATTTTCAGCATCTTTAACCTATATAGTAGCTACTTGAGAAGCTGTAGGAGTATTTAAATACTTTTTGATCAAGTCTCAGATTGCATCTTATCTGTATTTGATGGTCGTGCAAGTTACTCGTATTACTTAAAAACCTAAAAAAAAAAATTTACTAAATGGATTTACTTTCTAGATTTCAATTAAGTCAATCAAAGTAGATTCCATGAAGTTTTCAGAAATTTTCATACGATTTTCGACTTCATTATCTGTATCGTAAAAATATAACTACATATAAGAAGACGTATTATTCTTTGGCATAAGTTGATTTACATAATGATGTACTTGCCACTGAACCCTAAACGTATAAATACTTTTGTATGCTTTAAAGAGTTCTTTGTCATACTTTACACCAAATGAAGTAAAGGCAAAGTGATTATTATATCCTCTTGCAAATTTTTTTTTTGAATTCTATAGATATAGGTTTTTTTGAAGTAAACAAGTTATACAGTTCAATTGGTGAATCAGACATAAAAACTTAAATTTTCCATCAGAACAACAAAAATCTTTTCTTTCTCTATAAAAATTTTGTGTGCCACAATATTTACAATATAAGCATGGTGGTAATACATATGCAGTAGTTGGTACATTCAAAAGGTTAAAACTTCCTCATAAATTAGAATTGGAAGTATTGTGCATTTCTTCATTTGAAGTAGAAGCCCCAGAATGATAACGTATTGTAGATTCGTGCATATCAGCAAGATCCGAATTATCATTTTCAATTAACATAGTATCAGTTATCCTCCTGCGATGATCAATGCACCTATTTCTAATTCAATTTCATCGATCCCTATGTCTTTGATTTTTTTGTTGGTGAATGAAGGCATTGTATGACTCATTTGTACTTAGAGAAATAGTTTCAGGA
Source organism: Osmanthus fragrans (assembly GCA_019395295.1). Classification (NCBI taxonomy): domain Eukaryota; kingdom Viridiplantae; phylum Streptophyta; class Magnoliopsida; order Lamiales; family Oleaceae; genus Osmanthus; species Osmanthus fragrans. The sequence continues at coordinate 14,539,154 of CM033355.1, read as the reverse complement.
TTAATCAGGTTCTCTATCAGCAGACACTTCTAAAACATCTACTGTGACAATAAGATAAATTATCAAATATTTAGAGCCTATATAGAGCCTAAAGGAAGCAATATATATAATAACAAATTTGACGAAAACCATTTACAAATATGTTACATCATAGGAACTTTATAATTGAGAAAATTGTCTTTATAAAACATTAACAGATATATTCAACTATGTCAAAATGTAAGAGAAATTACAATTAAATGACATATATACGATTAAAAATACCACATAATAAATACATTTTCAAAAGAGAAACACACAGAATAAATTTATATTCATACCCACAAAAATAAAACGAAGCATAAATAATGTTAATAATACAAATGAATAAGAAAAAAATTATCATACAAAATGAAAAGAATATAAAAGGCATAAATTATTCATTGAAGCAAAAAAAAAAAAAAAAAAAATGCAAAGTTACCACATTATAAGGTTTCTACAAAAAATAAAATAAAATAAAAATAGAAAACTTAACATATAAATCTAAAAACAGAAAAAATGAAAAATAATAATGTCTAGTACCTGGGAACATGATTAAAAGAAATCGTGGTTTAGATAGAGTACTGTTGATGATAATAAACCTGAAAAGAGGAACAAGAAAAGAAATCAATAGCAAATCTGAAAAAAAGTAAAAAAAAAAAAAAATACCAAAGAACATTAAAATGAAGTTTCATAATAATTTTGTGCAAATGATTTAGAAACTTGAACAAAAGTTACATATAATATCAATTGTGATTGAGTCGGTTGAACAACAAGTGTGGAATTAAGTCAGTTGAATTATAAAGTAAAAAATTGTGGCTTTGAATTTTCAACCTAAGTGGGTTGAATTAAACAATTGTAGCCAATTTTCAGTTTGATCTATATTTGTCCTATTTGTGAGGATCCCGACGTTAAAACAAAGTCAACAATGTTGGCTTTCAATTTTCAACTGTAGCAAACTTGTGAGGATTCTGACGTTAAAACCAAGCTAGCAATGGTGGCTTTCAATTTTCAACTGTAGCCGCTATACTGTAGGAAAACCAGATTATAAATACTGCACAAAAATAAGTGTGAAAATAAGGGTGCACAAATGAACGGTACACACCACATCCTCTCTTTTAATATAGTAGTGATTATTATTATTATTATTATTTTTTTATTTTTTATTTTTTTTATTTTTAAGGTTTTCGTGTTCTTTCTAACAACGGGTCACATGCACAATATACGACTCACCATGAATGTAGTTCAAGAATGCTTGTTCAATTTATGTGTCTACGTTGAAGATCAAAGATGAGTAGTTGACCTTATGACTGAATCCCAGCAATGAAGTGAGGCAAAACTGAGGACATGTTTGATATAGATTTTTTTTTTCTAGAATAGATTTTGTAAAAATGTATATTTTTGGAAAATGTCTAGTAAAACGTAAGGACTTTGGCGCTACATGAAAAATTATTTTATTCGAAGAATTTGTAGTTGAAAATGTATAACATGGATATAATACCAAATTAGAAAATGAAACAATAAGGGGGTGTGGAGGGAAATAAACAACCGATGTTTTGACATACATGGACAACATAGCATATTAAAGAATTATTTTATTTGACATTGTATACCTGGTTTAATATGGCTGCTATTACTCATATAGACAGTGTTGGCCTCGTTTCTGGTTAGGGCCACGCAGACACCAGATGTCGGACTCAATCGCATACTCATGAGCTAGTCCCAACATGCTAAGATAGATCAACGATCGAGTACACTTCCAAATCGGGCGTGGAAGAAGCTCTTCAACATGAGATGGTGAAGTTTGGATTTCGGCAATTTTTGTGAAAATGTTTGTTCGATAATTACCAATCACTATAAACCCATAAACATGAATAAGAGAAAGTACCAATAATGGCTTTGAATTCTTTATGTTGCTTTTTTGTATTTGGAATTGTATTACCCTTCAAATTTTACATGGTGGGAGTATTTATAATATTACAAATGAAATGGTGACGCTTAGATGAAAGTATATGTGACCTCATCTCCTCAATCGAAGCATGTAATCCTAGTCATCACTATGACTTCCATAGCTTGTGGCACATTTAATGCTCTTATACATAGTAGACACCATATTAATAAGACAAAACACTTGTACTTAGTACAAATTTCGCATCAATCATTCCAAAAGGATCATATACATAAATACATAATCTTTGTATGTAGGTCGCCACTTGCTACGACTGAACTTCGGATTTGCCCCGGGTAAAACTTCCTTATTTTATCTGCTTGACTTTGACGGAAGAGATGTGAATGGGCCTCGGATCTGGCTACAGGACCTCGTCCTCCATGCAGGGGGTTTGGTGGTAGTGGGTCCATAGCTATAGTGGGTCGGCCACGTGGAGCCACATGTGATGAGGTGTAACAATAGTTCCCTAAGTACAAATACTCATTTCATGATTGAAGTTAAAAAGTTGGTCGTGTTTTTTATATAAAGAGAGTACCTAGAATTTGCTTGTACCGAGGCAGAGAGAATGCTAAACTGTCGAGGTCGCTTTGTTGATTATAGCTGAATTTTAGTTCAATCCGAGATACGAAAATGTTGAACTGCTAAGGCTATTTTATTCTAAAATTAGCTGAATTTTATTTCAAGCCGAGACAGGGAAAGTGCTGAACTGCCGAGGCTTGTTTATTTTAATAGTTGACTTCGATAATGATGCTAATGATTTGACAATTTTACACGTTACCAAGAAAAAGTAACTGAACCATCACAACTTCCAATACATGTACGGATGTCACATTTTATGTGCAATGATGGCCACGATTTTGCAATCATTATATGGACGTGTCGAGGTTGGTACGTGGAAATCACGCATTAATCTAAGGCGTCAGTAAAATAAACCATTTGAATTCAACGCCTTAGATACATCCAAGAATGGACGCTTTAGATTGACTGGATTGTGATCTTATGGCTGGTGTTAATTTTCCTGTCATATAAAAGCAAAACCAGGTCATTGTTAATCCTTTACTTTTGCAAAAATCACTCAAGCTATCCAAGGCTTCAAACTTTCCGGCATTCTTCCATTTTCCAGCGATCGTTTGTCCTTAGATCTTCATTTCTTCTAGGTATTTCTCTGTCAGATTTTTCTCTGCATAATCTTCATCAATTTTTATCATCTTCAATGAATCTTGAGTGTGCTAGGGGTATGGTTACAATTGCTAGGTTAGGAGATGAGGCTCTACCTGGGGGGTCAGAAGGTGGGTTTTAGGCTATGAGTGAGGGCCCCATAGACTACGAGGCCGATTGGGGGCTGCTAAAATCCCTTCTACTATGACCTCCAAAAGGCTATTCGAACTTGGGGAAAAGTATAGTATACCTCATTATATAGAACTTATAGTTCCTGAAACCCAAGAACGAGCCCATTTTTCAAGGCCGGGATGTGTGGTTGCAAGTGAAATCCTATTTAAAGCAAGAATGTGCATGTCCTTGCATCTCTTCTTAAGGACGATGCTGATGAGCTTTTATGTTGACTCCGACCCAGGTTCTGCCAAACGTGTGAAGCCAATTGGTTGGGGGCATTCTTCATTTGGAAAGAAGTGTCTTTGGGTGAGGAGATGCCTTTGTATGTTTTCCAAACACTTTCTAATCCCAAGTATTTGGGAAGGATGGGACATAACCCCTTGGGAGCTCATGCCCTTTCGTAGTAGGTCTACTCTCCTCCATAAAGGATTGGAAGGAGTCTTGGTTCTGGGTATGGGGTAGGTTGCAAATGGCTGATGATACACAAGCCCAGCCTGCACAGTATCAACCCAGTACTCCAAAGTACGTGAGTAGTTCCATTTGTATCTCTTTCATTCTTTTCTATAATCTTATCTAACATATTTTTTGCAGATACCGGATCTCGTTTCGAACTCCACGAGGTGGAGGGGGATGTGATTGAGGACATTTATAAGCATCCTCTTAAACGTTGGCATTTCGATCACTTAATTGATCGAAGTAGATACTTCTTGGACTTCGACTTGATAGCCTCGAAGGGTAAGCAATAAGTCATCATACTTGTTTCATTTCTGTGTTTTTTTTAGTTTCTAACCTTCGTTTTTTTGCTTATTGTAGATAAGTATGGGAAGAAGGAATGTCCCACTCTAACATGGCCTCAATTTTCAAGGCCACCTCTAATGTGGCATCAGGGCTTTGAGGCATTCATCTGGGGCAGCCCCATAAAAAGAGGAAGCTGACCTACAGCAACAACTCTTCCTCGGTGAAGTTTGAGACTACTATGGCCCATTCTGGCAAAGCTTCTCCTTTTCCTCCGAAGCTGATGGACTTTGCCATCAAGGCAGTAAAGGTAGAAATGGTGAGGAGGGCCAATTAAGATGCTGCAAGAGAAGAAGCGGAGGCCTCGAAAGTCACAAAAAAGGCCCAAACAGAGAGGACCGCGAGGACGTCCGGCAGATTCTTGGCGGGGCAAGATGAGAAAATAGCCTTGCCGTGATGGAGATGCTGCCATCAGAGGTTCGAGGTACAATCGCCAATTTTTATAAATTTTGGACTGATAGGTGGCAAACTTATGTGTCCACTCGTGATGTGGTGGACCTCACGGTGACCCTGGTAAGCCAAAATGCCAGGGATTTTTGGGTCGCCTTGGAGTGCCAAGAAGTCTTGGCTGATATTTAGTCATGGAATAAAACCTTCGTGGATAAGCTGGCCATGGATGAGGAACAAATAAAGAAATTAAATGTCGTGGTCGACATGACGAGAGCCCAGCAAGTTGATCATGCAGCCAAATTGGATTCTGCCTTAGTCAAAATAGAAGCTCTGAAGAGAAAAGTTCATGAGTCCCAGTGTGAGGTAACATCTTTGACGAAAAAGGTAGAGACCTCAAACAATCATCAAAAGCTTACTGTTGAGGCTCTGGAGAAGGCAAATTTGGAGCTCGCTGGGTTTAAGGATGCCAACCAATTTTTGAAGACTCAAATAAAGTACTATGTGGGGAGAGGCTGATAAGGCCAAAGGTAGAGGAGACGGTAAAGTGTCGATTTCCATATCATCGAAGGTATCAAATCTTCGCCACTTACTAGAGGAGATTTACCTAAGCTGAAGTAGTAGAGCGGGTGGATGAGTTTTTTCCAGAACTGAGAACAACTAAGCTAAGGTCAGAATATTTGGAAGGAGTTCTACAGGAGGCAGCCGAATGAGAAACGGACCAAGAGGAGACTCTTAAGGAAGAAACTTTAACCCAAGTTGCAGCTGAAGCATATTTTGCTGAGGCATCTGAGCCTCAGTGACCCCCTGCCAAGTGTAGGTTTTTTTTTCACCTTTTGTAATGGCCATGGCCCTCCTTTCGTACTGATGAGTTTCTATCAATGAAATGAATTTCTTTATGTATTTTATGTTGCGAGGCTTAACTCAACATTTAATCAACCATAATAACTTAACCAATCCTTGAAACTATCTCATTCCTTAAATAATGAATTGTTCCATTAGCGTAATATAATGTTCTATTCAAGCGTTTCGAATTCATGAAAACAATTAACCGTCTCAACCAGTAATAAATTGGCTCACTGATACGTTTGATCATAACTTAAAAAAGGTGTAACTTGGGTTAATTATAGACTCACAACGTGTGCTTCGGAGAAACAACGAAGTAGTCCCTTTGCATGGTGGACGGTTAATCCATTAAAGGCTTCTCGCTTGACGTTTAGCTTCGTCAATACGAGGCACGTGTTGTACGCTTCAGAGGACAGACGAGGTGATCCCTTTTTGGGGTCTAACCTTCTTCTCCGAGGTGCTCACACTTCTTCACATGGTGGATGGTTCATCCATGTAAAGTCTTCTCACTTGGACTTTACTCGCTTGACATTCAGCTTCATCAAAACGAGACATATGCTGTACGCCTCAGAGTGCTGATGAGGTGATCTCCTTTTTGGGGTTTGACCCTCTCTTCCAAGACGCCCATGCTTCTTCACATGGTGGATGATTCATCCATGTAAAGATTTCTCGCTTGACATTCAGATTTGTTGAGACGAGGCATGTGTTGTACTCCTCGGGGTGCAGACGAGGTAATCTCTTTTTTGGGGTCTGACCTTCTCCTTCGAGGCGCCTATACTTTGAGTAAAGCAGATCCTTTCATGTTTTAGATGTTTTCGAATGGAATATAAATTCATTTAGTTACATTTGAAAGTTTTACAAGGGTTGGGTAAGATCTTCTAGCCATAAGGTACATTCATTGATAATATATTCTCTAGTGTTTGATGTTCTATTGGTGATGTTGTACTTTCCCATCCATATCTTCAATCCAATAAGTGCCATGTCGAACCTCTTCCTTGATGTGGAATGGACCTTCCCAGTTCGGACTCAAACTGTCTACACATGGCTCTTTGGAGGATAGAAATACTCTCCGAAGCACTAGGTCATTTATCTGGAATGACCTATTTTTGACTCTTGCATCATAATAGAGTGTCATCTTCCTTTGATACGCAGGTAACTTCAACTAGGAGTCACCTCTTTTTCTCATCTAGAAAATTGAGCTCGTACATTCTAGCTCATCATTAGATATTTCACTAAAGTGTAATCGATGTGGAAAAGGTAAACCAACCTCTACCAGGCTCATATCTTCGACGTCGTACGCCATTGAAAATGGCGTTTCTCCTATTGGGGTCCTACTAGTAGTTCAAATCACCCATAGTACTTTGTGGAAACTCATCAAGGACGCGTCGAGCTTTCATCTTAGATTATGTTTGATAGTCTTGTTCACAACCTCGACTTGTCCATTGTCCAGGGAATGGTGAGGTGTGGAAAAATGTTTCATGATTCCCAGCTCCTCATATAGGTCCTTGACCTTTTTGTTATCAAATTGCCTTCCGTTATCCGAAACAATCGAAAGAGAAATTTCAAACTGGCATATAATGTTCTTCTACAAGAACTTAGAAGTGTTTGTTTCTGTTATTTTGGCCAAGGTTAATTATGTCAAATAGATCGAGTGTCCTCGTAAAAATGATGAGCACGAGCCGAGTAGGTCAACCCGTTCGATGACCAAACCGGCTCGACTCATCCACATGCGAGCGGCTCGTGGGCTCGCTACATGCGATCCACGAGCTTAGGCTCGTGACTCTCATTGAACAGTGACCAAAATGGTCATTTTTTTAAAAAAGTGACCGTTATGGTCGCTGTTCAAAGTTCAGTGGCCGTTTGCAATGGTCACTGAACTATTAAAAGTGGTTGTTCTGGCCATTGAATTTTCTTTTTTATCCCTCTATAAATATCCTCTATTTCCATTTTTTTTCACACGACAAATCAACAATACAACATTCCAACAACTTCTATTGGAAAACTTCAATCGAAGGAGGAGAGAAAACAATCTTGAAAACAGCAACAAACTGGAAATCAAACTTCAAATAAGGCCCAAACACGTGATCGTTGTCCTCAAACAATATTTGCCCCTTCTCCGGTAAATTGAGATGCTAAAAGGTTTTCCGGCAAATGGTTTGAAGGATTAATCAAGCCTTGTTGTGAAAATACTAAAGCACAAGTATTTTCACTCAAAACTCAAAAACACAAAAGAAATAATATAAATGTGAGTAGAAAATTGGATATGAATTTGCTTGCAGAGAGTATAATAAAAGCATATGTGAATCAATTGTTTTTCAATTGTTTTCACTAAAAACATGGCTCCTCTATTTATAGGCCTCACTATTGTACACGAATTGGTGCCAAAAAGTGTTGAAAAGGCACCAAATTCAAGTTACAAACGGTAGGAAACCGTTTCCAACGGTAACCTAGAAATGCACTATACGACCGTATAGTACAAAACCATGTGGTCACATAGTTATACTCGATGGAAAGAAGGAGGCTTCTGTCCATTCTATGCGGCCGCATAGGATTTGTTCTATGCGGCCGCATAGAACAAATCCGACCTATTTTTGTTGGTTTTGAACAACCATCCCATTTCTCAACAATCCCCCACTTGTTCAAAATTAACAAGTCTCACATTCAATCGTAAACGATACTCATGCCTAAGGATTAGATATATTTCGATTTGAATCTAACCATAGTGTAATTCTAACAAGTTAAAGTCGGAATCAAAGGTAGCGTGACGCTTTGAACCAGTTATTCCATGTGACAAAACTGGTAAGAGCACACACACAAGTACCATGTGTTCTCAAGTTCCTCAAACTCGCTTAGCGCTTTTATGGCCTTGCGCTTATCCTTTTCGGCAAAATTTTAAGAGAGTAACTCTAGCTCTCTATTGAGGCGGCACCACCTCGAAGTTCGTCTAGGTGAAATTCTTCCAGCATCTTTGTTACTTTTAGAGATGATTGTGCTCTTAGCATTGAACTTCGTTAAGAGTTTGAAGCTCAACCCTCACTTCAGTAACAACCAGCATTATTTAACTAGGATAGGGTTATTGCGGATTTGAATAATGCTGAAACTATCCACATATCAAATGACTTAATGTTACCCTTTGAACCCGTGGATTACCTTTTGAGTAATGATAGGTAGGGTTGCTATCATTGGTGAATCTTTCTATTTTAAAAGTTTCAACCCCATCCTACTCGATGTAGATGTTACTAAATCTCGATTTAGAGGTTTAGTTAGAGGATCCACCAGATTCTCGATAGACTTAACATAATTTAGGGAAATTATTCCATCTTTGATTAATTTTCTTATGTAGTCGTGTCTAAGACTCATATGTCTAGACTTTTCGTTGTATATCTCATTGTATGCTTTTGCTAATGTGGCTTGACTATCACACATGATAGATATTGAAGATGTATTCTTTGGTCCCAAAGGTATCTCATAAAGGAGATCCTTAAGCCACTCAGCTTATTTCCCGGTATCCGATAATGCTACGAATTCGGATTCCATGGTCGAATGTGTTATACATGTCTATTTCTTTGATTTCCAAGAAACAGCTCCTCCTCCAAGAGTGAACACCCAACCGGAAGTGGATTTATTCTCACCTGTGCTAGATATCCAACTAGCATCGGTAAATCCTTCCAAGACAGCCGGGAATTTAGTGTATTGTAGGCTTAAGCCCTTGGTCTTCTTTAAATACCCAAGAACCCTTCCAATAGCCTTCAATGGTCATTGCCTGGATTACTAGTAAACCTACTTAGTTTACTAATTGCGAATGCTACGTCTAGTCTTGTGCATTGAACTGCATACATAAGACTTCCAATAACACTTGCGTATTCCAATTGAGTAATTGCCCTTCCATCATTCTTTACAAGTTTTGAACTTGGATCAATTGGGGTATTTGCTTCCTTTATGTTCAAATGTTTGAACTTATTTATCACATTCTCAATATAATGTGATTGACTTAGGTGGTAACCCCCACTAGTCTTCGTGACTTTGATACCCAAAATGGTATCCACTTGTCCAAAATCCTTCATCTTGAATGTGGAAGATAGAAACTTCTTTGTTTCTTTTATTCCATCCATGTGATTACTCATAATCAACATGTCATCAACATATAGGCAAATAAATATCACATAATTGTCACACACTTTTGAATATAAACATTTATCTACGCTATTATGTTTAAAATCAAAGGAAATTATAGCTAAGTCAAATTTCTCATGCCACTTTTTAGGTGCCTATTTTAAACCGTATAACGATTTTACTAACTTGCATACTTTATGTTCATTTCCGGGTAGAGCAAAACCTTCAGGTTGCTCCATATAAACCTCCTCATCGAGATCCCCATTCAAGAATGTCGTCTTGACATCCATTTGGTGAACATGTAAGTCATGTCGGGAACATATAGTACATTGGTTAAGGTAATGGTCTTGCCGGAATTGAAGATGATATCCACACTTCCCTTTCCAATCACTTTAGATTGAACCTCATTACCCATTTGAATCTCTTGGTCTCCATCAACTTCATGATAAGTCTTGAAAGAAGATTTGTCATATGATACATGTATTGTAGCACAATTATCATACCACCATCCGGGAACTTTTCCCTTGATTGCATTGATTTCACAAATGGTGGCCACAATTCTATCCTCTTTGATGGAGTTCACTTTACCCTCGAAGTTGTTTTGCTTTCGGTGTCTACAATCTTTTGCATAGTGACCAGATTTTCCACACACAAAACAATCTCCTTTTGTCTTCTTCTTGAACTTGTTGAAGTTCGTTGAAGGCTTCTTTTTGTTGGATTTTGTTGGCGGTTCAGTTTTCTCAATTGCATTTGCTTTGGAGGTGCCTTCATAAGAGTTTTCACTCTTATCACGCACTCTTGACTCTTCTTCAATACGCAAATATTTTTGCAATTGTTCACAGGAGTGGTCCTTGGAACTATGCATGATTTTCTTCCGGTATCCTTTCCAAGTACCGGGGAGTTTTGCAATAATTGCCCCCACTTGAAAGGTCTCCAGGATTTCAATCTTCACCGCCTTCAACATGTTGACTAGCACTTGCAATTCATGAATTTGGGGAAGCAAGGGGATATTTTCAAGAAATTTAAAATCAAAGTACTTAGAAATTAAGAATTTCTTGGTACATTCTTCCTCCGCTTTGTACTTACTTTCCAATGCATCCCATATTTCTTTTGGCGACTTTGTGTTGGTGTATAGATCATACAATCGATCCGACAAAGAGTTGAGAATATGACCACGGCATATCAATTCATCCTCTTCACGCTTCTTCCTATTCACCCTTGATTCATCGGTGTCTTTGTCGGATGGTTCGGGTAGATCTTCCAAGTTCGGATCAAGCACATAGAAAATCTTTAGCGCCGTAAGAAGGAATTTCAACTTATCTTGCCATCTTGTGAAGTTTGTGCCATCAAAGCGATCCAAACGAACCAAGTCTTGATTTATCAACTTTATGGTAGCCATTGTTGTTTCACTCTCCATCGCAGAAAATTATTGTTTGAGATTGTTGGAAAACTTCAATCGAAAGAGGAGAGAAAACAATCTTGGAAACAGTAACAAACTGGAAATCAAACTTCAAATCAGATCCAAACACGTGATCGTTGTCCTCAAACAATATTTGCCCCTTCTCCGGTAAATTGAGATGCTAAAAGGTTTTCCGACAAATGGTTTGAAGGATTAATCAAGCCTTGTTGTGAAAATACTAAAGCACAAGTATTTTCACCCAAAACTCAAGAACACAAAAGAAATAATATAAATGTGAGTAAAAAATTGGATATGAATTTGATTGTAGAGAGTTTAATAAAAGCATATGTGAATAAATTGTTTTTCAACTGTTTTCATTAAGAACATTGCTCCTCTATTTATAGGCCTCACTACTGTACACGAATTGGTGCCAAAAAGTGTTGAAAAGGCACCAAATTTAAGTTACAAACGGTAGGAAACCGTCTCCAACGGTAACCTAGAAATGCACTATGCGATCGCATAGTACAAAACCATGCGGTCGCATAGTTATACTCGATGGAAAGAAGTAGGCTTCTGTCCATCTATGCGGCCGCATAAGATTTGTTCTATGTGGCTGCATAGAACAGATCCTATGCGGCCGCATAGAATGGACAACAAATCCAACCTATTTTTGTTGGTTTTGAACAACCATCCCATTTCTCAACACTTTCTCTCACACTCTCTTCCACAATTCTATAATATAACATTCATTTTTACTATTTTCTCTTCAATTTCAATTATTCAATATCAATATCAATTGGTTCAATTATTACAAATTCACAATCTCACACACATTAACTTTCTTTTCATACTCTTTACTCAGCTTTACTCAGTTAAGTCTTAGTACTTACTATACCGTCTATGAATTTTAATTCTATTACAATTCACAAATGGATCCACACTCATTTGTTGAGAGCTTGTTCTGTGACAAAGGTGAATCACCTATGACGCCGCAAAGTCAATTTTGAAATGATTTTTTCATTCTAAATGAAGTACTCATTCCGAAGATATTCCAAATTTAGCTACTCATGGAAACAATAATCCAATTGATTTAAATGGCATTGATGTTCCCAAAGCAGAACAGGAGGATGAACCTCAACTAGACATTCCCGATGCAAGAGGGAAGCGAAAGAGAAAAGAACAGGCAAAATGTTGGGATCACTTTAAATTGATTTCTACGAGTCGTGTGATCTATAGAGTCACAGAGTCTAAAGCATTATGCAAATATTGTCATCAACGATTGACATGGAAAAAAGGCATTGGTACCACCCACCTCAATCATCGCTACAAAGATGTGCGGCCAAACATGGACTTCTTGAAGCCGATCAAACACAATTGCAATTTGGTAGTCCAGACATCGGTTCTACTACTTTCGCCCCTCACCACGTGGATGTATTCGAAAGAGAATGCTCGAACGATAATAGTAAATCTTGTTGCTAGTGCTGAGTTGCCTCTAGCAATAGTGGACAATCATACGTAAAATAATATCTTCAATCGAAGTACGTTGGGATAAGTCGAAAACTTTCTTCGTTCAGATACAATAAAATATTTCATTCAAACAAAATAACAATTGATTATGGATTTACAAAAATATGAGGGTGTTATATCTTTAACTTAGGATATATGGAAAAAGATTAATAAAAGAGCTTATATAGATGTAACTGCATACAACATAGATCTACTTTGGTGTATGCATTAAAAAATTATTGTTTTTAAAATTATTGAATTTCCTCACAACGATAACAATATATATAATGCTATTATGAGCATTATTAGAGAAAATCATTGCGAGAGTAAAATTCGTTCTTTTACATTCGACAAAACGTCCCTACCTTTGAGGTCTATTGTGGAAAACGTCTTACCTTTCATTTCTTGACACAAAACATCCCTACCTTTCACTTTTGTATCGCTCAATGTCCTTTTCATTTTTTGACCATTTTACCCTTCTATTAAAATAAAACAAAAACAAAAAGAAAAGAAAAGAAAAATAAAGAATAAATTGCAATTATGGGTCCAAATTTTTAAAAAGGTACAAATCAGTTACAAACACGAAAAAATCATCACCCTTTAAGCTGCCACTTTTGAAGGCAAAATCTCCAACCTCCGATCACCTTGGCCGTCAGACCAACATATCACCTTGAAGCCCTTTTCACAACCCACCCAACCACCAGTCCCAACTTCGACAGATCTGACAAAAAATTTGAACCAAAACTAGATAAACACGCACCAAAAATTGGTTTGGCAAAAAAGCCTTCATGCATGGTTTTCTTCCAATTACGACCCAATCCATGGATGCCCATGTTAATTACACTCTACAGATCCCTTAAGCTCACCTAGACGCATCCATTCATGTTCAAATTACAGCAAATAACAAAAAAAATAAAAATCTGCAACTGTGTTTCGAAATAGCGTGTTCGTAGCTGAAAAACCCAAATTCCGGCTACGGTGGTGGTCCCCATGATTGCGAACCACCTGGGCTAGCATTCTCTCTTCATCGTGCAGCTATTCCACACATGCACAATTTCACATGGCAGACCACGCTTAGTCCGGCGAATTTGGTTTTGGTTCAATTCGTCCTTGTTCATTCACAATTGGCCAATACCCATATGTTTGGTGGGTGCGCCATGGTGGGAAAGCGTTAGGCGTGGTGCTCCGCAACCATGAGTTGCATCGTTGAGCCGAAATTCGTGGTGGAAGGGACTGACCGTTTTGTGGAAGAAAAGTTCTGCATCTTTGGTTTTGGTTCAAATTTCCGGTTAAATCTGCCGGAGTTGGGGCTAGTGGTTAGGTAGGTTTTGAAGAAGGCAATGAGGGCTTTAAGGTGGTATGTTGGTCTGAAAGGCCAAGGTGATCGGAGATTGGAGATTCTTCCTTCAAAAGTGGCGGCTTAAGGGGTGATGATTTTTTCATGTTTGTAACTGATTTGCACATTTTTAAATGTTTGGACCCATAATTGCAATTTATTCTTGATTTTCCTTTCCTTTCCTTTTTGTTTTATTTTAATAGAAGGGTAAAATGGTCAAAAAGAAATTAAAATGACGTTGAGTGCTACAAAAGTGAAAGGTAGGGACGTTTTGTGTCGAGAAATGAAAGGTAGGGACGTTTTCCACAATAGACCTCAAAGGTAAGGACGTTTTGCGCCAATTACCCTTTTGAAAGCATTAATGTGCGTGAAATATTGATAGGATGCTCATTTTCTACTACAAGATAAATGTGCATAAATTGCATATCGTTGGGTAAGTGATATTTAATTTAAGGGTAATTAGCACAAATCATCCCTATCGTTTGCACTTATTATGCAAATCATCCCTATCGTTTTAAATTTGGCATTTACAATCCTATTTCAGCCTTTCTTTGCGGATTTGGTCCTTTCTGTCTATTCCTGATCATATCAAAAGGGTATTTTTGTCAAATCACTATTCATTTTTTTAGTTTTAATGACTCAATTAAAAAATGTAATTGAAAGTTTAGTTACTGTAAAAAAAAAATGTACACTAATAATATTATAATCAACTACATTAAAAAAAGCTAAATCATAATCATTAATTTTTATGGGAACCAAATTTTAGCTAGTAATTACAAAAACCTTTTTAAGATAGTTCTAACCGACTGATATGCTGAATTTAATTAAAATTGAAAAGAATGACTAACAAAATTTAGTGCATACTTCTCTTCTACTGTTAATTACTTAACTCGTTAAACATATTTGATAAATTGAATTAAACAAAATTAGATGGATATTACTTAACTGGAGGAGTAGAATGGAATGCAAATAAGAAATGGACTAGGATTCTTCTTCGTAGCCTGTAGGGAAAAAAAGATGAGATTAATTCACCATCATTTGTGTTGGATTGTTTGCCAGACTTTATATTTACATAGGAAAAATAATGATTTGATAAAAATATCCTTTTGATATGATCAGGAATAGACAGATAGGATTAACTCCACAAAGAAATGTTGAAATAGGGTTGTAAATGTCAAATTTAAAACGATAGAGATAATTTGCACAATGAGTGCAAACGATAGGGATGATTTGTGCTAATTACCCTTAATTTAACCATACTAATTAAAATTTGTTATTTTATAATACTATTTTTAATTTTCCTTAAAAAATTGTACATGTTATAAGTTGTTCGTGTACAATTTTTAACTTCGCCTACTCGAAATTTAAGTAGCTGATCTCAAGCTCAGAAAAAGGATGAGGGTTTATATTTTATCTATTTTTAAAAAAAAGGAAAAATGATCTATAACAACGATAACAAAACTTGCACTTCTTTTACTCTTAGGCAAGGGACCTACGAGGTCCACGTCCCACTTGGCAAAGGGTCAGGGGCTGAATACTGCAGTTAGTTCTTGAGATGGTTGCCTCTGAATAGGAGAGAAGCGTTGGTATTTAGCACATTTTCGCACAAACTGAAGTGCATCATTCTTCAAGGTGGGCAAATAATATCCCTGCCTCAGTGTTTTCCGTGCCAACGCAAGTCCACCCGAGTGGTTGCCACAAACACATTCATGGATCTCCCGGAGTATGTAGGTAGCTTCTTCCCATCCAACGCATTGAATGATGGGGGAGAAGAAGCCTCTCTTATAGAGTACATCATCGATAAACACAAAATGAGATTATCTCCTTCTTAGCTTGTAGGCCTATTCTTTGTTGTTGGGAAAGACACGGTCTTTAAGATAAGCTATGATTGGTTGCATCCATGTAGGGGTTCCTTCCACCTACATCACTTCTTCTGGAGCAATGGAAAGCCTTAGGAGGTGCACAATTGGCACCACCGTCAATAGTTTCAAGTGTTTGCTGCTAGCTAACTTAGACAATGTATTAGAATAGGCATTCTCAACTCATAGGATTTGTGCTAGCTCAAATTTTTTGAAGGATGGGAGTAAGTCCATCACAATTGAAGGTATGCAGCCATGCTTTTGTCCTGGGCTGTGAAGTTGTCGTTAACCTGGCTAACAATTAATTGGGAGTAATTGTTGATGAACAACCTCCTCACTTGCATTTCCTTGGCGAGTCTGAGATCGGCAAGTTGCAACCCATACTCAGCCACATTGTTGGTGGCTTTAAATTCGAAACATACTGCAGTTTTCAACTTGTAGCCCTTGAGGCTTACCAGAACCATCCCAGCTCCCGATCATGTCTTCCAGCCAACCTGTCAACGAATAAGTTCCACGTTGGGGGCTTGACAGGTTCCATTACTTCTTCCATCTCAGGAACGTTGGCAAATTCTGCAACAAAGAAAGCTAGGGCTTGGCCCTTGATGGCAGCTCTTGTTTTAAATGGGACATCAAATTCACTGAGTTAAACTGCCCATTTCAATAACCTTGCCGAAGCATCAAGCTTCAAAAGTACTTGTCTAAGAGGGAAGTTGGTCAACACATGTATCGTGTGGGCTTAGAAGTAAGGCCTCAACTTTCAAGAAGTTGTGATCAATGCCAAGACTAGTTTTTTCCATGTTCGGGTATCGTGGTTTAGGTGCTAGCAGTGCGTTACTGACGTAATAAATGGGTAGATGGGTGGTGCCTTCTTCTCGGATGAGGACTGCACTAATGGCCTTATTGGAGACGGCCAAATAAAGCTGTAAAGCTTGTCCAAGCTTGGGTTTCAAGAGATTTGGGCCTGTCCTAGGTGCCTTTTCAGCTCCTTGAAGGCCTCTTCACACTCCCCTATCTATTGAAACTTTTTTTCTCCCTTCAAAACATTTAAGAAAGAAAGATATCTGTTGGTTGCCTTTTAAATGAAGCGACTTAGAGCAACCACAAGGCCAGTTAGGCTTTGTACCTCCTTCTTTTTGGGGGGACCTCATTTCAATTAAAGTACGAATTTTCTCTCAGATTTGCTTCAATGTATCTTTGATTTGCATGTACCCCAAGAACTTTCTGGATGCAACACCGAATGCACATTTGAGGGGGTTTAGCCTCATCGTGTATGTTTGTAAAATTTGAAAAGTTTCGTTTAGATGTGCTACACAGTCTCCCGCTTTCAAGATTTTGACAAGCATGTTGCCTACATAGACTTCCATTGTCTTGCCAATGAGGTATGCAAACATTTTGTTGGCAAGTATTTGATAGGTAGTCCTGGTATTGTTCAACCCAAAGGTCATCATTTTATAGCAATAAAGACCTCTGTCCATGATTAAAGAGGTGTTTTCCTCATTGGCTTGGTACATGGGGATTTGCTTGTACCCCGAGTAGGAGTCCTTGAAGCTCAATAACTCATGTCCAATGGTGGAATCTACCTGTAAAATATAAAAAATCGAACAGATTTTTTATGTTTAAAAGCGGACGACTTTGATATCAATTTCTAATGTAAGAAGAATGTTGTTTGATGGATTGAGGGAGCTAGGAAAGAGCTTATTTAAGCTCAACAAAATGAGTTCAATAACTCAAAAAAATGTGTGGTTTTATATGGGAAAGATGGCAGTGGTCAAGCAATATTAAAACATAAACATAAAACAATAAAGATAAAACATAAAACATATACATATACACTCTGCTGGTTCACACTAGCGGAGGAGTTGAGAGAGATGAGAGACTACATTGTTAAAGTCTTTCAATTGTATATTTTATGGTGTGTTGCTCGAGAATACAAAGACTCTATTTATAGAGCAATGTGATAGACAATCTACCAACTAATACACAAACTAGACCACTTGCCTAGCTCTCCTTAGGATAGTACATGCCTAAATATAATAACATTTTCATCACAAGTCTAGTTGGATTACTACCAAACTAGAACAATAAACTTGAAACCACAATTACAAAGATTTGGTTGACAACTAAGTGTCACCAATACCCAACAAATACCCCTTTGACACTTAGCTTGGAAACCAAATTTTTTGTTGTGTCAAAGTGTTGATCCATTCTTCATCAATTTGTTCTTCATTTTCTTCATTTTTTCTTGGCCATTGCTGCTGCTGAAATGTTGCTGAAATTGTGCCATTTCAATACCGGATTTTCTCCCTTTTTGATACATACCGGATTTACAGTTTTTTTGAACTTACCGGATTTGAACTTTGCATACCGGATTTGGATTTAATCAACTTACCAAATTTTTCAATGCATACCGGATATCAATTTTGGCTTACCGGATTTCAATTTGTCTTGGTAGCATACCGGATTCGAGTTGCATACCGTATTTCCAGTTTTGTATACCGGATTTCAGCATTTGATAGCTTACCGGATTTCAACTTTCTCTCATACCAGATTTTGCAATGTTGATACCGGATATAGACTTTAGCTTACCGTATATGGCTTATGCTTACTGAATTTCAACCGGTACCGAATTTTACAGCTGCATATCGGATTTCAACACTTAAACACCGATTTTGAGCCATTTTTCAGCTTCTTCTTCAACATTTAACTCCCATTGTCTGGTTTCTCCTTGGTTTTTTTTTTTTTTTTGAAAAATGATCAGCCATTTAACCAATGAAGGTTATTGGTACACCTAAGATTTTTCTCCAAAAATTTTTCAACATTGAAACACAGGTTCTTTCACCTGGTTTTATCCAAGAGTTATGCCATATTTCAGGCTGTCACTTCGAGGTTTCAATGGCCATTTACACCACTTGAAACACAGTACCTTTAAACTGGTTTTATCCAAGAGTTCTTGAGCCATTTTAAGAGAGCTGTCACTACAAAGTTCCATGGGCTGCTACTGATCCAACGTGCTTCCAGCCACCTTTTAAAACCACGAGTGGAGGGCATGGAACAATGCATTCAGGCCACTTTTTAAAACCACTAGGGAGGGCTACTGAAGCATAAAAAAAGGCTACAACCTGTGAAGGAAGAGCTCGAAAATGGTCACTTTTCCTCTCTATGAAAGTGCCGAAATACAGGTTGTTCGCTACTTGTTAACTGGGCCTGATTATCCATGGATCTTCCCAGACCTTGAGCTGAAACAAACAAAGCTAGCCATTACAAGGTCTGATCCCAAGGATCTTCCCCTTGCTCCTTGTCATTGTAGCAACTCTCCTGAAGAGTGCATAAAAAGATAAAAAAAAAAAAAAAAAAAAAAACACAAACTAAGGGGGTTTTAAATCTGATTTTTTTCATTTAGAGTTTGGCAGCATTTTGGAAGCATTTTCTTGGCCCTTAAGATCAAATAGGCTCTGATACCATTTGTAAAATATAAAAAATCGAACAGATTTTTTATGTTTAAAAGCGGAAGACTTTGATATCAATTTCTAATGTAAGAAGAATGTTGCTTGATGGATTGATGGAGCTAGGAAAAGGCTGATTTAAGCTCAACAAAATGATTTCAATAACTCAAAAAAATGTGTGGTTTCATGTGGGGAAAATGGTAGTGGTCAAACAACATTAAAACATAAACAATAAATAGAAAACAATAAAGATAAAACATAAAACATATACATATACACTCTACTGGTTCACACTAGCAGAGGAGTCGAGAGAGATGAGAGACTACATTGTTAAAGTCTTTCAATTGTATATTTTATGGTGTGTTGCTCGAGAATACAAGGACTCTATTTATATAGCAATGTGATAGACAATCTACCAACTAATACACCAACTATACCACTTGCCTAACTCCACTTAGGCTAGTATATGCCTAAATATAATAACATTTTCATCACAAGTCTAGTTGGATTACTACCAAACTAGAACAATAAACTTAAAACCACAATTACAACGATTTGGTTGACAACTAAGTGTCACCAATACCCAACACTACCAATTGATCTATACTAGAGAGGGAAAAGCTGTCCCTTAGGGCAAACCCTATTAAGGTAAAAAAAAATCAATGCATACACTCCATTTTCTGTTATGCTTCTTTACTAGAACTAGGTTGGAGACCTACTTCGGGTGAAAAACCTCCCTAATGAAGCCATTCTTGATTAACTTTTGTACTTCTCCTTTCTTGATGATTTCACGTCTTATCAATTCCCACAATGCGTCATACGTGGTTGGGTCTTGATTTTGTACATCCCTCCAAAATAGGGTGTTCATGTTCAAAACTTCTCACAATGGCAATAAGGCTTCGCAGTTAGTAACTTGCATGCAATAAGTCATCTCATTGGTAAACCGAGATAAAAAGCTTTTCAACCTTTTCCCAAGTTGTTGTCCCATGTTTGGAGGCATTGAATGAGAGTTTCTCCATCTTTACTCATTGCAAACCTCCTCAAGAACGTGGTTTTGAACTCTGGCCAACTTCTAGTACTCTTGGAGGCAGCCTACCATACCAAATTTCTGCCGCTTCACTTAAGGTCAAGTGGAAGGCCCTACATTTCAAAGTCGGTAAAGTGCCTCGCGGGCTCATTTACATTTTGTAGATATCAAATGTTTAGCAGGTCGCCTTTCCCATCATATTTGAGTATTTTCGGCATCACACAATGGCTTGATATGGGAGCATTCCTTAATTTTTGTGAAAAGGGCAAATTTTCATCATCATTGTCCAGGTCACAAGATTGCTGGGTTCATTTGAATCATCGTCGTCATCCGCTTGATTCCTTAGTGGCAGATTGGATGGGCCCGCTTGATTCCCAAAGACCTCTTCCCTCCTTAGATGCCTATTCCTAGGCCAGCCAACATGGGGGTGCATGATCTTAAGAGCATTTCCTCCGGTTGCCAAGTAGTAGTAGGTGGGGACTGCTGCCTATTCCGTGGTGCTGAAGGTTGTTGAGGTTGTCTGTACCTTGGCTCCACAAGGCTTATCCTGTTAAATATGTTGTCGAACCTTCCAGGTCTAACCTCTAGTTCATATTCTTGTGGGAAATTGTCTTACATGCCATATGGTGCTAGGGATGATAATTTAACTCGCTCCACCCTATCTCGACGGGGCCCCGCCCCGAATGGGGCAAAAAACCCGCCCCGATGAGTTGGCGGGGACGGGGCGGGGCGTGGTGGGTCGCGGGCCGGGGTAGGGCGAGGATGCCCCGCCCCATGAAAAAAATAAAAAATAGAATTTTAATAAATTGTTAGTTATATTTGTAATTTTATAACATGTTTCTAATGCAATAATTATATTATACAATTGTCAATTTAAAATTTTACATAACTAACAATTGTTTATATAATTTATAAATTCGGACATTCAATCTTTTTATTATAATTAAATTATATAATTTAAAATTATGAATCATGATAGTTAAATAAATATTCTTTACTTTTGAAAGATTTATACAAATTAATCAAGGCAAGTTAATATATTGATCGAAAAAACTAAAAAAAAATTAAAATATATGGAATGACTTTTAGGTTTTGGATTAAGGGTTGAACTTTAAATAATAACATAACTCAAATTTTGAAAATGTAAAAAAAAAATAATAATAATAATAATAATAATTAAAAGGGGCAACAAATGGAGCAAATTCTCGCTCCATCCCCACCCCAGATCCACCCAGCGCCCTGCCCCGTCCCGTCTAAGGCGGGACGGGACACGGGGCGAGGCGAGGTTGGAGTGAGACGAGGCGAGGCAGGGTGAAGGTGCCTCGTCCCGAACCCACCCCATTGCCATCTCTATATGGTGCCTCGGTATGTCGTCCGGAGGCATAGTTGGAGGAAAAATCAACTCCCACTTCTCTTTCCATGGATCTAACTTTCTGATCGTGTCTGGAAGATGGGGCCATTTGGCTCTAAACCTCATCATCCTGGGGGTGTTGCCCCTAGGAAGCATATGGAGGGATTGGATGACCCCCTTGACCATGCATTTGCATCAAGAGTTCTTACATGGCTAAGTTTTGGTTGGTGATGCTTCTCATATTGGCTGTCGTGGTGGCTATCTCTCTAGTAAGTTGAGCAGCCATTAGCATCCCACCACACATGTGATGGTGGTGGGGTCAATGTGGGGGTAGTTGCTAGTGGAGCTTCATTGGAATTTTCTCTTACTTTCCTAGAAGGAATATCATGGTTAGAACTCATCTTTTGTTAACCCAAAATGCTCAATTTTTACAGCTTTCGGGGCTTCCTTTTGTTCTTTCTGGCAAGAAAAATTCCCTTTTTCAATAAATGATCAACAACTATTTAGAATTAACTATTTACTTAATTACCAATAAATGATCAACAAATATGGTTCAACAACAATTGTTCAAGATTTCACCCAATTTGAGGGTTTTGCATTCATACTTATGATGATTGATGGGTATTTGTGTATGATTTAATTAATTAATTAGAACGGATAATTGTATATTCAAGTATTGAGATTATTTGGATTATACTGATATTGATGTATCTTTTTAAATGGGTTGTATTTAGTTTTAGTTGGATTGGGTAAAATTTAAATTAATTTTTTTTTTTTTTTTTTTTTTTTTTTGTAAATGATTTAACAAATTGAAGTGATTTGCAAATATTGAAACTTAAATCAAACTTTTGAAGCGGTTTGGTTCAATTCAAAATCAAAATGTAGACGGATCCACGTGGATCCAAACTAATAGTTTCGAAAAAGTGATTTCAATCTGACCTTACAATTTGACGATTTTGCTGTTCAGTCCTACTTCCTATATCTACTTCAAAATCCATAATTAATAATCTAGTTTTTGAAGAAAATGGAAAATTAGGGGTGTGCATCTTGGTGAATTGGAACCTAGCCTTTAAAAACAAGTCTATTTAGTATGTAGTGAGATTGTACTAAAAAAAAGTGTTGAAACCACATTTTTTAAGTTTTAATTTCATTCACAATGCATTAATTTTTTCATTAGGTGATCACAAATTAATAAGTAATTGGTCACAATTAGACGTCATATTGTGTTACAATCCCATAACTTATATGTCACAACAATTAAAAAAAAAAAAAAAAAAGATCACAGTCGTATAATACTTGATTTTTGACTTTTTTTTTCACAAATTTGTTAATTTTGAAATTGCATTCTCAAACTATTGGGGAATCACAGGTTTGGCTCGCTTTGCCGATCCTCCTATTCTTTTCTTTACCTACAAATGGTGCTAACGTGTACTATAACGGTCACATTTTGTATTAAAATTGGGGCAAAATGACTCCCAAACAGGGGCTTAACAATTCTGTAATTAATAATTTATTCACAGTAAATTGGATTTTGGTTTTTGAAAATAAAAAGAAATATTAGAGTGAGTAATAAACTTTGGTAGATGGCTTTATTTTCCTTTCAGATATCTTAACATAGCTATCATACTTTTAAGATAAGTTGGAAGGTGTTTTCAGATCTTCATATTCGCTTCTCCTCTCTATTCAAAAAAAACGAAGACATTAGGGTCCGTTTGATTGTAAATGTGAAATTTGAGTAAAAAGAAAACGAATTACAGGGAATTGAATTGCCTAAAATGTGTTTTATCGAAAATTGTAATTAATTGTGTTTGATTGGTATAACTTTTCACATAATTCGTTTGACTTCGTTTTTCATGCAAATTGTTACTTTTTGGAATAAATTTTTTTACAATTTGTATTAAAATTTGTTTGGATTGCCACAAAGTAAAAAATAAATAAATAAAAAATTGAAATTTTTCTGTCTTCGTTCAACTTCGTTTTCATGCAAATTGTCAATTAAATGGATAATTATTTTTACCATTGGATTTAGAATATGTTTCCATTGCCAAAAAGTTTAAAAAAAAAAAATCACTTTCCCACCAAAATCATGGGAAAATAAAGGTGAAAAATAGTGCTTTACTAGGTTGTACCAAAAATTTGGGTGAAAATGAATTCCATAGAATTGTTTGGCAATCAAACACCACAAATTGGGAAATTGCACAAAATTTTCATTTTCACCCACTTTTCCACCCTATCAAACACACCTTTAATGTTGGAAATTGGTTTGAAATGATTGAAAATTGATTAAGTATCGAAAACCAAAAAGTGTGACTCCAAGTCAATTTTGGCCAAATATTCAAACCCGACATGTTTAGGCAAAATAGGTTGCCACTTCGCCGCTTCAACGCTTCGCAACAGGGATCAACCTGCTTGGTCAGGTCGCGGGGTTGAGGGGGCAGTACCCCCAAAAGGGAATTTTGATTTTCATGTATATTTGGCACGTCGAAACCAATTTCAGATGAATGAAAAATTGCGGTCCAAAAGTTGGAGAAAATTTAGATGAAGTCAGATAACACTGTCGCTCGAGCGAAAGGTATCGCTCGAGTGACGTTGAGCGAAGAGTGAGAGATCAACTCTCTAAAAGTGTCACTCAAGCGATAATCTAGCGAAAAGCTAGCAAAGTGAACTAAGGCTTTTTCGTTAGGTTGTGTGATTTTGTCTGCAATATTTCACTCATACCACTTCATCCTCTATATAAAGGACCCTATGCACGACCATTTAGAATACCATCTCATACTTTACATTGAGAAATCTTCTAAATTCTCGCAAAACTCTCTCTTCTTCATATTCTTGAATTTCCCGGTAGAGAGGGAAAAATTTTCGATGTTCATTGGGATTTGTGATTTATAGTGCTACTACTACAATCCGAATTCGTTGTATCATGATAGACAATTGCTGTAAACCGTAAGCACCATTACGGGGAAATATTGTCTTAAAGAAAAAGTGATGAACTTGGCTCGAATCTTCTTCTTGTTTTCTGAATTTTGTTCCTATTTCGTGTAGTACATTTTACTGCACATTTGTCACCTTTTTATATCCAATAATATTGTGGTTTAATTACACTCCTGCAGATTAAACTTTGTCTTCACATATACAAACAATCTTTTTTTTGCATATTTTACAACCCGATTCTAACAATTAATATATTCATTTCTCCAATCTTTATTTTGTAAAGAGCTTAGAAAAAAGAAAAAAGCTAAATTATCTATGTAATACTGCATCTAGATTAATATTGAAGATGCAATTTTTCTAGAAACAATAATAATAATAATAATAATAATAATAATAATAATAATAATAATAATAATAATAATTATTATTATTATTATTATTATTATTATTATTATTATTATTATTATTATTATATAAGGACGATGGGTGGTGTTAATATTACGAAAAATTTGTACTGATTTCAAGATAACAATAAAAACAAACTAATTAAATTTAGCTCTCAATACATTTATAGAGTCGAATGTGAATGTAATATTACTACGTCCACTCAAACATCTTTGTTGCACATTTCTTTGTGTATTGGTTCAATTTTAAATAGAATCAAATAGAATCAGGATTTTCAGATATTCAGTAAGTGAAACCATCAGGTTTAAATTTAATTATAATCGATTCGGTTTTGATTTCATAATTAATTTTCTTAAAAGTTTACAATAACAATACATTAATCTAACTAATGACATGTACAATCTTAGCTTTACAACAACACTACATTAATTCTTACAAAATAATGTAGTCCAATTTTAAAAAAATACAAATAATAATAAACATCTTGAACACTAATTTTAAATTATAATATTTATACATTGAAGTGTGAGAAATTATTAGAGAGAAAGATAACTACTGAGAGAGGAAAACACACAAATGCGCGAGCTTCTAATAAACATATTGAACGCTAGTTGTAAATTATAATGTTTATACATTGAAGAGTGAGAAATTATTAGAAAGCATTGAGATAAAACTTACCTTGATCAAAGTAGATGAAATTCAATGAATATGACAAAAAAAAAAATGATATGATGAAAAGAGATGCAACTGCTCAGCTTCAATTATTTGAGAAATGATAGAATAATTGATAAAAACATAGGTCACTCAATTTTGATTTCTTTGAAATTTGAATTACCAAGTTGGGCCTGGATTGAAAATACGAAAATGATATTTTTGGCTCAATTAATCAGTTGGCAAATAAAACAGGAAAATGATATTTTTGGGCTCAATTAAATAGTTGACTAACTTATTTAGAAAAAAAATAAAATAATTTGACATATTTAATTTGAAAAAATTTGGGATTTTCGGTTATTGGTCTAAAATCAAGAATCGAATCAACCCCATGAGTTTTCAATTTTAATACCCGTTCAAGTATTTAATTTAATAAGAACCTAATCAAATCGCACAATTCAATTCGGGTTTGGATCGATTCAATTCGGTTAAAGAATTTTGTCCAGTCCTAATATTTTCCACTTTCATTAAAATGCATGAGCCACTAGAAGATCGATATGAAAAAGTCGGAGAAAGAAAGCAATAAAACATTGTCAATGCCCACAATATTAAGAAGTAATATTTTAACTTTTTTTTTTTTTTTTTTTTTTTGAGAAAAATAACTTTCAAGTACAATAAACACTATCTCGATTATACCTCCTTCAAAAAGTGACAATAACAACCGCCACACAAGATCACATATTATAAGGTTGGAAATTACTAGGCGACTTTTGTAGAGTCCAAATTCTAGAACAAAAAAGTATGCTGATTGAATCTTTTATGCCCTCTTGTCACATATCCTTTGTCAATTTTGCTTCAGAACATACTTTAGTCTATTTGACTGTCCATATCGAATGACCTGAAAATGACAACAATAACCTAGTCATTATTGCACCTCTAGTCATTGAGCATTTCAAAATTTTCACTTTTAACCTCTAAGTATTTAGATTTATTCATTTTTTACTGGAATGGTTCTTTCTTTATGGCTACATCTATTTTCAATTCTTTTATTGAGTAACTTAGGGCCCGTCTGATTGCAAGAATGAAATTTGGATGAAAAGAAAATGAAATTCAGGGAATTGAATTATCTAAAACATGTTTGACTGGGAATTGTCAATTAATTATGTTTGATTGGTATAATTTTTCACCTTAAAAATGTTAAAATTTTCTATCTTTTAGTGTTCATTTGGCTTTATTTTTCATGATAATTGTCAATTAAAAGGATATAATTTGTTACAATTGAGAATACAATTTGTTTCAATTGAAAAAAAATAAAAAAAAAGTTGCCTAAAAAATAATAAAAATGAACAAACCCATAGGAAAATAAATTCCTCAAAAACAAGGAAAAATGGATCATGTGGGGGAGGGGGGGGGGGGAAGGGGAGGTGAAGTGGAAAACCAATTGTCTGAAAAATTTTGCCTATCAAACAATCAAAAAAGATAAAAAATGAATTTTAATTTTAATCTTTTATGAAAAATGTTACTTATCAAACAGACCCTGAGAACATAACAAAGGAATCTTGTCTTGATTGCTTTTACCTTGAATAGCTGGTGAGGAATGTTATGAAATTGTGTTAAGCTCTATATAGAAAATAATAATTTGGAGAGAGTGAATTTGTAAACATTTACGGAGTTCGATGTTGTTATTTCAGGCATAGTTACCATACCCGACCCGAACATCGACCCGATCAAAGTACTGGATTATTGGTTTACTAGTTGGACCAGTGAACCTCTGGTCGGATCGGTGGGTCATTACTTAAAAATAATTTAATAGTTTTTAAAGTATAATTTTTTATTATTTTGTTTGAGACAAAATTAAACTTTTCAAGTTCTTTGTCACTAATTTTTTTATGCATTTAATGATTTTTTGAACTCATTTATTACTTATTAGTGATAATTGTTAAATTTTGATTTTATAATTTTGTATATTATATTTTAAAAAAAATTCCTTTTTGTGATGTACAAATTATTTATTAGTTATTATTGACCAAAAAATTATGTGTATTATCTATTCAATTTATCTTAATTAAAATTAAATTTTTTTTCAAACAAAATAATTATTTGAAATATTAATGTAGAAGAGTTTGAAAATTTGGTTAAAAAAATTTATTTGGTCGACCCAACTTGACAATTATATAACACCATAATTATTAAAAATCGGCCTGGCCTGGACAAAACTCGATTTTGATCGGGCCACTTGCATTTATATAAAGAGGAAATTACATGGTTCTAGGTGTTTATAGTTTCAAATTCAAAGATCAAGTGTGAAACTTATTTAAGCAAAAATCAGGTATCAATTAATTAATATATATACTAAAATTAATTTAATTTACAAACTCTAAATTCATTTTCAATCCATTTTCTTCTCTCCACTTTCTCACTCTACATCTCTCTTCCCTATCTCCCTCCTCTTTCTATGGCATCGGCGCGACTGCCACATACACCACAGTGACACGAGGGAAGCGACGACGACGTAGTCCTGTGTAAGAAGATCTAAAAGCGACGAGTGATTTTCAACAGTGGCGATGGAGAATTTGGTTGGGGTTTGGTGGTGGTAGTGGTGATTTGAGGTAGTTTTGGTGTTTTTGGGGGGTTTTTGTTGGTTGTGCAGGTAGAGGTGAGGCAGTGGTGTTGGATCTGGCGGCGATGATTGTGCAGGTAGAGGTGCAACGGTGGTGTTGGATCTGGCGACGGTGAGCGTGTCGATGAGGTGTTGAGGTTTTGTTGGTGGTGTAAGTGGAGGTCGTGGCAGTGGTGGCGGCAACGACGGAGGCGGTTCTCTCATCCCTCATCCATTCTCCCTTCACTAACGTCTCTATATTCTCAAATCGAAACCGTCGCCACCGTTGCCGCTGGAGCAACCCCCTTGATGTGACGGTGGTGGGTGCGACGACGACGGCTGTGACGCGATGGCAGTTGTGGGGGTGTTGGGCGATTTTGGATCTGTTTGTTGGTGTTGGCAGTGATGATACGGTGGTTGTGGTAACTGTTGGTGGCGATTTTGTGGTGGTGGCTGTGGGGCGTTTGTGACCACCAATTAGGCGTCTGTGACCAACTATTTGGCTAATCTGTGACTAAATGTATGTGATTAAAAATAATATGTGACCAACAAACTGTGACGTGCGTGACCCATTGATAAAATGTGACCTATAAATTGAATGATATGTGACGTCGAAATAATACGTTACCTACAAATTTTTTGATTTGTGACCACGAAATAATCCGTGATCAATTAATTTGACGATATGTGTCCAATAAATAAATCTGTAACCTATAATTATGAATATGTGACAATTAATCACAAACTGTGATTTTATTATTTTTATTTAATAAATATTTTTAATTAATTAAGTACATACCTGATTTTTGAATTTTCAAACTATTTATCTGACTTTTGAATTGGGGTAAAGAATACCCCTGAGTTATGAACTCTTCCCTTATATAAATTGAGCTTGTCCGGCTCGGACCCGGGCTGACCGTTCGGGCCGGACCGGATTTAATAACTATGATTTCAGGGCATAATGTTAACCTTTTAAATTAGATACGAGAGTAAATTTGATTTAAGAAGTTAAATATAAAATGAAAGATCGCTTAACCGATATATTTTGAGGTAAACAAGTTAGTTTTATGTCCAAAACGGTCATTTTTGAGATCGATTAAATTTAGTTTAAACTTGTTTATATTTGATTGAATTTAAGATCGACTCTCGATATTTTTCCGATTAAATTGACCCTCTCGATATTTTTCCGATTAAATTGACCTCTCGATATTTTTCTAACTCTAATGAAAACAAACGACATTATTATTGACAAGGATCAAATCTCAACCAAGATGCATTCAATATACACCTTTGTTTATTAGAGGATCCGAAGTCGCCACGTATTCAAACCTCAACCGCAGATCTGATCCCAAAAAATTAATTACTTGAATAACGGAGAATTAACGTCCGTTTCAGATCTGTATCCTTGAGTAACGGAAACTTAGCTGTGTATTAAAGAATCATGGCTTGCTTGTTTCACTGTTTGGATGATCATATTCACACACATTGAGAAAAAAAATATTATTTTATTTTCGCAGATCCCACATACTCATATGAAAATATGATCAAACAAATGATCATCCAGAATTGTTTAACATTTTTCGTGTATTAAAATGGGCAATTGACGAAAATTTGAGTGATCCGGCTGTAAAGTAATTGTTGCTTAGTTGGATTACTCGGCTCGGCTCAATGTGAGCAGCTTTGTTAGCCAAATAGGTAGGCAGATTTTTTCTCCATTCCCCATGTAGGAACAATTATTATAATATCTTCAATAAAATTTCTATTTTTAAAAAACATATTTTGTAATTTAAAAATCATCTATAAATTTAGAGTAAAAAAAGTTTAAGTATTCGAACGAGATCTTTATATTTAATACTTAATTTTACTACTTTAAAAAAATATTTATTATTATTATTTATTTTATTTTCACTAATTTCCCTTCAAATTTCTATATTATTTTTTTACATTGAAAATTAAAATATTTTAAATATATTTTAGATAGTTAAACTCACTTTCCATTTTAAAATGTTAATTTAAAATGTCACTTTAAACATAATTTTAAGAGTTAACTCTCTAAAAGAAAGCATTTCATATTTAAAAAATTTCTTAGAGATGCTCTTGTGCCCTATTTGAGCCCTATTATTTTAAAAAATTATTTTTTTATAAACTTATTTTTAGCCCTTGTTTTGAGTCCTTTTTTTTTTTTTTTTTTTTAATCAAAATATATTCTTTAAAAGTGATTTGATCTCACTTCAACCACACATTTTTTTAATAAAAATAATATTATACATAAATTTAAAATTTTTTTTTATTTTTTAATCACATATTTTCCATCAATACACTATTCAAAATTGAATTTTTGACGAGAATGTGGCTCAAACAATGACTTAATCAAATTCTTTCAATAAAAGAATTTGCACGTAAATTTAAAATTTTTTCTACTTTTTAATTCTCCAAAAAATTCACTAATTATAAAATTCAGTTTTTGTGAAAAATGGAGCTAAAAAAAGAGCTATATAAATTTAAAAAATCACAATCCTATCCAAAACCAGCCGTTGAAAATTGCCGAATCAAGCTGAGCCACGCAAAACCCTCACTCACTCTCTCTCTCTCTCTCCTTAACAACGTTTGACTGAATCTTGATTTGTGATTACCTACGCAACGTGCAATCCACACGCCCCTTATTTATACCCACTCTCTTTAACCCTAAATCTCCAGTTCTCCCTTTTCACACCCAATCAATTCACTTTCTCTTCTCAAAAATTAAAAAACCCACATAAAAATCACCTTATATGGCAGAGAATTTGAAGAAGAATTCGGATATCCGCACGCGGCGGCAGAAGCAGCCGACACGGTTGCAGAAAAGGGCTCCGGCATCTATTCAGATAAATCCGGTGAAGGATTGGAACGTGGCGATCCCGCTTTTATCCCCGTTGGTTCAGTCACCGACATCCAACAGTTTTCCGGCTGAGATCAAGACTGGTTCTACTAGTAATAATAAGGAACCTGTAGCGGCGGAGAATCCGGTGGTGGTGATGAAAAAATGGCAGCATCCAGCGGCGCCGTTTTGTTACGAACCGGCTCCATTTTTGCCCTTTGTTTGTACAGGAAGTTTTGATAGATGACATCTTGTCAGGGTTTTTTTGTTGGATAGATAATATTTGGGGACCAAAGTGAAATATAATCAATCATTGGGACCTCCGCTGCTATTCTACCTATTTGAATTTGGGTACATATTTATGTGGACTAATTTTAATGTCCTTTCTTTTTTTCTTTTTTTTTTCTTTAAGTGACAAATAAACATGTTTTTGAATATATTAATTTTTGTTTATTTTGCATCGAATCATTGAATAGATCTAGTTTCTACTATGCCCCTATTTCACAGCAAATTAAAATTAAAGTTAACAATTAATTTTAACATTATATTTTATGAAATGCACAATTTTTTTAACTATATATTTCATTTTTTTTTAAATTTGAATCAAAATTTATTAAAAGTTTAATTTTGAATATTCTTGATTTGATTACACAAGAAGAATGATAGAAATGAAGTTGCTCAACAATATGGTTAGATTTTCATAGTTTTTTCAATTAAATAATGGATAAATAATGAACGATACGAACTTTCGCTTACTTTTATATCAAATATATTCAAAATCTACAAAATTTTAAAGTACATTCACTGCTAAAAAATGGTCACATTTTGAGATATATCATCGATATTTTAGATTATTATGTTAAATTTTACCATCACAGAGGTACAAAGTGAATTGTGACATTGTGATTTTGTTGTTAGTTATAAAATTGTCACTTTTTGTAGAACCTAACAAGATTTATTGGCCAACCGAAGGATAATTTCATGAAAATTTTAAATATTTTTCAATCAAAATATACGTCCACATTTTATTATTTTATTATCCTCTCAAATCCAAAATTTATTTATACCAAATCCAATTTTATTTTGATTTTGAACTCATCAAGGTATAAAGCATATTCCGTTCTGGATTTATCTACTTGTTCATAATTATTGGTACATAGAGGTGTCCACACCCTCACATGGTGTGGACCCCATCCGATTATTTTAAGAGTTGTGTTATGGTAATCTAAAGGTTGACCTAAGGGATGACATCGTCCTCACACATGAGGGGGAAAATATTATTTTATTCAAGTGGGACTCTTACCCATGTGAGGGAAATGTCAACTTTTAGATCATCCCTTAGATTTGTTTAACATTATTCTTGATTTTAATCGAGTGGACCCCACCCATGTGAGGGTGTGGACACCTCTATGTACCAATAATTATGTACATCAAGTACAACTCTTCCGTTCTTGTGGGCAACATGGAATTGATTTGATTTGAATCGAATGGTCATCCATTTGACATTTGTCAATTTTTAATTTCCAAAAACATGTTTAAAAACAATTCTTCCCTGTTTATTAAAAGAAAATAATTCAAGTAGGTGTTGAATATATATACTTGCTATTCTTCTATTTTGACTAATGATTTTAATAGAAAATTGTGTTCTTGTCGTATTGATTCTGTTGATGATAATTCCTCAATTTGTTGCCTTTTGATCACAAGTTTTCGAAAATAGATAAATAATAATAATAATAATAATTAAGTATACCCTGTTATCTTTTTGAAAGAACTATCTTGCTACATGTACATTTAGGATGACATCCCGGATGACATTTCCCTCACAATAGGGGGCCATGATTATTTTATTGGAGCGTGGGTCCTCCCCTTTTTGTGAGGGGGAATGTCATCCGGGATGTCATCTCGAAATGTACAAGTAGCAAAATTCTTGAAAGAAGGAGAAGAATATTCAACCAAAGCAAAAAAATTGAATATATTAAACCGTGTGCTCCTACTGAATTAGAAATGTTAAAGTTGATGGAAATTAAACCGTGTGCTTACCTATGATAGAAAAATGCTTTATATTAAGTTTAACTTTTAATGATTTTTATATATTAAAAAGGATTATTCTACTTGGCCACTTTGATTGATTTTATGGATGACCTCGGTTCCATCACTCCCCTCACATAGGATCAGATCCCACCTCATTAAGGCCCTGTTTGATTCCCATTTTCATTTTCATTCTCATTCTTCTACTCATTTTCAATCACACATTCTTTAATAAAATAATATTTTCTCTATCAAACACACTCTAAATTTAGAGTGTGTTTGATAGGCATTATTTGGGAAAAATGAATTTTGAAATAGTGATATGATGGGAAATGTGTGGTTGAAAAAAAAGAAAAGTTATTGATGTGATGAAAAATATTACTTTATTAAAAAATGTGTAGTTGAAAATGAGTAGAAGAATGAGAATGAGAATGAAATAAAAATAAAAATGTGGATCAAATGGGGCCTTAATATTTTTGTCCCCCATATGAGGGAAGTGGGGGGGTCGAGGTCATTCATGAGATCAATCAAAGTGGTAAGGTAACATGGTTGATATTGAAAAATCAAGTGGAGTAGGGAGGAATACTCATGATGAGGGAACACCTTTGTCTTGATTTTCACTTGATCTCTCTGTTACTGTCATCATTGTTTGTTGTATTAATTTTCATTTATGTGCAGAATTGTTGAAAATTGGTTATGTATTAAGTTGGTTCGACCTACTTATGACAAATTATTTGAGTACGTGTCGTTAGTCTTCTATGTATTATGCATAAATTAATTTGTCAGAACTTCACCAATATTTTGGTCATAATTACTCAAATAATTAATCAAAAATTATTTATTGATATCAAATTACCATTTTATTAGTCATAATCACCCAAATAATTGATCACAACAACATAACCCAATGCCACGTCATGTCCCCACCATCGCCACCGCTACCTCTTCCACTTCCACTTCCACTTCCACTTCCACCTCCATCATTTGTAACCACCACCACCACACAAACACCAAAACCAGCACTTTCTACAACACCACTGCCAAATCTATCACCAACACCAACAGATCCATTACCATCGCAAGTACCACCACCTACACCACCACTCCAACAATTAAAAAAACTCAACCACCAAAAAAATAAAAATAAAAATAAAAATAGCACAACCATCAATAATCATCTCTGCAACCTCGATTTGAACATTGTTACAACGGCATTTAGCCGCATGCAGCGAAGATGATGTCACTGCGTGTGACTTTCTTTTCTCTGCACCGCTGCGGCCTCAGCACCGCTGCGACAACAATGATGGGCGCTCCGACGACGATGCGATCTAACGAAGAAGGTAGAGAGAGAGAGAGAGAGAATGAGAGGGAGAGAGAGAGAGAGAGAGAGAGAGACGAAAATGTGAACGAAGAAGAGAGAAAATGATTTAGGGTTTGAATGTGGTGGATCGGGTAGGGTCGTACATATATAAAATAATTTATATTATTATTATTATTATTAAAGTATGGAATTATAGTCTGATTTTTGTATAAATTAACCTTAAACTTGATATTTGAATTGGAAATGTTAAATGCTGATGTGGATGTAATTTCCGCAAACCATTATACAAAATCAAGGAAAACGGGCTCAAAGCCCATAAGATAGAATAACGACCGATGACCAACAATTATAAGAATTGGGCCCATTCGGTACATTAAGATATTAGCATTCCTCGTAATTACTTAAAGTGAAAATTACACAAAGACTTACTTTTCAAGATTTACGTTCAAAAATAAGATGAAAGATTTAATTATACAAAAATCAGATATATTTTTTTATTAATTAATATATTTTAAAATCAAATAATTTATCCTACAGAAAACCTCTCTCTATAATCTCACCCTCCCTCTCTCTGCGAAAGACGCTACCCAACTTTCCCCACGCCGGCGCCGCTCCCATGCCCACCACAAGGCGTCGCCATCTAAGAGCAGCATTGATATGAAGGCTTTGACCACACAAATCACCATTTTTTTCATCGTGTCAGTGTATTTGATCTAGACCACATATTTAACCCGTCTCCTCCTTCACAAGCCCACATATTCAACCTACCATCATAATCGAACTACCATACCTCCTTATTCGTCTCTATTTTTTCTATCTACAAGGTCACACAAACAACCATTTAATTCGGTGGCTATTTCTGGTTTGGGCGACATCCCCAATTCGCGTAGCGGAGAGCACCGCCCCCGTCACTTGCAGAGGTGGTGGTTTGGAGGGTTTTGTGTTTTTGTGATTTTTTCTCGTTCGATCTGTTTAGATCTGAGACTGCTGCTGTGTTGAGACTGTTACTGTTGCTGTGACTTGGATCTGAGAGAGAAAGAGAGTAGAGTTGCTATGACTTTGATCTGAGAGAGAGAGAGAGAGAGAGAGAGAGAGAAGGGTAGAGTTGCTGTGCTGTGTGAGAGAGAGAAATGAGATGGGTGTCGGGTTGAATTGTTTTGGTTGGTCGTCGTGGTGTAGTGGTGCCGGGTTGGATTGTTTAAAATTTTTGATTTGTGATTTTGAAATAATTTGTGACTAATTAATTTGACAATATGTGACCAATAAATGAATTTGTGACCAAATTTTATATATTTGTGAATTTTATATAATTAATTAATTATATAATTAATTAATTAAATCATAAATAAATTTTAATAAAAATTTGATTTTTGAAAGTTGAAATTTTTTATATTATTATTGAAATGGACCATATTTATCATTTTACTTATGAAATTTTTCCTTACTTAAATTGTATAAAGCTTGAATCTCTTTGAAGAGTACAAAACACGTATAAATAAAATTATGAGCGAGTTTGAATATTTGATTTTTTATTTAATTTTATTGTATGAGTATAATATATCCAACAACTTTTGATTCAACGACATGAGCACTCGACTACATGAGACCACCTGAAAGCCAAAGGCATTATTAGAAAATATTAATGAACTTCTTGAAATAACTGCGGTAATTTGATTAGTTAGTCACCTTAATACAACATTAATGTCAAATTCCTATTGTATAATAAAATTACTAAATATTCAGATTCCTAAAAGACAAAAGAGAAAAAAAAAAAAAAAACATCTATGATATGGTAAGTGGCATCTTCGAAATTATATATATATATATATATATATATATATGTTTTATTTTATTTTCATTTTCGGAGCAATTTTAAAATATTTGAACTTCTTTTCAAGTTCTAATACCATTTATAAATAAATAGAAATAAGTGAAAACATAATAATGTTTATGGATTCATTAAAGTGTGCGATTGAAAATAAAGTTTCACCATTTATACAAGAACGATAATGTTCCTAATCGTTAGCTACTTGATTAATGAATTTCATACTAAGAATAAAAATATATTTAGGAGATGTACCTAAATTTGTTTGTAATTACAACCAATTTAAAATACCTTGTTCTGATGACTAAAAATGATGTAGTACAATTAAATTAACTTAAACATATTTTTATTTATTTTTTGGAATTATAGCCAGCTAATTGGGGGCAAAATAAGATTTTTCTTTACAAGATGGTGATTTTAATTTGAGTGTTGGCGTGATGGCCTAGTTCTCTCGAGTGGGGAATTAGGAATGTCAACGAGTCAAGTCAGCTTGTGAGTAAAAAATTGAGGTTCGGATTTGATGGTGCGAGCTTTTTTTCGAGTTGAGTTGACTTGAGCCAAGTCGAGCTTTTGCTTGGCAAAAAAAAAAAGGCTCGACCCAAGTTTTTCGGTTCTGACTTTTCCGAGTTGAGTTGGGCCTGCTCTTTTTTTTTTTTCTTTTCTATTACTGCCTTAAAAGCACTGTTCCAAAATGTGTGGTGTGTGGTTTGACGCCTTATTTAGCTATTAACGACAATCGTTGTCTTTTTTATAAAAAAAATTTACAATTTTTTAAAGTTAAAACTTAGTGACTGATTTTTTTACTTCGTCTCTCCTAAATTCAAAACAATCGCTTGAAACCTTGAACAAAGGAAAACTTTCAAAAATCCCTATTTATTTATCATTTAGTGTTTACATTTAAAACTTAACATCATGTTGGAAACTTTGAAAAAATGTATAAAGTTCTTATAAATCTATTTTAAATGTTTGGTAGAAATTATTATTGATTATTAAATGATTTTTTGGTTGATTAAAAATTAAAATAAGAAACATTTTTTTACGCATTTTTACGTATTTATCTCGCCTAATCCATAGCTTAACCTCTACACATCGTCACACATTACGCCTTTTAAAACACTACTTGAAAAGCAGCATTTGCTGATGCCATTTTTTTTGGAGCTCGCGGGCCGGCTCGGGCTCAATTCAGCTCCCTAAAATGGGGCTCAGTTCTACCTAACCTCGAGCCGAGCTACGGACGGTCCAAGCCGACAAGTCAAATTATCATCTCTATGGGGGACCAATGCCTCTGCAGGCCTTTAAGAGTGAGTTTTCCATCCTCCGTCATACCAAGTTAGGTGTTGATCTTGAGATGCGTGCCATCACCCTGATTAATGAGTTTTGATTGACTGTTGAAGTCGATAGATCAAGTCATCATTTCACCTATACGTTAGTCACTTCCTAAGTAGTGATTATCTGTCACATATGCAATCATTATTTTCTTTTGATTGATGGGTATGGATGTACTGACATCAGAGGTCATATTTGTCCAAGCATAACTGATCATATAAGTGGCGATGACATCAATAATGGTACACTTTTCAGGAATTAATGATGATATTTTCAGATGACGATGGAGTATGATCAAACTAGTTGGAAAGCTTGCTGTCCGATCTCAATATATATCATCATAAAAACAATTTTAATCTTTTGAAGTGGGTGCGAGGTGAGCTTTGAGCTTTGTCTGTGCACTTTCTCGCTCAGACTTGTAATTTTTGAAAATAATTAATTTTAAATACATATTTTTCTGATCTCATCTCATGGGACTTCTAATTTAAAGTTACAATATTTCTCATGTACTTCCACCTGTTCGACACCTAAATTAGCATATTCTTCATGGACGTCCACGGATGACTCATCGGGCTGCCCTAAATATTAATTGTTTAAATAATGCACATGACTAAAAATGTTTACTTAATGAATATTTGAATATTTGCATGCTGGACCAATCTGATTGATCATCATTTTGAAACATGAGATTTTCATGTATCATACAAGTTTCTTTCTACATCCTCTATTTTCAGTTTGCAACTTGACTTTTCATAACTAGAAAATACAATTTAGAACATATATTATAACTTTGTTCGAACCCACGATACCAATAAATCGTGTATATATATATATTTGTAAACAAGGTAGAAACCGGCCAAAAGCCGGTCTAACGGTAAAATCAATTGACCCGCTACCAGTTTTGACGGTTAAACATTGATTTTTATTTTTTTTATTATCTCATTAAAAATTTTAAAATCTCCTCTATTAGCTCCATGCTTTAAGGCCCAAATAGCCTACAAATATCAACAGAGGCCAGCCATTTTTATATCTTGTTTCTCTCTCCATGGTTGTTCAACAAAACGATGTGGGATTGATATATACCTTATTTCTCTCAGTAGAGTGCGACAAACCGATGTGGGATTGGGGAGGATATTGGTTTGACAATGTAGAATAGGTTTTTTTCCTTTTTTTTTTTTTTTTAAATTTGAATTTGTTTATTCAAAATTTTCTTATTTTCTCATAATTATTATTATAATAAACTAAAATTCAATAAAAATATTTAACCGACTCTACTATTAATACTTTTGTCTATATTTGTTATCTCATTTTCTATTGATATTATAAGTGGGAAATAATAAAAAAAATTAATCGCAATCAAGTTTATTAAGCGATTGTTATATCTATAAACAAGTCATTTTGTAAAAAGTAACTTATTATGTCAAAATTCGTTGTATATTTATATATTAATTATTTTATTTATTATTAGCGGTTCAACTCTAATTCGACCTTTTGACCATTAATCCTTTATCTTTTTCGAGTCTATGGTCGGATCGATTTTTAAAATATTGCCGGGAAATAAATTTTGGAAAGGCTAAATAGCACATATAACTAAAAATCCGTGCATTTATTTATAGTAGTTACTGGAGATAACGTGTAATAATGTTTATTTGGATTAAATTGATCTATGAAATATTCAATTTCAAAGTCATAAAACAACTTATAATCCCACTATTGATTTTTTTTTTTCTTTGGAAAAGAAAGAAATGAAGCCAAACGTTGATTTAGTTTAATAATATATACACTAAAACTTAGACAGAGTATGCCAATCAGTCAGAACTTTCTACATGCAGCTTTACGCACAAATCTGTCTGGAACAACTTAACAAATTTGTGTTCTACAAGAAATAATCTGTTGCACAATTAAATAAAGATGAACATTAGATATAACATAGTAAACCCCTGAGGGAAACATCCACGACCCCTATGACACGGGTAAAATAATTCATTATTAAAGATTCAAAAATACAATAGTTTCGATTTAGGAATTTTGCAAAATTAACTAAAACAATAAAAAAATAAACAAAGAACAACTCTCTAGTTTTCTTATTCCTTTTGACTTGTTGATGAAGTGGAATCAAATCCTTCAATTTTGACTTTATCGCCACTTCACTATTACATTCGGCCGTAACCACTACTTCGATTAAGATTTTCCAATCTTAACTCACGTCAAATAGCCTGATCTTTGAGTAGAATTATATCATTCACATTCAGGTGCGTTCTCTCTAATTACAGTTGAAGAAAACAGTTTCTGCTTTAAGATACTTCAATAAGACATCAGTTGGTTGAAACTCACTGGAGAAGGTCCAAAAACTTCTGAACTTGGTGCTATAGGTTCACTCTATGTAAGCTGTTTTCTTTCAAAACATTCAGATGTTTCTTAATAATTTTCTCTACTTATATAGAGGCTCCTTCAAGGCACGAACGTGTCTTGCCAAAAATATGGGAGTTTCGCAGAGTAAGAATAATATAGAAACATGTTCGATATGGTCGATTATTAAATTAAGGAAAAAATTATTTATTTAAAACAATATTTAATTCTTTTAATTATTTGATCAATCAAACATGTCTATGATGGTAAGTATATCTTTCTGTATATACTGTTATAAGGTAAGTAAATATTCCTTCCCATTTAGGGTATGAAAATCCTAGAAAATCGCAGCCAATATTTTGTTAACATGTAGC
This sequence comes from Osmanthus fragrans, assembly GCA_019395295.1. NCBI lineage: Eukaryota > Viridiplantae > Streptophyta > Magnoliopsida > Lamiales > Oleaceae > Osmanthus > Osmanthus fragrans. The sequence goes on along the minus strand of CM033355.1, from coordinate 14,499,128 downwards.
ACCCAGTCAATCCTGACTGGTTTACTTTACTTTTGGCCTTGTTAATTAGAACTAGGGATGTCAACGAATTAAGTAGAGTCGGCTCGCAAGTCGAAATTTGAGGTTTGGGCTTAGCTCAAGTAAAAATGGTGCAGACTTTTTTTTTGGCTCGAGCTGAGCCAAGCTTTTACTCTACCAAAAATTCTAGGCTCGGCCCGAGTCATGCGAATCAAGCCAACTTAGTCTTTTTTTTAAGGCAGCCAACATAGTGCTGCCTTTTTTAGGCAGCCGAGCCTTTTCAGGCAGCAAGCTACTGTCTTTAAGCTCATTCTTTTTTTTGGTCCATTGGCCTGAGCCGGCGAGCCACACGGGATGGCTCGATCTTGAGCTGACATCTCAAAATGAGGCTTGACCCGAGCCCTGGCTAGGTTTTATTTCCGAGCTGAGCCACGAGCAGTTTGAGCTGACAAGTAAAATTGACACCCCTAAATTGAACGCGCTTTTTGTACATATTTTGACAATTCAAAAATCATTCTAATTTAAGCAAGTCAACAAATAAATAATAAGTAAAAATATAAAATATATGTTATTTACAATCTTTCCCTTTGGCATAACTTAATTTCAAAAACTTCCTCATTTCGTTTTTGGATTTTGTTATGTCACTTTTCTGAGTATGTGTAGAGTATTGCAAAACAACAGTACATGAAAAAGTCCACCATAGTTAGTTCTCATACAACTCTCCCAAACTTCATTAACCTACCAATATATCACATAGTTTGTAGGTAGAAGCAAAGCAGAAATGCAGCAATGACATAGCATCCTACATACTTTAGTTGTGTAAAAAAAAAAAAAACTAGTGGACGCGATTTTTTTTAAAAAAAATAAATAAATTAAAAAGGCTCATTATAAGGTAGGGGAGCACACGACCCATCCAGAATCATGATGCTTTGTTGATTTGAACTGTAATTGACACGATCCGTCTAGAATCACCCTAATGGACTCGACACGTGTCCTGCGCCGATGGTAAATACCAGCTAAATATCGGATCCACCACCAAGGCAACCTTGACCTACTTTAACTGTGACATATTTTTATAAAATGTTGACAAAGTTTCTTTTGAAAAATGGACTAAAACCACCTGAACAAAAATCAATTTCTGAAACATGTACATGTAATTCAAAATAGGGCACAACAGCCCATCCAATTACAAACTAGACAAAATGAAATGTTCTAGAAAGAAATTTACATTTCTATACAATTCATAAGACTCCAAATGCACAACATATATTCAAAAGATACAAAATATGCAGTGAGCCCATGATATGGATACATTTTTTGACAAAATATGCACGTATCTAAAAAATATGAACTAAACTGGACAAGATGAGTCATACAACTAATGAAAATTCGTGGCTCAACTTGGCAGATCAACAAGTTTCAATGTTACTCAACTCAGCTACTATCCGATAAGAAAAATGGTAACAAAATATATGAACTTGTAACTCAGTGAGTGGATAATTTTTCAGATAAATATACCTTTTCTATTTATGCAAACTTTCTGAAAACGTTTATGCTATTACAACTTTAAAAACATTCTAAAAGTTGATAATGCTTTTAAAACTAAGCACACTAGAATCAGAAAGACCTTTATTTTGTAAACTGTATAAACCAAATTCTGTATTCTAAAATCTGATAAGTTGTATAAAACTGAAAAATCATACCAAAAGGTACCTCGGAATTACCATACTCATGTACCGATTAATCTCAATGTACATGGCAAGATTATTCAATTATGTAATTCTGGTCATATACGCTCAGAGCTGCCAAAAAGGCTAAAATCTAGTCACATTGTGAAAACACATTCACAATAGTACAAAGCGGGTAAAATTACCATAATTGATCATACACTATGAAAACACATTCACACCAGTACAAAGTGGGTAAAATAATCATATGAGGTCATACACTATAAAAACACATTCATACAAGTGCAGATTAGGATAAAATAACCCGGGTACATTCTGGTTGTTTTAAAAATAACTTTAAACATGCTGAAATATGTAATATTCGTATAACATGCTAATGAAATGATTTAACCGAATTGAATTTAACTTTAAAAGAGCTTATTATAAAATCCACTTTATTCTAAAATGCATGCTGTCAAACCAACTATAAATAATAATTAACTTTCAGATCTAATATAAATTTAATAAATACTTATTTAAAAAAAATAACTTTTTTCCACTCACATAATACGAGTTATAGCCTAGGATGGTCAGTAAGTTTTTCCAATTTCCTCGTCACCACCTTCAATATGAAACAAAATAACCCATTTAACAACTACCATACCAAAAATTCTTAACATTTAACTATAAAATACTAGAATTCAATTTGACTTCTTGGAACTTGAATATAATTTTTAATTTCCTTCACAATTAGAACTAATTCTACCTTCTAGTCCTGTCACTAATCTTTAAACTATCATAATTACCTTCATTCCCAAACATAAAAAAAAAAATACTATTCTTTCTTCTAATCCATTGAAACTTGAATTCTCACTTGCACCAATCTAATTCACATCTTATTCCGTAAATTCATTCCTTGAAATTAATATTTCATCACTATGATCATCTCCACTAATTATACTTGTTCAAAAACTGAATTAAAAACTCTAGGGTTTGCTAAAAATAGCATAACTTATACTAAAACCTTTCACAAATAAAAAAGATCGGTTTGAAATCATGCTCTTTCATTCAATTTGAAAATTAACCCAACTAATTACTTAGAACCCTAGAAAATTTAACATAACTATTCCATAAAATTTTAATCTTTACCTCTTGTAGAATTGAGGAAATAAGCTTCAAGTAGTTGGCACAAAGTCTTCCTTCTTTTTTCCTTTTCCTTCATTTTCTTCTTTCTTCTTTCTCTTTTCTCGATTTTTCTACGGGGTACTTTTAAAATTGACCTGATAAAATGGGAGATTTTTAGGATTGACCTCTTTGACTATGCCATTTATGAAAAGTAGTAAAATGTCTGTATTACCTTAATGAAATGAATTTTTGTATATTGCAGGATATATTCCTATCTTAGAATAGTTTTTCAATTTTGTCCCGTATTACTCCTATCTTTAATTCTAGCATATAAATCCATCATTTGATCTAATAGATTGACATAATCTTCCATATATCTATCAAAATTTTCCCCAAGTATATAATATTCCTCAGATGATGATTGATCTATTCTTTCTATTTGATAGATAATATTATTTATTTTTTCTAATAAGTTATCTAATCTTTCAATTGTATATCCTGACATGTTATATAAATTTAAACAATGCTAATAAAATAAATATTAATTACAAACATTTAGATAATTTAAACATGCAAATATTCAGATGAGTAATCCCAACGATTCTCTAAGATTTCAGAAAATATCTTTCTAAATTTAACAAAAATAATAGTTTTACCTTAGTTTTGATCTCAAATCTTTATTCTTAGAACCGAGTAACGTTCAGGCTCTGGATCTACAAATGACTCCCTTCAATGACCTCCTGCCTTTGCAAGTGCTATTCCAGTTTTTCACCTTCGCTGTGTCAATTCTTTGAATTCGGACTATAGATCTTAACTAAAGAAAACTCTCTTTCTGTTAAACTAAGAAATAAATTTTTCTTCAATTTTTCAAGAATCTATGGGATGAAGTGTATAGAAACTCATGATATCCTTTTAAGACAATTTGGATATGAAATAACTTGGAATTTTATTGATATCTAAAAGTTGAAATATGATTACAATAGAAGACATGAAATTGTTTGGCTAACTCACAGCTCAAGTGCTCAACCAACTCTGCCTTTTTCATTAGCCCAAAGACTTCTATTTATACAAAAATCTGAAGATAAATTACATCATTGCTTACATCATACTAAGAATATTTTATTACCTCGTGCTTTTCATCAAGAGCCTCATGGCCCCTCCATCCTTTGCTGTTTTATTACATTTTCTTTGATAAAGGACACAATCCTTTTATAATTGTCCTTCAAGTCTTGTCCCTACATACAACTGGTAAGATTCTCCTGTAGCAGTTTGGATACCTTTCCTCCATGTGTTTATCATTTTCATCTTTATCTTCTAATTCTGTCGGCAAGTGGGGCAGTCTCTTGCTTCACATGCCCTCTGTAATGTTGAAATGGCACCAGGAATCTGATGCGTGTCAAATTTGGTGATAAAATCTTTTAAAACTTCAGATTTTTGATTTCCATCATTAGTCAAAAGTGTCCATCCATTATATTGACATATGCATCTGTATTTTCTATCATAAAATCTTTTTGCTATGTTATAAAGAACTTTGTATCCAACCACTCTTCTATTTTTTATCTATGATTTTGTAAACTTTGGTAATGGTTTATCAATATTCCTTACATCCATTTTGAAATTTCTTCCAACATGTCCAATGGTGATTATATATTCTGCTGGATAGAAAATTTCATCTTCGACTTTTGGACTGATCGTATAAAATTTTAGATAAATAAATCGTCCACGTGCATATCTTGAGACTTCAGATTTGAATATGTCATCAAATCTATCTATTTCTTTAAGAGATTTATCTGGATAAATTAAATCCAAATATCCATAATCAGCTGCCTTTTTTTTACCATGAATCAGATTCTTTCATCATAACTTTATTGGATAAACGTGATTGCCGGGTGAAATAAAATATGAATAACTTGTTTGTAATTCATAAATTATTTTAGTAAATGTTTCATATTCTTCTTCTTTTGAAGACAAAGAGATTTCATCTTCTTCATCTGGTTGTATCCGAATTGATGTCGTATGTTCTTCATTGATAATAATCTTTTTAGGATTATCACCAATTCTTATCTTTCTGGGACTTTGGATCATAATATCTTTTTTTGGTCCACTGCTGCTTCCACATGGTGGATTACTTCTTGGTATCTGTTGATATTCTTGTTTGGTATCATAGGATTGTGCTAAGACATCAACCCTTGTATCTTTATTTGTATCAATAGACATTAATTGTGCTTCAAGAACATCAATTTTGTCTTTCATTTCATTGGCAACTTTGACGTGGGATTCACTGATTTCAAGTAATAGGTTGAAATTATTACTTAAGATTTCAGCTAATACCCCCATCCCAATTTTTATATCATTTGCTTCTTTTTTGGCAAATGCCATCGTAGATTTCATCTCTGATATCATTTGTTTAATATTATCTATCTCCAAATTCAATGTACCTGCTTAAAAAATCAGCAAGATAATTATTTGTACCTTTAATATGGATAATATCAAAATTATAGAATGATAAATATGCTTGCCATCTATGTAACCTTCTATACTGGGGTTCCATGTGTAATTTATTTCTAACAAGTCCTGCAACTTGAGAATTGTCAGTTAATAAATTTTTTAGATAATAAGAATAATGAAAATTTCTTTATTCCTCTAATAATTGCTAATAATTCTTTTTCATGAGTGGTATAATTTATTTCTACTTGATTAAAAGTTTCACTTGAATATCTACATATTTCATTTAAATCTGTTTTTAATATTGCTGCCCATTATTTATCTGAGGCATCAGTATTAACTATCAAATTATCCTTTTCATTTGGTAATCTTAATTTTGGTAAATTTTTACATTCTTCTTTAAGTAATCTAACTATTTCTATATGTTCTTTATTCCATCTTTTAGCATTAGTTTTTCTAAGTAAAATTTGTATTTTATGTCTCTTTTTTGAAAGATTTTCAATAAATCATTCTACATAATTTAAACACCCTAAGAATTTTTGTATTTGTTCTTTGGATTCTAATTTATTATGAAAGCTTTCTATATTTTTAGATATATGAGATTGTAATTTTATTCCATTTTTATCTATAATTAATCCAAGAAATTCTATCTCAAATTTTTCTATAATAGCTTTCTTTTCAGATAAGACTATTCCTTCTTTTTGACATTCTTTTAAGAATTTTATAATATGATTTTTATGATCATTTTTATTTTCTAAACATATTAGTATATTATCAACATATACTAATAAGAAATCATTATATTTTATAAAAATATTATCCATTCTTTTTTGAAATATTTGAGGTGCATTTTTTAATCCAAATGGCATAACTATCAATTCATATTTACCTTGAGGCGTGCTAAATGCCATATATGGTATTGATGTTTCTTTCATTTTGATTTGCCAAAATCCTAACTTACAATCAAATTTTGAATAATACTCTTTTCCTTTTGCAAGGTTTATTAAAACATCTTTATTTGATAGAAAATATCCATCAAATTTTGTGTATTTATTTAATTCTTTATAATTTATTACCATTCTTGATTTTCCTCGTACCTGTTCAGAGTGTTTCATTATCATAAAGGCTGGACTACTATGTGGTCCATTGCTAGCTCTAATTAATTTCATATTTTTTAATTCTTCAATTTGTTTTCTAAATTCTTGTATCTTGTATAGTGTATATCATTTAATTTATTCTTATTATTACATTTTCAGTTAATTCTATTTTTGCTCTTAGATGTTCAGGTTTCCAATAAACTAATGAGTTTTCATTATAGACATTTCCTATCTTTTTTATTATCTTTTCTATTAATTCTGATTTTTCTATTGTTTGTATTTTTTGTATTTTAACAGTTGTTTTTATTGGTATTTTTATTGCCTTTTCACCACGCTGGGCTGGCTGAACTTTGTATGACTTAAATTCTCTTGAAATTTTTAGCAGATATCCACATGGTGTTTTTAACATAATCATATAGTTATTTTGTTGGTAATATTGGAATTGTTGAACAAAATCATTTCCTAATAATATATCACATTCTAATACATCATATGCATATACTTTGTTTATAGTTATTTATTTACTTCCAATAGGATTTCTACATTTTCTTTATTTTTAGTACTGTGTGTCGATATTCCCGTGACACCTGTTATTTTATAGTATTATCATTGTTCCAATTTTTTTTAACAAAAATGTCTTAATATAGTTATATCACTTCCTGTATCTATTAAGACACATGTTGTTATATTAGTTTCTACAATAGTAATTTGTATATATACTCCTAATGGAAATGTTATTACATTATTCATTCTTTTGGACAAAACAATGTCTTATTATTATGTGTTATATAGATTCCTTCTTTATTAATATTATAATGATTTAAGTCTTGTAAAAAACTCATTCATAATAATATATGGTAATGATCTCCCATACTATTATCTACATAATATGGTATTATCATTTTTTTTCCATCTAAAACTATTGGTATCTTTACTTCTAATTCACTAGTATGTGTTTTTCCATCAAAATTGATATATTTATAAGGTTTTACCCTTCTTTTTGTTAATCTTTTATCTTTATTTCTTGATATATGGCAGTTTGCCGCTCCCGTATCAATTATGATATTTTTTCCTTTTATATATTTTATTCCATTAAAATATTCTCCATATATTTGCATACTTCCTATATTCCTTTTTACCATTATTTCTCGACTTATGCTTAATTTTCCTGGTATCATAGATGTACTATTATTTTTTCTTAATCTTCCATCTTTAAACTCTATTAAAGAATTATTTTCTATTTTTTCTGTTACATCTTGTTTGTTTTAGATATTTCTAATTCATATATTTCTGGTAATAGGTTTAGTTATTTTTTTGGTTCTACAATATTTAATATGTCTTTACATTCTTTGTGAATTTCTATATAGGATTTTTTAGAGTAAATGTTTCCATAGTTTGAATTAGTAAATGTATATAATGCCATGTATTCTATAGTCATGATATGATTTCCTTCTTCCATAATATCATTTCTATGTATTTTAAAATGTAATCCCAATACTTCATTAAAATTTTTATCTTTTATTGATACACAATATTTTGGATAATATGTAAATATTAATTTTTTGTATGCTAAATTTCCTTCTATAGTTCCTAAATGACTATCACTGGTACTTAGTATTCTTCTATCATGTAAGCCTACTGTTATTGGTGAATCTATTCCTTCTCTAAATAGAGATTTGAACATTAATTGTATTCCTGCTAGGTAAACATATTGTATCTTTTCTTTTTGTTTTCCTTTTACTTTTGCCATTAATTGGTCAACTGTGGATTTTGTTAGTAATACTAATTTATGACTTCCTGAAACTGTTCTTATATCTATTGATTTTTCTATCTTATGATATTCACTTATAGATATTCTTTCCCTTCTAAATATTTTATCGAATATTTTCCATTCTCTTAATTTTAAATCTAATGATAATTTTTCTATTTTTCTTTTAATCCATATCCTTCAGAATTTTCTATTTCTTATTTTTCTTCTATAGTTTCAGTTTCTTCTATTTCGTGATTCATTCTGATTCTGATATGTAAACCTCTTCTCCTTCATATTTATTAATATCTGTTATTTCTTCTAAATCACTTTCTATTTCTTCATATTCTTGTTGTAAAATTCTAACTTTCTTTTTAGTACAATCAGAACTTATATGTCTTATTTATCCACAATTCCAATATTTGCATTATTTTTTTATCCTTCTTAAATTCTTTTATTTTTGGTTGATATTTTCTTTTATAATATCTCCTATTTGGTTTTTTATATTTCTTTTTGAATTGTTTATATTTTTTATACTTTTTTGGTTTGAGCTTCCTTTTATATTTTCTTTCTGGTCCACATCCCCAATTAATAGGTCTATCTATATTTTCACAACAAATCCTTGCTAATTTTTCAGACTTTTTTCATTAGTTGTCTATTCTTACATATTTCTGCTAACCTTTCAAATAAGAATTTTATTCCACTTCCTAATGTATCTGGTACAGGGTTATCTTTTATATACTTCTCATATTCTATTTTAAAATATATGTTCCATGTTCCTGGTAACTTAGCAAAATACATATCTAGATATGGTCCTTGATTTTCATTACTATAAAATTGGGTATAATAGAAATTTTTAAATTGACATGTGTATTCTTTTATTTTACACATCACATATCATAATATTGATCAATCCTAATCTTGCTTTTAATTTCTCTCTTCTAGCTTCTTCTTCTGAATTTCTTATCCAATTTTCTCCTAAGAATTCATCTGATATATATTCTACTAATTTCTGTATTCCATTTTGTGAAGTTTTTTGCATTTCAATTTGTATGTTTCTTCTCATTAATGCTTTAGTATCTCTAGTTACTCATTCCCACCAATTTCTTACATCTCCATCAAATGATGCTATTAAATAATCAATTCTATCTGTAGATTCCCATGTATCATCATGGTTATATAGGAAGAATAATATCATAGCATCTGCCCATTTTAATAAGGCTTTCTTAGTGTCTAACTTACAATCTAAATCTAGTTTTGCTCCTCTATGATTTATTGGTTTATCATAATCTGTATTTGGGGTAAATTGATCCTTATATTTTTCATTTCTATATTGTGGTATAATTCTGTCATAGTATTGTCTATAAGGTCTATGTGGCATTGATGCCCATCCTCCTTGCAGATCATTTAATCCTTCTAATTTTGGATCATTACTTGTACTTCCAGGTGCAGGTGTTGGTCTTCCACCAGTATTCATCATTACTTCGTAATTATCTAATCCATCTATACTTAATTGGTCAAAGTTCTATTATATTATCTATCTCTTCATTCATCATCTTTTTTATTTTTCCCCCTTTCTTCTGCGTGTTTTTCAAGTTCTTTTTCTTGTTCTAGGATTATTGGTAATATTTCTTTTCTAAATCTATCATCCATACTTCCAGGTTCATAATATCATTCTGTTTCTATATGTTTCTTTCCTATTCTTGTCATTTCTTATTTTATTCTATCTTTGTCTACTTTTTTATCTGTTGATTTCATATTTTGTTTCATTTCTCTAATTTCTATTTTTAACATTCCTACTTCATCTCTTAATTCCTTAGTTTCATTTATTAATTCATTTATTATTTTCTTTAGTTCATCAAATGATTCTGAAAAAACTATTATATTTTTTCACTTTTTTACTTTTAATAAATATGATAATCTACACTTTTTATCTTTATTTTTATTGATAATTTTTTTTAAAACTTTCTATTGCTATCTCATTATTGGGTAATTCATCTTTTACCGTTTCAAAATATTTTGCTTTTAATTCTAGTTTTTTGATTTTTAGTTTTCCTAACATTATTTGTTGTGATTCTTTTATTACTTCTGGTGTTCCTAGTATATTTGAGGTTTTTTCTTGTATTTTGTTTAAATTTTTAACAATATTATTAAGTTTTCTTGCTACTTTATCATTACTCATTTATAACTTATGATGATTCATATATTTCTCTATAATATAAAATACTTTCAAATTCTTTATTAATTATTTCAGATACATATCTATCTTTTATAGATTCTATAATTAATTTATGTAGTATTTGTTCTTTTATTTCTCTAGGTAATTTTTTAATTATATTTAATGTTAATATTTTTGATTTATTAGAAATATGTTCATAAAATATTTTATATCATTTTTCTTCTTCTAATTTATAATAGTTATTTATTTTCTTAATTTTAATTCTCATAATTACTTATATTATTTTCTATTATAGCAGCTATTTGTTCTCGATCTATAGATTCTAGAATAGTTTCCCATATCATAAGATATCTTATTATACTAATTTCTGTTTTTTCTATTATCTCATTTCTAATATCCAAAAGTATATCTTTTAATTTTATAAGTATAAATTTTAAGGCTTCTTTCTCTATTATAGGTTTTTCTATTATTATATCAAAATTATCTTTTTTAATTACATATCTATTTCCTAAATCTTTTATTATCATGTTATGATCTATGGCTCTGATACCAAGTAAAGTGGGAGGGGGGGGGGGGAGAGGGGGTACTAAGACCTTCTACAAAATCTTCAAAATCTACAAAATATTTTAATATTTTAAAAATTCTTTTATCTTTCTTTTGGTTAATCTATTATTTATCAAGGATATGTAAAATCTTAGTGTTAATCTAAATTTTAATTTTTTATATTTTAGTGGTAACCTATTTTTTATTGGTCTTCTCATTTAATAACTTATTTTATATTCTTTTTGTATTATAGGGACTAGATTGCAATTTTTTAAGTTAAGAGTATTTTTGATAGTTAAAATCGTCAAAGGTCAATTTGAAAATATGACTTCAATTTAGATTATTATGAAAATAAAATATCAAATTTGGGTCAATTACACATAATTCCTCTTTTTCTCCTAGGTTTTCTACCCATTTTTCTCTTCTGCTCGGCTGGGTGTATCTACGAAATGAAAAATGGGACAATGGTTACACACTTGCCACATGTATCCCACTTATACCAACAATTGCACAGGGAGTACCTCATCTTTAAATTAATATAACATCTAGACCTTTTAACTTCCACTAATAGAAAAGTAAATCCCCAACTTTAAATTGTATCCATCTTAACCCTCATATATTGCCAATTTGTAAAATAATTTATTTCATTTTAGTCCTTATTTGACTTTGACTTTGACAAGTCAACTTTTGATTTTTGACTAGAAAAAATTGGGTTGTGATAGTAATAGCTTGTAATGGCCTCAAAATAATGTTGGTTGATGATGAAAGTTAGGTAAACATACTATATGGAGTGCCTTGCCTGGATTTCAATGCTCAAACCTTTATCCAGTTTCGTAGGAGATAGTCTCATTCCACAAGACCCAATAACTTTGGTTGTAGAAATTGGCGAGGCACCCAGGGTATCGTGAAACTTTATGGAGTTCTTAGTCATAGATCAAGTATCTTCATACAATGGAATTGAGAAGAAATGCATTGAAGTAGCTAAAGGCAATTACATCAATCTATCGTCTGTACATAAAGTTCCCAACCTAAAAGGTATAGCCATAGTCAAAGCCGACCAAGAGAAGGCACAAGAATGCTAAGGTGACTCCTCGTACTCCAGTAGCGAACATAAATTTTGTAATTAAAGGTGGCTACGAGGGTGGATTGGTTTGGAAAGATCAAATGATGGCATAACTATTGTAGATGAACCACCATTAAAAGAGTCACCCATGCAATGCAAGAACAGCTAATGGAACGAGTAATCTTAGATAACAACAGTGATCTTCGTATCACAGATTCAGATTCTCAAGCGACACCTGTAAAGGAGCTCCAATGGTTCAATTGATGTAAGCCATCCATCTAGACTACTCCCGATCGACACCAAATTATTTGAAAAAATGAAACTGATTTTTTAAAAACAAAACCTAGATGTATTCTCTTGGTAAACATTCAGATATGATAAGGTTAGACCTAGTTGTGGCAAGCTATGTACTGATGCCAATCAGATAAAAAATATAGAAAAGATGGACCATGAACCCTGTAAAGTCCGAGACGTTAAAATTGGAGGTCAATAATGATGGATTTTTGGTTAAAAGAGAATGAAAGAGTGAACTTACCGATTTGATTTACACTTACCGGATTTTGGTGAACTTACTGTATATGGCTAGAGCTTACTGGATTTGCAAGAGCTTACCGTATATGCATTAAGCTTGCATACCGGATTTACTCTATACTTACCGTATTGCTCTGTTTTGAATGAAAACGAAGGAGAGAGGTTTTTCTTGCAAAAAGAACCACACATATAGCTTCCTTTCTTGCTAAATATAAACTAACAAGACAACGCTTGTCAACAACTTTCTACCTACTCCAACCTATCAAGTTGACAACAAAATATAAGACAATACTTGGTCAACGTTACAAAAGTTAAACTACCAACTATTGCACTTAAATTACATGACTTTAGATACAAAAATCAGTAACCATACATCAGCAAAAGTGTCAATCTTTTCTCAACATTCCTCCTCGACACTTTTGCTAGAAACACCAAGATTGTTTCTTAGTATTTCAAACTTTGCCTTGGCTAAAGACTTGATTAAGATGTCTACAAGTTGATCATCAGATTTGCAATGCACCAGCTTTATTTCATTTTGTTCCTCATTGAATGGTATTTGATTTTGATGTGTTTGTGATGCGAACTCCGTAATAACGGTGACTACGAAACCCACAACTAGATTGATGCGGAACCCAAGAACGCTAAGAAACCCGATTTTGGACTTAAACTCAACGAAGTGAAACAAAAAAATCCAACGATAACAAGATGCGCTGAACTATTTGATTACACAATGAAGAATTCTCGTATCGATGTTTGAACGCTACAAAAATTATTCATCTTTGATAAGTTCGATAAAATTGTTCATGGAAGAACAAAGGAGAAAGTAAAGTCTTTCAATTTAATTCAATATCAAAGTTGTTAATATTTACAATGAAATAAAAATCTATTTATACTAAATCAATAAATCCTAAGAAATATGGAAAATACGAAATTTAAGAGTCCTAAAATATAGAAATTATCAAAAATAAGAATTATAGTCAAACTAAACCATCTTGCCAAAATTAGAAAATTCGGCTTCAATTTTGTTCTAAGCGGTCGCTTGGTTTCCAGTTTTGTTGCCTTGAAATCTCGGTAAGGGGTTGGGCGACCGCTTGCCTGTTTCTTCTAAGTGGTTGCTTAGAAGTCCGGTTTGCTTCCTTCTTTGGCTACTTCTAACATATTGATCCAATTGGTTTTTGGCCTCGACCCAAACATGAAACTTGTTCTTTGGCTTGTCATCTTCAACATTATGGACTCCTTTGTTCAAACATGTAAATGACCAACTTTATTAGCTCTTTGAAGTCTCGGACTTGGCTCAAATCTCTTTCCAACATACTTCGGATTCTTGATGGTTTCTAGCGTAGCCCAAATCATATTAGTTTGGTTCTACCGTGGAAGACCAGATTCTTCACCATTGCAACTGTGGACTGATTATCACAATAGATAGTTGTGGCCTCCACTTGCTTGAATTTCAGATCTTCTAACACCTTCCTTAGCCAAATTGCTTGATTTGTAGCTTCTGAAGCAGCTATGTATTCAACTTCAGCTGTTGATTGGACCACCATTTTTTGTTTTATTGAATTCCAGCAGATGATACTTGAACCAATATAAAATATGTAACCAGAAATGCTCTTCATATCCTCAAATCTCCTAGAGTCGGTTAACTTGCACAATTTTGACTTCATGAACCAAATCCCCATTTCATCAGTTCCTTTGATATATCTCAAGATTCTTTTGGCCGCTTGAAAATGCATTTCACTAGGCTCTTGTCTGAACCTTGATAGAAAATTTGCAGCATAAGTAATATCAGGTCTGGTTCTTGTTAATATAATAGACAACCAATAAAACTTCTATAAATATTTGCATCAACCTACTTTGACCATCTTCCTTCAATAATTTTTCAGTTTGAACTAATGGTGTGCTAATAGCCTTACAGTTTTCCATGTTAAACCTCCTTAGTATATCATTTGCAAACTTCCTTTGACCGATGAAAATTCGTTGCTGATTTTGATAAATCTCCATTCCTAGGAAATAATGTATCTTTCCTAAATCAGTCATTTCAAAGGCCTTCTTCAATTCATCTAGCACTTCTTTAATTGCTTTGTTGCTACTACATGGGATCAAAAGATCGTCAACATAAAGTGATATGATGACCATTTCTTCTTCCACTTATTTTATATACAAAGTTTGTTCATTTAAGCTCTTTGTAAAACAAAGATAACCAAGATGACTATCAATTCGACTATACCAGGCTCTTGGAGCCTACTTTAAACCATACAAGGCTTTCCTTAATAGATACACTTTATCCTGATTTTCTTCCACCAGAAAGGCTTCAGGTTGCTTTATGAAAATCTCCTCATTCAAGTATCTATTGAGAAAAGCTGATTTAACATCTAATTGATAAATTTTCCAACCACTTTGAGCTGCAATTGCCATTAGCAATATGATAGTTTCATATCTTGCAACAGGAGCAAATGTATCAGTGAAATTAATACCAAACTGCTGAGCATATCCCTTAACTACCAATCTAGCTTTTAGCTTATTGACTGAGCCATCAGGATTTAGCTTTGTCTTATATACCCATTTCACTCCAATAACTTGTTTGTCCAGTAGTCTGTCAGTTAGTTCCCATGTCTCATTCTTTTCACTCATCTTGATCTCTTCCTCCATTGCGACCATCCAATCAGGTGATTTTGATGCTTTATCAAAGTTTGCAGGTTCAACTATAGCAGCATTATACCTTGCATAAATGTCTGCAAGAGGTCTCATCTTCACTCTACCATTGTCTATATCTGAATCATCATCTGATTCCTACTCATCTTCAATGATTCCTCCTTCTCTATTTTTGAGGAATCAATTCACTTATTTTAATTTTTTGAACAGAACTTGCCTCCCAATTCCACATAGTTTCTTCATCCACCTTAAGGTCTCTGCTAGTGATTATCCTTTTTGACTGAGGATTGAACACCTTATATCCTTTTGCATTACTGCAATAACCAACCAATATTCCAAACTCAGCTTTTTCACTTAACTTATCTCTCTTTACATAAGGAATGTGAGTGTAACAAATACTCCCAAACACTTTTAAATGAGAGATATATGGTTTGATATCATACCAGGCCTCATATGGTGTCTTTTTCTCTATTGATTTTATAGGCAACGGATTGAGAAGATAAATAGCAGTGTTAACTACCTCAGCCCATAACTCCTTAGGTATTTTTTTCTCAATCAACAAACACCTAATCATTTCCATTACAGTCATATTTTTCCTTTCACTGACTCCATTTTGTTGAGGAGAATAGGGAATGGTTAACTGATGTTTGATACTTTCAGCATTGCATAAACTATCAAATTTTTCACAGTTGTACTCATTTCCATTATCAGTTCTGATTGTTTTTATATTGCATCCACTTTCATTCTCGACTAAGTGTTTGAACTTTTGAAACACAACTGCAACCTCTGATTTGGATTTCAAAAAATACACTCAACTCATTTTTGTTAAGTCATCAATGAAGATGATGTAGTATCTACTGCCATTTAGTGTGTTGATTTTCATTGGACTATAGACATCTGATTGCACCAACTCAAGCTTATTTACAGCTTTTCTTGACCGATTCTTTGGGAATGACAATCTCGTTTGCTTTCCAATTTGACAGACATCATAGACACAGGCATCATCAATGATTTTAGGCAAGTTTTCAACAAGATTAAAGTCATGCATTTGCCTAAGTGAAGTGTGGCTAGCATGACCAAATCGTCTATGCCATAAAGAAGTCTCACTTTCTTTAGCTAAACATGCTTGAGTGGTGACTTTTTTCCAATCTATAGGAAAATTTCTATTCCTTATTTGAACTGTCATTAACTCCTTTCCAGTTTCATCTAATATAGACTTGATTTTCTCAAGCAATTTTCCTACACTAATTAGATTTTGATCTATTTTAGGCGCATATAAAACATCAAGAATGTGCTTGATACCTGTAGAAGTCTGTACAACAATCACTCTAATGCCTTTTACTTCCACAAAGTCACAATTTCCAACTTTAACTCTGGATTTATAGGCTTTATTCAGTCATATAGTGAGTGCAACCACTATCTAATAGCCAAGTTTTAACCTTGCTATAAGCCTTGATGGCACCAAACAACTGTTCTTCGAGCAGCTCATCCTGATTTTCTGCCATTTTTGCCTGCTATTGTGGTTGTTTCCCCTTCTTGTTTTTGCATACTTTTTCAACATGACCAAATTGTTTGTAGCCTCTACACTGAACTTCAGGCCTATACCAACACCATTTAGGTGAATGACCTTTTCTTTTACAATGAGGACAAGGTGCAACTTATCGTCTTTGTTTCTTGTCCTGCTTCTGTCTTCAATTGCTTTCTTTTCAGCCTGAGGTTTCTTCAGACCAAAACTTGTTTGAGCTTTGTACTTTCTTTTAACAAACATGGTTCCTTTTGTTTGTTCCTCCTGCCTCATCAGCCTTTTTTGTTCAGTTGCTTGCAGTGTATTAACCAATTCAACCAAGGTTATGGATGACATTTCTCTAGAATCCTCCAATTAAGATATCTTTGCTTCAAATTTTTCAGGTAGGCTTATTAGAACTTTCTCCACAACTCTCTTATTTAGCAAATCATCTCCCAGCAGTCTGATTTGATTTACAATCTTCATCACCCTATCTTAAAAATCTTGCACAGCCTCAGTATCCTTCATCTTTAAAGTCTCAAACTCTCTTCTAAGGTTGAGTACTTGCATCTGCCTTGTTCTTTCACTGCCTTGATATTCTTCTTTCAGAACATTCCCTGTCTCTTTTGCAGTCTCACAAGTCATGATCCTTGTAAAGATAACATCATACATGGCTGACTGGATACAAGAGAGTGCTTTGAACTTCTTTGCTACATCTTCACTATGCTTCTTAATTTGAGCCATAGTTAGATTTGCTCTCAACGGTAAAGGCTCAACTCCAGTCTCAGTTGTCTCCCACAAATCATAAGCTTTGAGATAACCCTTCATCTTTGCAGCCCAGAAGTTGTAGTTTTCTCTGGTGAAGATAGGTGGAAATGGTGCTTAGAAACCATTTGAAGACATTTCTTTTCTGCCTACTGAATACTCATTTGTTGATGCTCTCCTTTTATCTGCTGCTACTGCTCTTCTTCTTCACTTCTTACAGTCCTTTTTTTAAGATCATTATCAGCTCTGATACCATGATGGATTTTTGGTTCAAAGAGAATGAAAGAGTGAATTTACCCGTTTGATTTACACTTACCGAATTTTGGTGAACTTACCGTATATGGCTAGAGCTCACCGGATTTTCACAAGCTTACCATAAATGCATTAAGCTTGCATACCGGATTTACTATATACTTACCGTATTTGCTAAGTTTTCTAGCATTTACCGTATTTTGGTTTATGCTTATCGGATTTCACCTTTACATACCGGTTTGCTCTGTTTTGAATGAAAATGAAGTAGAGAGGTTTTTCTTGCAAAAGAACCACACATATAGCTTTCTTTCTTGCTAAATATAAACTCACAAGACAATGTTTGTCAATAACTTTCTACCTACTCCAATCTCTCAAGTTGATAACAAAATATAAGACCATACTTGGTCAACATTACAAAAGTTAAACTACCAACTATTGTACTTAAATTACATGATTTTAGATAAAAAAAAATCAGTAAACATACATCAGCAAAAGTTTCAATCTTTTCTCAACAAATAAACTATTGGAAAATGGATTTACCTAAGAGGCATGCTTTCCATTATGGGAGTGTGACTTAGCATTAGTTCCTAATGGTCTTTGGCGAATCTGTCAAGATTTTCATTGACTTAAAAAAGGCTTGCCCAAAGGATAGATTCCTTTTGTTGTGAATTTATCAGCTTGTTGATGCTACGACGAGACATGACTCTATATATAGCCTAACTTACACATAATTGCAAAAGTACTTTCTACTGTACTATCTACTATACTAGACAATACTTGACCATGTACTTAACTTGTAATAGGTTCAAACTAGCCTAACTTTAAATCATTACTTGAGTTAAGACTTTAATCAAAACATGTGACAAAATGGTAACCAAATACAATAGTTAGGTGACAACAAAAGTGTCACATAAGAGTAAGGAAATTGAGATTAAAACCGTAAAGGAAGATAAGAGGACTGGTAAGTTATATATGATGAGGAGTAGAATGAGATTTAAGCAAATGAATTTGGGTAGAGCTCAATACAGTAACGATTCGAGTAGTGACTTGACTTGAGTGATTAATGAGGTAAGAAGAAGTGCAAGGGATGAGACAAGTCTAGTGGTAAACGATGTTACAGTTGTGGTAAATTTTGACACTTTATTAAGGACTATCCCAAAAAGAAGGATAAGCAGAAAGGTAAGATGAGAGGTGAGGTGAATTTGGCTATAGGATTGAGTGATGACCTTAGTGAGGTTTATTGAGTGTAAACCTAGTTATCGCATTGCATCTGTGTGTAATCCTTTCTGCATATGTGTGATTGCTTAATTTTGTTGCATGGTTATATGTTGCATTTCAATGTGTTTGATAGGTGCATTTGCATGAATTTGAAGCAATCTGATTGCTTGGTGTAATTGTTGCATGAATAGTGAGTTGAGACGCATTAGCAGTGTGTTGGATGTCTATTGGTGAGGTGGAATGTAGATGCTTAGGGGTACATTGTGGTTTGTATCGGGGAATGTGGAGTGTGACATTTGGATCATGAGTGGAGATGTGATTAAATATCTAGAATCCTTTATCTCAAAAATGCCTTAATCAGGTGGAGTGTGAGAGAGACTCTTCTATTACTTTTGTTAGGTGGAGACCCATTATCCACGTAGTTTGGGAGAAGTGATGTGGTGATAGGGAATTATCCCGAGACCTTAGGATCTATTGTGATTTATCATTTAGACATGAGTTGAGTGATTAGTCTAGTGAGCATGGTGGGCGATGAGAGGAGATATGTGCTCTCGAGGTGTGAGCAACACATAGTGAGATATGATAAGTGTGGTGAGATCTTTTCATGTGGTAATTTATGCATTTGTTACATATGTGCTTGCCGTGTGTTTGATTAACTAGGTGTTAATCGGTTGTTCTATATGAACATGATATTTGGAAAGATCAGTGTGTTAACCTATGTTATATATTCATCACGAGTCATTTGCTCTTGACTGTTCACTGTGAATATTTGTTTCTATTTGGGTGTTCGTGACCTTAGTTCTGCTAAGTATGTGGGGCAGGTATGATATGTGTTTCAGGTTGAAACAAGAGATAAGGTCTGTGATTTCAATTTTATTGGTTACCTTGATTATTCAAGTATTAACTGTGTGTTTTGATTGCTTGTAGATTTATTGAGAATCAAGGTGGAGACTTGTTGGATTTTGATACCAAATAAATCTCAGGCTATGATGTTAACGTGAGATTGTATATCTCATAGGTCTAGGTCAACGAATGAAATAGTTATCAACAATCAAGTCCAATGGCTCTATCCGGCCCATTTATGTTTCCTTTGGATAGCTTGAATTTTGGCCCATTTAGCCCTTTTATTGGTTAAATTTAAAGCCTAAACCTAGCCTATTTATAAGGTAGAAACCCTAGCCTTTTGAAGTATAATTTGTGTGTGAAAAAGAGGTAAAAAAACGTGTGCATTGAAGGGAGAAAAACGACTGTCCATTGAGAGTGAAAAAACAACTTCGTGGTGCTAAACTGGTGGATTCCTTTGTGGATTGTTTGTTCTCTTCTTTGCCTTCCTTTGTGGTGTTTTCTCCTTGCTTTTGTGGTTACAAATCATCATCATTATCTCTTTGTTTGTGGGTGAGGATGTGAATATATTAGTTGCGGATTGGAGTTGGGTTGGATTGGTTGTTGGTAGAGAAAGGTACGTTGAACTGAGACTAGAAAATACAGTTTTGACGATCCTTGGAGCAAGCTTCTGCGACAATATGGTTGAGTGTATATATAGCTAATAGACGACATACATACTTTCTAAAGGAATTGACAAAGAAATGCTTTAACTAAACTATTTAAAATTTTGAATGCAAATACAGTAAGTGAGTGTAAATACGGCAGTGTAGCTCCAATTATGATAAGTGCAAATATGGTACCCTCTTTTGTAAATGATAAATAGTGAATGAGTGTAAATAAGGTAGTATAGTTCCAAATACAGTATGTGTAAATACGGTAAGGTGCAAATACGGAATCCTCTGATTTAATGAAGTGACGTCGTTATGAAGTTTAAATCTTAGTTATTTATCATTATTCTCATCTTCTTTTTTCCTATTTTTCATCCCCTGACTGGTTCTTATTCTTATTCTTCTTTTTTCTCCATTGATTCTTTACATGAAAACCCTCATCCTCACTTAATCTTGTCCACAAGATCTACAACGAGGAAATTGTACTTTAATCCAGTCGGCATATTCTCATGTGGCACTGTTAGTCTAGAGGTCCGACCAACGAATAAGCCATTGCATTGCTGTGTGGTTTTGTGTTTCACTAACCGAACTTGTAAGACAATGGTTGATATTCTAGCTGAAGTGGTTAGCCTTCTTCGAAAATTTGTTGCACTATTATAGCCTTTTCTCCCATCTTCTTCTTCAACAATGATATATGAAAGACCGAGTGTATTTTTGATCTTCCTGGAAGGGCTAACTGATAAGCTACTACACCAATCTTCTTTGTAATCTGATATGAGCTAAAGTATCTTGCACCAAGCTTGTGGTTAGGCCTATTTTCCACTGACTGTTGTC
The DNA here is from genome assembly GCA_019395295.1 of Osmanthus fragrans. Lineage (NCBI taxonomy): Eukaryota > Viridiplantae > Streptophyta > Magnoliopsida > Lamiales > Oleaceae > Osmanthus > Osmanthus fragrans. The sequence goes on along the minus strand of CM033355.1, from coordinate 14,478,016 downwards.
TAGGGTCTTCTTCTTCGAAAGATCTTTCCGATCTATGTTTATCATCATAGAGTTTCATTCTTGCCCTGGTCTTTGATCAATTGTTGATTTGATTTGTACCTTTCTTCAAGCAAGTCCTTGACAGCTGCAACATCGGACCGCTGGTAGGGCCCTAGTGCCAAATGGGGAGGTTTAATCCCATAGAGTGCCTCAAAATGAATTATTCTTATAGCAGAGTTATAGGTAGTTTTGTACCACCATTTAGCCAAAGTCAACAATTTTTCCCATTGTTTGGGTTGATAGGACATACATCTCAAGTACGTTTGTAGGCACTGATTGAGCCTCTTTATCTGCCCATCTGTTTGAAGATGATAGGCGGAACTAAGACGAAGTGGGTGCCCATTAGGTGTACAGAACTTGCTAGTAAATACTCTGTTCATGCCAAAAATTATACTTTGGGGCATTCCATGTAGCTTAAAGACATTGTCAAGGAAAATATTTGCAACTATCAAGGCTCTGAAGGGAAGTGGCCAAACTTTGTAAACCTATCCAACACTACTATGATAATGCTCTTACCTCTTAAATTGGGAATACCCTCAATAAAGTCCACGTTGATATGACTCCATGTATGTAGAGGTTCATTTAAAGGTTGCAGCAGTCCAAGATAAGACGTGTTTTCCTATGCACTTTTGGCACACCTCACACTGCAATACCTCTTTCTTAATGTCTTGATTCATCCCTGGCCAGTGAAATTGTTGTTTTGCAATATATATAGTGCCATGAATGCTCGAGCGACCTCTTTCTTGTGAACCATGGATATTCTGAATTAACTTCGATTTAAGTCATGACATGATCCACATCAATTTGGTTTTAAAGATAATCAAACCGAACTAATTTTTTTGGATATTTAGTAAATGGAACTGTCGGGTCTATTTAATGATGGAACTGAACCGATTCGGGTCTATTCAGGTTAGTTCGGTTTGATTCGACAATGTTTTATAATTAAATATTTCAACATTTATAATAACACTACATTAATCAAACTAGTAACATGTTTAATCTTAACTCTTATAATAATACTATAATACTCTTACAAAATAACGTAGCCCAATTTAATAATACACAAATAACAAGTTATCTAAAAAAATTCATTCACTGGTGTATACAAATTACCTTGATAAAAATGTAGAAAATTTAATGTATAGGACAGAAAAATAGTAAGATGAAGAGGCGTAATGCTCAACTTCGATTATTTTTGAAACAACAGAATGATTGACTTAATTTTGATTTCTTTGAAATTTGAAGTACAAAGTTGGGCTTAGGTTGAAAATAGAAAAAAAAATGATATTTTGAGCTCAATTAATTAGTTAGCAGATAAAACAAGAAAATTATATTTTTAGGCTCAAATAATTAGTTGGCAAATTTATTTAAAATTTTTAAATAATTTCACTTATTTAATATAAAAAAATAAAAATTCGGAAGATTCGGTTTTTGATCTAGAATCAAGAACCAAACCAAACTCGTATGTTCTCAATTCTGATACCTATTTGGATATTTAACTTAAGAAAAATAGAATCGAATCGTTTGATTCTGGTCCAATTCAGTTAAGTTCAGTTCAGTTCTAGGATTTTGTCCAACCCTGCTTTGACCGGATGTTACCCCTTGTCCCAATGTAAATTCTGCCCTCGTCTTTCAGTGTGCCATTGATGTAGGTGAAGGTAGGATCAAAATCAGGTTGTATTAATAGGGATTGAATCTTCTCTTCAGCCATACTATATTACTTGTAGCTTTCTATGAAATCTTAGATCCAGGCAGGGGTTACTACTGTAATCCCTAAAAACTCTAGGACTCTCTCATGTCTTCTTAGAAGAGCATGTGCTACAATGTTGTCAGCATCCCTTTTATAGCCATCTTTGTTGTAGATGAGTGGTAATCCTCTGTTCTAACTGTTACTTGAGAGATTGGTGACCAATTTCGACGATGAAGTGATGGCCTTCTATGTAGTATCTCCATTTGCTTACTGCTATGACTAAGACCAACAATTCCTTCTCATAGTGGGCATCCCCTTGTTCCTAGTCCCAATAGCTTTTCTTAAATATAATTTACTAAGGGTCTCGGGCCTTGCATCCGTACAGCTGCTATTCTCTTTTGACAATCATCAATTTCAATGATGAAGGATTTATTGAAAGTCAGGTAAGGCTAGTATTGGAGTTGAACTCATTGTCTGCTTCAGTAGCTCAAAGGCTAAATCTGTTGCTTCTGTTTACTGAAAGTTTGTCCTTTTTAAGGAGACGGGTTAAAGGCTTGGCTATTGACTCCATAATTTCTGACTAATTTCCTGTAATACCCAGTCAAATCCAAGATATCCCCTAATTGTTGACACTCTTGGGCTTAGGCTAGAGTTGCATCGCTTCAAGTTTACTTGGGCCAGCTTTCCTCTTGATTGATTATATGGCCTAAGTGATTCTGACAATAAGTTACGCTTTTCAATTTTTATAACTTTTTGTTTTGCATATCGCATCTTAATGACAATGACTATTTTATCTTAATAGAATAAAGATGTGGATTGATTGTTAGGTATGAATATTGATGAAATTTTAATTGAATGGTAAGGATATCTCTACTAGCCATTCTAGATTTTTTTTTAAAAAGTTTATTATTATTATTTTTCAAAGATTCCGGATAAGTAAACTTCCCATTATATTCATTCATGTGTTACAACGTTATCGTATAATTGTTTCACATAAAATTTATTATTTGAACATTATGCTCTATTGTTGCTTTATGTGAAAATAATGTATCTTATAACATATCAATGCATGAAGCGAAATTTCAAGAAATAAAAAGCTTTTGAGGATAAGTGGAAAAATATAAAATATGTATCTTGAATTTTTAAGAGGTGTATGTCTATACTATGAAAATTGTGAGCCAAGAATGAAGCTTGAGGGATCGACGCACCCGACTAATAATAACATTGAATATTTAATGTAAATCGATTTGTGAACTACTTATACATTAAATCAGGTTCCAAATAATGTGGCCAACTACATTCTAATTGGTTAGGCGAAACATTTGTGTGAGCTCACAATTTTAATAATTAAAAAAAATAATAAAAGAAAAAATGAAAACATATTTTGAAAGCAAATTTGTGTAAATAAATGCAAGCATAAACGCATGAGACTTTCTTATTGAGTGTTAGCTTATTCCTTGTTATCCTTCTCTTTTTTAAAATAATGAAAGCAAGATCATTCAAGACAACTACTTGTATTGAGCCAAACTTGATACTAACACATTTAAATGTTGACTTTATTTTGAAATAAAGTTAACCTTAAATTTAATCATCATGTGTATTATTTAGTATAAAAGTTTTCTTCAAATTCTTTTTTATAAATGAAATTCATTAAAATTTATCATGTTAAAGAAAAATCTAATTACTTTTTCGCATTTATGATTTTAAGAGAATTTAATGATAATACTTCAACCTCTATAGTATCTAGATTGAGATGTTACAGTAATGGCAACAAAGCTAAGTGTTAAAATCGATTTTGTGAACTTTAAATTTTTACTTATATTCAAAAAGATTATGTAGAGTATGAGGCATTCCACGTGAAGTCCTTTCGCGATCATTTGATAAGATTGAATTTTTGTCTTTTTGAAAATATTGAGTGTTATTATATTTATATTTATAATTGTTGTAGTATCAATATAAAATAAAAATAAAAATAAAATTCTTGGGAGTAGATTACTTGCATTTCTAAATGTCTCCTACTACTTCTTCACTCACAAAGGAACATGTGAAGCTCACCCTCGAGGTTAGACTGTCACTAGGATAATCGAAACCCTTATGATAATTTTTAATGGATAAAATATCTCACATCAAATAGAGATGAAAACATAAATCAATTTATAAAAGTTTGTGTTACTCCTTTTAACAAAATTGACATTTTAAGATGAAACCTCAAACTTACAAATGGTATCAGAGCTCATTAAGTTCTAACGAACAATTTGATCCGATGATGACTCTATAAAATGAGTACATGAATTTCAAGATTGGTCTGCTCAAAAGAGTCACCATCTTGCAGAGCATGTTAATGGATAAAAATCTTACATAGTCTTAATATGGTATCAGAGTCCATTAAATTTTAACAAGCAATTCAATTCGATTAAGATTCAAAAAATGAGCCAAGATTGATCTGCTCAAACGAACCACCATCTTGTGGGGGCATGTTAAGTGATAAAATTTCACATCAAATAAAGATCAAAACATGGATTATTTTTTAAAGATTTGAATTACTTCTCTTAACAAAGTTGACATTTTAAAGTAATATTTAAAGTTTACCCTCGAAGTTTAGACAATATCACTAGGATAATAGGAACCCTTATGATAATAGAGGATATTCAATTTTTGACTCAAAACATTTTTCCAAGAACTCAAAGATCTTGCTTATACATATAGATGCATACTTAATGAGTCGTCACCCTTCTAAATTGTATAATTTCGAATTCTTTGAAATACTTTTTTTATTCATAGTTAAAAAGGCTTTTTGTAGACTTGAAATTTCATCTTAAAGTCAAAATTATTGATAAGATTCGGAAGAAATCTTTGTATCTTGGTTAGTATTCTTATACAAGGCCCTTGCGAAATGGTGACTCACTTGGGAATACTAATATTTGTATCTTTGTTTAAATTTGAGATGGATTGAACTACTTGCTTAAGATTTAAACGGTCGAATTGTATATTTAAGCCTTTTGGGTTCTATTACAAAATTGTATGTGTATCCGTATTGAAAGGTCAACATTATTAAGTCATAACACTTAACACAACCTTTTTTTAGGGGGAGAACAACTGAAGGAAGATAAGTCATTGATCAGGTGAGCACCAATCTTGTCTATAGTTCAAGTGTCAATCCCATTCCTTAGAACAACAAATACCTTCAATTGAGTCTTCATTATTTCAACATTTAATGATCAATAGATGTCATTTTAAATGTCGTTAGTCAAGTTCTTTTTCATCTATATGTCTTCTTAGCTGGAAGTGGAGTTTACGTATTCCTCAAAACCCTTTTATACTCCCACTGAATAAGTGATTCTAAAAAAAATAATCAAATCAAAACCAACCCTCTAAAGCAAATAATATTATATTTCCCTGCACAATAATAATTAATGGTTGGTCTACATTTCACTATTATTAGTTTAGTGGATTCTCTTTCAATGTAATGCACTTTTATAGTTGGTTTCTTAGTGTAGAGTTGCTAATTTGCAAATGGTGGCATATGTGCCTTGTCTTGGAAAGGGCAAATGAGAACAAAAGTAAGAATCAATTTGTTTAATTAATTAACTAGTGGCCTTAAATAAAAGTTATTAAATAAGGGAACTTAGTAATTGTTGAAACTAAGAGGGCCCATCACATTGGACTTTAGCTTTAAAATGTTGTGCCCAAGTTGCTAAGCAATGTTTATTAATTATCCTTACCACGTGAATTCATGTGAAGAGGGTCCTCCATGTTACTATACCTTTTGAGTGTTGCTAGCAACATCCTTTTTACTATTTGGTAGTCGTAAAAATCATCTAAAGTCATTACTTGTATATGCGAATGAAAAGGCATTATTTCAATCCTTTCTCTAAAATAAGAATTTTTTTTTTTTTTTTAATTTCGTCTTCTAATATCTTTATTATTATTGGAAAGTCGGTTGACATGGTTTGATAACCGGCCAATTGAATCCGCGGTTGCATTGAATAATTTTTTTTTTTAATAATGCAGATATTAATACAATTCTGATAGATGAAAGTATTGTTTGTTCTTCAAAATAGAAAAATAAAACCAGTCTTTACAAACTGGACCCTGTTCACATGCTTCATAAATGGAGTTGACAGAATAAATACAAAAAATCATTTTTAGTGAAAAAGAATTATAGAATACATCCATTGCCTAGGTGATTTTAAATTGGCTTTTTATTTCTATCATTACCAGTGTCTAAAAAGAGTAAAGTGTGGTTAGGTGTAGATGCCAAATTTAAAACTTTACGATCCTAGACGTAAAAAAAGCTTTCTTATTTTTATTATTATTTTGAATACCTAATTATTTTAAAAATCATTTAATAATTAAAATAATACATACCAAACATCTAAAATTATAAAATACTATATTTATCTAATAATTTCTATAATTAGTCGATTATATATTTTTCACGCGAAATGCAAAAGTTAGACTATTTTTTTTTTATAATTTCAACTAAACAAGTCTTGCTTAACAAAAGTCTCAATTATAATTACATAATATAGATAGCATTGTAACTTAAATCTTATTGGATAAAATAATTTTTTGATTTTTGTATAGATATAGTCATTTAAAAATTTGAAACTAAAATCAAATAAAAGTTTTTCATAAAAAGAAGAAAATAAATAAAGAAATAAACTAAAGTCAAATAAAATGTTTTAAAAAAAGAAAAAAAAAATGATAAAGCATGACTAGCCATTAAGCGGTCAACTTACCAATTGACCACTAATTTCGCATTTACTACTAGGGCAAAGCGTTTTGTCTGCACCTCGTGTCTAGTCGAGCTTTATAAAACACTGATCATTATACATAATTCTAATGTAGTTGGGTAGCGTGAGAAACAAGATCAATATTCAGCTGCATTAATTCACTTATGAATATCAAGATGGATTAATCAATCAGGAGAAATTTGATAGCAACTAAATGACTGTGACCTTAATTCTAACTTTAATTTAAACTAAAATAATGAACACTAGCTTACTCCTTTAAACAAAGACAAACTACAAACAAAAATACAAATAAAAAATAAACAAATATCTTATATTAATCTAACTTGGAATGACTTATTGTGTAATAAACAAATAATAATTAATATTGGCCAGAATGATAAAGTGCCAATTTGCAAGCATAAAGTATGGACTATAGCAAAAAATAAAATAAAAAAAGGGCTCTAGCCAGGAAATTTGCTCTATGGCTCGTTTTTTTGCTTGAATTAGTATATTCATTCATTTGTGAACTTGTTGATTGGGTCAAAGTATTTATTTACATCACATATATAGCTAACTCAAATAGATTAAAAGATTGTTCAATACATATTGTTTCTTAACTCAAAGATCAAAATCAGACTCAAACATATATAATCACAACATGGGAGAATTAAAATTTACGAAACCAGAAATGCTCAACAATATAGTTTCCAATTGTGATTAGGTCCAAAAAATTAATAGCCCTTTTTTTAATAAAGACATCCATACATTTTTAGTGACTTTTTAGGCTACATCGAGGAAGGTTGATGAGGGTTAAGGGTTCCTCAACCATATATATATAATGCAGGGAAGGAGGGAGACATAAACGCGACCTCCAAAGAGGCAACAATGCAACCAATGAATAAAAAATAAATTAATGCAATAAATAGAAAAGTACTATTTCCCAGTACAATGGAATTAATGTAAAAAATGGAACCTAAGCTACAAACCTCTAACGCTGGACAATCCATGTTTGTTGATATGCACCAATGTCCTAATCTATCATGATAGGTTGGATGATCCATATTCTTGATAGTGTCGGTGATCCCAACCCTCCAAAACAAGTGAATGTGCAACCTGGTTCCCTTCTCTGTAGATGTGGGAAACTATGTCTCTGTCGAAAGAGATGAGATTTCTGATCTGTCCAAGAGTGCCCTGGATCGTCCATGGTGTTCTATTCCTGGTGATGCAGTGAATAGCCACGGTTGAATCTACCTCAACCTAATAGCTGATAACCCAATTCCTCTTGCCAATAAAATCTCATCTAGTATAGCTCTAAGCTTGACTTCCAAAATCAAACATTGGCCATACGATGCTGAGAATACCCTGATTCAATATCCCGTGTGGTCCCTAATGATGCTTCCACCGTTCTTAAATCTATCACTGATGCATCCATCGGTATTGATCATTTAAGATCCCACTGGTGGGGGTTCGCAAACAACCATAATAGGTAGTGGTAGAGGAGGGAGAGTCATAGAAATACCAAAGAGTGGTGCAAGTGTTAAGTTCCCTCGCCAGTGCACAGATCTAAAAGCCCTCCCATATGAAGAAAAAGAGACCATGCGGTATACCCTCCAAATAATCCATCTGGCCACCATGTGGACCTCCTTATGCTTTGCATCATTCTTCTAAGTCCATAAATACCAGAATATTAGTAGATGAATGATAGTGCGAATGTGTCTACAGAGAATGTACTGTCCGGAATACCTAAATCTTTGGAACCTCTGTCCGATCCCATCTCATAGGGTATCTGAAAAAATATTCTCAAATTGCTGTCATATCTGATCGGAGATGCTGTTAGTAGTTAAGATATGACTAATGGTCTCAATTTCAGAGCAACATTGACATCGAGAAGTCAACTGACACTTAATCTTCCCCTAAATGATTGCATCTACTAGAATGAGATCCTGCCATAATCTCCAATAGAAGAATGAAATAGAGGTAAACAAAATGGAGCTCTATAGTAATCTATACGAATAATGAGACTGGTGAACCGAACGGATTAGCTACCATGTTGAACTGGTAGAAAAGCTACCATTCGATATAACCCTCCAAACAATATGGTGCGGGACATTTGTATATAAAAGTATCGTTCCTATCTGTTCCGTCATGTAAGGAGGAAGAGCATCTAGTAATTGTCCAAAATCTCACCTAGTGTCATAAAAAAATCTGCACCCTTGTAGATGTGTACTGCCTGTTTGGGAATAGGGATGCCAGTGTAGTATCACCCATCCAGCAATCGTGCCAAAAGAACATCTCTCTTGCACCAAGTTGCCATGCAATGTATGGCTCAGTGTGTGGCGCAACTCTCTTCAACCTTTTCTAGGTAGGAGATGCCAAGTAGGGAATTGCTGCAAGTAATGGATGAGTTCTCATACAATATTTACCTAGTAAGAACTGAGCCCAAAGAGAACTCTGAGATCAAAACAACCACCAAAGCTTCATAGAGAAAGTGTCCACCACATCCTGTAGTCTCCTAGAGCCTAGTCCGCCCTCATCTATTGGAAGACAAATCTTCTCCAGCGCAGTTGGCCTGCCTATTTCTTAGAATCCCTTAGGAAGGAACTTCACTCAATGCTGGGAAGGAGAAGCAATTTCATAGATAAGAAGGGCGTTGTTAGCAGGATAAGGGCTAGACAAATATTTCATTAAGAAAGAGATGATTCGCTGAGGAACTCTAACTAGATCTAGTGAGTTTCCGCAGTGATTTCTATCCTTCTAAGGTTGCACATACTTGAGGTCTCTTGGGAGAAAGAAATTAAAGTAAAATAGTTATTAAATGATTTAATTCAATAGATACATCATACTGTACTTTATTAAATAAGATCCCTAAAACAAGTGATTTCTATCCTGCTAAGGTTGCACATACTTGAGGTCTCTTGGGAGAAAGAAATTAAAGTAAAATAGATATTAAATGATTTAATTCAATAGAGACATCATACTGTACTTTATTAAATAAGATCCCTAAAACAAGTCTTGACAACTTCATGTGTCCGTAACATGAGTTATTTTAATTTGAAGTCAAATTACAAAACTTTCAACACTATTAGAAAACTTTCAAGTTATATTAATTAAAATTTTAAATCATACTAAACACAAATAAATTAAATAACACTTAAAAATCCTAAATATATGACATAAACTGCAAAAGATTAGATGACGTCGGAGTAAAAAACTTTTGTCCATTTAAGTGAAAGGTTCTATAAAAGTTTAATATATTAGTAAATTATTAAATAGTAATATTCAATAAATTTACTTAATTGATTAACTTTTCTTCTTGTGCATATAGAAACAAAAAATATATATCGAAACTATATTTTTACTTATTATGTATAACAAAATGTAGATATTCACAATGAAAATGCCCTGTTCTCCCAACCAACACTTCAAATCGCGGCAGGCAAATATGTGAATGGTCCTCTATATATACTGAAAAAATATAAGAGTTAAAAGGGACTGTTGTCACGATTCTAAATTTTAATAATTTTATCTTGCGCATGCCAACCTTGTACAAAGACCATGATAATTTTCCTTTTTTATTTTTTTTTTCAACTTTATTGGATATCCTTGAGGAACACAATGTCATAATGCGAACTTGCATCATACATAACCACTTTATTTATAACTCATTCCCCTTTTCGTCTACAATTTGATCATATGCTGAACAATATAATTTCTCTTATTCCTAAAAATGCACCAAATAATTATAAAATCAAAAATTGTAAAGCAGAAGTGATGCCATATATATACATTCGGAATCTCATTTTCCTTTCAATGATCTATTGAAATGATTTCTCATTCGCACATACAAGCGCGTGTGGATGTGTATATTACTTTATAACTCGTCTCTCTTAAATTGGACTGGATATAATAATCGACAATATTTGTGCTTCTTTTTTTTTTGGTGTCATTGATGATAAAAATGTGTCTCCATAGCATTATTTATTGTACACAAGGACAAGATGGATAGAAAATTAATCTGTGGGAAAAAAATAATCAACTCAAAGGCTAGGTTAAATCACATGAATCTTGTAATCATTAGTTATTATATATATGATCTTAGATACATAAAAATAAAAATTCAAACATATCCTAAGTCCAATTACATTTGTATCTGTAATAAAATTGTGGTCACAGTATTTACACATAAAAATATTCAAAGTTACAAAATGGATAAAATAAAGAAAAGTAAGTAAAAAACTTATATTTTTATTTCAAGCAACGAGAAAAAATTATTAAACAAACCATATTTTTATTGCAAACAAGAGGATTAGAAAATAAAAAAGAAGAAGTTCAATTAATGTACACAGATGGAGTAACTCCCTGTACACTGAAACTTCTTCATTTACAAGTCTAATTCTTGATGTATAATACAATACAGTAAGTGATGATTTCCTGAATTACCTAATTTTCCCTTACTCTCAATAAGGTGGCCTAGGATGTGCCCAAGCATATGCATCTTGATTCAACTGTCCACCATTTTGTAGTAAATTTGGTAACAAATTGTAATTCATTGACAGTGAAGAAGGATCAGGAATCCTGTGTTCAGCTTGGCCTCCACTGGTTCCGATTCGTGGTGGTGAATTCCCCGTCCCTCCGACCGAGGCTCCCACCTTGTCCTCGTCTTCAAGAGGCAATCTGTCATAAGTTGCATTAGTAAAAGTAGCAGCAATGACCATAACAGGCCCTGCTGCCATAAGTGGTCCAACGACACATCCCCCTACCACCTGCCCCTGACCTCCAGCCAGGTACACCTTCAACCCAGTGGCTCCTTGCGGCACTGGGCCGGGGAGGAAAGCCCCGGTTAGTGACAGAATTTCAAACCTGCCAGGGAGAGCCACCGCGGCACCAGGCTCAGCCGGCTGTTTGATTGTGACATTGGCTACTGATCCACTTCCACTCAATACACAGACGCCTCGTTGACGCCTTCTCGAGAATTGAGCTATGCTTTCCGCCACATCTGCGCCACCAGCCACCTCCATGACGTGGCTGCGCAGCACGTTTGGGTTTTCTCGGGTGACAAATATTGGTGGCTTTGGCTTGTTCTTTGATCCAGCTGGTCGGCCTCGAGGTCTACGAGTACCAACCTCTACAGCACCCTCATTAGGCTCGTCTCCTGTGTCTCTTTCTTCTTCATCGTCGCCTCTGCTGCTACTTCCTCCACTTTTTTCATTGATGAATAATTCTCTTTCACTTTTTTTCATCAGAGACCCCGGTTCAAAACCCGTTAACCCAACCTGTCCTGTCCACCACGGATTAGCCATGGATGAAATTTTGATCAATTCAGCTGGAAATTAATGAAGAAACACAGATCTTGATGATTGACCTTTGCCTCCTTTAACTTTCTTGATTAACTACAAACAAATTTCAAACCCTAATATCAGTCTTTTTTCTGATTTAGGACATGAATTCACTACAGTCTAAGATCTGTACACGTTTGATTAAAGATCATAGATAGATATATAGGAAGATAGAAAAATTTCATAACTTCACCTTTATCAAGTACAGTCAAATCTATCGCCCCTGATAAGAAGTAAGTTTTGAACCTAGCAAAAAGAGTTGTATCGATCTGAACAGGCAACCCGATTGAAAGTCAAAGGATTCATAGTAACCTCAGCCTCACGGACCTAATATCAAATTCTTTTACCCCGGAGGAATCTAGAGAGAGAGAGAGAGAGAGAGAGATTATAGCGTATAGAAATCTAAGAAGTTGAAGGCAAATTAAACCCACTAAACAGAATCAGGTAATAAACAGAAAGGATAATGGAATAAAGCAGGCAAAGATTGAAAATCTATTAATTATCAGTAAAAGTTACTACTGGAACATTTATTTGTAAAACCTCCATCTTTTCCTATGTTCCGATATGCTCATCATGCAGTGAATTGGGAAGCTAACATTTTTCTGTTCTTTATACTACTGTACTCACACACACTCTCTTTCTTTCTTGGTTATACTACTGTACTCACAGACACTCTCTTTCTTTCTTGGTTATTCTGTGAGAAAACTAGGGTTTGGAGTGGTGGGGTCGCGTGCAAACGGGCAGGTGGAGAGCACGTCGCTGTCTCGTGTTCCGACATATTGAACGGAGGGTGGACTCCATTGCATATTATTATATGTATATATTTATTTACACGTGTTTCATTTTGATAAGTAACTTAAGTCGTTGATTGTGAATCGGCCATCTTACCGACTGTTCTCTCAATATATTTTTTATCAATTAATATATTAACTTTATTGAGAAGACGATAAGGTGTAATATATCGGGATGTCAAATTATATGTCGACTTCACTCCATTTGCAAATAATGACATACCAAAGTGCTAAAAAGATAGCGTATGTTTCAATCCATTTTTCTAGAATTAATTTTTCATTTTCAATTGCATATTCTCCCATAAAATAATTTTACATGTAAACCTAAAATAGTTTTCTATTTTTTGACGACATAGTCTTCAAAAAAATCATTATTCCAATATCTATTTTTCCTAAAAAAAAAAAAAAAAAATGAGGCTCAAACCGGACCATAATTTGTTGACTGCAAATTCGAGATACTCACTATACATTTTTATATAAACACGAATGAGTTAATTTAATATTTTCTTCTTCAATATTAATAATCTTGTCTCAAATATAATAAATATTCTATGTTATGCTAATGCAGAGTCAGGAAAGAAAAAATTAGAAAATCTAATATTACATTAATTTTACTAATAAATAAATACGATTTAGCTTTAATCGTCATATGATAAAATTGTTTTTTTTTTTTTTTCTTTTCTTTGATAGAGATACAATTGTTCAGATTTGACTGTAGATAAAATGAAAGAGGCAATTCAAACTTGAAATTGATGTAAAAAATATTTTCCGATATCAAGTTCTGATGAGGAATCGTTTGAAGCTCAACTACTCATTAACTACTACTGCACCTTCACAAGAATTGATTACAATTCACGACTCTAATAAGTTGATTAGACAGACACAAATGAGTCAATGACTTCGAATTAATTACCATGTTTTTTTTATAATTATTATATACTTTTGAATAACAACCATGGTTTATTAGATAATTAGGAGAGGAATTATTAATTTATCGAGTACTCATTAACTTTATATTTGAAATATTGAATTTTAGATGGTTTTAAAATATAAACTAGCTAATGCAATGAAAAATCATCTGACTAACGTGATGCAATAAATCGAATCTCCCTAATTAATTCCATAATCACCTACTCGATGAATCAAAACTATTTTTGTTTATGAATTTGTTATACCTCTATATGAACTACGATATACAAAAGTGAATTAAGATCTATGGAAATTTACAAAAGATCACACGAACTATAGATCTCTATTCTTGGCCAAATTCACGATTTTTGTTAGCAAGAGTAAACATGTGTAGTCTCAATACGGTTCTCAAATCATTCAACTATTGGCCGAAATCGTTAAAATCTATAACAAAAACTCCTCATTAGATTATACTTAAAGTCAAAACAAGATAATTCTGCTTTGTTAAGTTCTCCAAAATCCGTGACTGTTCTTATGAATTATCCTAATTAAAATTATGCTGTCCTCTCCTTTTCATGTAGTCTTTGGCTTTCATGTTTGAGAGTTTTAATTTATAAAACCCTTCCACGCGTAAAATATGCTGAAAATATCCCTAGAACTCGAAGAAGTCCAAATGTCTTCAAGCTCGATAAAAACACGATAAAAACTTGAATAAAATAATTAGCACAAGGTCACAATTTTAAACTCATCATTTCGCACATACCTTGGGTGGTAACTTTGGACACATGCGCATATTGGGACATATAAAAGGAATCCTATCAACATTAGCGATGGCAAAAAAAAAATTGTCTCGCCCTGCACGGTATTGTCCTGCCCCCTAATGAACTGCTTGCGGAAAACATGATCCTTGTCCTGAAATCCTAAGATAAGAGAAAACTTATACTTTTCACTTTGCACATACCTAAGTTTCCAACAATTTTAAACTCATCATTTCACGCATACCTTGGGTGGTCATGCTTGACACACACGAGCATATTGGGACATAGAAATGGATATCTTATAAGTTGGTAAAATTTTCCATCTCACCATGCATAGTATTGCCTAGCTCTAATATAGCGAGGACAAAAAACATGATCATCGCCTTGAAATCCCCAACTCCACACAAAGTCTTTTTATTTTATTTTATATTTTCCAAATTAAATCGTATTTTAAAAAATGATCAATTAATCATATGAAGCAGTAAATGGAGATTTTTAATTCCCGTTACAAATCACCTCGAAAGTACCACTTTATATTGTGCCGATAGGGATGTATGGTAGGGATATAACACACTAGATCACGACATTTTCAATTGATAGTGAAACAATAAAATCAGAGTACATACCAATACCTAGTATGGGTAAAAAGATATATATATATATATATATATTTTTTTTTTCCCCCCAGGTCTACACCCCTGGGTCCAACTAATCCACTTACACAAATAGTTCCTTCCTAATTTTCCAGGAATTAGCCACTTCAACGGCCTTGAAACAGTTAGCAGTGAACCGACTCTCTTCCATAATAAAAAGAAATATATATGAATATTTCCCACCCCAATTTTCAAAGATATTTGACAACACGAGGATGTTAATAGCGGTCCGAACCCGTCCAGCCCGTTGCTAATAATAACAAATAAGTTAATTAACTTAGTTTCAATATCAAGAAACCAAAGAACTTCCACCATAGTGATGGCAATGGACTGGGCTATGGCAGCTGCTGTCCCCTGCCGAATCCCCACTTATGGAATGGGAGAGGATAAAGTAGGGAACTCTATTTCCCTATTTATTTTTATTATTTTTGAAAATAAAATTTCTGCTGCAATTTAAATTTTAAAATATAGAAAAAATAGTGAAAATAAAAATTGAGTGGGATCCATATTCTTAGTTCCCGAACCAAGATGGGATGGCACATGGATAAGGGCATTTTGCCATCCCGGTTTCATTTCTAAGCTTACCTCTTACATATTTCCTTACAACGGACCAAAAAGTAGATGGAAAAAATCTTTGAATGTTACTAATGAATTAATTTCTATTTGAAGAATAAAATTTTGGAATGGGTTGGGTAGTAACTCAAGCTTCGATAATTTTCAGTTTTAAACAAACTTAATTTTAATAGATCCGACTATGTGAATGATATTTTATCTTTTTAAGTTAAAAAAGAAAGAAAGAAAGAAAGAACCCCCTAACAACATATAAACAATAAATAAATATAAATAATGATGTCCTCTGGTTTAATTGAGATGACATCGGTAAAACCTTATCCCCTAAAATATTTCTTATTAGTCAACTGACATTTTAATAACAATGGTAACGAACTTGTAGTGATAATTTTTTTTAATGAGTTAGCTAACCTTATAAAGAATAAAAAAGTTCAAGACTGATTCATTATGTCCTTGAACAAGAACTTCCCTTCTTTTCATAGTTTCATATTATTATTATTATTATTGTGTAGAAAATTTGATGCGTTAATTAATCAGATCAGAATCAAATTCAGCACCATACAAATCTTATATTATTTAGTATGTTATGATGAAATGACAAGAGGAGTCATAAGCTTGAATAAATATGAAGATATTATACTAGGATATATTTCTCGATTTGTTGTGAATTACGTAATAGGGAGTATTTAAAAAAAAAAAATATTTGATATGAAAGACCTAATTAGATCCAATTTCTCAATGTTAGGCTCGAGAATTCATCCAAACACCTCATTTGGACCTTACGTCAAATATTCACTTATAAAATAGTTTATTTGTGTTCATATGATATTCTGCATCAAAACGTGCTCGAGAGAGATAAAAAATTGTTGGTGTAAGGTAAGCATACAATCAATAATGACAAGCATCAATAAACAGTATTTTAATGAATAATGTTATTCAACATCATTGGTGCTATAACACTAGATTGAGTGGTGCTACGTGATAGATTCAATAAAATGTAAAATTAAATGACTCGTTTAATTGTACTTTTTATTTAATGTGACATTAGTGTCATTTAGTTTGGTATGGTGCTAAATAGTTGATAAATAGTAGAGGCTCCGCCAGCACATGAATATATATAAGACAAATTAAGATCAAAAATCCTGATGAAACAGGGTTTTTTTTGTCCCGGGTCAAATTCGAGACAACCCTGATTGGAGGGAGGGCTGACAGTCCAATCAGGGCTATCCCGAGTTTGCCTGGGACAAAAAACCCTATCCATGTAGTAGCTTTAAATTAAGATGTTGCACATACCCATGGACTCAGGAAAAGATTATAAAAAGACTTGTCTTGAGTCCAACATGGGACACATATTCCAATGTCATTGAGAACAACTCTTGCGTTCAAACCCAAAATTTCAAAGGCACCAACCCAACTTTTCCTTGCTTCAATGTTAGCCTATTTATCTGTATACTACACACACACACACATAATTGATATATATATATATATATATATATATATATATATATATATAACCAAATACTAAAATGTTGAACATAAAAAATTTCAATCATATTTGGTGTTCATCTTTTTTCGCATCTTAGTTGTATTTCACATGATATTCTTTCATTGTACAATTAAAAAAAAAAAAAAAAATTTGCAGTCAATGATTTTTTTTGACAGCACTGCAGGTGTCAACAAGGGTGACAAAAAATGGGTGTACAAATGACATAATTCAAAAAAATTTAATTTTTAAAACTTTGACAATGAAACAATACTTGAATTATATCCCGTCCCGTGGCAATCCTCGTGAAAATTGAGGTAGCACGCGAGCAGCACTCGGCCCCACCCACTTGAGAAAATCTTGAAATTCTTTAGTAAACTGTATACGCAAAGACAAAAAATTGTACAAGAGAAATAGACATTGGACACTAATTTTATTTGACACAATATGGGTAGCTATGTTAAACATATTGTATTATTCAAGAGCATCCAAATTCACGTCAATCAAAGAAACTTCTTCAGTTAATGGTGACAAATGAATTAATTACATTAGAATACCCGTACGTGTCAAATTGAAAATTCCTGATACACGGGAATGGTATGAAAATCAACTTTCTAATACATTTGATGTGCACTTCAATCAACAGTTCATGGAGAAGAATAAATAATTAGATACGAATTACCCATCGCCTATCATTTGGCCTTCGACTCCTTATCCAGTGTTTTATCTCAAGGGAAATGGATGCCAAAAGACAAGCTATAAAACTACCGAATGCATAGCATCTCTTATACGCCTTGCTACTCTACTTTAACATACAAGATATACAAGAGGATCCCGCAAACAAAAGACATCTAACAGAGATAATTTGCTCAGAAGGCTGATTTTTTATTTTCCTTTCATCCTCCATTTTTTTTTTTTTTTTTGGTGGTTGCAAGTAATTTTTTGGGCAACTTTTTATCTCTCTCTAACTCTCTTCTATCCTGTTCCAAAAGTAGGCATGGCAGGACCACAAGAACTTGTTATAATCCGGACCAAATTTGAAACAAGTTTATTGCGATAAGTGGAAGATGATACTGAATTAATCCAATACCAAATTGTTGGAAAAAAAATAAGAGATTAAACCATAATATGAAATAATTGATCACAAGAACACAAGACTAAAATACTTTGCAGAGAATGAATATTTTATTATAATATGGAGAAAGAATACAAAAAAATTGTGTTTATAATTTGTCTAATTTGTAATGAGGTTAAACAACTCAACTAAATTGTAGAGAAGAACCAAATATATTTAGGAAACAATTCAAACCCTAAAAGTAGAGTTGTAAATGAAATAGCATGCCCAAAAACTTCCTTATCTTGATTTTTTTTATGTCCAACACATATTTCAACTCCCAATAGGGTTTTCAAATTGAATTTTAACTAGAATTTGTCCAATAAACTTCGAATAGGATTTCAAAAGTATTCCAAATAATTTTTTTCTGAATATGTACTTTAATTAGAACTCTCGGTTACGTTCAACAAAGAATTCAACTCATACCTAAATTCTAACAATCTTCACATTGACACGAATTCCGCTGCAATAAACAAAACCTAAAAAAAATTCTCCACCTTGAGACAAATTCCACTACAAGGAATAAAATTGAACTCTTCAATGAAAAACACAAACAAACTTCTCCATCAACAATTCTGACTGAAAATGTTTTTCACCTGTGCTACCCTAACTAAGGCAAAACTCAACAATTGAGTATTAACAAAATTTCAAGAAATACACTGGATACCAAAATTACTTAAATCACGAGCAACAAAATTAAACGTGATTAATAATCACCAAACAAAGCTCAAGCAAGCCCTGTAACAGAATCACAACTAAATGCATCAAAAGAAAAATCTTGGCTAAAATCAATACCCTTAACCACATTCAAATCATCAATAAAATTAGTAGAATTGTACCTATATGGAAGCTTATAGCCAAAAATGGGTTTATTTCTAGCAATTGAATATGCTGACACCGTCGATAATGGTGGCAAGACGGGTTTAAATTAAATTGAGATGTATTCTTAAAAGAAGACCCAAAATTAGACTTCAAATGTACAAAAGCCAACTCTAAGTCCACCCGAGTTTTTAAAATATGCTGATTACTCAAAGATTCTGTATTACCCTGCGAGTTATTTAAATAGGATTTTATATGTCCCATCAGCACAACACGGGCTCTTTTGATAACTTTCAGAACTCCACCTTCAACAGTGTATCTGTGTCCTTTTGAATCAAGAATACTTAAGAAGATAAGACTTCTCTTGAGATCTGGAACGCGTTTCACTGCATCAAGTGCTCTAACCTATTGGGAATAGGAGAGGTCTAGGCTTTAAAAAAATAAGTTCTCATAATGCTACCCTATCTATTACCAAGTTGTACCTATCTCTAACAAGACTAAGAATGTAGGAACCTTAGGACAGAAATCATATGTGCAACATAGATCTCTTCAACCTAAGGTTCAAAACTTTGGACCTAGAATTAATCCAAAGTTCATTCCCACTTGTCACAATTGTGGTGAGTTAGGTCACATGATGCCTAGGTGTCGTAAGCCCATGGTCAGGAACAACAAACAAGATCTCACTACTCATGTTAGATTATCGACAAATAATGTGAGCCACTTGACTGATATGTTTTGTTATTTGACTAAGATGACATTTTCTTTTAAGAAGATTTGTGTCAAAAAGAGTGAACTCTCAGATCAAAGTGATGTTATGAATTATGGTGTTACTCGTGTTGTTCTTAAAGGTAAGAACAATTGTGTTCCTCATTGAATAGGTCTTCGGGTGCATGCATTTGCATTATTTATGGAATCTACATATTTATGCATGCACTCTAAATCGTTTCCTTATCTCATTGTATTATAAAATCAAACAAAAATAAAATAAAAGGAAAAAGAATTTTCAAGACATAACACTTTTAAATGATATCCTTCAAATATGTTATCTTGTGATCAAGTGCTAATAAAATTAAATAATGGTGAATAAAGTTTCTATTAACTTTGTTTAGAACTTAATTTGAAAATGTAACATCTATACTACACACATTAAACTTTTGTGAGTGAGTTTTGATCCAATTTGAAGTCAGTCATTAGTATGGTGAGGTGACCTTGAACATGAGTTGTCATTTAACTAGCTAATCTAAGCTTTTGCATGTTATCCAAAAGGAAAAGATTTGAATTTAATGGAAAAAGTGAGATACATCTTATACTTTTATTCGTAGTCTTTATGACTCGAGTAATGAAGTCTGCTAGTACCTTAAAATCTGGTTCCCTATAGTCATCGGCCTAAAGCTCGTTACATGAGTCATTTAGTAAGATTAATAAAGAAAAGTGCATAAATAAGAAAGAAAAAGCTATACAACGTAAAATTAACATGAGCTTCTTGATTAAAAGGTATTATTTTATTGGGTTTGACTTTCATAATTTTAGAAAAATATTCATTTACTAGTGATTTCTTGGTATGTCCTTTTTCATTGATTTAAGATTTTTGAGTCATGCTTACATGAGATTAGTGACACTTTTAGACATGGGCTACTTATACAATTTACTACATACAGATTTAGAATAAGTTATGTGGGAAAAGTTCACTCTTTATGAATTATACCTATAGAACTATTCATGTGATCAAGTGTTTGAGCTTTCAAGAAATGGTGTTATATTTAAAAGTCCATTAAAAAAAATCCATTCTTTCATCTCATGGTTTACATAGTGTGACCATGTGATTAGTTTTCCACTCATTCCTCTGTGTTATTCATGATTATGTTACACGTTTTCCTTTGTTATTCATGACAAAAGAGGGAGATGTTAGTATTCATTTCAGGGAGGTGAATAGTATATAAGTTAGATGGAGTAAGTTGTTTTTGATTTTGATATTTGAGTTAGTGGAAGAAATATTTTTTATTGATGATCTGACTAGCATGATTTGATAGATTTTCCATATTGATATCATGTTTAGTGTTTTATATGACATCAATA
Source organism: Osmanthus fragrans (assembly GCA_019395295.1). Lineage (NCBI taxonomy): Eukaryota > Viridiplantae > Streptophyta > Magnoliopsida > Lamiales > Oleaceae > Osmanthus > Osmanthus fragrans. The sequence goes on along the minus strand of CM033355.1, from coordinate 14,457,039 downwards.
TCATATTTTGAGTTATTAGTTCGATGATGAATATATACATCTCAACTTTTCATGTTTTATTTTTTAAGTTGTTGATGCACATAGTGTTGCATATTTTTGTATTACACGTGTTTTACTTGCATTGTTTATGTGACTTAGTTATATAATTTATTGTAAGTTTCCTCTTACTTTTAAACTTGGTATTGTTTGATTTTATGTGTTTCAAGAAATAGGTATAACAAACTGTTGAGTTGAAGTTTGGGTACTGAGTCTTTGGGCTGATTCAGAGAAATATACATTTGCCGACCAAGAAAATTTAAGTCAAGTGATAGTAAACATTTACTAACCATATTAGATTGGTCGAAGAAAATCACATTTGCCAACTAAGAAAATTTAAGATAGTGAATTTGAACCCATGCAGCTTACATTTCCCCACTATAATTTCGGTAAACGCGAGTTTATTTTTTTTAAAAAAATTAAACCTCTGATGTAATCTAAATTCCAAAAAAAATTGAAAGTTCAACTCAAACACAATGTACCAACAAAAATTCAAAATCAAGAAATATCTGAAATCACATAGCAGCTTCACAATTGAAAGCTTCTAGCAAAGTACAAGCAAGGCAAACTAATACACTGTATCTTTACAAGATAATTTTTTTTTTAAACTATGAGTAACTACATAAACAAATGTAGTCTAGAACAATCGTATAGGTAACAAAAAACCTAGTCAAGTTCCAAAATATGAGAAGACTAGTGCAATCTAAAATAGTAGAATAGGCAATAACAGAGTACCTACCATAATGATATAAAGACATGTAAATGTGGTAGAAGAAGAACTCCAAAGTAATGATCATCATATACATGAGATGATGGATGTGAGTAGTGTATTCTAGCTATAACATCTTGTTGAACTTAACCGTGTAATGTGACACTTTTGTTGTCACTTAACCAATATTTTTGGTTTATCATTTAATTACATGTTTTTGGTTTGGTCTAACTTAAGTAATGATAGAAAGTTAGACAACTTCTTGCAAAGAAGTTCAAGACCTTGTCTTGCATTCAATCAGTCGTGTTTGATGGAATCTTTACCAAGATCTTCACGTGTGAAACAGTGAAGGAGGCTTAGGGGAAATGCAAGGACAAGGCAAATGCAAGTTCTCAAACTTAGAAGGGAGTATAAAGCATTGAAGATGAAGGAGGTTGAATCCGTCAAAATTATTCAGATGAACTGATGAAAGTGGTGAACAAGATAAGCTGTTAGGGGATGAACTACTTGATAAATGTGTGGTAGAAAAGGTCCTTATTAGTTTGTCTGAGAAATTTGAAGCTCAAATCTCTTCACTTAAAGATTTCAGATACTTGTCTACAATAACCTTGTCTGAGCTCATAATCGTTTTGCAAGCCACTGAGCAAAGAAGGTTATTTAGACAGGAAAAACAAGTTGAAAGAGCCCTATTTGCCAAGGAAAAATATAAAACTCAAGCAAGTTTTGGAGGGAAGAAGCCACAAAACGAGAAGAAGAAAAGTTAAGGTAGTAGAAATGCAGGTAAGAATGAAGGTTTTCTACCGTGTCCTCATTGCAAGAAAATCAGTCATTCTCCAAAATGGTGTTGGTACAGGCCAGGAGTCCAATGTAGAGCATGTAAACAATTTAGACATGTTCAAAAAGTATGCAAAAATCAGAAGGAAAAGCAAGACACAGCTGGCTAAAATGGCAGAAATCATCTGGAGGAGCACTTGTTCACGGCTATGAATGTAAATGCTTGCAACAATGATGAAACTGGTTGCTAGACAGTGGATGTATTCATCATATGACCTCTAATCCCTGTATCTTTGTCAAGCTAGATGAAGGCTACAGATCAAGAGTTTAAGTTGGGAATTGGGAGTTTGTTAAAGTGAATGGAGTTGGTGAAATTTTAGTGTAGACTTCATCAGGTACTAAGTACATTTCTGATGTTCTTTATGTGCCTAATATTGATCAAAATCTGATTAGTGTTGGTCAACTGATTGAGAAAGACTATACACTAATTTTTAAGGATAAATGATGTACTATATTTGATTCACAAAATTAGGAAGTGATAACTATTGGAATGAGGTATAGAAACTTTCCTTTAGAGTGGAAAAATATGAATAATCAGGCACTTGCATGCACTGAAATTAAATCTTCCTTGTGGAATAAACGGTTTGGACATTCTAACTACAAATCACTTAAACAAATGCATGAATTGGAACTAGTAGAAAGCATACCTAAAATCAGTAGTGTTGATGGATGTGTGTGTGATGTCTGTCAATTGGGAAAGCATGCTAGGTTGTCATTTCCTAAAAATCAGTCTACAAGGTCTTCGAACAAACTGCAGTTTATCCATTCTGATGTGTATGGTCCTATGAGAACTCCTACTTTAAATGGTAGCAAGTTCTTTGTGCTATTTATTGATGATTTGACAAGAATGTGTTGGGTGTATTTTCTGAAGTTTAAGTCTGATGTTGCTGGTGTATTTCGAAGGTTTAAAAACCTTGTTAAAAATTAGAGAAGTTGCAAAATTAAGGTTATAAGATAAGATAATATAATAGAGTATTGCTGCAGCCAGTTTGATAAATTTTGTGCAGACATGAAATTTAACATCAACTAATGGTTTCTTATTCTCCCCCAGCAGAATGGTGTTTGTGAAAGGAAGAATAGAACCATTACGGAGATGACTAGGTGTCTTATGTTGGAGAAAAAGGTACCTAAAGAATTCTGGGCTGAGGCTGTAAATACTTCAGTCTATTTACTCAATAGGTTGCCTACTAAATATTTAGACAAAAAGATACCATTTGAGGTCTGGTATAGAACAAAACCAGATATGTCTCATCTGAAGGTCTTTGGAAGCCTTTGTTATACACATATACCTGATGTGAAGAGGGATAAATTCAGTCAAAAGATTGGGGTTGGAGTCCTAGTTGGTTATTGTAGTAATGCTAAAGGCTATAAAGTACTCAACCTTCTTAGCAAGAAGGTGATTGCCAGCAGAGACATCAAAGTTGATGAAGAAGGCTCATAAAACTGGGATTCATCGGTAAGCAATCAACCTGAAGTTTCAAATGTTATTCCTCCAGCAATTGAAACAATAACATTTGAAACTGATGTCAATGAAGTAGAAGAAGAAAGAATTGATAATGATTCAGATTCTAAGAATAAAGTTCAAAGGACTAGATCATTGGCTGATGTGTATGCTAGATGCAATTCAACTTAACTAGAACCTTCAAACTTTGATGAGGCAGAAAAGTCTGAAGAGTAGAAAGATGCTATGAGGGAAGAGCTAAGCATGATTGAGAAGAATGAAACGTGGGTGCTAGTTGATAGTCTAAAAAATAGAAATGTGATAGGTGTCAAATGGGTGTATAAAACTAAATTTAACCCTGATGGTTCCATCAACAAGTTGAAAGCCAGGCTTGTTTTGAAGGGATATGCACAACAATTTGGCATTGACTTCACAGATACTTTCGCACCAGTAGTAAGATATGAAACAATCAGATTATTGTAAGCTATTGCTGTTCAAGAAAAGGTGGAAAATTCATCAGTTGGATGTTCAGTAAACCTTTCTAAATGGCTACTTAAATGAGGAAATATTTGTTGAACAACCTGATGGTTTTATAGTGCTTGGAGCTAAGGATAAAGTCTATCAGTTGAAGAAGGTTTTGTATGGTTTGAAACAGGTTCCAAGAGCCTGGTACAACATAATTGATGATCATTTGAGCTACTTAGGTTTAAGCAAAAAGTGTTAATGAACAAACACTTTATATCAAGCATCTTGAGGAAGAAATGATTGTCATTTCCTTGTACGTTGATGATCTCCTGATAACCGACAGCAATGAAGCTCTAATTGAACAAGTAAAAGATGAAATGAAGCAGGCTTTTGAGATGAATGATCTCGAAAAAATGCAGTATTTTCTCAGCATGAAAATAAGTCAGTTACATGAAGGAATTTTTGTATGCTAAATGAGATATGCTAAGGAGATGCTAAAGAAATTTAGCATGGAAAATTACAAGCAAGTTAGCACACCTTTGGTTTAAAATTTGAAGTTAATGAAGGATGATAAAGGTAGGAAGACAGATGAAAAGATCTATAGAAGCTTGGTAAGAAGTCTTTTGTATTTAACCATCACTAGACTTGAAATTACCTTTGCTGCAAATCTGCTTTCCAGATTCAGACAAGAACTAAGTGAAGTACATTTTTAAGCTGCTAAGAGAGTCCTTAGATACATCAAAGGAAATGCAAAAATGGGAATTTGGTATAGAAAGTCAAAAATTGGTTGGCTATACTAACAGTGACTGGGCTGGTTCCTATGATGACATGAAAAACACTTCTAGTTATGCCTTTTATTTGGGGCCAAATATTATCTGCTGGAATTCAATAAAGCAAAAAAGGTTGCTCAATCAACTGCTGAGGCAGAGTACATTGCAGCTTCAGAAGCAACTAATCAAGCCATTTGGTTGAGGAAAGTTTAGAGGATCTTAACTAAAAACAAATTGATGCAACTGTGATTTATTGTGATAATCAGTCAGCTGTTCTCATGGTTAAAAATTCGATGTTTCATGGTAGAATAAAACATATCAAGATCAAGTATCATGCAATCAGGGAAGCACAAGAATATTCTGAAGTGAAGTTGGTACATTGCTGTTCTACTGATCAATAAGCTGATATATTGACAAAATCATTGCCAAAGGAAAGATTTGAAACACTAAAAAGATGTCTTTTTGTTTCCAACAAAAGTGTCAAGGAGGAGTGTTGAACTTAACCGTGCAATGTGACACTTTTGTTGTCACTTAACCAATGTTTTTTGGTTATCATTTAATTACATGTTTTTGGTTTGGTCTAGCTTAAGTAATGATAGAAAGTTAGGCAGCTTTTTACCTACTTTATGTTTAGTATTGTGAAGTATTATATGTAGTATGATTATGGTTAAAACCATTTTTTGTATTGTATCTAATTTTGGCTATATATACAACCTTGTAAAACATTTGAAGTAGAATGAAATCATCCAAGTTTCTTCTCCTCTTGTTTGTTTAAACATTTCTCTTTAATTTCCGGTGAGAATTGATCCAAACCGGTAAGTATAGATCAAACCGGTAAGTTTATGTTAAATACGGTATTTAAAGCCATTAAGGTTAAATACGGTATGCAAACTTGAGTGAAATCCGTAAGGGTGAAATATGGTATTGACACTAGAAGTGAAATCCGGTATTTATTCTAAAGTGAAATACGGTAAGCCTTGTCCAAATACGGTAAGTGAACTAAAATCGGTGATGCGAACCCCGTAGCAACGGTGACTACGAAACCCACAACTAGATTGATGTGGAACTCAAGAACGTCAATGAAAACCCGATTTTGGACTTGAATCCAACGAAGTGAACCAAAAAATCCAACGATAACAAGATGCGCTGAACCCCTTGTTACACAATGAAGAACTCTCGATCCGATCTTTGAACACACAAGAATTGATTCTGGAAGTTCGATTTGTTGTTCAATGAAGAACAAAGTAGAAAGCAAAAAGCCTCTCAATTAATTCAATGTCAAAAGTTCCCAAAGTAACAACAATGTTAAGTATTTATACTAGAGCTCTAAACCTAGTAAAAAAGTACATAAGGCAACAAATAATGTCAAAATATGGAAATAACTAGAATTTTTAGGAAACTAGGACTATCGTCAAAATTAGGAAATTTGCGCAAATTTTATAACCAAGCAATCGCTTGGTTATCTTCTAAGCGGTCTCTTAGAAGACCTTTTTCCATTCCATGAAGTTTCGGTAGCGGTTGGGCGACCAGTTGACCCTTTACTCTAAGCGGTCACTTAGAAGTTCCAGCTGACCTCTTACTTCGGTTGCTTGTATCGTGTTGATCCAATTGATTCCCGGTCTCGATCCTAACATGAAACTTGCTCCATTTTGCGTCCCGAACATAGTTTCATCAATAGTGGCTTTGACGAGTATCCTCAATGCCTCTTTGACTCGTTTTGCTCTCGATCGCGTCGTTGCCCCTTCTTCGATTATCAACAGGTCTCAGTTTGGGCTTGCATTTGTGACTCCCGCATCCCGGATCATATCATCCGGTATTCTCAAATACGGTTAGTTTTTCTGTTTGTTTTTCCATCCTCTTTGAATAAAAAATCCAACACACCTGGCATAATCTCTTCTAACAGATCAATGATACGCTCATTCTAGCTCTAGAAAATATTTACAACTTACTAAAGCTTGAAATTTTCTTGTTGGGCCATGTTTGTATGAAATGTAGCACATGGAACATTTGGCCCCAGTCCAAATCCTGTAGTTACAAGAAGATGTGCCAAGGACCTGATTCGGAATCTCATTAGCAGTGAGTTGTATTCCTTGACTCTCACTCTCCTCTCCCTCAACATGTGCATGTGTGGTTGTATGCCTACCATCTCCTTCTATATGATAACATAAAAATATTAACGTAAATAAGGTAGTAAAAATCTGTAGTTCAACGAGGAACAGACTGCCAAAGCAAACAAGATGGCATGGTCATCTCGAAGAACCTAATCTTAAAATCTATCATTGGTTCCAAATCTACTTAGTAACTTGTTGTCCACTATTAAACTTACAGAAAATCTTAAATTTTTCTCCTACATATTGTGAATTTTAGGAATTGGACTTGAGCAAGATGATTGAAAATACTAAGTAGTGTGTGGTACTCGATTCGCCTCCTTAGAGTTGATGAATCTCTCGGAGAAATACTCAAAATACCAATCATATCTTAATAAGCCTGTCAAATAGGGATTTGATTCAAGTGTTAATAATAACAGTGCAATCATGTTTATGGCATTATAGATTAGGCCATCTAAATTTCTTCTATTTGAAAAAGTTGTTTCCTTCATTATGCAGTAATAAAAATCCAAAGTTTTTTAGTTGTGAGATATGTCAATTATTTGAACACGTTCGAAACACATCCAAGTCAGTTATACAAAGCATTTCAACTTCACTTGTTCATTCATAGTGATATATGGGAGCGATCTATAGTCAATAATATGATAGGAGCCACATGGTTTGTGTCCTTTATTGAAGATCACACTTGAACTACTTAGATATTTTTAATGATAGAAAAATATGAAGTTGGGTAAATCTTCAAAAAAGTTAGCTCTATGGTCCATACTCAATTCCGGGCCAAAATCCAGGTTTTTAGAATTGACAAAGCCGAAGAATACTTCAACACTGTTATGGGAGATTACCTAGTGAATATTGGAATAATACATCAAAGCTCGTTAATAGACAGCCCACAACAAAATCAAATGGTGAAAAGAAAAAATAGAAACCTTCTAGAAGTTAATATATCTCTCATGTTCACATCCATATGTGCCAAAATACTTCTGGGGAAAGTGGTTCTCATTGCTAGATATCTCGTTAATACGATTTCCTCTAAGAACCTAAAATGACCATGTCAAACACTTATTAGTACCGATCCTCAAACTCGAATAACCTCATCCTTACCCTAAAAGTGTTTGCTTGCTCTCCTTTTGTTCATGTTCACCAACACAGAAGCACACTTTTTCATAGAGCGTTAGTGCTTATTCCTCAATTATTCTCCAAATAAAAAAGGCTAGGTTACAAAATGCTATTCACCAGTCACTAGGAAATTTTACAATTCTATGGATGTCTCTTTCCTTGAAAACCAACCATTCTATCCCAAAACTCATATTCAATGGAAGAAATTAATTACTCTAAGAATATTAGTAATGGAAAAATAAGTATAGATCTTGCCTAATTCCGTCATTGTGCCATATTAACTCATTCCCAAAATGGAGTCAGGATCTACTTTCCTTACACAACCTAACAAAGAATTACTTGTTTATTCTAGGATATAGAAAACTCAAAAAGAGCTAGAGCACCTTATTCTCCCCAAGCAAAACCAAGAATCCATTCTAAGTTCGGAAAACCCTGAACCTCTACAAGGTAACACAATTCTTTAAGCTTGCCAGGATGTCTCTTCCACTAATGACTTTGATATACCTATTGCCAAGAGAAAAATTGTTAGATCTTGCACACAACACCTATCTCTAATTTCGTATCTTATGAAAGATTATCCTCAGGTTGTTGTGCTTTTGCTACTAATCTCTCAAATATAGAAACTTCAAACAGTATTCGAGAAGCTCTTAAAACACAAACGTGGAAGCAGGCAGTTGAATCTGTGCACTTGAGAGAAATGATACTAAGTCTCAAAATTGCTAGATGGGAAACAACTTGCAGGATGCAAATGGATCTTTAATGTTAAATACAAGTCTAATAGCAGGGAAGATTTGTATAAAGACAGATTGGTTGCTAAAGGTTTACTTAGACATACATAATTGACTACATAGTGATGTTTGCCCCTGTGGCTAAGCTTAATAGTGTCCGAGTTCTATTGTCATTGGCAACCAATTTCAATTGGCATCTTCACCAATTGGACAATAAAAACGTGTTCCTCAATACTGACCCAGGAGAGGAAGTTTACATAAATATTCCTTTGGGACTTGAAAGCTAGCCGTTCCGAAAATTTTCGAAAAATCTTGATCTGGGTTCAGAAAAAACGAACCAAACAAACACCATATCTACCAAGGATAGACCCAAAACTTCATTCACTTGGTTCCCATAAGTTTCACTCCACAAATGAGACTCTAATGGTGGTGGTATTAGCAATCCACAAAGCTATGAAAAAGAAGAAGAGATAACAATGGTTGCATCTCACTCATAACCTCCAAAGGCCCTCGACTATCTCCCTCTTTTCTCTCCTCTCCATTGCTACAATACACAGAGAGAGAGAAATAGGTTGCAGGAGGATAAATATATAGATTGGGTGTTAGGTCACTTAATTGGGCTAACAATATGGGCCACAATAAACTAAAGCCTAAACCAACAAATGGGATACCAAAAACTAAGGAAAACTTAATAGGAATCCGGCTAAGACTCACATATCCATCATCAAAAAATCCAACTCCATCTTGGGCCATCCAAAAGTATAGGTTTTTTCTGAGTCGAGCTAAGTTTATGGTGTCGATAATTATCCATCAACTGTTTTAAATAATCGCTCGTATTTATTGTGTATCAAAACCCAACAATTCTCCACTTTGATTCTCAATAAATCTACAAGCAACCAAAACACAAAGTTTATACTTGCATAATCAGGGTAACCAATAAAATTAGTATCACAGACCTTACCTCATGCTTCGGACCCAAAACACATACCATATCTGCTTAATATGCTCACCATGGCTAAGGTAAAAAACACTTAACTAGAAGAAGATATTCACAGTAATCAATCAAGAACAAATAAACATGCGATGACAATATAATATAGGATAACACACAGATCTTTTCAAATATGCTCACACAGAACAATATACTAACACCAAGTTAATCAAATACACGGTCAAACACATATGCAACAAATATCTCCTCTCATCGCCCACCATGCTCACTAGATTGACCACTCAACTCATGTCTAACTGGTAAAACACAATAGATCTTAAGTCTACGGGACAATCTTTTATCACCACATCACTTCTCCCAATCTCAGTGGATAATGGGTCTCTACCTAGCATAAGTGATAGATGTGTCTCTCTCATACTCCATCTGGTCAGGGTCTCTTCACAGATAAAGGTTCCAAACTTTTAATCACTTCTCTACTCGTGATCCAAATGTCACATTCCATGTCCCTGGTATAAACCACAATGTATCTCTAGGCATCTATACTCCACATTACCAATAGACATCATCATTGTAAGTTCCAATAGACATCATCATTGTAAGTTCATCACAAACTTACTATGGCAAATCAATACCCTTCGCCGACCATAAAGGTTAGGGCTCAACTTAAGTTGACCCATGCACCACAATGTTACTCCAATCACCAATGCTCAAAAATCAATAAAGGAAATGGTGAGGGTGAGAATAGAAGAAAAGGATGGTTACTTCACTATACTCACAAAAGAGACTCACAAAGAGAAAAAAGATAACTCTACAAGGCTGTCTCACACAATCTCACAAACCACACAAGCTCACATAGATAAAAGAGAAAATGGTTGTCCCTATTTCTTCTCACTATCACTCTCTCACACCACTCAAAGAGTAAAAAGAAGTACGCCATAGATCTCAATCCACTATGCATTCACACATATTACACAAAGTAATAAAATCACTCTAATTCATGCTATTACATACATTAAACATATTGAAATTAACATATCAACATTGCAATAAAATTAAGTGATCACACATGCAGAAATGATTACACACAGATGTATATGCAGTATATAAGTTTACTCTCAACAAACCTCACTAGGGTCATCACTCGACCCTATAGCCACATTTGCCTCACCTCTCTGCTTATCTTTCCATTTATTATCATTCCTAGGACAATCTATATCACCATATCCAAAATACTGTAGTTAAAACACATCTTACTTTTAGCACTTGCCTTAGACCTACATATGCTATCAATACCAAATAATGACCACAAACAAAGTATGATATGATCTAGCATAGAACAATTTCGAGGCAGATTTTGTTTCCTTTTCGCAATAGTTTTATTTAGCCTAGAATTCTTATCTTTTGGTAACTTTCCAAAATTTTGGACTTTATTCCGTTTTTAATTAATTTATAAGTTTTTCATATAATTAGGTTTTATTTTCATTGTAAATATTAAGTTATTGATTATTATAAATTTAGAATTTTCTCTCCAATGTTCTTCGTGAACACCTTTCAAACTTATTAAATATAATTGTTATATTTGTGGCATTCAACCCTTAGACTTATCAAAGGATTAGACATCTTTTGTGGCATTCGTAAATCGAGGTTCGTTGGTTTTGTAATCAAGAGATCTTTCATGTTTCGTTCTTATTTGGTTGCTTGGTTCAATAATTTGGGGGTCGAGATCCTATCGTCTGCAACCTGAATTTGGGGCATTTCCGGCGTTTTCAATTCATTCCGCGAGTTCCATGCGATTTCACCATCCGAGATCTCATCAAGTGGTATCAAAACTCGGGCTCCAGATTCAGGTTCTATCTTTTTTTCTTCTTTTTGAGTCTTTTTGTATTCAGTAAACATTTTGAGTATTTGATTCAAAAATTTAAAAAAAAAAAATTCAAAAGTTGTTTTTGGACTATTTAAAAGTCCAAATTAAGTTTCGTTTGTTTTATTAGTTTTCTAGTTGAATTCCCGAGTTATAACAAAAAAATTCCAAAAAAATTTATTATTTAATTCCGGGAATTTTCAGCAGTTTTCAATTTTCTATTTTTGAGTAAAAAAATTGTTAATTCTGGAAATTGTCAATATTATACTATCTTGTCTAAATCCAAAAGTCTGTTGTGTTCATTCAAATCCAAAAATTAAGAAACATTTTCTTGAATTAAAAGAATTCTCGTTTGAAATTTCATCAAATCAATTTTCTTCTTCTTTGAGTCTTCTTGATTATAAAATTCAATCACAACCGGTTTGAATACCACAAGAAATTGAGTGATGCACGAGAGGATAAAAGTGAGGTAGAAATATTTTAGAAGTTAGGATGTCGAATGAGGTGATCCGATGGTTTGAAAGATTGCTTGAGGATGTGACTAAAATGTTTGGTAGGTTAGAGGCATCGATGCCAAATGGTCATAGAGGACACTCAAATGCAAGGAGACCGGGTAGGAGAGAGCCTAGGAGGGAGTTGCATGATGATTATGAGTATGGTAGTGATTTGGATGAGGATGTATCAATGGTAGGTGAAATGGGTAGGATGAGAAATAGAGGTGGTAGGTTTGAATGAAGGGGTAGGAATAACTTTGGAGATGATGTAAATAGGAGTATGTGCAATAGCAAGACAACAATTCCTTTATTCAAAGGAACGAGTGATCCGGAGGCATACTTGGCATGGGAAGAAAAGGTGGAGCTCATATTTGATGGCCATAACTACTTTGAGGAGAGAAAGGTAAAGTTAGCTGTAACTCAATTTGTAGATTATGCTATAATTTGGTGGCATCAGTTGTCAACATCTAGGTGGAGAAATTATGAGAGACCTATTGAATCTTGGGATGAGTTGAGGAATATTATGAGGAAACGATATGCAACTAATCTCTATTATGGGTATAGGAGAGATATGCGTGAAAGGGAGTTTCGAAAGAATCCTAGTAAGTATGGTGGAGTTGAAATTCAATGAGGGTAAAACCCCTGTTGTGAAGTAAGTTTGTAGTAAGCTGACTAGTTTAGATTATAAACTAGAATTTTCAAAGATTCGCGACATGATTAATTCTCAAGTTGATCATACCAATGAATAAGAGAGGAAAAAAAGAGAAAATAGTGAGGTTGCTAAGTGTGATGAAAAAATAGTAGACCTACAAAAGAGTAAAAAGGAAAATGAGAGTGGAGAGGTGGCAAATAAAAAAAATGAGAAGCCACAAGAGGAAAAAAAAAAGTGATTTTTCAGAGAGAAAATAAAAGTTAGAAGTGAGCTTGCATGAAAATGATAGTAGAGTTGAGAGGGCATTAGTGAGAACTAGCAATCTTCTCCCTAGTTTTGCTATTTCTGCAGGTTTCTGAACATATTGGTATATCCATGAAAGCGTGCATATTGGAATACCACCTAATTCAGACATTGAGCATCGACTTGTGTGTAAAATTAACCCAGCCTTACCTCTGCTTGGATATCACTTTAATATCGGAGGTTGACTTTGTAATTCCTAAAGAGGTAAAAAAGTTGTCATGGATAGAATTCATAGGCAGTGGGTTGAAGTTCCAAGGTGACATGATAGGAAACATGAGTTCATTTGCATTGACATTATTACAATCACTAAGGTATAGCATAAGACATGGCGGAAGTACAGTGGCATGCTAATGGAGATTATTTTGGAAAAATTACAAACTTGCAGAAGGATATCATTGGGACGAGCACACTTTGATCTATGTGATGGTTATTGGGTGATCATACGAAAGATGAGGGAAAGAATTCAAAAGAGGTCCAAACTGCTACCTAGAGGAGATAGACCATTTCATGTTCTTGACATGATTGGAAGAAGAGGCTATAATTTGAGCATTCAAGGTATGGATTCGAGGTTGAATCCTTTCGAAGAGAGGGGATGATATGATCCGGCATAGAGCAATTTCGAGACAGATTTTGTTTCCTTTTCGCAAGAGATTTATTTAGTCTAGAATTCTTATATTTTGATAACTTTTCATATTTTAGGACTTTATTCCGTTTTTAATTAGCTTCTAGGTTTTCCATATAAATAGATTTTATTTTCATTGTAAACATTAAGGCCCGTTCTCTTTGTCGTTTTCAAGTCGTTTTTTATTTTCGATTTTCCAAAATAGTGAAAACACATTCTTTTTTTTTTTCATTTTTGAAAACGTACTTTTGAAAACAAAAAAAAATTGTGAAGGAAACCCAAAACGTGAAAAATCACGTTATGGGTGTTTTCGGGCAAAACATCGGGCTTTATTACAAAATGCGGAAAACGCCCTGGCCAAAACAAATGCCTGTGGCCCAAGATAAACATTATCTCTCCCTCACATATTCGCTCTCTCTACCCCCGTTGAAGCACAAATTCTGGTCGTTCACTCTCTCTCTACCCCCAGTTGATGCACAAATTCCGGCTGTTTTCTCTAAGGTTGAAGCCGTCGTTTCCATCTTTTTCATCATTCAAGGCTCGATCGAAGGTGCAGGGTCTAAATTGCTTCGTTCCAGAGAGTAGCCACAACCTTCTCGACATCGTCGGCGGAGTGGAGTGCTCAATAAGTGCGATTTGGAAGATTCCAAGCTTAGGGTCGGGGCGATTATTGTAAAGGGAGTTGGTGCTATGGTTATAACCTCTTCTTACTATCCATTTCATTTCGATAACTAATAGGGCTGCTATAAGTTATTTACTCTGGTTAGGCTATGTACATATTAAGATTGGTGCTTAATTTTCATTTTGATTGCTTGATAATGGATCTTAAATTTAGTGTATGTAAATATTCAGTATGAAGGTATGACTGTTGTAGAGAAAATTGGAGAAGTTCACTCTTTTGTTTTCTTCCGTTCTATTTTTATCATCCCTATTTTTGGCCAAAATTTTTTTTGTTTGTTTGTTCAACTCACCTGCTGTATTCATAAGGTGCTTCTCTATAATATACTGTGGGTGTTGGCGAGGGACTGTTCATGTCATTTCTTTCCCCAGCACCAGTTATATATGCTACCCAAATTAGGGAATAAATTAGGGATATACCTTGATGTTCCTTGTGCACCATAATTCCAAAGATCATACAATGACCGTTGTATATCATTATCTATGCTCACAACATTACTTTTTTCCGCTTGTTCTAAAAGTGCCCAAAGTTGATACCTCTAGTGCCTAATAACGTGGTCCCTTGTACATTTGATGGTATTGAGATATGAAAATGCCATCACGTGAACAATGTTTGGACGTTTTTGTGGTGTCAGAACTTTGTTACTTTGATGGATGTTGTCATGTAGCAACTAGCAATCCTCATCAATATATTCTTGTTACTTTATATTTACATGCTTAACATTTAAATGAATAAGTTGATTGTGATTTATATATGCACATTTTACTTACACTAATTTCTTATCATGATATGACATCTCCAGTTCTTACTCTTTTCGTTTCGTTTCCTTTTTGTATTTTGGTGATGGATGACACTTTGTGCAATTTGGCCTACACATGCATCTTTATTCCATGTTTAAAGGATGTTTTGGTGGACTATTGCTCTTCTCTTTATGACAGTAAAACAGAATTTTGTTAGAGGTATGCATTTAAGAAGATTCTGGATTAGTCCTAGGAATTAATTTTGGTGGGGCCAAAACCATAGGCCAGATGAGACGCTGACACTGAATTTTTCCTTAACACGTAGCTTCTAATCTCAGAACTGCAAATTAAACTAAATTGACAGTGGAGGATCTTCTTTCTCGATTTCAAATTATAAATGTGAGTCCTCAGCTGCAATCTAGAATATGAGCTCCATATAAGATTGGCCATTGTATTTCTTGTTGTTTAGAGTCAGTTATTAACTTGTGCAACTTGCAATTGAACACAACATAAATGTCCTAAAGAGATATGTTCTAAAAGGCAAAATAGCCTAAATTTAAATTTCAATCAACTAGTTGCTTGATGTCGTCAATGGAAAAGGACTTCATGCATCACGCTCTTACCCAAATGGAAGATATTCAATTTTCAGTTTTTAGCTCTAAACCTTTAATAAACTTCGAAACCTTCCACTGGTTAGTAAGGGAGATTGTCAACCTCAGTTTGTAGCTCTAAACCTTTCATTTGTTTTTGGGAGGCCTAACCAGTATTATGTTGAAATTGGCATTAGATATTTGGCTTTCCCTTTATCCATTGCTGTGGTGACACTCAAGGTTCTCTGGAAAGGAAAAAGTATAAACTTACATTAGGATTTGCAACAGTATGGGAAAAGGGATAAAAGCATAAGAAATAAGATTTAGTAATTGTGTGCTTTGGAAGAAAGAAGAAAATGAATAAAAGATAAGTCCTAAAAAATGAGACTCCCTGATGAAATATGACATATTCAAATCTTTTAGAGAGGGGGCGGGGCGGGGCGGGGCGGGGTGGGGGAGAGGAATAGAATAAAAGCTTTTTGTTTGTCTGGTAGTGCTGGCTGAGCAAGATAGAAAGAGGTAGTCTTTTCTGCTAGGCAAATTGAATCTATTTTAATAGGGATTGAAATAGTTTGAAGGGGTAACTGTTTGCTGGTCAAGAACCTGGTAAATGAATGCCTTCACAAAATACTCATAGAAACTTGGTTGGGTCAAGAACCTTGTATTACAGTATTGCATGGTTATCCATTTTTCCCTAAATCTATGGTACAAATTATGATGCAAATTTGTTCTTCTTGTAGGGGTAAAATCTCTAGTGACTTTTCCATTGCCCCTGGCGGCCCTTGTTAGTCTCACAATAACCTTTAAACTTGACAGAGCTTCTGACCGTTTTCTAAACTTGTTCGGTCCAGCCGTGACTCACCTTGGCACAGGTTGCCCCTGGCCATGCATGTCAATAATAGCTATCTTATGGATTCAAAAGGTAAAGCGATGGAGTGACTTTCTTGCATTCTTTGCATCCCGAACTGTATTCCACGACAACACTGATGTCGTGGTTCAACTCCTCAGAGCCTCTTCTTCAACATCGCTTGGCCTCAATTCTTTTGTTGCAAGCAATGGTTCAACTCCTGAGAGCCTGCTTTTCAACAGCCTAGGTCTTAGTTTTGATTTTTTGTACCCTCACTGTTGTTTTGAGTACCTCTAGAATCGACAAAAAAATTTTAATTTCGTAAACAATTTGGAATGTGTCATAAACTTAACTGAAATTTTGATATTGTGGATTTCATAGTACTATTTATTTCTAGTTGCGGCTTTATTTTTGTTTGCATATATACTTGCAAAGAACTCCTATGAGTTAAAAGTGAATTAGCCCTCTTTTGGCCCCATTCTTTGAAATGAAAATGGATGGAATAATATTTTTTGAAAAATGAGTGGTTGAAAAAGAAGAATTTTTTTTCGATTTACGTGTAATATTATTTTATGTAAGATTGCTTAATTGAAAATATGAGAGTAAAAAATAAAATGTAATGGGGGCCAAACGGAGGTTTAATAGTGCAAGAGGCTATTGTTTGCATTGATTTTTGAGGTTTAGCCACTATAGTTATAAAAGAGTATTTAACTCGATAATAGCTAGCATTTTCAAAAGAGATGGGGGAGGAGAAGAGATAGAAATGTGAGGGATAATGACCATTACTTATTTGTAAAAATATTATGTACTTCTTGTTATGTTACAATTTTGTAGTTTAAGTTGCACATAAGAGTGGAAAACGATTTTCTTGTCTGAAAGCTCGAAAAATATGTTGTCTTTGTATGAAAAATGTGGTGAGAACAATATATGCATTTTTTTGGATAGATCATAGAAATATGACAAAATATTTGGATTAGATGAGAGGATTTTAGTAATGTTACCTCACTAATTTTTTTTTATCAATCGATTAACATTAAACTATTAAAATTAATTGAATAATAAGATTTCTTGAATAAAATATTATAAAAAAAAGATTCTCAAAATTTCAAAGTAAACGCGTTTTTCAGTTTTATGTTTTGAGAAATAGTTTTCAAAAATGACAAAAATAATGTATTTTCAAAAATTTCAAAACAGACACTTAAAACACAAAACACAAAATGAATTCAAAACTCAAAACTGAAAACTAAAACACGAAGAGAACGGTCTCTAAGTTATTGATAATTATGAATTGAGAATTTTCTTTTCAATGTTCTTCGTGAACACCTTTCGAACTTATCAAATATAATTGTTATATTTGTGGCGTTCAACCCTTAGAACTTATCAAAGGATTATGCACCCTTTGTGGCGTTCGCAAATCGGGGTTTGTTAGTTTTGTAATCAAGATGTCTTTCAAGCTTCGTTCTTGTTTGGTTACTTGGTTCAATAATTTGCGGGTTGAGATCCTATCGTCTACAACCTGAATTTGGGCTTTTCCGACGTTTTCAATTCATTCCGCGAGTTTCATGCGATTCCATCGACCGGGATCTCATCAAAGTACATACATAATTTACATAGAATAGTCTAACAAATTTTCCTAAGGTCGCATGCAATTCTAACAATGTAGAAAAGATTGACAACAAATCCACAAAGAATTTAAGGCAAATAATTAACAAGTAATTCCTAGGTCTAGCAACAGGCAATGGTTACCTCTTCATGGTAACTCCAATTCGAATGTCACCCCACACGATGACTTCTAAAACGAAAAATAAATTATTACTCAACACAATAGTTTTAACTACAATAATAAAAGTCAAAGAACACGAGAAATGCGAATTCACCACATTAGGACCGTCACTATTCATTCTAAAGCTTTTGGCAGCCACGGTAACACAAAACAACATTAGAGCGTCTAAGGGTAAAATCGTCCAACTTTCACCGTACTGTCAGAAACTGAAATCCGACAACACCACGGTCCGTATCACCACCAGCAACATTCTGATTCTTCAATTCTTCAAAATGAGCCTTTGCAAGAGGCTTAGTGAACAAATATGACATCTGGACTTGAGATAGACAATATTGCAAATTAACCTCACCTCCCTTCTCGGCTTCCCTGATTGCATGGAATCTGACTTTGATGTGCTTAGTTCTTCCATGATTAACTGAATTTTTAGCTAAAGCAATAGCTGACTGATTATCAACTAAAATTGAGGTAGGATTAGCTTGATGCTGATGCAAGTCACTTAGTATTTTTCTCAGCCAAATCACCTTATTGACAGCTGATGATGCAACCACATACTCTACCTCAGCTGTTGATTGAGCTACTATGTCCTGCTTCTTTGAATTCCAACAAAATGTACTAGATCCCAAAGAAAATAAGTAACCAGAGGTGCTCTTCATATCATCCACTGAACCAGCCCAATCACTATCTGAGTAGCTAAATAAATCTGATCCAACTCCTCCTTCATAGTAATGCCATGCTTGAGAGTGCCTCTGATGTATCTGAGTACTCTTTTGGCAGTAGCAAAGTGTGTTTGTGAAGGATTGGACATAAATCTAGATAACAAACTTCCAGCATACATCAGATCTGGTCTGGTTGAAGTCAGATACAACAGGCTTCCAACAAGGCTTCTGAAGTTCTGTTCATTTGTTGGCTGATCTCCATCATCTCTTGATAGCTTAGGATTCAACGCTATAGGCGTATCCACAGGCTTGCAATCCAACATGTTGAACCTTCCCAAAATATCAGTTGCATATTTGTGTTGAGACATAAAGATTCCATCAGATCTTTGCTCTATTTCAATTCCAAGGAAATACTTCATTTCTCCTAAGTTTATCATCTCAAACTCCTCCTCAAGTTCAAGTGTAAATGATTGAATCAATTCAATATCATTTCCAGTGATCAAAAGGTCATCCACATACAGAGAAATGATCAAGACATTTGCATAAGAATCTGATTTTATATAGAGAGTGTGTTCACTTTCACTCTTTTGAAATCCATTTCCACATAAGTAGCCATCAATTCGGCTATACCAAGCTCTTGGAGCTTGCTTTAAGCCATACAAAGCCTTTCTTAACTTGCACACATAGTCAGGTACAGATTTTGAAATGAATCCATCTGGTTGCTCAACATACAAATCCTCTTCAAGTTCTCCATTTAGAAAAGCTGACTTAATGTCAAGCTGATGAATTTTCATCTCCTTTGAGCAGCCATTACAACTAACAACCTGATTGTATCATGTCTTGCAGCTGGAACAAAAGTTTCAAAGTAGTCAACTCCACATTCTTTTACAAAACCTTTGGCAACTAATCTGGCTTTATACTTGTAGATTGAACCATCAGGATTCATCTTAGCTTTGTAAATCCATTTGACTCCAATCACCTTTTTATCAGTTGGTCTAGGCACCAGCAACCATGTTTCATTCTTTTGAATCATTTTCATCTCCTCCTTCATTGCTTCAACCTATTCATGATGTTTTGTAGCTTCATCATAGCTATTTGGCTCGACAATAGCTATATGGTACCTTTCATACACTTCATTCAATGGTCTAGTACCTCTAGGAGGTGGACTAGAGCTTGATATGGACTCAGATGATCCATCATTTGATGCACTGGACTCCAATACAGGTTGTTGATTTTCTAGTTCATTCACTGGAAAGTTCTATTGTATTACAGGCACTGAGATCTGAGGCTACTATGATTCATCTTTTTTCCACTTCCACTTATCATTTTCATCAACTTTAATGTCTCTTGAGACTGAAATAGTTTCATTTTCCAGGTTATACACTCTGTAGCCTTTTGATTGGGAGCTATAGCCAAGAAAAATTCCTTTCATAGCTTTATTATCCAATTTACCTCTCTTGTGATCTGGAACATGAATGTAACATAAAGATCCAAACACTTTGAGATGTTTTGCAGTTGGTTTGATTCCAGTCCAAGCTTCAATAGGTGTATTTTCCTTCACAGCCTTAGTTGATAATCTGTTCTATAAGTACACTGATGTATATACTACTTCTGCCCAGAATTTCTTTGGCAATTCCTTCTTACCCATCATGCTTCTAGCCATTTCCATTACAGATCTATTTTTCCTTTCAGCTACTCCATTTTGCTATGGAATATAAGGCATTGAAAGTTGATGATGAACACCATTTTTTTCACAAAATAGATCAAACATTTTTGAAGTATATTCCTTGCCATTATCAGATCTCAACATTTGAATCTTGCAGCCTAACTGACTTTCAACCAATGCTTTGAACTTCTTAAAGATGTGGAACACGTCTGATTTGTTCTTCATGAAATATACTCAACACATCCTTGTGCAATCATCAATAAAGAGTATAAAATACAAATTCTAACTCAATGAAGATGTTCTCATAGGTCCACATATATCAATATGTACTAGCTGCAATTTCTATGTTGCTCTCCAAGCTCCACCGGTTGGAAATGCTTCTCTATGCATCTTACCATAGCTACAACCTTCACAAACTCCTCCTGACTCATTAATTTCAGGAAAATCCCTTACCAGACCTTGAGAATGAAGGCATGTTAAGAATTTAAAGTTATAATGATCATATCTCTTATGCCATAAATTTGATTCATCAATACTCACTTCAGCAGCATTTGCTATCACATTTTGCCAATAGATACTGAAACTTTTATTCCTTATTGGCACGTATGCAATTTCAACATTGTGAGAATCAAGTATTTGGCACAAATTATCTTTGAAAAACAGTGAGTAACCATTTTGAACCATCTGTCCAACATTTAATAGATTTGAACTTAAACCAGGTACAAGTAAAACATTGTCAATATACTTCATACCTTTCTTGGTTTGAACTGCTATGGTTCTAACTCCTTTGGCCCATACGATCTCACTGTTTCCCATTTTGATTGATGCCTTGCAATCTGGATTCAGGTTGTAGAAAATTTCTTCTTTGCTTGTCATGTGATTTTTGCAAGTACTATTAATGAACCATGAATCTGCTTCTACTGTGTTTGCCATATGAAATGCCAGGAACAAGTGATCTTCAGCCTTCTTTTCAATTGCATGTGAAGCTTGCTGATACTGATTTTTGGACTGATGTTGTGATGGAGTTTGATTTGAACGTTTGCTAGGAAAAAACTTCTCAGGATGTCCAACAAGATTGTATACTCTGCATTTGTGTGCTTTCCAACAGAACTTGTCTGAATGCCCTGATTTGCCACAAATGCCACATGAAGGATATGAGTCTCTACTTTCTCTACTCATTCCTTTTTTACTACTACTTTTTTCCCTTCTTTTTCTTGCATCAAATTGCTTCTTTCCAAAATTGCTTCTGGAATCTAAGGTTTATGTTTAGCTGCAAAAGCATTCTCATTCCTTGATGCAACTCTTTGTTCATATGCCTATAAGGCACCTGTTAGCTCAGTTAAAGTGAGACTAGACAGGTCCTTTGTGTGCTCAATAGCTGTTGTAACATCATCAAACTTCTCAGGCAATGTGATCAACACCTTTTGAACTACTCTTTTATCTGGCATCTTCTCCCCATTCAGTTTGATCTGATTTACAATATCAACTACCCTCGAAGTATAGTCTTTAACTTTCTCAAGCTCCTTCATCCTGAGGTTTTCAAATTCTCTTGTCAAGGCTTGTAATCTCACAGCCCTGACCTTCTCAGAACATTTGATTTCTTCTTCAAGTTTATCCCAGGCTTCCTTGGCTGTAGTTGCAGCCACAATTCTGGAAAAAAATTCCTTTAAAACATCAGTGAACAAGAAGGATAAGGCTTTCATGTTCTTCATGGATTGATCTTTTTGATGTTTCACTTGAGTTGCTATGTAATTTCTCTCAGGTTCAGGTGATTCAAATCCTTGTTCAATAATATCCCATAAATCAGGTGCCATAAAAAATGCTTTCATTTTAACTGATCAAAAATTGTAACTTCACCATTAAAAACTAATGGTAAAGGTAAGGAAGATGAGCTTGAACCAGCCATTTTGATTCTGGAAAAAATGGGATTTGAAATACTGGATTCAGGGGGAAATACCGGATTTTACTGAACTTACCGGATTTGATGAAATAGAAAATACCGGATTTTGAAGGTAAATACCATATTTAGAGATACGGTATGTGCTTACCGGATTTGATGAAAATGAGGCTTACCGGATTTTGAAGGTAAATACCGTATTTAGAGATACGGTATGTGCTTACCGGATTTGGGGATAGTGTATATTGGATTACCGGATTTTGAGATATCTATTTCAGTGGCTTATCGGATTTCGGATTTTGGCTTAATGTATATTGAAATACCGTATTTAGAAAGGAATCTTTTCAATTACCAGATTTGAGCTTAATAGGTTCCTTCACTTATGGGTTTTGAGTTTCTTCCTTAAATTTACTGGTTTTGCTTCCTTCTCCTTCCTCAACCTTCCAGACCCTTTCTTCAACAAATCAGAAGCTCTGACACCACTTTTTGGCTCTTATCAAAGATGATAATGAGCACCAAGTTACACATGCAAGATCATTTGCAAGAATAATACAAGATCAATCTATGATCTTTGTTTTGTTACAATCGAAGCTCTACGATGGAAGAGAGGAAGAACTGAATTTCAGAAGAAACATTTTTGAATAGATTTTGTTGATATGATTTTTTCTTACAACTGACCATACACTCCATTATATTAAGGAGCAAGTTTAAGCTTACAAGTAAACCTCAAAGCTACAAAATGTCAGCAATTAAGTTATTTAAGCAAGGCAAACACAACACAACTTGCACTAACAATCATTACAATAAAACGTGAAGAAGGTGAGGTTGAATGAAGTCTTCATATTAGCCTTTAGCTTTTACTTTCGAAAAGATCAAATGAGATACTGATCGGGCTGAGTCTATAGAAGATAAAAGATCCACCTCTTGTTCTTGCACTTATGTACGGTGAACCTTGCTACGTGGCAAAATAAGAAAAAACCTGTAGTTGCATCATGACATAATTAATCATGTGGAGGATAATCATCACTCCATCAAAGAGAAGATTGAGGAAGGAATAATTAAATGACTTATGCTCCGACTTATCTTCAAACTATAAATAATATAAAAAAGGCTCTTTAATGACCAAGTTGGGAATGATTAATTTATACAAAAATCCTGTTTGTACAACATTTGGTGTACAACAATGTACACAGCTCTCACTCAAGAGGTGAGATCGTGGATCTCACCCCTTGTATGTGAGTGTGTTGTATACAATGCTGTACACCAAGCTGTAACAGTAGCCTCTATATGCCCCCAACTTGAGTGGGGTGTGGAATTCTAATTCTACATTCCTCATTTCTATTGTAATCTTTGATTGTATTCTATAATAGTTGATTTATTTTTAGTATTCTAGGATTTAGGAATTAATTCACTTACTAGATTTAGAAACAAGGTGGGTCATTCTTCTCTCATAAATTTATTGTATTCTTATTGTAAGTTATACCAAGAAAAACAATTTTTTCTTACATTACAAATAATAGACACATGAAAGAAAAAATATATCTCTAAATTCAAAAAAGTAATTAAAAGTTGTGAGAAACTCTCAGCAGTACTCATGAAAAGACGATAAGTTGTAAACATATAACTATTTCAGTTGTAACACACAAAATTAAAAAATATATACTACTAAATTTTGGGGTTAGCAAATTTTCCCTGATAACTGGAAATATTGGTGAATTCAAGTCACCATTTTCAGGGATAACTCGCCATGGTTAATAACTCGTGAAGCACCTATTCCAGAGATTACTTTATTTTTTTTATTTTTCCTATTGTTTCCTGGTTGATCACCTAACTACTACCATTTGTAAAAGGAAGTGTTTTGTATTGCTACTTTGTCAGAAGGACAAGTTCGATCCATATGTGTTGTATTTTTCGTTTGCTTTTGAGGGGTCAACTTCAGCAATTAATTTATCATGCCCTTGAATGAAGGACAAGGAAAAACATAAATGTTTGCCTTACCGTAGCATTAACTGCAATCATGTCATCTTTAATACAAGTGTATTAAAGACGAGAACCAAAAAGTTGTTTAGTAACAATACTAATAGAGTTATTGTATAGGATCACGCTGTCATAAAAAGTGATTGATTTCGGTATTTAGAATCTTAGACTTAAACTAGGTTGAATTGGACAGGATGTAAAGCACAATTCTAGAGTCGGTTGAATGAAATGCAGAAGTGCTACATGAATTGTGTGATGGGAGATGAGATTATAGGCTTAGAGATATTGTTGATTAAGATAAATTTAGAGAAGGATGACTTAAGTGATAGGGACATGCCTTACGTGGATTTGAAGAGGCACCCATAAGAATGATATGATCTTTGAAGAATATATTAGAAGAGGGAAGGATACACCCAAAAAATATTGGCTATTGAGGCTGTTAAAAATCTAGTTGCTCTATTTTGGGCGTGGCATATTTGGTGCTTATAAGTTGGAGAGAGAGAAATTATGCTCAATAGAGTAGTGAAAAACCATGGCTTTCTTTGTTATCGAAAAACAAAAATGGTATTTGTGAACTGCCATACAAATAGTCTGAACCTAGTAGCATTTTTGCATTTAAAAAGAAAATGAGAAAAAATAGATGAAAAACAAAAAGAAAAAGTGGAAAGAAGAAATACGTTTGGTAAGGGAGTCAACAAACTGCGATAATATCCAATGCAAGAATGAAATGGAAAATTTTGGTCATGTCACAGAAATTCCAAGCTCTCTCTGCTACTTATGACTACAAACTAGATCTCTGAAAATTATAACAAAGGGTTTACCAGAACACCAAAAGGAAATTTCAAGTCCTACTATACTCCCACAAATAGCAGGTCCAATGAGTTTGGTACAAAATAGTGTCCCAATAGGTGTTTATTAAAAAAAATCATTCCACACCCAATCAATTAGTAAACCCAAAGTCTTTCTCTGTATGTCATTAAGTAAAATATAAGTAGCCCCGAGTGAGAACATGCCCACATAAAAAATCATCTTATCCTTAAAACTCTAAATATAGCTTGTTGCGTTAAAATTCCACGATGGATGGTATCATTAAAAAAAAGTAATAATGTGGAAGTTAGTCCAATTATCAATCCCTCGAGAACTAAGTATTTAATTTAGTTTCCAATTAAACCTAACTTCAGATTTGATGAATGGGTTATATTAACAAATTAAATCACCAACTAGTCAAACTAATTGGGAAGCGTTTATGAATATTCAATTAATAGCAAGCAAACAACCTATATTTATCCATCTTAATATCTATTTAGGACTTGGCCATCATTTATTCGCACTTCAAGATTAATTTTCTAATTTATTTAATAATATCTCTCAAATAAAATTAATATACATCCTCATATATGACCCCCATATATCCATATGAAGGATGCGAACATATAAAAATGCATTAAATCACTACAAAAATAGAAAAGATCATACAAAACATAGCGGTATATCTCTATCCCATATCGAAATTTACAAAGATTGTACATGCTATAATTTCTATTCTTTGCTTGAATGTTAATACAAATCTCAAAGAAATTCAATTAGTGATCATGGAATTGAAAAGACATTAAACTCCTAATAAGAATTCAAAATCAAATAAACAATTAATGTCAAATGATAAGTGTGATTCTACATTTATCTGAGCCGTCAAAACTAGATATATTGAATCAATTAATGTCAAATGATAAGTGTTGCTTTTGACGCTGGAACTGAAATTCTATACCTTGTGATCGCACCATTGTGGTCTTGCTGTCGAAAGGTCACAACTTTTTCGCTATGCCTGTTGGTTCTGACCACGTCCTTTGGGTCAAACTCGAATAATACCTTATTTGCACCATGGGTCCTTCATCTTTAAATCTTTATAATTCAATTTTCATCCTCCACAATCATCCGTGATTAACCCAATGCAAGTTCCAAAAGTTTACAATCAAGTCCTCATTTATTTCAAATATCGAATTTAGCTACTAAAATTTGTAAAATTCTTTCATTGTCCGATTAATACTTCTAGTTGATCAAGTGCATCTATTTATTCTTCATTTGTTTGGAATCAACTGTAACTATGCTCAAAATCATCTTTATTTGTGTTAATTGCATTTAAGGCTGCATTTTTCCTACAATTAACATATTTACACTAAATTAAATAGATATCCGCTCAATTTAGCAATAAAAAATCATGTTTAAAAGTTCGAATAATTATATAAAATACATTAATGAGAGCTTATAAACCAAAAAACTTCAAGCACACGCCAAACTGAATAGGAGAAACAAAAAACATATAAACAAAAGGTCATATAATTTCATGGACTTATTCGACCTCAATTCTTAGGGACTCTTTCACGAAATCTATGGGTTTTTAGATGGTAGATCAATATAGAGAGGTTAGATTACTGATATCCACCAATAGCTTTACAAAAAGGTGGGAATCTTGTGTTACGATACAAGTAAAAGTGATGTGAATTATTCAAGAATCAAAGTCACTTTACTCCCCTATTATCTTTTTAATTACTACTACTTTTTAGACATATTGCACTTACATACACTTTTATTCATTACATTACCGAAAATGAAAGAAAGGGGATTATTTTTCTTAGGGATTGATTGATGATTGTGTATTATTTGTTTGTTCTCTATACATTTTTATTTTCATTAATCTACCTATCTTTTGGGAAGTAGTTTTGACATTTAAATTTGAAATTAAAATGAGAAAAATTAGAATTTTTGCCTAATCTTTTTATCTTTGAAATTATAATGTCTTTGAAATAAGAAAGAAGATAAATGAAATTGTTGAAATTCAACATTTTGTCTTAAAATAAATAATCTAAGAGGGGTAGATGTAGCCAAGTGGATTAAGGCAATGTATTGTGAATCCACCATGCACAGTATTATGAAAATATTTGTTCATTTAAAATATCGCAAGTGCGCGATTTGTTAACAGTAGTAAAATGGATTTTGAGTCCAAGTATTATATCCACGGATATTGTATCAGTTCAAATTCAAATTAATTTAGCATTAACCGAAACAATGACAATTGTAATTATTTTTCTAAAACTAAATTGTAATTAAATAATCTACTTATGAATGCAAGACCTAACGTAACTAAAATCAATGCAAAGTTATAATGAATTCAAGTTTGATGAAAATATAATTATACAAAACGTAATAGAATTTCGAATTCCTTTATATTAGTCCCCTTAAACCCTGACCCTTTGAATTTGACAACATAATTCAATTATGATGATCAATATTCCTAATTGTAGAATTAAACTATTTTTATATGTGATCCGACTATATTTCTATGACGAACGTGAACATACAATAATAATGCAGTAAGGATTATAAATACTTAAAGATCACGTAGAATATAGCGGTATATTCTTATCATCTATCGGATTCTATGACAATTGATACTATGTCTAACTTATTTTCAATCTTTCGAATGTAAAACAAGCCACAAAACTCATATAACTATTGCGTATATAATAGTAGAGAAGAATAAATCCATGAAATCCATTCAAAAATTTAAAATGTGTTTTAATATCAAATGCAAGATTCAAAGTTCATTGAAAGTTAGCACAAAACTACTTTGGCCTAACATGTTAATGGAAGAGAACAAAAGAAATAATGATAACTCATCGCCCGAAATTCTTGGATTTCTTCAATTTGATCTTGTGGTGTTCTTTGCCTCTTCCAATAATGAATTTTTCCACCCTTATTATGTGATGATAATTAGTATTTATATTAGTCTTCAAGGAGTCCCAAAAAGACTCTAAAAATCATGCTTATCATGGACCAAACGGAAGTTTCCTTGTTGGATAGAATTCGAAACGAAAAGAAAATATGGCCACGCGATTTGCTTGGGCGTTTTGGCCTCTACTTTTATTTCACAAGGGCGGGTGATCACCGAGTTGTATACACTTCCATAAATTTCATTTTAGTCCCTTTTCTCCATTCTCTCTTCGATTTTGATCCTCCACTCTAAATTACTTTAATTTTGGTCTTTCAAGTTCAATTCAATGGCCAACTGATTCTTCTTTCTTTTCCAATTGCTTTGAAATGGGTCCACACTGAAAACAAAAGGAAATTAACCCAAGTTAAGTAAAAATCAATACTTTGACAATATAAACGTTTAATAATATGACTCAGATAAGTGCATTTTGTGCACTTATCACGCAGGTTCAATTTCCATTGTTGGCCTTTAACTAAAATTATATCATCATCCAATTCTTTTATTCTCTAAAGAAGAAGAATGATATTCCATTTTCTTACTACGATGACGAAGAATCAAATTATCACTATACTTATTTCCTTTTCTACTTCTGCTCCCAAGTGCATGATAACCCCAAGGGGTTGTAGGTTTTATCTATGAATTGGGGCTCTCTCTTCACCATCCCCATTGGGATGGTCTACTTATATGTGTATAATAATACATTTATCTAGGCCTTTAAATATAGGCATTTAGGAGTTTTATTATTACTGATAATATAGAGCCTGTTTATGAGAGATTTTGAGAATCAATTCTCATTTTTAAACACACATTTTTCGATAAAATAATATTTTCCATCACATCACTATTCAATAATCAATTCTTACCCCAAAAATTACTCTCAAAACTTGTATATTTATTGTTTGTTAGGTACAACTGAATGAAAGAACGTGACATTTAAAGAAATGAACGAAAATAGACAAAAAATATTATTTGAAAAGTTTGGGGAGCAAATTTCAAATATTCAATGGTTGATTCGAACCACAAAACAAGGATTTAAAATCATATGGAGTCATTGAATGAGAATATAAGACAAAGAAAGTGATTAAAAAAAAAATATCAGCTTGCGCGTAAGGACAATTTTGGTGGGCACTCGAGACTGATTTCACAAAGCCATCAATGGGCAAGTATAGAGGTGTCAAAACGGGTGGACCGGCCAGACTCGTGAAAATCGTCCGGATCGACCCGAGACCGATGGCCAACCCGTGACCCGAACGGGTCGTTCATGGGTCAAGGAGGTGTGACACGCGGGTTTCGCGGGTTGCACCTTCACGGGCCGTGGTTAACCCGCTGGTTGCGTGAAAAAAAATTAAATTATAAATAAATATATAATTTTTGAACAACTAAATTATAGTTAAGTAGGTGCCAACCTAGTTGGGATGTACTTATACTATAAATATTTGATAATAATAATTAGAAATGCATTTAGTTGTTATTTGTTTAAGTTAAATTTAACTTTGCAAAGTTATAAATAATTCATGTAACATTAAATTTGAATTATATGTAAACATTTCTTGATATAAATATGAATTTATCATTTTGTTCAATTCTTAGTTTACATTTAACAAATTTTTTTTTTCTATAAATATGAAAAATTCTATATTTTTATAATTTTATTTATACAATCATACGGGTCAAATCGGAATAAATCGAGACCCGTGACTCATATGGGCTCTACCCGAATGGGTCAACGGACGGGTTGGATTGTAGTCCAAAATTTGTGGGCTGACCCGGAACCAGCCTCGAACCCGTAGCGAGCGAATTTTTTTTCACGCGGACCGTTACCAGGCTCATATGTTGGCGGGCCTACCCGGCCCGGACCACTCGAATTGACACCTCTAGGCAAGTAGACCATGCCTAGGCATGTGCCAAACTTTGACAGACGAGACCAGCTTTTCTTTTGTGATAAAAACTATTTTGGACCTCAAACTGGACGTAATTATTGACCTAATTTTGCCACATATATTTATACAAGACATGCTAAACATTGAAAGATCTATCTATCACATCTCATATCAATTCATATAATAAAATCTTTAATGAACGAGGGACAAATTTATCATAAGTTGGAAAGTAAACAACTCTAGCAATGAATCTAAATTAAGAAACATCAAGAACTTGAAAAATCAAATCGTGGAATTGAAGATCAAAAAAATAAATAGATTTCACATCTCCTCATTGTATTTATAAATTTCAAGTGATGATTTTCCAATTCCTTTGTTGTTTTATCTTTAGAAATATGCTAGGCTATTTTTTTTTTTATTTTTTAATTTTTGTGTTGGAATGAAGATGAATTTTATTATTTATTTTTAATTCAAAAACCAAGTAGTTTAGTTAGTTTGTGTTCTTGAGTAATCTTGTATGCTTTGTTAAGTTATTTAATTATTTGCTGGAAGGTTCAGAATAGGTTTATAACTTTGCAATTTCAACACATAGGCAATAGATTTTAGGAACAACATGTATGATATATGCAATCATATAGATACGTTTCATTGCATATGAATTCGATCAAGGAATATGATCTTGTCATACTTAGAATATATTTAACGTAGCTCATAAGAGATAGTTTAATAAAATTGGATTATCGGATGCCATGAATACATAAATCACATTAAATTACATATGTCAAGAATTGAAAATACGATATTAACAGATGGATTCGGAACTCCAACACATTCATTTGTATATTTAGTTAAAAATAATTTAAATAACTAGTAGAATACTTTAGATAAATAAACATAAATCTCTTCTGTTACTATACTTGAATTTGATGACGGATTTATACAATTCAATTTAAAGTTTATTTCACGTAGTACGATACTATTTACTCGTCACATTATTACTTGTCAACAATCATATACACTTGTAGGTTTTACACAAACATGCATTTGGCACCATTTATCGGGGAATAAAGTCTTTAAACTGAGTTTATTGATTCGAAATTGAATTCAAGATTTTTATTTTTATTATTTGTGGTTATCCACCACAATCCTACTCTCTCTTATCATTGGTGTTCTTCCCAAGACCTATATATGTCAGTGTATACATGATTCTGCCGATGGCAAAATAGTAAACTTCTGCAATAATTAATCCTAACATGGACGATAAAGATTCGCTCGTAGGAGATAGATATTATGAACTTTGTTATGGGATGCATTATACTGGCAATACTTATATACAAGCACTAATCCCCTTAAGGCAAAACTTATGTAGTTTAAAAAATATTTAAAATGTCGAAAACAAACAATTGACAAATTTGATGAAGGCTACATGCTTGTGGGAGATTATTACATGTCGATTGGGATGAAGAGATTATGCTTGTGGGAAATGGTCTTCCCTATTGAACGAGAAGATACTTGCTAAATATCATAATGAACTTGTCAAGTTGGATGAAAGCAAAATGTTTGTGTAAGATACAATATGATGGAACAAATTTAAAAGGTGGGTATATTATCCAATTTAAAAAGTTGAAGGAAAGACTTGCTATTTTTGGTGGATTTAAATTATGAATCAACCATTCAACCCCGTGGAGATATCAATTATTGAAGAAGAGCATAAAGAGGATGACAGAGTAATTACAAATGAACCAACTAAAGATGTGATAATTAATGAAGATGAAATTAACACGCATTCTTTTGACTTCATCGATTGTCCAAAAATTAAATTTGTGATTAAGCCAAAGACGAGGTAGAAGCCTATATAATTGAGTTTGAATCGAATGGGATGAGCAAATCATATCACATCGAATGAGATAAGGTAAAGATTTGGAGAATCCACGAAAAGTTGAGTAAAGTCAAAAGAAGCAAATCAAACAAATCATCCAAATGTTTCTTCAAAATTTCACGATACAATTGCAATAGTCAAACCAACCCAACCCAATTTTATTTTATTTTATTTATTATGCTTTATAGATAATAGGTTAGGTAGTTTTTATTACTTTAGGTAGTAGTTAGGTATCTTTATCCCCATATTGACCTATAGGTTGCGATGTGTTTTAGCATAAATTGAAGTGTTCCATATTTTTAATAATTAATTTCTTTTATGTTAGCGTTAGATCATTGTAATTGGCTATTCTATGAACAAAATGACCAACTTGAACATTTTAGAAGTTTAGGGACTTAATTATAAAGTTTCATAGTTGGTTGTGTAGTATAGGGTTCGGGATCCAAGTTTGGAACACGAAGGAAACTCGCTGCATTTTCGTTAGCTGCTCGCGGGAGTCATGCTCGAGCGGATAAAGCAGAACATCCAACGCTCGACCTTCGCCCACCTATAGCTCAAGCGACAGGGCCCTCGCTTGAGTGACATGCTCCTCGCTCGAGTGACATGCTCCTCGCTCGAGCGACCAATTCACGACCAGACCTAATTCACGATTTCGCGAGATTTTATGGGCCAAAGTTTTCATAATCGTCCAACATATAAAAGGGGGTGTTGCGCATTCGGGAAAGATGTGTTGAACATTATTCATTCAAGAGAAAATAATGATTGTTCACTTTAGATTGAAAACATCAAAACTTTCAATCAATACACTGGTGCTATTCTTCACTTGGATCTGTCAGGAAGATTGTGTCGTCAACTTGGCTGGCTGCGAAGATCAAGGAAGAAACTTAAGAACGAAGAGTTCTTGGTAGATCTACAGGAGATCAACTGTGTAAAGAGTCAGGAGTGAAGTTCGTGTACTCACTTTAGGAGGATTGTTTTACAACAAAGAGCTAGGATTGGTGTTCATGTGCACATTCCAATAAAGTTACTTCAAACTTCAGATAGGAGATCAGAAAACTTGTGTCGTCAACTTTGCTGGTGGTCTGTAAGTTTATAATACAGTTTATAGTGGATCTTTGACTGGCAAAGCGCTCGAAATTTTTTCCACGTTGGATTTCTCCGTAAATATATTGTTGTTATTTATTGCTTTCCATAATATTACAACTGTGGTAATTCAATATAGGAATTGGACTTATTTGCCTAATCATCTAGAAATTAATTAAAGTGACTTGTTGCTTTGGTTAGATTAATTCCACACATAAAGTCAAACTAAAAACGGGTAATTAGTAACGGTCTAGCGCTATCCTGTAACTTTTAAGTGGTATCAGAGCCTAATTGCATGTCCTGGCCTTAATTTTGTCTAGATCAGTAGCTCTTTATATATCCCGCCATATTTTGATGGCAGTAATTATGCTTACTGATACTCCTCGCCCGAGCGACCAATTTACGGCCAGACGTAATTCGCGATTCGCGAGATTTTTATTGGCCAAAGTTTCCATATTCGTCCAACATATAAAAGAGGGCGTTGCGCTTTCGAAAAATATGTGTTGAACATTATTCATTCAAGAGAAAATAATTATTCTCTCAAGAGCCAAACATTCAACAGTTCAATCACTTCATCTATATGCGCCATTCGGATTGAAAACATCAAAGCCTTCAATCAATACACCGGTGCTATTCTTCACTTGGATCTGTCAGGAAGATTGTGTCGTCAACTTGGCTGACTGCAAAGATCAAGGAAGAAACTTAAGAACAAGGAGTTCTTGGTGGATCTACAGGAGATAAACTGTGTAAAGAGTCAGGAGTGGAGTTTGTGTTCTCACTTCAGGAGGATTGCTTTACAATGAAGAGTTAGGATTGGTGTTCATGTACACATTCCAAGAGAGTACTTCAGACAAGAGATCAGAAAGTTTGTGTCGTCAACTTTACAGGTGGTCTGTAAGTTTATAATACAGTTTATAGTGGATCTTTGACTAGTACATTAGGTTTCTCCGTGAACATATTGTTGTTATTTATTGTTTTCCATAATATTATAACTACTGTAATTTAACATAGGAATTGGACTTGTTTGCCTAATCATCTAGAAACTAATTAAAGTGACTTGTTGCTTTGGTTAGATTAATTCCACACATAAGGTCAAACTTAAAACGAGTAATTAGTAACGGTCTAGCGCTATCCGGTAACTTTTATTTTATTTTGTAGGAACGTGAAAAAAAACACAAACCAATACTAGAAAAGTGAAAGGACGCACTGAAATGGACCATCTAGCTCCGACATTTGTGTTCCAAATCTGCCTCCATTATGAGACACATATTTAAGAAGTACCTAATTTTCTTCTTTGTCCTTTTATATTGATTAATTGATAATGATTTGAGACATTGAGGGCAATCTCTAATTTAAGTTTGGGGGTGAAAAATAACATTGTGTTTTTATTGCTTTTGTGTGATTGTGTGAAATTATATTGCTTAATATACGAAAAAAGATGAAAATTTGATTTTTTTTTTCTTTTTATTGTTTAGTTTTCTTGCATGTGTGGGTTAGGTATGCTTGCTGACAATGATATGTACATTTGGAACTATGCGTTAGTTTATGAATTGTAAATAATTGCATGCTTAGATTAAATTTTACTTATCCCTCTGGAATTTGATGTCGCTCGCGCTTGTGAATTAAGTTTTACATCATACAAGAATGAGTTGATTTATAGCTTGAATAGGTTACTAAAATAAAACTTAAATGCTAAACCCAAAAATCACCACATTATATATTGTTAAATCAATTGTAGTGTAGTTCACGGTGATCGGATTATTGTAGGAAGATATTGATATGAATGAAGATTTCATGTGTGCAAAATTTTGGTGTGGTTAATAAGATGAAAATTAAATGAGAATAAGAAATTAGAGATCGGTTTTTTAGAATGAGTACTTAATTAGGACTATTGTATTAATCATTGCATAAAAAAGAAAGGAAAAATCTACCATAATTCATGAGTTAAAACTACCCAAAAAAAACCTAATAAGGACACTTATTGAAGATCCCAAAAAGAAATCTCAAAAGAGATCAAGCTAGTGCATGATATAGAATGCACACAGTAAATATAAAAAACTAGGTGTATGATGCAGAAGATGCGCTACATGTATTGATTAAGCCCTAAACACTTTTTTGAAAGAATTAGACATTTGACAAAAGATTATTAGTCTAGTGAATTTTTAGAGATTGAAACAATCAAAATAAAGGAGAATATTTATTTGTTGAGATATTAACTTGCAATTAGTGAGATCTATCCAAACTAGAGAGGGTAAGGATTAGTATATAATTCAATCTTAGATCACACATTGAGAATGAGAGTTAAAATAAAATAAGTTTTGGGATATGTATCTTCTAACGCCCCGACCCACATGGATCGAAACGTCGCTAGATTTACGGTACTTTAACCGCAAAAATAGTGAAAATGATACCAAAATGAACAATTAAAAAAAAAAAAAGAATTTGAACAAACTAGGTAGAGCAATCTTTTATTTCTTTTTTTTTAAACAACATAATTCAATACTAAATGAAACAAATTCAAAAAATGCCTTTTGAATGATTACCATGCATATATCTATTATTGATGTGAAATTCTAGGGAAAAATTTAAATATAAATGTTGTTGTTTTGCATTCTATCTCAAGCGCAATTGTCAAAATAAATTCATTTGTATAACTATCAACCCTGAAACTTTATGGAATTTTAATGTAATGTAGAAGAAAACTCCTTATATTATGACAGACATTGACCGTAGAAGAAAACACCGCTATACAAGAAAACACCTTGTAGAAGAAAACTCCTTAAATATTAATAAACAACACCGTTATCACAGACGTTGACCGTTGACAATAAGTTTTCAACGTTCACGGTCTGTCCTAACTGAACTTGAACCTTACATTTATCCATGTGTACAACTATCTCGTACGCTTTCAGGTTTCATGCGAACACCTATCATACCCATGAACCACGATTTACATAATACTTGAACAAAACAAATTAAGAGTTATATCTTGAATTACTTCTTCCAACTAGACTGCCACTAGACCCGACATTTTTTGCCCTTTCTTGTTATGAATTGATCGCAAAATTATGACAATAATGAAATAAACAAGAATATAATAAGAACACCAAAAATTATGTGGAAACCCAAGATGAGAAAAAACCACAGACAGAGGGAAAAAATTTCAATATAATCAATAACAATTGTGTTTACAACCAGATTTCAATGCTCTCAATTAAGATCTAAAGCTCTCAAGATGTTGTATGAATATTCTGTGAACAATACAAATTAAGTTGTAGATGAATAGGAATTTAGAAAACGCATCAAAAACCGAAAACTAGCCTATATCGGACTTGTCGCTCGAGCGACACGCTAGCGATAGACAAGCGACAACTCCATAATTCGAGTGTTTGGCTAGCGCCAAGTCTCAGGATAAAATTTGAAGGCGCAAGCTAGCGATAGGCTAGTGAAAATGCGACGACTTTTCTTCCCGCTTCATAATTTTGATTTCTTCAAGAACATTTCAACAAAAACTCTAAAATCAACTAGAATTTAGGTCAAACTACAACAAATCTCCATCTTGAACCAAATTTCAATACAAGAAATTCCAAACACACGAAGCAAAGTAATCACCATCCCACTTCCAAACAAGCCCCAATTGGCTAAATCAATGATGAACACCAACTAAGTTCAAACAATGCTCAAACTTAGCAACGAGAAATGGTTTTGTAAACATATGAGCATGATTATCCTTAGTATCAACCTTGTTCGCTATAATATCACCACAAGCAATCACTTTGACGCACAAAAACCACCTTACATCACTATACTTAGTCATCTCATGAAACGTCTTATCTTTATTCAATAAAGTTGCACTCTAGCATAATATATTGTAGAAATTTGCAAGTTATCGCTGATTCAACCAATCAATCATCTCAGCCACATAGCCTCCTACATGCCTCTATAATGGTCTTGTACTCTGCCACCGTTGTAGATAATGCTACTGTATCCTGCAAAGTAACTTTTCAGTTGATAGCACAACCTCCAAGGGTAAACACATACCCTGTAAATGATCTTCTCTTTATCAAGATCTCTTGCATAGTCTAAATTCATATATCCAATGACTCCATCTATTTTTCTACCAAAATGCAAGCAAACATTAGTAGATTCCCTCAAGAATTTGAGTATTCACTGTAATGTTTTCCAATGTTCGTTGCCACGATTTTCCATATACCTACTAACTACACTGACCACATGTACAAATCTGATCTTGTATAAACCATAGCATACATAAGCAAACCAATTGCACTGCAATAAAGAATCTGAGATATATAATCAATGTCTTTATCTAACTGAGGACACAAGCTACAGAATAATTTAAAGTTGGCATCCAAAGGAATACTGACAGCCTTTTTATTCTACATATTGAATTTGTGAAGCACTTTCTCAATGTACCACTTTTGACTCAAATACAATTTGTCAAATTTCCTATCTCTCAAGATCTCCATACCAAGAATCTTCCGTAATGCACCAAATCTTTAATCTCAAACTCTTCACAAAGCTGAGCTTTTACATTTTTTACCTCGGCTTTATCATTGGCTACTATGAGCATATCATCAACATATAACAACAAATAAGTAATCGATCCACCAACTCCCATTCTAAAGTACACACAACTATCATAAACTGCTTCTAATGAAATTATGAGTAGCCATGAATGAATCAAACATTTTGTTGGTTTGCCTCGGCGATTGCTTTAGTCTATATAAGGACTTATTCAACAATCACATACAGTCTTCCTTTCCATAAATTATGAAAACTCTAGTTATTGCATGTAAATGCTCTCCTCAAGTTCCCCATGCAAAAATGTTGTCTTGACATCTATCTGCTCAAACTCCAAATCATTCTTAGCCATAATCCCAATTAAAGTCCAAATTAAACTATGTTTTACCACTGATGAAAACATATTTGTGAAGTCAATATCTGGAATATGATTATAGCCTTTCGATATCAATCTGGCCTTATACTTTTCATCTTCAATCCCTAGTGTCTATTCCTTCATTTTGAAAACCAAATTCTAACGAACAACCTTTTAATCTTTAGGTAATTTGACAAAGTCCAAAGTATTGTTTTTATTTAAAGACCTCATATCCTCGTGTATAACAATAAACCATTTGCTAGAATCATTTCAAATGTATGCCTCTGAATATGTAGCAGGTTTCTCGGTGGAATTAATACTGTGAGGCATACTCAATGCATAAGCTACAAAGTCTTCCTTTCCATACTTCTATGTAGGTTTAATCTGTCTGCAAAGTCTATCTTTAGAAATCGAATACTATGGTGTGTTAGTGGTGTAGGTAAAGTGTTACTGTCTGTCAGCTCTAAACTAGATTGACCTGAAGTAAACTGTTATGAAGCCTCTAATTGTTCTCCTGAACTAATTTTCAACTCCAACTAAGTTGAATGATTATATTCCTCAATTTTACCAGAATCCCCATGAAGCGATCCATGAACCATAGTAACTTCATAAAACACTACATTTCTACTAACTACCACATTTTCTTTCTTAAGACACCACAACTCATACCCATTTACACATGATTTATACCCAAGAAAAATGCACTTTCTAGACCGATGCTACAATTTCCCATTATCTACATGAGTATAAGCAGGAAATGTCTTTTTTTTCAATGGCAACTGAGAGTGACCAATTAATAAAAAACCAAGCTGTAGTATCAAGTTCAGCCCAAAAAGTCGTAGGAAACCCAGAATTTGAAAGCATACAAAGAACATTTTTCATCAAAGTTCTATTCATTCATCCTGCAACATCATTTTTGTTGTGAAGTTCCAGGAACTGTCAAGTAGTCAAGAAGCCTTCAACTCTATAGAAGTTATTGAATTCATCTGACAACGCATTATCCGTGTGCAGACATTTCACCTAGTTACCGAATTCTATCATTGTTTTCCACTCTTTGAAGGTCCTAAACACATCACTCTTCTGTTTCAACAAAAATACCTAAATTTTCTTGAAGAAATCATCAATTACTACAAATAATTAATAAGCACGTCTTTTAGTAGTCACTATCGTAGGTCCCCAAAGAAGGGACGATGACACGATCGAGAACAAAACAAGTCAAAGAGGTGTTAGGGATGTTTTTCAAAGCCAGTATTGATGAAACCATGTTCGGGACGTAAAATGGAGCAAGTTTCATGTTGGGGCTGAATGACGAAAAGATTTGGATCAACATAATAAAGCTGACCGAAGACGGGAATGAAATTTCTAGCCAACCGGACGCCTCTACCAGACGCCGGTAAAGGACTTCTATCCATCCGGACGCACCATACCGGACGTCCAGAAGGATCGTTCGGTACAACCTATTTTCTACGATTTTGTTCTATTTGAGAATTCTAATTTCTTTCCATATTTTGCAAGATTTATTTCCTTGTGCTCTTTTTTTACTAGGTTTAGGCGTCTAGTATAAATACTTATCTCTTTCATTACATTAAAAACAATTGACATTAATTGAATTGAAAGGTTATTGCTTTTTCTTGTTCTTTCATTACGAACGAACTTATCAAGATCTAATTCTTGTGGCGTTCAAACATCGGATCATGGGTTCTTCATTGTGTAAATAAGGGGTTCAACGCATCTTCATTATCGTTGGATTTTTTGGTTCACTTCGTTGGGTTCAAATCTAAAATCGGGTTACTAATTGGTGTTCTTAGGTTCCGCATCAATCTCGTTGTGAGTTTTGTAATCGTCATTGCTACGGGGTTCGTGTCATGTAGAGTAAATATTTTGTTTCGATCCAATAACGTATTATTGTATTTCATCGTTATCATGCAGAATAATCAACATTGCTCTGATATCACTTGTTATGAATTGATCGCAAGTTAATGATAGTAACTTAATAAACAAGAACACAATAAGAACACCAAAATTTATGTGAAAATCCAAGATACTAAAAAACCACAGACAGGGGAGGGAAATTTCATCAAAATCAATAATAATTGTGTTTACAAGAGACCTAATACTTTCAATTATGATCTAAAGCCCTCAAGATGTATGAATATTCTGTGAACAATATATAAATCCTAGAATCCAAGTTGTAGATGAATAGGAGTCTAGAAAACGTGTCAAACGCGAAACGGGCCTAGGCGAGATAACTCTGTCTTTCGAGCAACAGGCTAGCGGTAGAGCGCTAAATGGGCAACAGGCTAGTTCCAAGTCTCAAGAG
Organism: Osmanthus fragrans; assembly: GCA_019395295.1. NCBI lineage: Eukaryota > Viridiplantae > Streptophyta > Magnoliopsida > Lamiales > Oleaceae > Osmanthus > Osmanthus fragrans. The sequence continues at coordinate 14,417,285 of CM033355.1, read as the reverse complement.
ATTCGAAGGCGTTGCTCGAGCGACCATCTAATGACATTCTAGAGAAAATACGATGATTTTTTTCCCAATTCATAATTTTGATTTCTTGAAGACCACTTCAATCAAAACTCCAAATCCACTAAAATTTGGGTCAAACTACAACTTTTTTAATCAATTTTTTTGCAGGAAGTAGTTTATTTCCTTTCATCAGTAAGTTTTATAGCTACATCTTTGTCCTTTTAGACGCAATTCACGCTCTATGCTCCTTGGTATCACCATCTTAGATTTTGGTTTATAAAAGGAATGCTATCTGTAAATCATTGTGTACATAATGGTGTACATATAAATGACATGGAAGATAGAGAAAAATTATGGAAGCTTGAACTACTTGAAAATGTATAGAATTAGGTTGGATTTTGTTAATGATTGGACTATGTAGGCAGTTCGACGAGGTGGTAGTTGATGGAGGAGAGAATCTTTCGATAACGAAGTTGAGGAAATGGAAGATTGTAATTGATTTATGTTTCCACGGTCTTGAGATTTTGTAATGGAATTAGATTTTCAATTAATATGAGATTAAAATTTGTACAATTTCTCTTAATTTTCTCATACATTTATCACTCTAATGAAGGGAAACGTATACTAAATTTGTCATTTAACATATCTGCATTAGCCCTAATATTATATTAATTCATAACAACAAAAACATAATCAATAGTAAACCCTATTGTCACCAACATATAAATTGGAGTTAATTTTGTCAAAATGCTATCTAATTTTCAAGAATTATTTACATAAATTATTCTTTAAGCACTTGGATCGTCAAATTTCAAACAAATGATATTAACAAAATTATCAATAGTATATTTAGTACACTAAATTAAGGAAAAATTGCAGCAGCGACCCCTAACCTTTTTTTTTTTTTTTTGCAAATTTTACCCTAACATTTATTTTGTGTCACTCACAGTCCAAAACCTTTCAAAAATATGCATATGAGGTCCAAATGGATGGTTTCACCATTAGTTGACTAGAAAAGTCAATATTTGACAAATTAGACCAAATTAAAAAGGGCATAATGACACTTTTTATTTTTCAAAATATTAACAATTAAAATAAAAACAAAAGAAAAGTAAAAAATTTGCTACCAACCCCAAACCCTACCCCCAAACCCATTATCCTCTCCATCTCATTCATCTCTTCGTCGAAAAACATCAAGGAAACGCCACCGTAACCTACCACAACCTCTACCCTCCATCGCCAATGCCATTTGATAAAACCCATCTCCATCGCTGCTGCAATTTTTCCCAAGAAACAATTGATAAGTGCATTTTACGCGCTTATTTAAGCCACAAAACATGGACAATTGTTGATAAGTATGTTGAATTATTGGTTAATTTAGTATAAATTGTGTTTGTAGAACAATATCGATGGATACATCGAAAAGCATGTGAAAACAAGCTAAAAAGACCAAAATGAAAGAAAATCAAAGTTCATGGACCAAAATGCAAATAACCAAAAGTTGACCCAAAGGAAGAATCGAGAATGTTAACAAGCTAAGTAACAAATTGGTGAAATCATGAAAAACATCAAGGAAACGCCACCATAACCAGCCACCCTACCACAACCTCTACCTTCCATCACCTTATGTGAATCGTTTAAGTGTTCACAAAACCTCATACATTCTTTGATGTTCGCATTCGTCATAGAGATATAATCAAGTCACATTTTAGAATAGGTTTGGCATTGCTCAAGAGAGATTTCTAGATTTAATAGAAACATTTATTTTTCATTTATTCAATCTTGTAGTCAAATTTGTAATATTAAGGGTTGAAAAAAGTATTGCTTGGGGATTCGTGATCCTAGTGCATTTGTTATTATTCGAATGCATAAATTTTGCATCAATTATCACATGCATTCAATTTAGTTAAGTCATTCATAATTTCATAAGTATTGTAGTTTAATTACAATTTCATCACAAAAAATATAAATTCATTCTTGTTTCGGTTAAGGTCGGGATAAGTAACATCGAACTACTCAATCTCTGTGGGATGATATTCAGATCTAAAAATTTCACTTTATTACTTGTAACGAACCATACACTTGTAGAGTTTTATTTCGAAAGAGATTTTCGTGAACAAAAATAACTTTCCCCGCTTTCTATGCGTACGAACTACAGATCCACTAATTGGCTTATTCGAGGAAAATTGATGAAGACTGATATGTGTATCTTGTTCGCAATGATGAGTATAAGCCAATGGTGGTGGTGTGCGACCGTCGGTTCGTAAGGCTGGCACCGAACTTTGGGACAGAAAGTGTGTGGTTCGCTGCCTTTGGACTGTTGTCATTTTGTTTTTGATTTAAACTGTTTCTTGATTATATGGGGCCATGGAACTGCTCGTCTAGGGGAGTATTAATAGCCTATAATGAAGTTAGGCTATGGGTGTTAAAGGATTTGCTAGAATTGGAGGAATCGTCGTGCGTAGTGACAATTTTTTGGATGTGAAATTGGCTGATTTTCGATAAGTTATTGCTATTTTTTGGTATGGGATTGTAGAGTGGGATGAGGAGGTATTGGTGGTGTCAAGATCCGGTGATTTATCTGGCGTTGTGTGGGTGGTGGCGACAACAATGCCGACCATGGTGTGGGTGGGGGGAAGAACGGTGATGGTTGGTGGATATTTTGAAAAAAAATATATTATAATAGTATTTTATTTTTATTTGTTTTTTAAATTAATTACTAAAAGGGATAAATGAGAATTAATAGCAAAAGTGCCATTTTACCCTTCTAAATTTGTCAAAATTAATTGAATTTTGATTCTTTTTTGTCAAATAATGGTTAAAACCATCTATTTGGACCTTAGATGCATATTTGTGAAAGGTTTGAAATTGTGAGTGGCACAAAGTGAAGGTTAGGTAAAGTCTACAAAAAAAGTGAAAGGTTAGGGATAGTTGCTGTAATTTTTCCTTATATTAAAGTTAACATAAATAAATAAAATATTGATAGAGTATTACACTTTAATTTTGTTATGACTTAAGAGGTCTAACAAAATTTACTCTAACCCTTTTTTTGCAGAGTAATGTTATGTAGTTCCATTGGGATTACAACCTCAGCTTTAAGTAGCGCTAATATGACATTAAATGATGAGTGACATTAAATAACTCATTTGATTTAACCTATCATTTAACGCCACCTAAACTGGATTTGCAACCTCATTGGGATTAAATAGCATTACTCTTTTTCGCAAGTAGGAGGTGATAATAGAATTTGGAAAACTTTAAAAAAAAAAAAAAAAAACAACAACAACAACAACATGTGCAACTATTACCTATCTTAATGTATGGAGTACCTAATTATCGAGCTATGGGATCAAGAAGCGACAATCTTCCAGCAATGCTCTATTAAAATTTTATTATCATTTCTTGGTCATTCAAAAACACACCACAATAATCACAATTCTTTTAAGTTTTCTTCTTACATTCTCTCTCATTTTTCTCGAGTGATTATTGGGCAAAAAAATATGTTTCTTTTAATGGAGTTTTGAGCTCATCTACTTGTGCAAAGATCATTTGAACCATGCGACAAATAGTCAAGTTGTTGTATCATGGAAGGGATAAGTCATAGAAAAATTCTGTTGCACCATGTTTTAGGCTTTGCCAACCGCAAAAGGCTTGAATCTCCTTAAAAAGAGCAAGATATCCGCACCTCACTCCGTCTGATTTCGTTATCTTTCTATTTATTTTGTTACTTCATTTTTTATTATTGAAATTTCACCAACAATTTTAAGGAGATTCAAAGAAATGGACTTAGCACCTGAGAAGCCTTTTGACAATGTCGGAGATCTCAACAAGCCCTTTCATTTTAAGGGAACTCATTTTAAGAGGTGGAAAAGCAAGGTCCTATATTGTCTCAGTCTTCTCAAACTCTCCTATATTCTCACTAAGAAGAATCCAAAATAGGTATCTACCGATAATATAAATGAAGAGGAATTTCAAGCTCATCAAGAGAAGGTAGAAAAATCTAATAGAGATGAGAATAATTGTCGGTGTTATATCTTAAATTGCCTAGCGGATAATTTTTATGATTATTACAATACTATTCACTCTTTTCAAAAAAATGTGGAAAGCTTTGCAGAATAAATATGATACCGATGAAGCTTGGGCAAAGTAATACGCTATTAGTCATTTCATTTGCTATCAAATGGTGGATGGAAAATATGTGCCAGAACAAGCACAAGATTTTCAAATGATTATTGCAGATGTTAGATCTGAAGGCATCAAAACTGGAGACAACATTGTTGTGGCTGCGATCATTGACAAACTTCCACCATCAAAGAGAGAGTTCTAAAAGTCAATGCAACATAAGCAAAAAAAGACTTCCCTGGAGACTTGATCACTCGCATCCACATAGAGAAGGACATTAGAGATCAAAATGCACTGATGATACAAGAAAATAATGGACATTCTGGCACGAATGTAAATTTAATTGTCGTAAATAATCACTTGTCCAATAATTAATTTTTTAAGAAATAGTCAGTTGAAAACAATAAAGACAAATATGAAAATTTATGGTAAACCTCACAATCGGGGAAGCACGAACTAGAAAAATAAGAACCTAGCCCTTTCTTCTCGAAATCAAATTTATAATGCACATTTTATGTGTGGCAAAAGCGGACATATTGCTCAAAATTACAGATTTCAAAAATAGCAGTCTTTTCCTCAGGCTAATGTAACCGAAGAGCCACTAGTGGGAATCCTTACAGACATTAACATGGTACAGTATGTTGAAGGATGATGGGCAGATTCTGGTGTCAATAGGCATATCTGCTATGATAATGATCGGTTCAAGAATTATACTCTCTTCTTGGAAGAGAAAACCATCATCGTTAGTGATTCTACTAAAACAAAGATTGTTGGGAGTGGTGAAGTTAAACTGAAATTCACATTTGGACGTCTGCTAACTTTGAAAGACATTTCACACGCATCGTTAATGAGGAAGAATTTGATGTCAAGTTCTTCTTAATAAGGCTGGCTTTAGACACACTATGGAATCTGATCGATATGTGAACATCAAAAAGGGTTTATTTGTGGGTAAAGGCTATGCCTGTGATGGAATATTCAAATTGAATATTGAGAGTAATAAAACAAAAACTACTTTTGTTTACATGTTTTCTTATGTGAATTTGTGGCATGCTCGTTTATGTCATATAAACAGTAGATATGTGAGAATTATAAGTAGTTTAAGATTACTCCTGACACTGGAAAATGATTTTAAAAAATGTGAAATTTACAGTCAAGCAAAAATTACAAAGAAACCTCATATTAGTGTTGAAAAAAAAAATACCGAATTGTTAGAATTAATTCATACTGATCTTTGTGAATTTGAAAGAATTTTAACTCGTGGAGGAAATAGATATTTTATCACTTTTATTGAAGATTTTTCAAAATATACTTATGTTTATTTATTGAAAAATAAAAGGGATGATTGTGATAAATTCAAAGTTTTCCTCCAAGAAGTTGAAAATCATTTCGGTAGAAAAATCAAGACTTAGAAGTGATAGAGAGTATGATTCTATTGGTTTTTATTCTTTTGTTCAGTCTTCAAGAATAATTCATGAAACTACTCCACCATACTCACCTGCATCTAACGATGTAGCCGAAGAAAAAATAGAACTTAGATTGATTTGACAAATGTCATGCTTATTCAAATATTTGGGGTGAAACAATTTAAAGTGCATGTTTTGAATAGGATGTCATACAAGAAAACAGAAAATCGGACCTTTTGAGCATTGGAAAAGGTACAAGTCAAACTTAGGATTTTTAAGGCTTGGGGTTATTTAGCTTTTGTATGGCTAACAAATCCTAAAATACCAAAATTGGGTATTAAAACTACCACTCATGCTTTTCTTGGATATGCAATGAATAGTACAACCTACAGATTTTTAGATATTGAAAATAATATTATTTTTGAGTTAGGTGATGCTATTTTTCACGAAAATAAATTTCATTTCAAAATAAAAAATAGTGGAGGTGACGAATTATAACAAAATATTTTATCAGAACCAAGTTCTTCTACTACTTTTCCAAACCAAAAAAATTTCCAAATTGAACTTAGAATGAGTAAAAGAGTTAGAGTTGAAAAAGATTTTGGCCCATACTGCTATGTTTTCAATACTGAGGAGACTCCACTTTTTTTACAAGAAGTTTAAACATCACCTAAAGTTGTATTTTGGAAAGAGACCGTAAATGATGAGATATATTCTTTAAACCTAAAAGTTTGATTCCTGGATGATCAAAAATGGTTTTAAAACCAACAAGTGTGAGAAGTGCATATATTACAAATCTTCTGAAAATTCACATGTTATTGCTAGTCTTTATGTAGATGATTTGTTGATATTTGGTTCAAATTTCCATGTTATGAACTAGACAAAAAGCATAGTTTGTAACCATTTTGATATGAAAGATCTTGGTGAGGGTAATTTCATTTTGGGTATGAAAATAAAAAAGACTTGTGATGACATCTTTCTTGATCAGTGGAATTATGTCGACAAAATGTTGAAGAAATATAATTATTATGATTGGAAGCATGCCGCTACTCCTTTTGATTCTAGTGTTCACTTATTTCTAGTGAATAATGAAAATTATGTGATTAATCAAAAGGAATATGCTAGCATAATTGGAAGCTTACGTTATGTAACTGATTGTAGTAGACCTGATATTGCATATGCAGTAGGAATATTTAGCAAATTTACTAGCAAGATATGAAGAGATCTTTGGCATGCCATAGAACGTTAAATGAAATATTTATCTGGTAACAAAAAATATGTCTTGTTTTATAGTAAGTTTCCTACTGTACATGAAGGATATAGTGATGTCAATTGGAATACTTTGTTGAGAGATTCTCTTTCTAACAATGGTTATATTTTTACATTGGGTGGTGGTGCTATATCTTTGAAATCTAAGTAACAAACCATTATTGCTAACTCAACCATGGAAGCTAAGCTTATAGCCCTGGCGTCAGCAAGTGGGGAAGCAAATTGGTTAAGAGATTTATTATGTGAAATTCCTTTGTGAGAAAAACCAGTTTCATCTGTGTTAATTCATTGAGATAGCACTACAACAATTGATAGAGTACAAAATCGTTATTATAACATTAAATCCAAACATATCAAGAGAAAACACAATACTGTGAGATCATATCTAAGTAATGACATCATAAATGTTAATTACATGAAATCTTGTAATAATCTTGCAAATCCATTAACAAAGGTCTTGTCAAGAAAAAGGGTATGGAACACATCAAGTGGTATAGGATTGAAGCCCATATAAACAAGAGCCACGTATGAAGACACCCAACCCGAGGATCAAAAATCCTGAGACTGAGTTCAATGGAAAAAACGAATCATATGGTGGTCGTAGAAATGCACTACCTATTTCATTTATATTATTATTATCTTCCCTATGGTGTGAGTGCATTTATCCTGTAATGTTTTTGGAGGTTGAGTTTTCTTAAAAAAAGAATAAAAATTCTTAATGAGATCTATAGCTCTTATGAGTGAGGTGCAAATATTACACAAGCATTCTTGATAGGTTTCAAATATGTGACTGTGGAGGTGGGGTCGCTTTCTATGATAATTGGGCTTATTCTCAAATATGCTCATGAAACTGGGATTAGCACAAAACCGTAATGTGCTGGCTCTTAAAGCACATGTCAACACCTAGATTGTTATGTGTAGACAATAATTCTTTATTTCCTTTAAGTAGTCATAGTTCAATGTTGATCACATTATTGTCTCTGGAGTGAAGGTTCAATGTAGAGCACACATCATGATGCATAATAGTCCCTATTTGCCTTTTAATCTTTCTATCTGTTTAATATTAAAATGAATGGGGAAATGTCGGTACATTTTAATATTAATTCATTCATTATATTTTTTAAAATAACTTTGTAGGTTTTGATATTTAGGAATATGAAGAGGTTGGAGGTTTGAAAAGTGAAAAATGAAAATGTTCATGTGTTTATGACATGTCTTTATTTTGGGTGGACCATTTTTACCTATAAATAGGACCATTTATTGGTTATTCAAAAACACACAACAATTACAATTCTTTTAATTTTTGTCGTTACATTCTCACTCATTTTTCTTGAAAGATTATTGAGCAAAGAATGATGTTTCTTTTAGTGGAGCTTTGAGCTCAAATACTTGTGTAGAATTTGTTTGACTCATATAACAAATAGTCGGGTTGTTGTATCCTAGAGGGAACAAGTCATAAAGAAGTTCAATTGCACCATATTTTAGGCTTTGCCAACCGCAGAAAGCTTGAATCTTCTTGAAGAAAGCGAAATATCCGCGCCTCTATCCGTTCGATTTCGTTATCTTTCTATTCATTTTATAACTTCATTTTTTATTATTTAAATTTCACCAACACAACGTTTATCCAGCCATTATCGCTAATTCTTGATAAGCCTCAACACATGCATGCATCTCTTTTTCTTGATTACAAACATATGATAGATGTAACATACCAATAAAGTTTCTATACTACATTAATCCAGAATGAAAAGGGATCTAATAATTCTATCCAGTATTTTAACAAGTGTAAAACATGAATAGATAACAAATTTAAAATTCGCGCCTTGACGAGCAAACTTTTTAAAATACTAATTTTATCATCGTAGAAATTAAGAATCTATACAACTTGAAATTCTTAAATAAAATCAGTTTTAAGAAGCAATACATAAATGGTCTTAGATTGTACCCACCACAAGATTAATTAAACAATTCCTATTAATTTATGTAGCATGAGACCTATGGGGCTAGATCTTGGTCAAGATCGATGCAAGTCAATAACATTGTATACTAAGTCAAGAAAAAAAATAAAAATTATTCTTGATTGATTGAATTAAGTAGGATTAATTTAAAAAAATTTGGCCCACTTTGATAATAAATTTTTTATTAGACACAGCAGAATCCAACATATCTCCCGAATAAGCAAAATCAACTTATTCTATAAGCCCAGTGTGCATTGAAACTTGAGCAACTTTTCCATTTCGGTTTAATTATTACAATGTCGTACTTAAAAATTAAAATAGATATGGCATTTCCTCGTTTGATTCTCATTTTTTGTAGAATAAGAATGAAAAATATAATCGTTACGAGCCCCACATAAGAGATGAAAAATCAAAAATGGTAGTTGGATATGATGGATAACGGTCATATTTTTCATTTTTATAGAGAAAAAATGGTACTAAACGGGACCAAACGGTATTAAATTAAACAAGGAAAAAATTGAAATTATGTTAATAACAATTTTAATCTTCTTTTATATGTAAAAATTATTTAATATCGTTCAATATATCTAATCAAACACGTCAATATTGTATATAATTTATTAATATTAGATGTAGATATGTATAATCAGTCCGAGTGAATATCATCATATGTTGTTCCATACTAAAACCAATCACTCATTTTCTCAATTGCTTCTTTCGTGACCTGAAATCAATAAATAAAATAGATAAATACCTTACTTTAAGTACCATGTAAGCATCTTGAATTAAGGTAATTTCACTTTCGTTCTCATATCATGGAAGTTTTTATTAAATAATACCAAGTTGCATACAATTCTTACTAGGTTTCAAATTCTACAAGGCCTTTTTCCAGGGTATATAATAATTAATCTACTAATAAAGTCAAATACAAGCCTTTGTCTTTTCTTCATGTAAAAAAGTATATATAATATGAAATATTACATCAAAATGTGGACTGGATTCCAAGTATATATACATATCTTTTGCTGCCAACTTGGTATAGTTTAAAGCATGAGAAGACTCTAAAGTTTTATTCAATTATTGCATACAGATCCCTTGGTGCAAAAGTTTAGTTGATTGTCATGTATCGATCGGTGGGAATTATTATTATTATTATTATTATTTTACTTTACTAAATTCATTAATCCAAATGCTCGAAGTTATCACTATTTACGATGAGGGTTTTTTTGAACCTCATTTTTTGAGAGAATAGATTTTTAATAATAATTTTTTGAAAAAATGTGTGGTTAAAAAATGTAGAAATAATTTGAATTTACAGATAAAATTATTTTGTTTAAAAAATATGTAATTAAAAATAAGTTTGAATTTTTTAATTTTTTAAATTTTTATTTTTGAAAAATAGACTCAAACAGGGTCTAAGCCAGTCATTCAACTTTCGCCAATGTTCTTTCAAACTGTGAGGGTGTTTGAGAGTGATTTTTGGGGTAAGAATTGATTTTTGAATAGTAATATGATGGAAAATGTGTGATTAAAAAAGGAGGAAAAGTTATTGATGTGATGAAAAATATTATTTTATTGAAAAATGTGATTGAAAATAAGAATTGATTCTCAAAATTAATACCAAACAAACTTTGTTTCAACACAGAATGAGAAGCATGGATATCAATCCTACATCATGATTTCCTATTTTCTTCCCTTCAAATTAGATCCATCTGAGCTTAATGACGTGGGCTCCATTTTAGAAATATCTAGAATTTCAAGTTTCTTGAAAATAACTTCACGTTGAAAATAAACTTCAAGTTTAAGGAACAAAAAATGTAGGGGTAAATTCCAACGTGAACGTATACTAATAATAAAAATGTTGTCTAAACGAGTAATGCTATGTACCAATTTAGGTGACGATGAAGTAAATATATATAGTCCGATAAAATTGAAATACATTTTAATTAATTGTAATGTGAGAGTAGCTCATTGTCAGCTAAATCAACGCTAATTACCAGTAATGATATCTTCAAAATAAAAATTCCTAAAATATACCTTCAAGGTGATGCATCTAAGCAAAATCCATCAATTATGTTGACAAGGAATTCCCCAACCTAGTCACACGTAATGATTTTAGATAAGCCAGTGCCCAATAGGATGGAGACACGGCAATACCTTTATTGGAATTGATTGAAAAGAAATAATGGGCTGAACAATGAATTAATTTAAAGGAATTATAAAAGAGTGGTCTTTGTTACATCAAAATTCCTTAACAATGTCCATTCACAATGGAATATCAAAGCAAACTTTATCTTCGAAGTGACCTCAAATGGGAAAATTCCATTCTTCTCCAATGTGCATGTTTGCCGGCAAATAGACAAGTAAAATAATGTTCTTACACGCGTATTTGACAAATATAGCAAAAAATACTATTAATAAACCTTTTTTTGTTAGTGCACTTAGGAATATTGGGTTTGCCTGGACGGAAAAAAAAAAATGAATAAATAAAAGTAAAAAATCTTCTATGCTTGTACCCAAGAGTCTTGCCTACCTGGCGCGATATTGTATACCAAACACGCTAATACGATTTGATGTATATACAAAATTATTCAATAAAATATCGGAAAAAACCTAATGGATCGGACATGTGTGCATAAGAGATGGAACCCAAGTAACGAAAAACGCGTATTTCTTGTATTGTAGTGGTCTAAACAGTATTTGACATAATTAGATGAAAAAAACTCAAATCTCGCCCATTGTACTCCTTGATTGGCATGCCTAATATTGCTAATACAATTTGATCTATTTATGATGATGGTGCTAAGGAGATACACCCTAATTGTGACATCATGAGAGAGAGATGATCTAATGAGCATCCGTGTTTATCTTATCCTAAGTACCGATGATGTGCTATATTAATTCATTGGTGGATAACACATCACTAGTGCTTAGAATAAGTTGAGCAACAGTGCTCATTAAATCATTTTTCTCTCTCTACTAAGCACCAATTATATATATATATATATATATATATATATATAGAGAGAGAGAGAGAGAGAGAGAACAATAGCGGTACTCTTATTACATTCATGCATGGTTTTTCATTTTGTCCAATTGTTCACAGTACACACATGCCGAGTCTCTTTGCCCATACCTTCCAGGTATCATTTGCACTTCCCAAACACAACAAAGAGCACATACCTCCCACAAGGAAGCACATGCAAGTAGCTATATATAGGTTAACCGTAGTAAAGTCGAACTCACATACACTTTGGACTACAGAATATGGGATAATATCAGATAAGAAACACATTGCATACAAATAAAGAATAATGATGTCAAAGACAGCGATAACGTTGACCACAATTGTGGTCTCACACACTCGAAGAATGGGATAATATCAGATCAGAACACACACAAACTCCAACATAAACTTCAGTGTGATAGTGATACCATAGACACTGATAAAGAAAGCCAAAACAAGATGTGAAAGTCTATACACTAGAGTTTTCAGTACCTGGCACTGATGAATTCTAGGTGCATGCGTTCTTTGTCTTCATGATTAAATGGGGCTGTGGAGCTTACCTGTTCATCTCATCAAATGCTTCTGTTGACCTGCCAACAAATACTTGATACGGAACCATTATAGTGAAGCACAGAGCCCCAATAAATGGCTTGCATAGATAAGCGTCGAGCATTCTACGAAGCTTATCAAGAAACCAACATAGTCAATGGCCAAGCAATGACAATGACAACGACAACATAATGTATTACCAAAATGGGAAAAAAAATCAATGATTTCCTATAATGCTATGATGGAAATTGCAGTCTTCAAGCACAACAGTGTAATTAAAAGTGGGGCTTTATTAGCAAGTATCGTGAAATATGCAATGTAACAGCACAGTACTTGGTTCAAATTCAGACAGAGATCAGTGTGAATGCCTTGAACTGATGTACAGAAGCATAAAAATCAGAAATGGCAAAGAAATAAGCAGGTTTTAACACTGAATTTAGTCAAATTTGCGAGTGTAATCCAAAAATTCATGTCAGCATATCTCAGACTAGAACACTGCAACTCCCATCACATTATTTTGAACTCTAAACTACTATAAACGTTCAGGTTGAAAAATCGACTTCCCAATTTTATGTATATTGCTGTCGAACCAAAAACAGTTAACAGAAAAGAAAAAGAAAAGCTATAGAGTATTTGTACTTTTTACATAACTTGTTGCTCGTCACATGGACTATTTTTCATGACAAAAAGGAAACGGCTCCTAAGTATGTGCATAAAGACAATGAAAGAGAAGAGGATGAATTTTTTTCTATTACCATTTTGACTATCACTGTTGTGTATGTAACATCTCTATGCTGAATGCTTGGTCGAGATCATATATATAGAAAAGTAATTCTCTTAGTTTATTCTAACAATTTGACATTTATGTTCTCAATCAAACTGACACCATAGTTCTCCACAGTATTGCAATACTATCATCATGACAAAATTTTATTTGCCTGCAGAAGGACTCTTTTAATCTCACCGGCAATCCCTTGTAAGGAACTTGGTTTTTGAATAACACCATTCATTCCTATTTGCATGCATCTTTCTCGCATATCTTCATCGTCACTTGCAGTTAAGGCAATGATCAATGGCCAGCTGCGGCTACGAAACTTCCGAATTCTCATGGTTACTTCAAAGCCATCCAAGTCAGGCATGTGAAGGTCCAAAAGAACAATTTGATACTTAGATTCTGCAGGACCAAGAGTGCTAAGGCATCCATATCCAGATGACACGGCAGAGACAACACATCCTAGCTTCTCAACCAACTTCCGCGTCACAGCTCTGTTCACATCATCACCATCAACTAATAGAACTTTGAGGCCACTTAAAAGAGAGTTTGATTGCGGATGTTCTGAAGGTCCCCCGTGTTCTGAACTGTTGGTCACAATGGATGGCCGGGTTTGGAACCGTAGAACAAGCGCTATGCTTTGATCAAAACCCTCTGGATTTGGTATCACCCAGATGTCTCCTTGCATTAACTGCACATGGTAATGTGAAGGAAATAAATGATTTAAACATAAAAAGAATCAAGACAGGAAAAGAAAGGGAAAGATAACTTCCAAAAAATGTATATAATTAAATACACTGATGCAACCTAAACAATCTCTTCCTCTATTACAATTCAGTGAAAAGTTTTTAGTCGTGCATAGATTTTATGTAAAAAATAAAATAATAATAATAATAAAAAGATGTCTTAGTGCAATCTGTTGAGAACATGAAAGTCAATAATACTTGAAAAATAATTGAATTGAGATGGTAACAATGAGAGGCAAGTATCCAATGAAGACGAGATCCCAACAATAGAAAATGTAAAGTAAGCTGCAAGAAAGAGCAAATTATTGGATGACAATATTTGCAAGTCACGTGTCAAACACAAATTGAATTAAACCAAGAAAAAATCCACCCAATTGGCATCACAAGGGAAAAGTTTCAACGTGTTGCTGACAGTCTCTAATCAATGACATGGGGAAGAATTCCAGCAAAGATGCAATTCTAATGTTTGCATGGAAAAATGGAAAAAGGGTCATTGGAGATCAACAATTACCATGCATGTTTTCATACAGATACCCTGGCTTCATCAACTCTGTCAATCATTCACGAGTCAAATATAATAAATTCCCAGACATACCTGAACTAGTTTTCTGCACACACTGAAGCTCAAGCCTTCCTCAACTCCACCAGAGTACCTCTGACTACCATATAGACTTGCAGTAAGTGAACTCTCAGCAGGAGAACCAGTATTGCAAATCCCAACTTCAAGCTTGATATAAGCATATCCATCGGATGAGTTTGATCCCCGGTGACCCCATCTTTGATCATTCCATGCCTGACTTCGAGTGGCTAAATACACTCGTAATGTAAGACAGCCCCCTTCTTTGCTTCCATTCAAAAGATTTCCAACCATATGCAAAATAACCTGAAATACTCTTCTCTCATCACCCATTACATGGTTGGGCAAGGATTTATCAGCCTCAATGACAAAATTACAACCCCGATAAACGCAAAGGCACTTAGCTAGGCAAGCAGCTTGTTTTACCATAGAATGTAGCTGAAAAGATCTCATCGCTAAAGGGAACCTTTGATTATCCTTTGTCGAAGTATCCATTACATCATTTATTAAAGTTGTCACGACATTGGTAGTTTTAACCATAGCATCGAGTAGGAGCAGCTGCTCGTCACTTAAATTCTTCTCGTCTTGAAGAATCGATAACAGACCTAGAATGGAGTGCATGGGCCTTCTCAATCCGTTACTCATTACCATCTGAAATGAATTCCGTGCTTGACTCGCCATCAATGCATCCTGTTTTGCTTGTTGCAGTGCTCGATTTTGTTCCACTAATTTCTCTCTCATAAGCTGAGATTCTTCAAGCACAGCAGCATGGGAAAGAGCCACAGCTACCTGATCAGCAACTACTGTTACTATCTCAAGTTCCTGGTTGCTCCAAGTTCTACCTTGTCCATCAGGAAGAACCAAAACAAGAATGGCGTAACAGGCCTGAACAATTTCAGGAGTCCCACCTTTGAAATTGGAAACCCTCAGCATTGGCATCCTAATTGCAGCCACAGCTCCTGGTTCAGCAGTTCCACCACTGCTTGCAAAAGCAAGGACCGACTCGGGGTCAAGTAACTTTACTCCATCACTCGTTTTAATCTCTTGTACATCAGGGTCATTGATTGGGATAGGTTCGTTATAAAGAGTCGAGAAGTTCCTTTCTTTCAATTCATGAGTCAGGTTCATTTCAGTTTTACCCTCATTGGGCATCCAGACAGCACAATTATGTAAATCCAATGTCTTCGATAGTTCAACCAAAGTTGTATACAATATTGTATGCCGATTGAGTGACTTGCGGATTTCTTGAGTCAGCATCCGGACATGCCAGCCGGCTTCTTTCTGCTTCTTTATAATTCCAACCTCTCGACCAAGATCCCAAGTCTTTTTCTTCAACATAAATTCCCTCACTTTGACTTTGAGCAGCAAAGGAATGAGGGTGATGAGAGTAATAGCAGTGGCGAATGAAACAAGAGCAGTGAGGAATTTGAAAATAGTGAGAGCGAGCATTAGCTGAAATGGGTGAGGCCCATAAGTCCAGCCATTCAGCAAATGAGTCATACCACATAGAACAATGAAGGAAATGAATTCAAAGAGCACCCATTTGAATGGAACATTCGAACAGCTTACAAAGTAAAGTAGCTCAATCGGGATCGAAAAGTAGGCCACTGCAATTAAGAAATCGCTCACTTTTTGGCACTCGAGAATGCTATCGATGCTCATGCTCCAAAATCCCTCATCATCACAATTACATCGAGGGAATCCATTTTCAGCTGATGATATTGAAATTGAGTACAATAAAATCAACACCCCGACTGCTAATGTCTTTAACATTGCATCCAATGCACTGATTCCTCAATCCATTTATTTTGGATAGAGTATTATCTTATTTAGCCCCCCACTGCAGATCAATATATACAAGTAGAACTGACCAATCGTATCAAAACCTCACAACAGAATCTTCAGGCATTCATTTCCTGTTTGGAAAATGTTAAATCCAATTAAAACCCAGTCAGAAAAAAAAGAAAATTGCAACCCATTTGCAATATACATTTCTATAACTTTACAACACATTGTAAATATATAAATATGTTCATAATATAAGTCTTTTTCGGAAATACTTAAAAACTTGAAAAAAAAATTACAGACCTGCTAGAGAGGAAAAATACCAATCTCAGACCCAAATAAGATCTGACCCACAAGCTTTACCAAAGTTTAAAATAGCAATATTTTTATTCAATTGTACTTTTCACAAATGAAATTAATCATCTAAGAATTTCCATTATAATAATAAAACACAAAAATAAAATAAAATAAATAAACTACAGGATTTGAAATAAAGAACTCACCGAAATAACGAAATGCGGTTAAGATCGAATTTACCTGATGAAATACTCAAAATCCAATCTTCAGATCTTATCTTTGCATTACATGCAGACGTTTTATTGTACAGAAGTACACAACCATATACATTTTTCAGCAACATCATCATCTGTTTATCCAAAACTGCATTGACATCACCGACCAATGCGAAAATCTAAACCACTGTTCAATCAAACCAAAACCCAAAAAAAAAAAAAAAAAAAAACCACCCAGAAAAATGAATTTCAAAGAAAAATTTAGCCCAGAAAAAAAAAAATCAAGAACCCCGCACCCCTTGTTCAAAGGAAAAAATCCATGTACAAATAAGAAATCTTTGTGCAAGTATTTCACTGGGATTTAAATAAATAGAACAATTCTTCTTGTTCTTTGCAGTATGTGAACTTTTGGGGGGTTTCTCTCTCAGTTTATACACAAATATCAAAATAGACGTTTCGTCCAGAGGGAGAAAAGAACGGAAGAGGTTTGTCCGCGCCGTTGTTTGCAATGCAAAAATAAAGTAGGTGAAATGGAATGGAGAAACAAGTAGAGAGAGAATCGTATATGTGTTAGAGAGAGAAAGAAAGAGGAAATCTAGAGGGTGGGGTTAGGTGGGACCTACAAAGGTTCAGATGAAGAGAACTTAGACGCACTTTTGCTAAAAACGTCCCCTTTCAAACCTCCTTCCCCCATAAAGTATGACATTAACTCTTTTTTTTTCTTCTTTCTTTATTTTATTTTATTTGCTAATTGTGTGTTAGCATTATTAATTGTTTATTATTTATTTGATTATTAATCTCTCTCTCTCTCTCCCGTCTAGATTTTTGTACGTACTAGATAGTATTTCTGTAGTCTCTCTCTCTCTCCGTCTAGATTTTTGTACATACTAGATAGTATTTCAGTAGAGTATTATATTTGGACCAATCTCATTTTTTTAGTTTTTATTTTTTTCAATTATGTATGTATAGGTCACTGATAATAAAATTGGCATTCTAGGTAATGACAATATTTGGCCATCCAAGTTCAAAGAACCTTGTAAACAACTATTTCTAATAAAGCATCCACATTCCTTTGTAATATTACTATTAGTCATTTATGAGTGAGATATCTTTGATTTATTTTCGTGCTGTAAACTTGTTTTGGTCCGTGATTCTCAAGTTCTTTGTTTCTTATATATCAAAAATCTATGACATGTTTTTCTTATTATAATTATTACTTGTCGCGTAATGAAATTTTACTTTCAATACACACAAATATATTGTAACTTGAAAATTACTCAACTTTATTTTAAGGAAAATGACTTCAAAAACCTGCTTCCTTGAACAATTAAGAGTATTCTCTTCAGATATTACACAAAGTTATAAAATGTTAATAGATTTTCTTGTCTCAAACGTGTCTAAATATTAAATTGTTAAAGTTGTTCTCTATTTATTGTAGATAAAAAAATATAAAAATTATAAACGGTGGATTTAAACTTTCCACTTATATAAGTTGTTACAAATTTGGCAACAACCATTTTATGTAGAAAGAAAAATTTAAGTTGTGGCAATCATTGTTCAAATTTTCATCCAAGTCGACATCTTTTTGGTATCGTTTTTCTAAGAGATGTCCATAATAAACCCTAGACGATGTAGTTTTTTAATCTTTTTTTAGGTCATTTATACCCATATTAAAGGACTTTTTCTCTCCCTCCATTAGAAACCCTCGTTGTCCTCCTTCCCATCGACTCCCAAGATGCAGTTGTGTCTCTCGCCTCCCTAAATGTACAAACCCTAAATCATCGACTCTTTCACGATTTCATTTTGCTTCTGCGTAAATGTATAAAAGGACTTTTTTATAGTATTTTATTTGTGTTGTTTGTACCTGATTACAAAAGGTTGGTTAACCACAGTCTTCTTCTTTGGATTCCATTTTTGGATAGTTAAGTGGATGCATTCAAAAACGTATGCTTGCGATTTTTAATCGACATTCCTGCACTTTGAGGAATTTCGGATTGGAGATAAAAGGTTTGTGTTGCTACATTTGTCTCCTATGAGATACGTTTGGCTCGATTTTTTAGATCCCTTCTTAGACTTTGCACAATCATTACTATGTTGGGTCGAAATATCTAAATTCCTAGATATATTTGCGGCGATTCTAAACTTCAACTTAAAATAGGGTTTAACGTAAGGGGTCTGTTGAGTCTTTTTGGGTTAATTGATAAGTATTGTTTTCCTGCTTTGCACAAGTTTTCTATATATGCTCACAACTTTTAGTTGATCTTCTTGCACTTTTAGGGATTTTGGATAGGGTGCAAGATGTTTGTTTTACTACTCGTGTCACTTATGTGGTAAGTTTGGCTCGAATTTTCGGATCACATTTCATGCTCTATAAAATTGTTACTGTCTTGGGTCGAAATTAGCATTGAAAACCCTAGAAATACATGTTGCAATTTTGAACTTAAACTTAAAATAGTGTTTCAAGTATGGGATTTGTCGAGTTTTTGTGGGTTGGTTGATAAGTATTGTTTTCCTTCTTTACATGAGTTTCTTGTGCTCGTGACTTTTAGTTGATCGTCCTACATTTTTGGGAATTTTAGATGGGAGATCAGATATGAGTATATAGGAAAATCTCTTCCCATGATTAAAAATCTCTGGGCAAACTTGCTAATTAATTTCACTAGAAATGCAAACTTACAATTATTTCAAATACCGCTAAACATTAGTTAACTCTGGTCATCTAACTTGTAAATCACCTAGAAACTTTTTTGGTTGTGCGACCCGCACTTCTCAACAACTCTGAGCTACTTTTCCCTCCGCGTAGATCACCGGGAAACAAAACTTGTTTTGGAGTGCTGGAACTTCAAGCGCCTCTTTTTCCAACTTCATAACTTGAAGGCTTATAGGTGAAAGTAGGGGTTTTGGTGTTTGATTTTTAAATCTTTTTATGTTTTGATCTATGGTCGAAGCAAGAGATGTATGCATATGTATTTGATCTTCAATGGATATTTTCTAGACTAAAATTAACCCTCAACCAATAACAAAGAATATTTTGAAAAAATTATGAAACTTTGATTTTGCGGTTGAATCAAAAAAATCTTTTGGAATATGTGTTTGATATTCAAAGAATAATTTCTTATATAAAAATAATGTTCAAACATAGCCAAAAATGTTTCATGGCACATGTATTTATAGTAGGTAGTGTTTGGGGTTAAAAGGGATTGAAAAATAGTTGTTTCACGCAAACTAGAATTTCAATCTGTTGCACCTCAGCTTAAGCGCTGGCCTAGCGCCTAGTGAGCAATGAACCCAACGCTTGAGTGCTAGTCTCACACTCAGCAAGGGGTAATGTCCCTGCTGTGGGCGTTAGAGCACGCCTCGCGCAACTAGCGAACAATCTTCTTCCCATTTTATGATCCTTCTGAATGTCTTCGACTCCTTTTAGGAATCTACAAACTTCAAACTAATTTTGACTTAAATTACAATTCAAATAGCCATGATTTTGGATACGGATAATGTTGGGAATTTACTTAAACATGCACAGCGGAAATAAACAATTTTGAATTCCCACCAAGGATCTACTTTGTGTTTAGATAGAAATTGTGATATGGATTTTATCTTTTGTGAAATCTGCAAACTCTTTTGCTATTCCTTCTGCTCCAGCAATCCTGATCTGCCTCCCACAGCTGTCCAATTGTCCAGCCTCCAATAGTATCTACACAGAGAACAATGTAGAGAGAAAACCAGGATTTTTTATTTCTTGTGCTAGCAAGAATAATGAATGAATAATTCTCTACAAACCAAAAACCCTAGCAACTTATATATAAGTCCAAACGGGCTTGGCCCGTCCCTTAAAGTTAACCCGGTCCAATATTTAATTAATCGAATTAATTAAATCCGGTCCATGAATTAATTAATCTTATTAATTAATTCGGGCCTATTAATAAGTAACCCAATTAATTAATTATCCAACGATTGTCAATTAATTAATTGGTAACTCTCAATCTTCCAATTCTCATTTTGTGTGTGACCCATTAGGTTTCCAATCACGATACCTAACGACGTGAATTATTATTTTGATCTAATCAAAATCGATAAACCAAAACACTCTTTTGATTTAATACTAATTCACATCCGTCGTCCCAGATTGACATCTAGCAATGTGTCAGGGTAATACATGTGATGGAAAATGTCACGTGGTATGACAAAACCAAACTCGTTCGTTTATCGTGAAACTATAATCCCTTCATCAATATGATCCGATCAATTACGAGATATGGATATGTGTCAATCTCGATTATCGATCATATCTTTCATTCCACTATTAAGTCAATATAAGTTGAAAACTCTTTTTCGACTTATGTATACACCTTGGCCAAGGATTTCATTATCAACTTAAATGGATGAAATGTAGATCACAAACTCTTACTATCTAAGAGTGACGAATCCTCTATTGGTCATTCACAACCTTCATATGATTCTTGACATACCCGAACGACGCCGTATTAGCGGCCCTTGAAAGAGCAACTTTCAGCATCACCAAAGTATGACTGTCCCCATATAAGATACTATGATGACCTCAAGTCGAAGGATCAATTCCACTACCGAACATTAGAGATTATCCACTGACACTAAGATAGCTATCCATGTGGAATCTCCCCAGCGGGTCTTCAATGTTTTGTTCTATAACAAAACATTCACGTGTTCATTTAAGTGTCACTACACTTTAGCTTGTGAGATCAGCTACTTACTTCATAAGTAAGAAAGGTCACACGTGATGATCTATCCGTAATAACGATATCCGTATCTCGTTCTTACTTACGACCATGGATTGTTTAAGATTCAATCAAACGTAATTTGTATCTCACAATCACAACTCCTTGTGATTAACAAACTACTGAAACTTGAATCTACGGATTCTATTATTTAATATAATTCATCAGAATATCAATTTAAATAAACAATAGATCTTACCAAAATAAATACTTTAAACATATTAAAAGTGTTTACAACCTAAATCGATTGGACCTAGGGCATAACACTTACAGATAAAACCAATTAAAATTAGGACCTAACAAACTATTTCTGGTACTAAAAATAATAATATATATAGTTGGTCAAGATCAGTAACATTTAATTTACTTTGATCACCATGTAGAATTTGTTAAGATTTTTTTGTATTGACAATTCTTTAGACAAAATGACTAATATGAAAAGTTGTAAAAGTTAAGTAGTCAATTGGAATGTTGTATAGTTGAACTATGTATCTTAGTGTTCGAGTTTGGAACAAAGAAGAAAATAGTCGAAGGATTTTCGCTAGCATTTCTCACATCTGATGCTCGAGCATAAAAAGCAGAAACTTTGTTATTCGCTTGTCGCCGAGCACTCGCTCGAGCGACACACCCGTCGTTCGATTGTCGCTAGCCTAGAGATTACATGAAGTAGATCAACGAGTCTAGTGAAATTTTCTTGGTTGGATCATAATGTTAGTTCATTATTCTCTATAGTGGAGGTTACTAGCTTGGTCCCTAAATTTTTACTCTGTTGGATTTTCTCCGTCAATAATTATTTGGTTCTTTACTGCTTTCACATTAATATTTGTGACAATGCAACATAGGATAATTGGACTTGCTTGATTAACCATCTAGAAATAATTAAAAAGTGAATTGTTGCTTTTAATTATATAATTTTGCTCGTTGGGTCAAAATAAATATTCAGCTAATTGTAACCTTCAAGTGATAATTAGGTAACTTTCATGTGGTTATCAGAGCTTTTGAAATGCTATATGAGCCTAACTTTGATCATGGGCTCTATTTGTCTAGATGAGTCAGTCATCATGTGTCCCTCATTATTTTGATGGCAGCAATTATACCTATTAAAATGTTAGAATGAGAGGCTTTCTAAAATTGATGGATGAGCATATTTGGTTGACTGTAGTAAATGGTAATTGGACTGTCCCTTCTAGCACCGTTAATGGTATCATCACCCCTACTCCTATTGTTAATCGATGAAAATTTAATCTAAATGAGTGCAATTGGAATAGTAAAGCCTTACATGTCTTATTTATAGCCATGCCATTAGAAGAATTTAGGCAAGCGTCTATGTGTGAGGTTGATAAAAAGGTTTGAAATATTTTACAGACCACACATGAAAGAACTCAAGCTCTTAAGAACTCTAAATTACAGATGTTGACCATTAGGTTTGAAGAGATTAGGATGAAAGACGATGAAATATTTGACGAAATCTATGAGAGTTTGAATGACATAATTAATTCTAGTTTCAACATGGGTGGGAGAATTCTTAAGCCTAAGATTGTAAGAAAATCCTTAAATCCTTATTTAAGAGATTTAGGTCTAAAAGTATGGCTATCGAGGAAAACAAAGATTTATATACTATTAAGGTGGAAGAGTTTGTTGGATCTCTCCAAACTTATGAACTAACATAGCTAAACCTACAAAAGACAAATCATTGGCCTTGAATGCTGTTAGGCATAACTTTATCGAGACTTTTGATTCGGAGTCACTTAATGATGAGGAGATGGCTTATTTTACTAAAAAAAATCAAAAAATGTTTAGAAATAATAAGAAGCCTCAAGAGAGACATAGATGTGCTCCCAATAAGTCTAGAAAGAAATATCAATCTGTAATATGTCATAAGTGTCAATGTTTTGACCATTATACGAGTGAGTGCCCTAACAGTAGGAGAAATAAGGACAAAGCAATGAATGTTACTCTCACCGATGACGAGTCTAACTCGGATAATCAGAGTGAGAAGTCCACTTAAGATGAGAACATGAAGTATATGACATTCATTGCTAGGATTAGGAGTGAATCTGATAAAGAGAGTGGGAAGGCTGAGGATATAGATAGCGGTGAGCAATTTTGGAAGGATTTTGAAGATAAAGAAGACATACATGAGGCTTATGATAAATTATATGAGGAGAGTATTAAGATATTAACTACCAACAAAACCTTATTTACGAAGGTCAAAGATCTTGAGTTAGAGAAAGAAAAACTATTAGCTAGCCTTTATGAATCTACCTTATCCTTGATTAAGTTGAAATCTGTAAATGAATCTTTAGATACTCAGGTTAAAAATCTTATGAGTGATCTTGAGAAGTCTTCTGGGAGACTCAGTAAGTTGAGCATTGTGAAAAACTCTTTAGAAAATAAGGTTAAGGCCCGTATGAGCGATCTTGAGGATTCCAACTCCCAATTCTTTGCATTCTCTAGTTGTTCAATTAAGCTTGATAACATCTTAGTTATGGATAAGCCTACTAGTAATAAGAAAGGTCTAGGATATAAAGAGAAAGATCACAATGCTGCTAGTACTTCCAAGACCATCTTTGTCCCTGCCACTGACCAGCCTAAGTACGTTCCTCACCCTGAACCTAATAATAAGGGAATCATAGGATGAAGACCTACTAGATAGCGTAGGACCTACCAACCTATGAATAGAATTCATTGACCATATAACCTCGGTCCTAGGTTTGCCTCACTTGTGTTCATTGTGGAGATTTATGACATATAAAGTCTAGGTGTCATAAACTCCTGAACAGAACTTCAATAAGAATCAAAATCAAAATTTTGATAACCAGATTTACTTCCTTACTAATCATGTGAGTCAATTAATCGAGTTAATGACACAGTTAACTAGGATTAATTCCTCCACTAGGAAAGTTTGGGTAAAGAAGAGTGATTTGAAAAATCTTGAAATAGATCATGGTACTCTTAAAGTTAAGAGTGTTTGTATACCTAACTGATAAGGTATTTCTGGTGCATGCTTGGACTTCTTCATTGTGATCCATTCTTTATTGCATGCGTCTCATTTCAGTACTTGCTTTTTAGGTTGTAGGTTCATGTATGTGCATCTTCATCAGTTTTGCATTGGCATATACATATTTTTTGTTTTTTTTTTTTTTGGTCTTCAAGTTTTTTTATCTTATGTGAATGGTGCATTTATGTTTAAAAAAAAAGGAATAAACTTTTTTTAACTACAACATTGTATACGATGAACTTGCAAGTGCGTGATCAAATATGAGTTTAGTTGATGTGTTATAGCATATTTTTCATTACTTTGTTTAGATTTTATAGAGTACTTAGTATATGCTTCTTCATGTACCAACTGCACTGCACACACTGTGATATTGTGAGTGAGACTTAACCGAGTGTGTGAAAGTTGGGATGGCGGTCACATGTTGGTAAGGTGACTTTGAACATGAATTGACCTTATTTTTGTAGACCTAAACTCAAGTATATTCCCTTGAAAGAAAAAGCTCAATATCTTATGATCTCGTTCGTAGCCTAGTTGACTCGCGCAATTAAGTTTGAGGGGCTTCTCATAATCTGGTACCTATGGTCAACTGACTTGGGTTAGTCGACCTAAAGTTCTTTACATAAGTCAATGTAGCAGCTTAATGGAGAAGAGCCGGTAATTGAAAAGAAAAATTGATGAGCTTAAAAAGTTAGACAATGTTTAAAAATATATATATGCTCAAAGTCAAGGGAAAAAGAATAATATACATGCAAAATGAGGTTTGTTTATAGGTCCTTTTATGCAATTATTGGTTTGACTTTCATAAGTAGAAGGATAAACTTATTGACAATGATGTTTAGAACGTCATTTCTCATAAAACTAAGGTTTGGAATTCTACTTACAAAGGATTAGTGACACTTTACACACATGAGTCACTTATACAATATACTTCATTTTTACTTGAACTGAGTATGTGAGAAGGTTTAATGTTCATTGATTATTCTTGTGCATACTATCAACTGCATCTTTAAGTTTTTATATATTGATGCTCATGTGTATTTGATAAAAGTTCGTTTGTCATTCGTGATAAAAAAAAAAAGGAAGAGAGAGAGAGAGAGAGAGATTATATTGCATTTCTAGGTGGAGAATTTCTTCATTTGATAAATCTTGAACATGACTTTCTCTTCATTAACCCGTAGTGTCAGTTTTCCTCATTGGACATCAATTAGAGGTCTCCTAGTTCCCAAGAAGGGCCAACCAAGAATTAATGATAATTCTTGATTTTCTTCCATATCTAAAACCACAAATTCCACCGACAAGATGAACCTGTGAACTTTAACCAACACATCTTCAATGGTCCCTCTGGGGTATGTGATAGATCTATCAGCTAGTTGCAAAGTGTTTGTGGTTGATTTCATTTCTCCATGGCCCAACTTCTTGAATACATGTAGTGGTATCAAATTGATGCTAGCTCCCAGGTCACTCAATGCCTTATCAAAAGTGGAAGTGCCAATTGTGCATGGAATAATGAAGATATCCGCATCTTTTAGTTTATGAGGGAGCTTCTTGTGGAGAATGTCAATACTTTCTTCTGTCGGCTTGACTACCTCAAATTCCACCAGCTTTGTTTTCTTTGACATCACTTCAAAAATTTAGCATAATTTGGCATTTGTGCTAAAACATCAGCGAAATGAATGTTGATGTGGATCTTTTTGAAGACTTCCAAGAATTTGACAAATTGCTCATCAAATTTCTTCTTCAAAAGCTTCTGTGAATAAGGCAGTTGTGACTTCAAAATGGGAGGATTATCTGGGAATGAGATTGAGTTAGACCGATAATTATTCTTTATTACCTCTGCCTCAATTTTTCGTGTTTCAACCAATTTTTCTTCAACATGATTTGAAGCACGTGTAGGAACCACAACCTCTATAGGCTTGCTCTCTTCAAGCTCATTTTTGCTACTCAATGTGATAGCACTGTAGTGCTTTCTTGGGTTAACCTCTGTGTCACTATAGAATTTTCATTTCTATTGGGAGGTTATTGTAGTTTCAAGTTGACCAATCTGTATTTCTAAGTTTTTCATTGTGGCTCCCATATAGGTTATATGATTTCAATATTGCTAGGTCCTCACTCATCCTTTTTTAATCTCGCCCTTGGTCCCCAATATATCTTCCAGTGACGGCTTTCCTTTATAGGCCTGATTATTGAACCCAAGTGGTGGCTGCAGCACGTTCACATTGTTACTATAAGAGAGATTTTCATGGTTTTGCAGTTTTGGATGGTAATTGTTTGCTGAGTAGTTTCCTATATGATTGAAGTTCCTGCCATTCACATATTAGACTTGCTCATTCTCTATTTCAGACTTATGGTATAAAGTAGAAACAACCATGATAGAATCTATTATTTTTTTCAGAGTTCCTTGTAATGTTAATGTAGATATTTGAGTTGTGAGAGAGGACATTTGAGCTACAAGGGCTATAATGGGATCCACCTCATAAAGGCTAGCTACTCTTTTTGCACTTGAATGCTCACTTGGTCATTGATAGCTATTAGTGGCTATTTCATCCAGCAAGGCGTAAGCTACATCTACGGTCTTGGACATCAAAGTTCCTCTAGTTGCTGAATCCACTATTATTCTCGTCTAACCATTCAGCCCGTTATAGAAGATTTCCATTTGCATTTAGTCCTGATAACCATGTTGCGGGCATCTTCTAAGTAAATGCTTGAATCTTTCCCAAGCCTCATGAAACGGTTCTAAGTCTACTTGTGTGAACTGGCCTATTTCATTCTGCAATTGAATTGCTTTGGAAGGTGGGAAAATTTTTGTAAGGAACTTCTAAACCAACCCATCCCAAGTTGTGGTGGATCCATAGGACAATGTTTGGAACCATACATTGGCTTTATCCTTCGAGGAGAAAGAAAATAGAAGGAGTCTGATAGCATCTTCAGTAACGCATTCACGATATCACAAACTTGAGAAAAGAACCAAGACGAGCATTTGGATCATCTGTTGGAAATTCCTCAAATTGATCCTATTGCACCATGTGTATCCATCCTGGCTTCAATTCGAAGTTATTTGCAACTACTATTTGTCGTGCATAATTGTCATTGATAATTGGCTTGATGTAATCCCTTATAGCCCTCTGTTGATTAATTGTGCGTACTTCTTATTCTGCCATTGTTTCAAGTTCGTTTCTTTGTAAGCTCCTTAGAAAATGAAAAGTGCGTTTGGATTCAGGATCAATGATTAGTAGTTTGAGATTCTTTGATCTTCGTATAAACCTGAAATAAAAACAAAGCACACTATTTAAAAGTACAAAAATCTAAATAAAAACAAAAGCTTCTTTGTAATAATATTAGTAAAAGTCAAATAAAACAATCCCTGACAAAGGCACTAAAAGGGTGTTATGCATTATCTATAATGTAAATATACCGCAAGTGTACGATGTCAAGTTTTGTAATATAAGATCAAATATGGATGTCGAACCCACAGAGATTGATATTTAATTTCAACCAAGTACTATAATTTTGTAACTCTTATTTTATCTAGATGAATGAAATTTGGAATCAATGATTTTAAATAAGTTAATGTGATGAATGTGGTGACAAATTCAATAATTAAATGCAAGTTAGAAGAATAATCAACATGAGAAAGCCTAGGGTTATGATTTCATCTAACTATCAAATACGATTTTCAAAAACCTAGTTATCTCTAATCAATTTTCCATGTTTATAAGCAAGAACCCAAATTTAATTCCACTCCCACTTTCGAATACCGAGTAAAAACTATTCATAGAATTCAATTCTAATAATTATCAAATTCATGATTCTTATGTGGAACAAGTTTCAAATGAATTATACTTTCTCTCGAAACCTATAAAACCTGGGTTGTGGTTTGTTGTAATCGCAGCTAAATTTCCCTATCTTGAGTATCAAAATTGACTGACATCTAATCATTCAATTAGTGACCAATTAATTGAAAGCATTAAATCAGTAATGCAAATAAACGAAAAAAAATTCATAAAATTACTAAAATAAAATCATATCCTCAAGTTTTGGTTACATTAAACCCTAGATGTAGAGTTTAATTCATGGTAGAAGAAACAAATCTACAAATCATGATTAATAACATGAAGATGAAGAATAATAAAACTCTTTTGAAGCTTGAATTAATCCTCCTTCTTGATGTTTTTCTTAATTTCTTGATTGATTTTCTCTTTCTTGCCCGATTGACTTGTCCTTAGCATCTAGATTGGTATTTATGCCTTCTTTTAAGTCCTTGGAAGAGTTGGATTGAAATTGAGCTTTTAAAATATGAATTAAACTTGAAAAGCCTTAACTATATGCGGCGCAGCACCAAGGTGTTGTGATTGGGCGCTTCGATGTGGTGCCTAGGCATTGACTTTAGGGAAAATATCAGCAATGTGGCACCTAAGCGCCGAGGGATAGAGCTTGGGCGCTCACGTCAACTTCGGTTGTATTACATACCATTCAATATTTTTATCATAGCATTTTCTCTCAATATTCAATTGAGACGATTCGAAGTACGTTGGAAAAATAACTCAAAGGAATACAACTTTACTGTAGATTGATTTTTCCAATTCGAACTTTTACTATGTCCGAAATGGTTACAATCTCCGGCTAAAAATTTGGAACATACTCGTGCGGTGGATAATTGATTTGTGAAAATATTTTGATCATATTTCACTCATTTTTTACTTCAAATTGCATCTCATTGAGTCCTACCACTCTTCAATTATCATTTTGTGGTCTAGATCAACTGTTGAAAAGTTGCAATTGAGTTTTCAAACTTTGGATTTCACCAATTTTCATCGTTATTCACTTATTTCTTTCAATTTAACCTCCAATCACCAAGTTTCATCAAATCAACATCAACTTCCCCTTGAATCATGCCAAAATCACTTTTTTCTCCAAGTTTCACATCATTCACATTTACCTATGCTATAATACGACACGAAAATACAAATCAAAACGTTCTAAAACTCTTTGAATCTAACGAAATATCAAGATTAAGTAACATTAATATGGTGAGTAAAACACGCTCATCATATAACTTGTAGATACATCAAATAGATGTTAAGAATGTATTTATAAATGGTGAATTAGATAAGGAAGTTTATATGGAACAACAAAAAATAATTCAAAGTAAAAGGATAAGAACACAAAGTTTGTAGACTTTATAACTCTTTATACGGATTGAAGCAAGCTTCTAAATAATGGCATAAGAAGTTTAACAATGTCAAGATTAGCAATGAATTTACCATAAACGAGAGTAATAAATATGTTTGCTCAGAAAAATTCGGAGACCTTGTGCTTTTGTTTGTTTTTATGTGGATGACATGCTCATATTAGGGACTAATATAGAAGTCATTAACAAGACAAAGAAGATGCTCATCATTAACTTTGATATGAAAAATATAGGTAAAATAGATATAATTTTGGGAATGGAAATCTCTAGAACACCTGATGGGATAACAATTTTAAATACATTATGTAGATAAAGTGATTAAGAGATTTAAGATGCATGAATATTAATGAGTCTAATAATCCATTTCCTCCTCACATAATTCTTCAAAAGAATACTGAAAATGGTAGTACTCTCAAATAATGAGAGACCTAGTGTACTTAATGAATTGTATAAGACCAGATATAGCCTAATACAATGATGCCAACTAGATATGAGATACAGATGAATCCAAGTCTACTTGTAACTATGTACTTAGTTACTTTTGGACGTGATACAATTTCTTGATAATCCTTTAAACAAATGTGTATGGATTGATGCACAACAGAATTCGAGTTTATTACTTTAGACAAAGCAGGAGAAGAGACAAAATGGAGTCAAGCAACTATAGCTAAAGTAAAAATCAAGAAATATATGTCTTAGACATAAAATCGTTCGACAAATATTCTTAAAGGGAACAATATCAATTAATTTTGTTAAGTCAAAGGACAACTTAGGAGATCCATATACAAAAGGGTTATCTAGAGAGAGAGAGTAGACTGTGCATCAAGGAAATTTTGTTTAAAGCCAGAATAGTGAGTCAACTTAATGGAAACCTAACATGGGGATCGGAGATCCCACAGATTAGGTTCAATAGTAAAACTAGTTATGGATGACTTGATGAGAAACACTTCGAATCCTCCTCATTTTTATGATACAAATAAGTGCTACCTTTAAAGGACTGGTTAGAAGAAGTTATGATTTTAATGTTGACTATATCTTGTAAACATTACAAGTAGAATATTGTATGATCTTCTTAATAGAATATCATCTGTGTGAGTGTGAACTTGACCAGTTCAAATGAGAATTTTACTTATAGGAATTTTCTAATGCACTTGTAGAACCTAAAAGAGTCCAAGACGAAATAATGAATATAATGGAGAACAAAAAGTTTATATGAAAAACAATGTGTTTGATCGATTGTCTAGACTTACAATAATGACCGATAGTTCAAAATATTTCGTTTTCTAATTAGCTAAGTGTGTCCGATAAATTCTTACTAAAGAAAGTTCAAAGCAAAAGCTACATACCTCGAAACATTATTTTTTAGTAGTACTCTTCTTTGTCCTTCTTGATCTTATCGACTTCTTCCATTCATGTGGGGATTGTTGGAATTTATGGGTTAATTATCGATTTAAGTGCATGAATTAGAAAAGTCTCCAATTGGTATAATGACTAGTCATAATTTTTAATGCAAATGATAAATATCAAAGAATCATGTTGTTTTAATTTGGGTGTAACTATTCAAAAAGATATATAATGAAAAGTCATGACATTTTGATAGGGTATGATCTAGACCACTATATATGAAATGGCGCAATCCAGTGATCCACGCTGATTTAT
This sequence comes from Osmanthus fragrans, assembly GCA_019395295.1. Lineage (NCBI taxonomy): Eukaryota > Viridiplantae > Streptophyta > Magnoliopsida > Lamiales > Oleaceae > Osmanthus > Osmanthus fragrans. The sequence goes on along the minus strand of CM033355.1, from coordinate 14,385,986 downwards.
GTCAAAAGATACAACCACTCCCAAAATACACTTGAAAATATATATCAAGGGACTCCAAATTTCAAATTTCCTGCATCTAATCAATTCAAATATCACGTTCTTTTTATTTTGCTAAAATAAAAATTCGTTTGAGTTATTTGTCAAAATAAAAATTTCATCCAAGCATTTTAGTTTGTGTCCATATCATTCAAAAATAATATTTTCAACACTTTGGTTCAATCGGTAAGGTTGGTATAGTGTAGTACCCAATTTGAAAGAAGTATTGTATCTTGGAAAATAGATGTTCAATAATTCAGTTGGCACTAGTATAGGGGCTAATTAAATCTGTTTTAAGGAGATTTATTACGAGATAGCTCACAACATCTTCGTTTCTATATTTTTTTCTTTCTTTCTTTTGATTGTACAAATCGTTAATTTTGACAACACAAAAGACTAAATTCTTGGTATTGCGCTTTATACATTATTAGAGTTCAAATTATTGTTAAAATTAATTACAAGTATTGAATATCACATGCATAATTGACCCTCTTACTTTGAAATAGATTCTGTATTTACAACAATATAAAGTCAAAAACACATTTAAAAACGCTATTCCCTTCTCAAATTTGTCCAAAATTCTTGAAGTTTTTCTTCATTTATGGTAGTTGAAGTTTAATATTTTATTTAAATTTCAATATTGCTATATTTTTACTTTCACTTACCTTTTTCATTATAGTCTTCCACATGACAACATCTACATCCTTAATTTTGAAATCATTTCACGAATTTCCTCCACGTTGGGAAAATGTCAATCAAATTATCACGCAAGATGTACTCATAACATTATTCTTTAAATTTTCAAATACGTAATAGTTAGTCGTATAACCTGTTTTAAACTTGAAAATCTTTTACACATGAGCTACCAAGTATGCCGCCTCTCCTCTTCACAAAATACAGTTTATAATTTGTTCTTATAGTTAAACTTAGATGGTAATTTCAGCGGTATAATGTAAAGCAAGAAAATAACCATTTTAGAAAATATATCAGATTTCCAAATCTCAATTATGCTATTGGAATTAGGCGTCAATTGCCCCGTGCTTCCGATTCCAAAACCGTCGTTTCTATTTCTTGACAGCTCGAACAAAACTTTGTAAGAAAATATCTTGAGAAATCTAAGAAGATAGTACATATTATAGATCAATTGAAAGATTATCTTATTATTATTATTTTCCAGTATAGATTTTCCTTTTAAAAATCCCACCCAAACATTTTCTAAACTTAACTTTATATTTAAGCAACCTACTATTATTTTGGGCAAGGCCAAACACGCTTTAAATGCTTGACCAGATCTTAAAAATGCAACTTGTAGGTTTCAATAAATGCAATAAATGTGTCTAAATTATCCAAGCAAATTCATCAACTTTTTCAACAAACAATTCCATCCAAAATCTTGCTATATGTACATTAGGAATTATATAATGACTAATGAAAATACTCTATCATTTATCAGTTAAAATTCAGTCAATTTTTTCATCTAATCATCTTCTTCCATATCATATTATGTAACCTATAATGTGCAATTTTGATGTACAAGTAGCAAAATCCTTCAATAAATGACTACACCAACGAAAGTCTATTACGGTTTGAATTATCCCTTTTCGTAGATGACCACGTGCTGAAGCTCCATTGACAAACTTTGGACGAAATTTTAAATTTTTGTGGTGTCATATTCCAACCTAAAAGAATTTATATCGACATTCATTTGGTTTAGATATTTACACTTTGGAGTGTTTGTTTTGAAATATGTAGAATTAAAATATTTTTCAGAAATTGATCAAAATCCATGGGTTCAAGCTCTACATTTGGCTCTGTTAGGCTTGTGTCCCAAAAGTGGGGCTCAATCTAGCTCATGGCTTGGGCTCACCACAAGCCTAGCTGACTCACATGATGAAATCACAACCAAAACAAATTTCAAAACAATTATTACAGCAAATTCATACCTGAATTTGGCCCAGAAACAAATCGGCTTATCTCTCCATCATGTAGCCACAGCCGGAGCTTGGGCACATGAGCTCGACTTGACCCACTTGGCCCAAAATTGAGCTCGGTCTATGTCCAGACTCGTATAGAAATGAGTTGCAATTTGTCTGAGCCTGGACTTTTACAAACCAGCCTGTGAATTGACGAGCCATCTAGTCCAATTGCAACCACTATATTAGACAATTTAGTCACTGAAAATTGAGAATGGAAAGCGAGGGCCATTTACGGTTATAGGTTTTGGACCACTTATAGTGGAAATGTGGAATTTCAGCATCCTGAAAGGAATCAAATTTTATTCATCCTAATTAGAGGAGTTGATTTTATCTATTATATTGAAAACAAAATTATTTTGATCATACATCTTCATCACGTTGCTCCATAACTTTGGTCTTGAGCGTATAACTTTTACTTTACTCTAAGATCAAGCCATTTATATGACATGAGATTTCTTCGATTACACTATTGGATCGACAATTGAATAGAGTCAAACTCGTGCTCTCCTTTAGATTAAATTGTAATTAACTTGTCGTGCAAAATTTTTGCACAATGATAAGTCAACAATTACACGGTAAAATTTTCTATATTTAAGAGTTCAATTTGTTCATTTAATTAGATTGACTCAATCTCATATTGTCAAAACTAAAAGGGTAATTATATTACCACCATAAATTTTATTTACTACACCATATTATAATCACACTACATTAAAACATATTTTCAATAAATATACTACAATAAATTTAAAATTGTAGTCCTAATTCAATAAAAAATAAAAGGGTCACGATAGATAATGAGTATTTATTGAGATTAACATTTTAATTAGAAGGAGAAGAAAAATCTTAAAGAATGTAATCCATATACAAAAGAAAAAAAAAAAACATTTTTTTTTTTGCTTGTTTTATTTTCAATAAATATATGACGCATCACGAAACAAGAAATTCAAGCGAAAACCTTAAGAACACGAAATTTGGAATCCACCAAATTATGAAGAGAATAAACTACAAATTTTATTAATGAAAAGATTATTAAAATAACGAAATAACCCCTTATAGGGGTTTACATGGAAACATAGTTTAAGATGACTAAAATTAATGAAAACAAAGTTTAAACAAGCTAAAATTCAAAATAAACTAAATGACAGAAACAACGTTAAAACTTTAAAAATTAGGTTTTTGAGTCATAAACGAACTCGAATGGCCAAAATACATCGTACATCATGACATATTGATAAGTATTACTCGTCTCGTCATCCTCTTTTCAGAATTGTCTTATGAGCCCATATCAGAATTTAGATGTTTTCTCTCCACTTACTTTTCTCCCATTTTTATCCAATTCTTTTTCCATCTATTCAACAATATGTTCTACATCAATATATACTATATAACCATTTAAGCATATTTGTTTCATCTTCCCCATTGATGGATTGAGATTGAGTTTCTCTTCTACTCTGTTATACATACAAAGCTTCAACCTTAGTGAATCTCTCTCTCTCTCTCTCTCTCTCTCTCTCTCTCTCTCTCTCTCCCTATATATATATATATATATATATATATATATATATTTATCCATATATATAATCGTATATATCACACACTTAGAAGCGGAAGGAAATACAATGCAAAAATGGATTTAGCCTTAATACTTCAATTAATTGACCCGTGGTCCCTTTTTGATAATTTTTTTAATTATAAATTAGTCAAATTTCATTTTTAATCAAACATTTCATTTGATCCATAATTTGATCCACTTTTAAACTACATTTTATGAGACTAACTAGTGTATGAGTTATGCTACCTCTCCCCAAGTTAGGACACGGAGTGTTTTCCATAGTGTATGATATCAAAAAGCTTTATCATAAAGGGGCTTAGAGACAAAGTCTCAAGAAAATTCAATATATTTGAGAAATTTCAATTTAGCCAGTCAAATTCCCTTTTTCCCAAAGTATGTGGCCAAAGATCCCAATTTGGTTGTTAATTACATCATTTTCACAAAAGTTAACATACTTTCCCGCAAACTACTCCCATTTTCTTATGTGAACTACTCTGATGTTAATTTACTATGTCAAGACGGCCGTGCAAACTCCTGCTCATAACATAAAAATCGAGCTATTAAAATGTGATTTTTAATCTTATTATATAAATATAGTTTTACAAGCTAAAAGATGTAATTATTGTACAATGTGGACAACTAACGAACCTCTTACTATCCATCTTGTTCATATACAATACATTCATTGTGTAAGATCTAGTAAACTTTATGACATAAAAAGTTTAGTGACCTTTTTCGCTTGTAACAATTAAAGTCGAGATAATGCATATATTAAGATAAAAAAATTAGGCGAAAATTAAACGTTTCATTCCCAAACTAACCCCTTGTTACAATTTTGTTCCAAACATTTTTTGTTACATTTCAACCATCATTAATTAACGGTATTTGTCCTTACTAACGATTTTCATCCAAATTTTTTACTAATATGCCTTGAAAAGACCGAATTGTCCTTCAATAAAATGAAAAAAAAAAAAAAGAAAAAAAAAAGGATAATATAAAAAAGAAAAAAAATTATAAAGAAAAAATTAGAAAAAAAAATTAAGACTAATCTTCTTCCAAAATTAAGGGCATAAGTTTGAGGATGAAACATATAATTTAGACAAAAAATTATTATCCATCGACTTTTAATTCATAGAAATAATAAATTTAGGGTTAGGTCGTATGGGGGGAACGAAAAGAGTTGATGACGAATGTGATACACATGGCGACCGACCCTAATAGAATAATAAATTGCATATATACTTCCAGCGTTTGTGAAATTACTTTTTGCCAACTGATCTTTAAATGAAACTTTCCACAATCTTTATCATTGCCCACTAAACTTTAAAATATCTATAACTAGCAATTGAACTTTTCAAACCGTTACACTACTATTAAAATATTTTATTTAGAGTTAAGTCACCATCTTATTTGAAGACAAACAATAGTTCAAGTTTGAGAGTTTTAATAAGTGCGTTTTTACACACTTATTTAGGTCATAAAATATGGACAATTGATTGTAGTTATGTTGAAATATGACTTAGTTCTATATAAATTGTATTTGCAGAACTATATCGATGGAAATAACGAAAAGTGAGTAAAAAAATGGGCAAGAAATGACCAAAACAGAAGAAAGCCAAAGTTTAGGGACTAAGATGCAATTATTCAAAAATTGACCCGAAACCCAAATCAAAAAGGGAAATGAACTAAATACAAAATTGACGATATCAAAGGGTAGTAGAGGGAAGAGAATGAAAAAAAGAAGTCAAAACGAGGAGGAATGAAGTCAATGACCAAAATGACGCAACTTGGAAGTCCGCATGGTACAAACCTCCATGTGGTCATATGGTAGAGCCAGAGAATGAAATTTGGGACATCGATTGAATCATGCGGTTGCATGGTAGTATTTTACGTGAAAAATTATGGTTTACTTTTTTAAGTTAAACACATATGGAAATTCGATTTTGGACTCCTTTATAACCCTAAACTCGCCCAGAAATGGGGGTTATGCAATTTTTGAGAAGAAAATGTGATTTTGGGAGTAAAAATACAATAAACAACTTGAAAAATCATCAAGCACTCCAAGGAATTAATCGAATCTCTAATCGGGTGATGACGTTTTTTCAACTATTCTTTTGTTTTTCTTTCTTTAGCATGTTAAGCTAGTTTTTTTCTTGTACTATGATATCGATGAACCTTGTAATATGATATTTTAATATTTAGTTTTATATTTTTGACATTATAAACCCGTTTTTGAATTATTGAACGATTTATACGTATTTCTTTCATATAATTATTGTGCACGTTAATTATATGTGACCTATTTTATACATTTGAAAGAAAGAAAATAGATTCAACGTAGTATAAATTGTCATAGAGTTCGATAGGGGATAGAAATATACTGCTTTATCTTCTGTGAATCTTTAAGTGTTTACAAAACTTCATGAATTCTTTTATGTTGTATTCGTCAAAAAAATATAGTCGGATCACATGATAAGATAGGTTTAACATTACTTGAAAGAGATTGTTAAATTCAATAAGAACATTGACTCTTCAATATTTAATCGTGTTGTCAAATTGTAAAACTAGGATTGAAATGAATAGTTGCATGGGGATTCGTGATCCTAGTGCATTTTTTCTCTTGTTAAATTAATCAATTTGCATTCCAATTTCATATTATATTCTAGTATAATTCGCATCTAGTTAGCCAATTCATTTATAGTAGAATCTATTATCTAGTTCCGTTAGACTTTAGTGTAAAACACATCTAATTTCGGTTAAGGTCAAGATAATTATTATTGAACTACTTAATCTCTATGGGATTGACAATTCGGATTCTAAAAGTTCACTTTATTACTTGTAACGAACCTTACACTTGCGGTGATTTTAAATCGAACGTATTTTTGCGAACAGAGGCGATGGTTGAATTTAGAAGGAATAGAAGTGGAAGAAATTGTATCTCAATGTACAAGGGGATTTTTTTTTTGTTTTTGTAGAGAATGGATAGGGAAGGAGGTAGTTGGGGCAGCTTTGGATCATGGTTTGGTCGGATGTTGGGGTGGGGCGTAGGGAAGATTTCTCTTTTTGTTTTTAATTTAATTGTTTAATTGTTAATAGTATTTTTTAAAATGTTAATTCTATAGTTACTATTTTGCGCATTTTAATTTGGTCAAAGTTCACTTTTCTTGGTTAACTAACGGGTCAAATGAATCCATCCATTTGGATTTCAAATGCTAATTTCTCAAAGGTTTGGGGACCTCCATTGTCACAAATTGAAGTTTAAAATAAAGTCTATTAAAAATTCAAAGATTTGGGACAACTGCTGCAATTATCCCAAAAAATCATGAGCATATAAACATTAAGTTGACAAAATTGCAAGATCAAAATATCCTTAAGAGCATTGATGAACCTACTTGCATCATGGAGGCATTTTTGTCCATCCAAATGCAGTAAGAATAAAGTCATTTGTACATCAATTTTATATATCATGGTTGACATCATCTTGGTGTCAAGATTTGATTGGGAAATAAAAAAAATATTTTTTTGGACTGTCCAATTGTGTGGCACCTTGTGATAGAGTATAAAACTTGATGTTAACTATGATGTGCATCAAACGTAATTGATGCAGTGATTAGGATAAAGTACTGAATTTAAAGGGACAGTTGTGGAGCACTTGTTAATGACTTTAACTTGTGCCCATTTCTTCGTTAAAATCAAATTAATGCAAGATTCAAAGTTTTAGCACATTTTACTTCGAATAATCTTAAAATATATTTACTTTAAAGGGTATATTCATAATTATATTTTTACTTTAATGTGAATTCAGTAATTGTATTGCAGTTTGGTCCAATCAATTAATTACACTTTAATTTGATTTCAATCGAGTAGCTTCATCTACTTCCATTAGTTGAACTTGAATCGACTGAAATTGATCATATGGTGGTCAATAATGATGATTGCCATTTATTTCATTGAAATTGTCTTTACTTTAACAAGCATTTTCAGATTTAGTACTTATTTGATAATTATTTTTTGACAAGTAATTTTTTTTGGTGAACATGTGATTAAAAAAGAAGGAAAATTTATGTCAAAATGTGAAAATTGATATAGTTGAAAATGACTTTAAAAGAGAAATGGTTCTCAAATAATTAAATCAAACAGGAACTTGATATTTTGTTTCTTTATACATGTCAATTTTTTTGTTGCAAATTAGTTGTAAGAAGTTTTCAGATTTTTCTCTACGTGTGCTAATATTCGTAGCGAAACTTTATAAATTATATTTAATACATAACACTTACGATTAAATAATGGGAAGAATTCACAAACCATGTATTAAGTATGCAGAGTTCAAAAATCAAGTTTTAAGTTTGGTTAATGCAAAAATCAGATTTTTGTCTAATTAATTAAAAATATTTATTAATTAAATAAAATAAGGTCACAATTATACAAATAATGGTCACATATACATAATTATAGGTCACAATTTAATTATTAGTCACATATTGTCAAATTAATTGGTCACAAATTATTTCGAGGTCACAAATCAAAATTTTTGCAAGTCACAGATTATCTCGAGGTCACAAACCAAAAAATTTATAGTCACAGATTATTTTATAGGTCACATGTTTTCAATTTTTAGGTCACAGATTAATTTTATAGTCATAAATTATCGAATTTTATGGTCACAGTCCGATCACGATCCCGATTCACCACCAATACATGGTCACAAACAATACCCACCGCCACAACACCATCACACCCACGCTCACCGTCGTTGCCCCCACCACACAACCAACCATTGTCATTGCTGTCCCGTCGCCTGGTACCACCACCACATCACCAACACCACAATTACAGTAACACCACCACCACCACCACCACAGTAAGCACACCAACACCCATCACCGTTGCAACGCAAAACCACCACTACAGTTACACTAACCAACCACCAAAACAGTGAAAAAAAATCAACACACAAGCGACGCTGGCGATTCGCGAACCAAGCAAACCACCACCCATCACCCAACGCAAACCACCACCACCATAGTAACGACCAAATCCACGCCAAGGAAAAGGAGAAGTCGTGAAGCAGAAGCAGCGTCACCACCACCCATCGTCGTTGCTTCTGCTTCAAGAGCGCGAAGCAGATCCACGCCGGTGATTCGCGTCCCTTTGGGATGAAATGGATTGAGGATCGGATAGATCCACGCAGGCGATTCGCGCTCCTTTGGGGTGAAATGAATTGAGGGTGGGTAACGGCGTTGGGCGACGACAGCGTGTTGGGCGAAGACTGTGGGAATGGATGGAAGCGCCGACTATGAGTATAGAGAGCGAGTGGAGAGAGAGAGAGAGAGAGTGAGTGACGAATTGAGAGACAAGAGAGAGATAGGGTAGAGAGAGAAAATGTAAGGTAGAAAATGATTAGGGTTTAGAATAATTGGGGGAATAATTATTATATGGGTTATATTGACACCTGATCTTTGCATAATGAAACTTTACCCCTGGATTTTGAAAAGTGTTCTTCAAAGGCAAGCTGTAGTGTAATTTCCTCTTAAATAATCTTATAAATAAAAAAACACCCAGATAGACGCATAAAATACGAGCACTTTAGATGGTGAGATTGTTTAATAAAATATTCAAGTCTTATCGTCATTTAATTGTTAAGATTCTACTCCACTAAAAAAAAAAAAAAATTGTTAAGATTCTACGTAATCTATCTTCGACGGAAAATTATCCGATTTGTACACATAATAACATTACTTTTCTAACTTTTAGACAATATAATTCAACAAAAGACATCTGATTTGCATGTATAATAAGTGATGCGGACTAGTTAGAAAAGAAAATCATAGACTAATTGAAAAAGAGGAGAAAATAAAGACTCGCGAAAAAATGTGTGAAAAAAATATAACAGTTGACAATACGTTTAGACCCAATACACCTAGAAGTGTATAATGCAAAATCAATAAAAAGCAATAAGTCACTTATTTATTATTTCTAGATGATTGTGTTTAATGTCAGATTAAACATTAACAGTAATGCAATATTAATCAAAAGCAATAAAGTAAAGAACACCAAATTCGGTAACGAAGAATAACCTCTTGAAGAATCTTCACAGGAATAAAAAAAACCTTCGGCCAAATCTTGTCAAAATAATCCACTAGAAAAGATAACTTATAGTTGATCCAAACTAAACCTTAGTAGACTATAATCATCCAACCTATAAATTACCAAAGAACATCTTCGATTATGCAATTTGCATTTTCTAAAGCTTCGAACTTCTTTTCCCTCTGTGTGGATCACCAAAAACAAACATTGTTTTGGAACAAGTTGTCTCTTCCCAACTTCAGAGCTTTGAAAACTTATTGGAGAAGGTAAGGGTTTTTGTTATTTGATCTATGGATTTTTTTGTGTTTTGATCTCTGGTTGAAGTAAGAGAATAATGGAATCTATTTTTTATCTTTGTACAATGTTCTGTTGACCGAAATTAAGGCTTAACCAATAATAAAAGATGTTTGGGAATTTGGAATATGAAGTTTTGATCTTGTGACTGAATCAAGAGATTGATTTTCAATAATATGATCTCTAGCATAAAATAATAATTCAACACAGTTTGGGACGAGCCTATATTTGGGTATACATAATAAATAGTATTTGAGGTTGAATAGAACTCCAAAATTTGATCAAAATCAAGAACTAGGGTTGACCGGATAAATGCGCAGCTCGAGGGCCAAGGTCGCGCCTAGCGAGGGGTGACCTTGCTGAAAAAAGCTCGAGTGCCTCCTGCATAGTCAACGAGCGATTTTGCAGCTAACATTTTTTCTTGGTTCATCTTAAACTTCTTTGACTCCTTCACCGCATATACTACCAATCCTCGGCTCTTTTAACTTTAATTACAACTCAATAAATATGATTTTGAACACTAGAATAGTCAATTACAATTTGGACCTAACAACGTTCGTAACTTTCAATTCGAGTGTCAAATTTATGCGAGTCAGTTCTGTATAGCTTTGTCGGGGTGACAACTTTTGGATCAAACTCCATCGTTTAGGGGTACATTTTAGTATTTTTCCATTTGTGTTAATTTAAGGGTATTTTCATTATTTTTCTAATTCTATTTAGATTTGTCTACTGAATTAGGGGTTCACTATGATGCTTTAAATATGACTTTAGGGTTTGAAATTTCCATGGTCGTTTTTGAATAATAATATCATAGTTTTTGTTATCCGGTGAATTTCGGTATTTCTTACATCTGTTCAAGCGAAATTCAAGAAAAATCTTTTCATCTATTATGGACCCCTTTTTATTATTATTCACGTTTCCTTCATGCATCAATAAGAACCACTATTTGCTCTAGCAAAATTGTATAATTTCACAGGTTTTTCCAGGGGTTGGCAATTAAAGCAGGCATTAAGGGAGAGTTATCCAAAACTGGAATGGTAACAAGGAAGTCAAAAGGCATGCACGTTTACCACGAGGAATCTAATTAGTCGATTATGTCTGTATTGGATGCATTAAACTATGATTTGTTAGAATATGCTTTGTTCATTGTATTGGAATATATATGCAGATAAAAAGTCTACGTAAGTGCTCGAGTGGAATAATTTTTGACTTCCATTCGAATTATTCAAGCCGAGTCCGAATAAACCTTTTAGATCACGAGATATATTCAATTCGTTAAATTGAATAAGATTAAATAAGATTAAGCCTTTGTTTGGGCTTCATTATAATGAGATCTTTGGAAAAAATATGTTTTGAAATAGTAATTTTTTGAAAAATTTGTGGTTAAAATTTTTTTAATTTACACGTAATTATTTTATGGAAGAATGTGTTGTTAAAATGAATTTTGGAAAAAAATATATATTTTTGAATAATAGAGTCCAAATAGGGGCTAACAAAGACACATATAATTTGTCAATTATTTCATACAGTCTTATTTAATCGGTTAGATTTAGATAAAAATAAGATTCCCATCAACAAATTAAATCCTTGTTTGGTTTAGATAAAAATAAATTATTTAGTAGATTTTGATAAAAAGTAATGAAATGTGTGATTAAAAAGTTGTAAATCCAATAAAATATTTGTTTAAAATTAATTGTTGACTTTGACTTAAATTTCAATCAACTTTAGTAGTTGAACCAAATAGGAGCAATGTTATATTCTCAGTAAATTTGAGGTTGATTATAATAAATATTGTTTTTCTCCCACTCTATTGAACTAGTCGTCAAATCTATATGAAGATCTAAAACTATTAAATTTTTAATAACTCTATAGGTCATTTAGATATTAGTTTATTCCTCTCTTTCATTACATATATATTCTATTGAAATTGTGATGCTGGAAAAGAACAAAACAAACAAGAAAGATAAACAAATTCATTGAGTGAATTAACAACAATGAGCATGCCAGGAAACACATTGGTCCGAAGAATATCCGTAAATTTGGAAAATCAAGAATTTGTTGGTTCATTCAACAATCGGAAAAATCATCGATTTTAAAAAAATATCGAAATTGGATAAAATTGATCGATTATGGTGAAACCATTGTTTTCAATATATCATTGCAAGAATTTTCCGACTCTCATTTGATAATTTCACTGACTAGAAAAGTTAAGCAAAAGCATATAGACAGGTTGTGTTTGTCCCAATGCATGTTCTTAAAATCTACGGGTTTGAAAGACTTGAGCAAAAGCATAGAGACATGTTTAATTAGTTTGTCCCGATGCATGTTCTTAAAATCTATGGGTTTGAAAGACAAAGGGAACTAAAATTCACATAGTTTTTGACTTTGGTCATTATCTTAGATCTTATTCACACAATACATCATTAATATAACCCCGTTTGCCAAGCTTTAGGAAAAATCAAGTTTTAAATAGTGATTTTTAGGAGAATGTGTGATTAAAAAATAGAAAAAAAATTGAGTTTATGTACAAAATATTTTAGTTTGTGAATGTAAAATTAAAAATGAATATGTAGAAAAAAGAGTTTAAAATTTTGAGTTTATGTACATAATGTCTTAGTAGAATTCATCTTGTACACTAATATCATCAAACAAGGATTGATAATACTTTTGAAATTAAAGTTTATTTGATTTAAGTGGAAATATTAAAGAAAAAAAAAGAATATGGCCTTCCTCTGATAAAAGCTTCATTATTTTGTTAGACCCTATTTGATGGGGATTGAAATTAAATTTTTAATAGATTTTGATCAAATTTGATCAAATGTGTGGTTGAAAAGTTGTGGATCCCATTAAACATATGAGTAAAATTAATCGTTAACTTTGACTCAATTATACAAAACAGGAGAATAATAAGGTTAAATGGGTCGACTGGGTCCTTAAACCTATACAAAAACCATTGAGCCCCTGTATGGTGGTCATTATTTCCAAAAAGAATGTTTTAAATAGTGATTTTTAGGATAACGTGTGGTGAAAAAGTTGGAAAAAAATTTGGGTTTATGTATAGAATATTTTATTATGTGAATGTGTGATTGAAAATGAGTACGTAGGAAAATGAGTTTAAAAACAATGATTGTGGAACAGGGACTGGAATCGAGTAGTTTGAAAAGTTCGCTTAGTATTAGATGTGAAATCATTTTTGTGGGTTCATTGCTGAATATTAAAGAAATGAGAGAGGTTTCATAAAGGGAAAATTTCATAAATCATACTTTAAGAATAGGGTATTTTCAAAATCAGAAATTAAGTTTCAAATTTCTAAAATCAGATATTCATTTTAAAAATATTTATAATTTATTCAATTAATTATATATTTTATTCATTAAACAAATTAAAGTCACAGATTTACACAATTTGGTCACAGATTCACAGTTTGGTCACAAATAGAAATTTATTAAGTTACAAATTTTTTTCGAGATCACGAATCGAAATTTATTAAGTCACAGATTTTTTTAAGATCACGAATCAAAATTTATTAGGTCACAAATTTTTTTCGAAGTCACAGATTGAAATTTTAATAAGTCACAATTTATTTTCAAGGTCACAAATCAAAATTTATTAGGTCACAAATATTTTTCGAGGTCACAGATTTGAATTTTAATAAGTCACGATTGGTCACAGATTTGTTATTGGTCACAGATTAACCAATTTAGTGATCACAGTTAACCAAATAATCTGTGACCACCCGACAATCCGTGACCACCATCTCATCACTGCCTCTACCACCGTTGTCGCCAAACCACCACCACCTCCACCTCCCGACGACGACGACACCACCACCACTACCACCACCACCACCACATCAATAAATAAACAGGAAAACACCACCGCACTCGATCCACCATTGCACCTGACCCCCATTTCACCATCGCCACCACATCCACTACCACTCTCAACACTTGAGACCACCAAACGTTGCCTCCAATCGGACCACCACCACCATCACCACCGCCACATTGGTCACAATAGAGTCTTCACAAAAACAACTACACCACATCGCACCACTCCAAAGCATCTCACCATCGCCAACCACAACCAGCGACGCCGTCCACCGCCACCACCGTCGACATCACCACCACTACATCATCAATAGTAACACCACCACCACCACCACTTCAACGAGCATCGCGGAGGGAACTCCACAAATCCAGTCATCCACCATATAACCACCGCACGGGAACTCCACAAATCCACGACCTCCATGAATCCATCACACCACAACCACAAATCAACCACGTCGCCACCGCCACTATGACCGTCGCAGTCGATACACAGCTAAAGCCATCGGGCAGCGGCGACAGATCACTGCAGGATGGAGCTGCTGATGTCGCTGAGCTGCAAGTCGCCGGCGATTCAAATTTTCTGCACACGCTTCATCTTCAACAGATCTTCCACGTCAGACACCGACCTTCGCACTTCGATGCCGCAAGGAACTCCTTGCCAAACCGTCACCTCTCCTCCAGCGATTCACGACGCTACACCATCCAATCATCTACTTCGCCACCCAATAGCGAATCCAATTGCAGTTTCCGGCGGAGAGCGATAGAGAGAGAGGGGGGGGGGAAGAGAGGCTTGAGAATAGAGAGAGAGAGGAAAGGGGCGAGGTTTAACATAGAGAGAGAGAGAGAGAGAGAGAGGGCGGTCGGTGGGTGGGGGTAGAGTGAGGGAGAAATAAATTAGGGTTGGATTTGTGTAGGATAAATTAATTAATTTTAAAATATATTAATTAGGAAAAAAAATCTGATTTTTGTATAATCAAACCTTCCATCTTATTTTTGAAAGTGGATCTTGAAAAGTAGGGTTTTGTGTAATTTCCACTTTCATAAAAGCCTAGCTAGTTCGATTAGGGAAGGCTAATTTTAGACCTTTTTTTCTTAACAAATGTTGAAAAAGGCCCAAATTAATAAGTTCGGCCCACAATACGGACCACCCAAATGATATATTTATTTATTTATTTATTGGAGGAAATTAGGTCTATTATGGTCCAAAATCTAAAAAATAAATTAACACCCTTAATTATTATTAATCATTAATGAACAGTAAATTTTACTTGAATTTTCAATTGTAAAGTGTTTGTTATTTTTTGTTCTAAAAGTAGAAAAAAGTAGCATGATTGTAACTTTTTGTTTCAAAAGCAATAAACATTGTGTGAAATATAATATCTAACAGTACATTTGAAAATAAATATGGTCCAAATTCATCTGAGAAAAAAAAATCTTGCTTTTTATGTGATTGCTAAGGCACAAAAACTAGGTTAGGAAGATTATTTTAACCTATTAAACTTTTATATGCCTTACAGTTATAGTTCTATATGAGTGACACATACGTCACAATGACACACTCTTAGCAATTTTATTTCAAAAGTAAAAATGGCATATTGAAGTCTATAATGTGTATTTTATTCTGTAGAAGCAAAAAATTGAAAAAAAATCCAAATAATAAACACTCGAGTTTTTTAAATCTTCCAAATTCCTTTGCTTTTGTACCTTCTTCTTTGTAGTAACAACTGAAATGATTTCACTTAATGTTTCTTTCCTAATTTCTTCAACTTTTATATTTGTTATCTTGTTTTCATTTGTTTCCATAACAAATGAAGATGGTGATTGCATTCATTTATGCTAAAAGAATTTAAATGAGACAATGTGTGACTTTCTTATAAAAGTGTCACAGTGTGTCACTTTCAAATTTCAGCACCTTAATTCACATGCAAGAAAAATAAAGTGTTACATCATATCCCTTTTTAATGTAAAGCAAAGTTTGAATTTATATTCATATTTACATTTTTAAAAAAAAAAAACATTGTATGCATCTTTTAATTGATTCAAAAAGAATTTAATTAAGAGAATATGCGAAGTTCTTAAAAAAGTGGTTGAGCATGTCAATTTCACATTTTCATATTCATATTTAGATTTTTATAAGGAGTAGATGCACAACTAGAACTAGATGAATAAGGTATGAGCTTTCGTTTCGGTTGAAAAAATCATTACATAATTTGTAAAATGTCCAAATTTAATTTTCAATTAGAATTGATTAAAAAAATAGTACTGAGTACACACAGGTTGAATTGAGCCCAACATTTTCTCAATTAATTTTTTTCACCTATCCTAATTTCCTAAATATAAATTCCCAAATCAATAATCATAATCCATAAAACATAAATTGTTTATCATAAATCACAATTCTCCGTTATAACTCATAAAACATAAATCATAACTCATAAATAATAATAATAAAATTGCCTTTTATGTAAATGTGATTAATAAGACTACTATAAAAAATTACAAACAACATTCAATAAGTCAAGTAGTCAACAATATCAAAACAAAAAACAAATAAAAATAGAGAAATGCGCTCACCAGTCAAAGGCTGCTCGAAGATTTTCAGACCAAAACACATCGTCGACGACTCCTTGACTCCCGTCCTTGCAGCCTTGCCCGTGGGCCGTGGCGAAGGTAGCAACAAAGCAGCGACTTGTTCACAGACTCGCAGTTCGCTCAAATTGCAGGGGCAGACGCACAACTACCTCTATTTCGAATGGAAATTATGGAATTGACTTAGGAAGGATATAGAGTTTGCAGTTTCAGCCTTCACCTTCAGGTTTGCCTTTTACGATTTGGAATTGGATTGGAGTTGGATGTGGACCATTTGTTGTTGATTTGGGGGAAATACATATGAAATATCCATGGACCACTATTCATTCATTTGGGCATAATGTTTTTAAACAAAGAGGCCCATGTCAATTATCACCAGCTAAAAAAAAATAATTAAAAAATCTGTCATCTTATTTATTTCCCTCTTCCATCTCTGGCTCTGCAAATTGCATGTCTGCAAACCTGATAAGTGCGGGTTTTTGCACTTATTCGGACCATTAAATTTAGATATTTATGAGTTTTCATTAGCAATTTACTACTTAATTTAATTATTTTTATTGTGTAGGTGAAAACCTGAGTTTGAATGATGATTAGAGGGATTACTCCTGATGGAGAGAAGTATGATTGATGTAGCTAGTGGAGGAGATTTAATGGATAAAACACCAGCAGTTGCTAAGGACTTGATAGCTAACATGGTCACCAACTCACAACAGTTTGGTGGTAGAGAAGAGGCACTGGTTAAACAAGTAAGTGAGATAGTACTACCTCTCAAATTGAATGATAGTTGGCCGGTCTTACATCTCTTGTACAACAAATAGCACCTGGGGCAATTCAACAAGAAAAAGTGTGCGAAATTTGTTCTATTGTAGGACATCCTACTGATGCATGCCCGACACTACAAGAATGAGCCTCATAGCAAGCGAATGCCATTGGGGAATTTCAAATGCAATAGAGACATAGATATGATCCACATTCTAATACATAAAATCTCGGATTGATAGATCATCCTAATCTCAGCTATGGAGAAAATCATTTCATAGCTCCACAATCACAGTTTAATCATCCCCCGAGTTTCAGTCAACAAAGGCAACCACAACACTTTCAACCTCGTCAACAAACTCCGTCTCAAAGTTCATATAGGTCTCTTGAAGATATGGTTAAGTCCTTAGCTTCTAGTACAATGCAATTTCAACAAGAGACCAAAACCTCAATTAAGAATTTGGAGACACAAATGAGTCAATTGCCAACACGGTGGGTAAAATGGAGGCTCAAGGATTGGGAAAACTTCATTCTCAAGCAATCAACCCTAGAGAAAATGCTAGTGCCTTGACACTAAGAAGTGGAAAGCTTTTAGAAGAGGCACCAATGAAGATGAAAGATCATGTAGAGGAGTCAACGCAAGAGAAGAACTTAGCATGTGATAATGATGAAACTACGACTTCAACCTCGGGATCGAAGGTAAATTCTAAAAGTTCTATTCCTACTACTATTCCCTTCCCTCCATTTCCTGTCAGGTTTGCAAAGTCCAAAAGGGATTAACATGAGAAGGAAATATTGGAGACTTTTCGCAAAATTCAAGTGAACATACCACTTTTGAATGTCATTTATCAAGTGCCCCGTTATGCAAAGTTCCTCAAGAAATTGTGCACTAACAAACGTAAATTAAAAGGTAATGAAGTGGTTAGCATAAGGAAAAATGTCTCGACGGTTTTGCAAAGGAAACTTCCACCAAAATGTAAGGATCCATGAAGTTTTACCATTCCTTGCATTATTGGTAATGTTTGAAAAAACAATGCTAGATTTAGGAGCATCTATTAATATCATGTCATATTCTATTTATACTTATTTAAATTTAGGATCACTTAAAAGAAATCGGTGTCATTTTTCAACTTGCTGATATATCTAATGCATTTCCAAAGGGTGTGTTGGATGATGTTTTGGTGCAGATAAATCAGTTGATCTTTTCAGCAGATTTCTATGTTCTTGATATGCAAGATGAGTCAACATCTTTGTCGCTGTCATTGCTCTTAGGAAGACCATTTATGAGGACTGTGCGTACAAAAATAGATGTATATAATGGTACTTTGACAATGGAGTTTGATGGTGAGATTATTCGCTCCAATATCTTTGAAGTAATAAGGTATCCTAGTGATGTGCACTCTTGTTTGTCAATTGATATAATGGATTCATTAGTATAAAACAATTCCGAATTATCAAATGAAAATGCATTGGATACCAGTTTGATAAAAAACATTGATGTTAACAATCTCACCGGGATGAGCAAGAATCTACAATTGTATGAGAATATTGTAGAAACTGTGGCATCACTTGAGTCACTACTGAATATTTCACCTAGGTATAATCTATCTTACATTACTCTTCCGATATCTAAAGAAAAACTTTTAATTTCGGTGATGCAGGCCCCCACTTTAGAACTCAAACCTCTTCCCAAGCATTTGAAGTATGTATATTTGGGAGAGGGAGAAACACAACTTGTGATCATTGCAAAGAATCTCACAACACTTCAAGAAGATAAGCTTATCCGTGTGCTGAAGGAGCACAAAATAGCTATTGGTTGAACAATAGGCGATATCAAGAGGATAAGCCCTTCCATTTGTTCCAAAAAAAGTTTAGAATCACAGTGGTGACGAATGAAGAGAATGAGCTTGTACCAACTCGGGTCTAAATGAGTTGGCGGGTTTGTATTGATTACAGAAAACTTAATTGTGCAACCCAAAAAGATCATTTTCATTTACCCCCCTCATTGATCAAATATTGGAAAGATTAGCATGTCATTCTCATTATTGTTTTCTTGATGGTTATTTAGGTTATAACCAATTTGTGATTGCTCTGGTCATAAGACAACACTCACTTGCAGGCATTTGAAAGTTTGAAGGAACTCTTGACATTGGCACCCATCATTCAACCACCAGATTGGAAGAGGCCATTCGAGTTGATGTGTGATTCAAGTGACAATGCATTTGGAGCCGTTTTAGGGCAACGAGTTGGAAAGACACTGCATGATATTTATTATACATCAAGAACTTTGAATGATGCCCAACTTAATTACTCTACTACTAATAAAGAGCTTTTAACAGTTATTTTTGCCTTGGAGAAATTTCGTTCATATCTTATTAGCACTAAAGTAACTGTCTTTTCTAATCATGCAGCTCTTAGGTACTTGCTTGCCAAGAAATAGGTAAAACCAAGGCTCATTAGATGGATATTCCTCTTAAAAGAGTTTGACGTTGAGATTAAAGACAAAAAATTGAGTGAAAATTCTATGGCCAACTACCTCAGCCGTCTTATCCACAAGAGAAAAACTCTTCCATTGCAATAGAGCTTCCCCGATGAACAATTGCATCATGTCACGGATACATCTCCTTGGTTGCGGATATAGTGAATTATTTAGTTACTCAGAGAATTCCAAGTGATTTGACCACTACTCAAGGCAATGACCAAGTATTTTGTGTGGGATCACCGTATTTGTGGAAACATTGTCCAGATCAATTTAAAAGAATGTGCATGCCTATAAATAAATTTTATTTAATACTAACCTTTTGCCATTTCTATGCATGTGGTGGACATTTTGGAGCAAATAGGACGGATCTCAAGGTGCTTGAGAGCGGATTGTATTAGCCCACCGTATTCAAAGATGCATTCCTCTTTGGCAAATCATGTGATAGATGTCAAAGAGTTGGTACGTTAGGAGCCCGAAATCAAATACAACAAACACCTATACTTTTTGTTGAAATTTTTTATGTTTAAGGCATTGATTTCATGGGACATTTCCCTTCATCTTATGGTAATCTTTACATCATTATTGCCGTTGATTATGTGTCAAAATGGATTGAAGCAAGGGCCATTCGAATTAATGATTCTAAAATGATTGTAGACTTTGTTAAGTCTAAGATTTTTGCAAGGTTTGGAACACCAAGAGCTATTATTAGTGATGGAGGACTTCGTTTCTGCAACAGCTCTTTTTGGGCCCTATTGAAGAGATACAACATCAACCATAAAGTGTCTATACCTTACCATCCGCAAACCAAGTCGAAGTGTCAAATCGAGAAGTCAATTCATCCTCGAAAAAATTGTGAATCCAAATAGAAAGGATTGGAGTCTCCACCTCAACGATGCACTTTGGGCTTATATGACATCATACAAAATACCAATTGGCATGTCCTCTTATCGGTTAGTTTATGGTAAGCCTTGTAATCTCCCGATTGAACTTGAACATTAGGCATTTTGGGTAGTCAAGCAATGCAACATGGACCTAGGTGTGACGGGTGATCAAAGAAAGCTTCAACTCAATGAACTTGAGGAAATTCGAAATGATGCCTGTGAAAGTTCAAGAATTTACAAGGAAAAGACAAGGGTGTACCATGATAAAATGATTTCAAGAAAAGCTTTTGTTACTGGACAAAAAATTCTTCTTTTCCACTCGCGCCTCAAGTTATTTCTACGTAAATTACGTTCTCGTTGGATTGGCCTTTTTGTTGTTATTTATGTTTTTCCTCATAGTGCAGTGGAAATCAAAAGCCTATAGACTGAGAAAGAGTTTAAGGTAAATGGTCATTGATTAAAGCCATATTTTGAGCCTTTTGTACCTCAAAACATGGAGGAAATGCGATTGGAGGATCCGATTGACGAAGCATGAGAGAAGACAAAATCTAGTTATAGACTGTAAAGAAGTGCTGGATGGGAAGCAACCCATTGTTCTTTATCTACTTATTTGTTCAACACTTCTTTTAGTTTTTGAGTGCTTTTGTTGTCCCCATATGGTAGAGTCTCGAGCGTTTCAACAAAGGATTGAGCATTAATAGTCGCGAATGGTTCCCAACCATCCTCATAGCCATCACCATCAAAACCAACTTAGTGGAGTACTTGAACCTCTTGCTTTTACATTGAGAACAGTGTGCAATTTAAGTTTAGGGGTGTGGTATGTGCTAAATTTCGGGTTTGTGCTTGTTTGTGTAGTTTGATAGCTTTGGCAGTTCTGTTTTGAGTTGTTGCATTGCATTGATTTATGAATTGTGAACATGAATACTATGTGTTGTTTATTTTCATCAACTCATTCCATGATTGACTCTTTATTGAGCACATGGGTCATGAGATTCATTACACGCACTTGTATGCTACACTTGTAGGTTGTTAAGAGAACTTAATTGACCATGATGTTAACAATTCTTCAATGACTCTACCATTGAAAAGATAAGTTTGGGGGTGATTGAACCGATGAAGGAAATTATTTAGAATTAATTGTATTAATTCCCACTCAGTGATTGATTTTGTGGATTGTTCTTAGACTTCAAATGAAAGTTAGGGCCTGTTTGATATCAAGCAATTTCCTTGAAAGATGGAAAACACTTTTTTTTCCAGCCAAAGTGCATGTTTGACAGTCACTTTTTTCTAGTCAAAAGGTTACCCCCACCCCCTCACGCGCCATCTTTCCCACTTTTCCAAGGATTTGATTTGATTTTAATTTTTTTATTTTAAGCAATTGGAACAAATTTTAGATTCAGAGATCGAAAAATTTATCCCTTTAATTACCAATTTGTACGAAAAACAAAGCCAAACAAACACAAAAAAATTTCGAAAATAATTTTTAATTTTTTTTTTTTTTTTTTTACTTTTTTATAAATCAAAAAAAATTCTATACCGAATTCTAAAAAATTTTTTTCCCTTTAATTGACAATTTGCATAAAAAACAAAGTCAAACAGATTAGGTGAAAAATTATACCAATCAAACACCATTAATTACATTTCACTCTAACACAAATCCTGAGTAATTTAATTCCTTGCAATTCATTTTCCTTTCACCCAAATTCCATTCTTCCTATCAAACGGACCCTTAGATGTTGTTTTCCATCTATATAGTTCAAAACAAATCTGTATGAAAAAGTTGCCTACCTTGAAAAGTGTGAGTCAGCATTGAGTAATCTGACAATATGCATAACTAATGTGTAGGAGATGATCTACTAATGAAGAAGGCTACCCTTAGGGACCAGAGCGAGAACTACCTATATCAGAAAAATGAAGAAAAGGAAAGGGGATGCTATGAGCATCTGTGGTTGATAATGTTGAAAGATTGATGGACTATGAGTAATTTGTCTAATGAAAGTTTGTGGTCTAAGCACTCAAAATTTTTGGAGAATAAATACATGATTAGATTGTCAATTTTATTGGTTCAAGCCAACTAAATTTGAAAGGGAAAGATTGAGTGATTTGAGGGCAACCTTAAGTTTTTGACACCTTGGGCTAAAAATGAAAATATCAAGTTTGAGGAAGTGCATCCCACGAGTGAGAAATGAAAATTTGACCATTGAGGTTCGGGAAAATCCCCAACTTGTGCATTGTAATGAATTGGAATGATTACACACACACGTGAGTCAAGCATGGTATAAGTTAAAAAGTGTTTATTGTAGCATTTTTGTAAATATTTAATAAGTTATTAGCATAATGTAAGAACTGAAGCAAAGTAGCAAATTATCTAACTTTTGGAGCGTTTGTTATTATAGTATTATCGTTTGATTTTAATTTGTGTGTTTGCACGCTTTTTTGTATAACTTTGTTTGAGAACTAAAAAGATTTAAGTATGGGGGTGTGATAAGTGAGGATTTTTGCACTTATTCAAGCCATTTAATTTAGATATTTGTGAGTTTTCATTAGCAGTTTACTATTTAATTTAATTATTTTTGTTGTGTAGGTAAAAACCTGAGTTTGAATGATGATTAGAGGGAATTTACGTAAGAAATGAGCAAAAAGAACCAAAGATGCAAAAATTCAAAAGTTTGAAGACCAAGATTAGCACTTTTTGAAAGTTGAGGGACTAAGTCGCAAATAACACAAAATCCAATTTTTTTGATAGCCGGACAGAGACTTGGCGCTGTAGCGCCATCTTTAAAAAATATATATAGCCGGGGACCATTTTGTACTTTCTTCCAAAACTTGGGGACTTGAGATACAATTTTTTATTAGGTTTTAAATTTGTTAAAACCAAGCAGCTAGGAAGTGGTGCTGAGGACGTTTCTCTTCCTTTTCCTCTTTCTTTCGATTTTCTTTTCTTCCTCCCTTTTCTCTCTTCTTTTTCCTTTAATTTTCTTTGGTATTTTGGGGGAAAGATTGGAGCATGGTGATGGTGATGGTGAAATAGCTTCGAAAGAAGACCCATTGATATTGACGAACGCTCAACCATTTCTCTCTTTATCAATAAGCTTTTCTTTTCTTTAATCTATTTTTCCATTAATTTATTGTATAAATTTGTTTGTTGTTTTTGAGTATTTTATGGATAGCTAAACATATTTGTGATTGGGGGTGATTTCAAACCCGTGTTATGATTTTTAATTAATTTGTGCATTATAATTCTCTTAATTGATGTGTTTAATCCATTGTTTTAAATGGTGATTTTGTTCTTCTCGATTATTTAGATGTACAACTAAATGATTAAGTTATTTCAATGAATACTATTTTTGAGATATATATAGTACGTAATATCTATTTATTCTAAAACCTTGTAGCAATACATTTCAATAGATTACGAGGAATTTTCATTTGATTGTATGTGGATTAACATTTAAGTGAGTAAACCGAGCTTATAAGTTACCCTTATTTCAATTCGTCGCTTTTGTCATAATGCTTTTGTTAAATTAAATCTCGAGAATTTGTTCTAGGTTGTTTAATGAATATGGTTGAGTTAAGAGCTTGGTTTATTCAATTAACATGTAAGAAGAGATTGTGATAATTGAGTTTGTAATTATTCTCGAATTGTTGTTAATCTAGAGAACGAAAATCCATTGTGGTAATTGATAGGAAAATCATTCTCATGGTAACGAAATATCCCTCAATCATATTTTCACATATTTAATAAAAAACTACTTTGTTTATTTCAAAATTCAAATCTTTTCTATTTTGAATTTATTGCTTTCCTTAGTTCAACGAACCAAACCCCCATTTAATCAATTTCGTATATAACTGTTAATTTCATTTTCTCGTGTGAAATTGATTAAATTGAACCAATCCTCCGCGGGAAATGACCCTCACTTGTCATATTACTATTTAAGACGACGCGTTTAAGCTAAGTAAAGAAAATTAATTGGTACGTCATTTTGAACGTATCAAAACCAACCAACCATGCGGTACTAAACTTTCCGGCGGAGCCAGTACGTACGGCTGCATCCTCTTGTTGGGTGCTAGTTCCGCCACTGATTTGAAAGACAATGGGAACTAAAATTCTTCATATAGTTTTTTACTCTAGTCATTACCTTATCGAATAATGCTATTTAACTCCATTGGATTTATAACTCAATCTATGTGGTGTAAGGTAAAAGGATATATGAAAGGTGGAATTAAATGATTCATTTAATTTCACTTATTATTTAATGTCACATTAGCGCCACATAAATTGAGGTTATAACTCCCGTGGAGCTATGTAATATTACTTTTATCTGATGTCTTATTCACACAGTACATTACTATTATAATGTCTTAGTAGAATTCATCTGGACATTGTTTCACTTTCTACACTAAAATCAAACAATGATTGCTAATCATTTTGAAATTAATGTCTATTTGATTTATGAGGAAATATTAGAGACAAAAAGATTATGGCCTTCCTTTGAAATCTTATCATAAAAAACTTCGTTCTTTTGTTAATAAGGTTAAATGGGTCGTTAAACCTATAAAAAATGATTTTTTTATTTTTTTATTACCAAAAAGAACGAAAGATAGGAAAAGCCCTTTTATACTTTGACCATTGAACCCGAGTAGTTTAAAAATTTCGAGGAGAATTAGTTGTGATATCCTTTTGGTGGGTTCGTAGATGAATAATAAAGAAACGAGAAATGTTTCATAAAGGGAAAAAATCATATCTCAGGCCTTAACTATACATCAAATCAAAATTCAGGTGATATATTTATAATTTATTAAACCAGATTCCTAAAATCAATTATTCAATTACCATCTCAAAACGAACTCTCCAAAGAACAAATTCACTTAGAAGAGACACCATAGAGATTTATTCTATTCTCGATTACCAGCATTGGAATTTGGTTGATTGAAAATAATTGGACAATTAAGATTACAAAATCCCAAAAATAACGCCCAAATAAAATATAGAATAGAAGAAGTAATCTGTGAAAAATCTGGCCCAAATCGGGTTAAAAATAATTTCTTAACATGCAAACGAATTGTTATAAAAAATAGTAAAATTTAACTAAAAATAGTGATTCGTAGGGGAAACAGCGGAATTTGAGTTCATAAAAGACGTACACTGGGCCTAGCTGGGTGTCCAAGACGTGAACGTTGAAACAAACTTTTCGAATTGTAGTCATAAGCACGATTCTAACAGCCGTAGCTAAAGTTATGGCAAAAAGACTGAAACGTGCTCAAAACTGCTCAAATTAGGAAAATAACACGATCAGTTCCCGTCTTTGCGCTGATCTACCAACTCATGACATTTCAGCGACATTAATGTGAAATCTGACAGCTCAGTGTATCGGTCTCGGATGCCCTTGCATCAGGTATCTTCATCTCCATATTTTCCTATAGGTTGTGATGAGCTTAATATGAATTATTCCATATTAATAACGATTAAACTTTCTTTATTTTGGATGAACATAACAACTAAACACACAAAGCTACACTAGATAAAGAAAAAAAGGCAGAGCAACGTGACCATCTAAATCTAGTTTTTCATGCCAATTCAACCTCAACCTTCAACTTTATATTAGAGAAGTTCTTAGTTCCCTTCTGTGCCCTTGTTTTTGCATAATGCTTGTTATATTTTTGTAAATTGAGAGCAATGTCTGTTATAAGTTTATTGGTGAGAAAAAGTTGACTATGCTATTTGTTTTGTTGTTTTGCTTGCTTGTTCATGTAAACAAAAATAATAAAACAAACTAAATTTTAAATTTAAAAAAAAAGTCATTATCGTTTTATTGTCTAATTTGTGTGTGTTAGATATTCTTGTCAACTATAATGCATATATTGGAACTACATGTTATGTTATGAAATGTGAAAAGTTGCATGTTAGATTGATATATGCTTGTCCATGTAAAACTTGACATTGCTTTGTGCACAAGATTTATGTTTTACATCATGAAGGAATAGTTTGATTCAAATTTGAATAGGTTGAAAATAGTAGAAATTATGTCTTAATTCAAATCAACTACTAAATTAGAAATCCTAGAACTAATTTTAGGATAGTGTGAGAATGATTGAGCTATTGTAGGGTGATATTGAGATAAATGTGGATTCAGTGTGTGCTAAGTTTTGTGTAAATTGTTTGAAGCCTACAAGAAGAAAATTATGTGAAAATATTAAGTTAGATGTCAGTTTTTGAGAATTAGTTTTTAATGAGAAGTATTGCATTAAACATTGTGTAAAAAGGAAAAAAACTGTCATGATTCATGAGTAGAGCTACCTTATAATTGATCCCAATGTGGACAAATATAAAATATCCCAAAATGAAATAAAAAAGGGATAATGCTAATACATAAAACAAGAGATGCACAAAATATTTGAAAAAACAGGTACGTAAAATAGAAGACATACTATATTCCATGATTAAGCCTCAAAAATTTATTTCAGGGAATCTAACCTTTGAAATCTATTAGTCTAGTTGATTTTTGGAGATTGAAGCAATAAAAAGTAAGAGGAATCCTCATTTGTTAATATGCATTTAGTAAGATCTAACCAGAGAGGGTGATGATTAGCATATAATTTTAGCCCTTAGATTACACCTTGGAAAAAAATGAAAAGAAAAGGTTTTGAGGTGTGTATCTCACAAGAGAAGAAATGATAAATTTGATCGTTGATGGTCGAAAATTGAATCCATTTATGATTTTACGATGTTCTACATAAATTCTCTCTCTCTCTCTCTCTCTCTCTCTCTCTCTCTCTCTCTCTCTCTCTCTCTCTCTCACACACACACACACATACATCGATTTTACCTTGGATCAGTAAAAATTAATTTTTGTATTGTAATTTTGAAGTTGTTTATAGATTTAATACAATGTTTTCAATCCTGAGATAAACGGCAAGTTATCTAACTAAACTTTGTTGCATGTTGTTTGTTGAGATATGTTATAATTTTGCTTGAAAAAATAAATGTTCAAGTTTGAGGGTGTTCTAAGTATTTAATTATAAATATTTAGAAGTTCTTTTGATTAATCATGACCTAATCTCATGTGCTTATTTTTTGTTAGGCGAAAATCAATGTTTGTGAGCTAAATTCGAAGAAAGGAACGAAATGGGCAAAAACGAAAGAAAATCTTAAGTTTGAAAACCTAATTGCAAATATTCAGTACTTGATTCGGACCACAAAATGATGATTAAAGATCACATAGGATCAAATGGATGCAACTAAAAGTCAAATGAGTGAAGCATTAAAAGATAGTCAAAATATTTTCACCAATTAATTTCTTGCCGCATAAGTTATACTCTAACTTCTTAGTCGTAGATTAAAACCTATTTTTTGTATAGTAAATGTATGAACTAGGAAAATGACACTTATATAATAATTATATCCCTTTGAGTTAACCTTTCAATGAACTTTCAATCACTTCAATCGGATCTCAAAAAATAAAGATATGACAAATATACTAACGGCTGCTCAGAGACATAACTATGCACACAAAATGGGTTATACCATGCGTGCGCAATATTTTTCGACCAGACATGAGGGTAACTTTCCTTCTGTGATACAAAGTCTTTTGAAACTCAAATGAGATACAATTTTAACTTAAATTTCAATAGTCATATATTAGTTGCTTTTTATAGTGCTGGAATGTTCACAATAAGTGGAATAGTGTATGATTAACAGATGGACAATAGATGCTTGGAATAACATGTATGACGTGTGCAATCTTATTGATAATTGTATGATTGAATGCATTGTTTTGCATATGAATTTGGACTAGAAATATAATCAGATCATGGTTAAAATAAAATTAATTTATCTTAGAAAAGTAAGTTAAATATAATAGGATTATCAATTGTCATGAATGCATGAATAACACTAAATTACATAGTTGAAAATTGAAATAAATAATAATTGGTGGATTCTAAATCCAATACAATCATTTTATATAAGTTTACAAATCAACACTTTTACATACATCTTAAAATAATTTAGAATAAATACAATAAATCTCTTTTATGCTACAATAATTCGAATTTTATAGAAAAGTAGTACATTTGAATTAGAATTTATTCCTTGTGAAACCATAACTCTTGTCATCACATTTATTATTTGTCAATGATCTCATACGCTTGCAGAATTTATCCAAACACCTCATATGTTCAATATTTTCTCGTATTTAAGTGATATAGATTTAACCCATAATAATATATCCAATAATATGCCTTTATTCTAAAATATTTCTCCTTTAGTTTCTCCCAAATAAGTAGACAATAAGGAACATCTACTCATGATAACATTTCATATAGAGTACCTGCCATACTACAAAACATTAATAGCTATTACTTTTAAGGCAAATGGAGCCAATAAATAATCCTAGTGGGAGCAGTCTGTGTCCATAGATTTTTTTCTCGTCCAAAAACAAGAAAATCATATTTTCTATTACTGTTGAAGTAGGTCTCTCGGTACAATCTCATGTAAGACTAGACAAAATATATAATCCAATCACAAATATACAATGAACTAACACTACAACAAAAAAATCCTTTTGCAACATTCAAAAGGCAACATTTATTGATTGAATGTTGCTAAAGGAGTCTATGGCAACATTCAAATAAGTGAATGTTGCAATTGGTTAAATTTATTGAGTTTTAGCAACATTCTTCAAAAGAATGATGCCAATACTAATTTTAGCAACGTTCATTGCATGCACTTTTTACAATATTCATTTGCAAGTTGCAAAAAGTGTAACTTTTCGCAACGTGCGATGAACGTTGCAAAAGGGCAACTTTTCGCAACGTTCAATAAACGTTGCAAAAAATCGGCTCAAGAATGTATATATTTTACAACCTCACCACTTTTTAAAAATTTTGAAATTTAAAAAGAATTGTTAAATTAAAAAATTGTTATATCTAATTATTGTTACAGAATTACCAACGGAAGACTTTCGTTGGTACGATTTTGTTGCTAATCCGTCGCTAAAATAATAAATAATAATAAAAAATAAATTAGTGACAGAATTTTTCAACGGATGATTTCATTAGAAAAATATTCAAAATGTTAAAATAAATTACTGACGTCAAAATCTATTGATGAACATTGCACATAAAATTTTAAAAATATTATATAGTTAACAACGAAAAAATTTGATTGAAAAACTCAATTTTTTTTATTCCCCCCTAAAATTTGATTTGCATCACAAAATATCTTCAAAAATCAAAAGCCCTAATTTCTCCATCTCCTCTCGTCTCCCGCCTCACTCTCCTCTCGTTACCTCCTCTCACTCACACTGTCACACACAAAATTATTCCCTTCCTTCGTCTCTACTCGACGCCACGACTGCTCCGCCTCCAACTCCAACTGGATCGACGTCCAGGCGACGGCCTCATTTCCATAGGCGGATTCTTCTCTTCTCTTCCCTACCAACCTCACTCTTTCACAAATCACAACAAGCCGACCCTTGTTTCAACCCTAACCGCGCGAGTCGCGACACCGCGAGGAGTCATCAGTCCTCCGCCAGTCGTCACCTCCAGGTTAACTCCCAGTAATGTCTATTTTGAATTATTAGATAGTTTTGTCATTTTTTATTTAATTATTTTGGTGTTGGATTACAGAGAGATCTGTCAAGACAAAATGGAAGAGTTTCTACGGAGATGTTTTTATCGCTCGGGATTATGAGGAATGTTTTCTGGAGCTAAACTGCAAACTTTAAAAATGAAAGGTGATCCCATGTCTGTAGTTTCCTTCCATTGGATTTTTAAAATAGTTTATCTCAACATATAAAACCCTTGGTAATCATGAAAAAGATACATTTCATTAGCATTTCACATATCTAGCAGTGTGGTGAACACGATTATTTGATGATGCTCTGTAGAGGTCCGACGTAAATTGTTTATATGACATCATGTTTATATATACTGCATCTCTTGTTCTCTTTTCTGTCCAGAGAACATTATTTACACAATTGCAAGGATAAGTATGGTGATATCGAATATTCTATTTCATTATTTGCATTAGTAATCTTGTCTTCATTTTGGAATGAGATGGGTGAGGTAAGGATGTAATAAGCTAAATGTTGTGGTTGTCTATTAGTGGTTAGTTTGATTTCATTATTCTTTAATCAGTACAATTAGTTTTGAAGCTGGCACAGTTGGATGTACTTCTCAACTTCATGACATTTCCTTCTGCAATTTGAATGATGGGTCCAACTTTAAGCCAAGGATCAATAAACATTTAGCTTTTTAATTGGCCTTGCATGTACTTATAATTTGTTTGGTAGCAAAGCTACAAGATGATAACAAAGCACTTAATCGGCTTACTAAATCTAAAGAGGCTTCTCTATTGGAAGCAGAACATTGAGTTCAGATGGCTTTAGCAAAAGCTTCCTTGGTTGATGATCTCCAAAACATAATCCAAGAGCTGATGAAACAGATAAGATATGCCAAGTTTACCTGTTTTAGAGCTTCTTGTGTTTAAATGAATGCATGCAAATTAGCTAGCGACACTGCTATAGATTCTTACGGGGCACAATTTGATTTTATTTAGGAAAAGAAGAAGATATTGGACAAAATACATGGGCTAAGGTAGAAAAGCTAACTCAAACTGTTCGTGAGCTCGAGGAGGATATTTTGGCTGGTGAGGCTGCAGCCAATACTGTACATAATCACCAGTGGAAAGTGCAAGAAATAAATCGCTTCCTGTCTAGGTTACTTTCTACATTTGCAACTTAATAATCGTAAGAGAATTGAACTATCTGTCATATTACGGATTTCAGTTTAGTCCCCTGTCCAGTTTAACGACTTAATAAGCCCTACAAATGGTATTTTTTGTACTTGATATGATAGCTGATATATGGCATGAAGTGATTTGAAGGATCATTTGTTTTTAAAATGGAATTGCTATAGAAAATAATTCAAAAGTGTATGTTTTAAGTAAGTGGAGATTGACACGACATCTCCAGATTAAAATGTAATCCAAGAATGAATAAAGTAGAGTCAATAGTTTCAACAGTTTCAATTTTTTTGGATAACCTTCGCGGGAAAAATGAACCAGTTGAAAGATAGGCTGAGAATTGTAGAGTGTACATCTAAGTCACAAGCACATTTAAAGGTTAGGAAACAGAGTTTTGATTCCCTAACTGTTCATTCTAATGTTATCTAATCTAAAAATATATATATATTTGACATGTCTCAAACACACGTCTGACAGAACCTCTTTGCAATTATTATTTTTAATCTGAACACGTCTTCGTGGAAAAAATATGTAGAATCCAGAGAAAAAGTATGGGCAGAGAGACATTGGGTTATTGGTTATTGAGTTATTGGGTTTCTTTGGACATTTATTGGTGGTCTAGGTTGATATTTGATTATTTTTTTGTTTATTGCTATTATTTTTATAGAGCGACTTGTGGACAGAGCAATAGCTGCTGTTTGCGAAATCACAGCAGCAGAATTCTTACAAGTATGATTTTTGTGCTATCTCCTTATATTATTTGTTTTAAGCCTGAAATTTTGAGTGAATTATAGAAAAATAATTACTGAATGTGGTTTTATTTTGGTAATTACAGGCTTCTCAAAGGCAAAAATTGTTTTTTCCTAGATTTTCTTCAAGGCAGACGAACAGATTGCTTTGGGGTACCTTGCAAAGACAGAGTCCTGGAAAAATTTATAGAGCTGGTCTTCCAGTCCAGGTGAGGGTAGTTGTCTCCAGGGATGCAAGCAGTTCAGTTAGTGAGTTACCAGCCAAGGTTAAGAGGGATGCTACAAAGGTTCTACATTTATACCGTATTCCGTTTATTCAGGAAAGTGCAACAGCTGAACTTCTCAAATTGGTTCAGACCAAAGTCTCAAACCAAATAATTGGCTTGAAAACTGAACAGTGCTTCAATGTTGGTGTAGATGGAGATCTTTCAGATGAGAAACTTCTAGTGTTTAAGTGGCTTTTGGGAGAAACTTATGAGCCGGACAATCTCGGGGTTGAAAGTTTTCTTGACAAGGATATGAAAGAAAGCTTGAATACCATTGTAGTAGAAGTTGGTCCCCGTTTATCTGGGGGTTGAAAGTTTTCTAGACAAGGATATTTGATTTTTTTTCCTTCGTGTTTGCAAAGGGTACTCAATTTGTGGAAGATAAGTGTATCTAATAGTTGGACTAACTATTCTTGTAATTTAGTTTTATTTTATCATTTTTTGAATTTTAAAAAAATAAGGAATCAAATGGATATATTTACAATTTCATGTACCTTGTTAGTTTTTACATTAAAATTTGAATGTTAACATTTTTTATTTTATTTTTTAAAATTAAAGTTCAATATATATTTAGTGCCCTAGAAAAAAAGTAATATAACAATTTATATTCGTGATATAAATAAATAAAAAAAAAGGTTTTTAGCAACGTTCGCTAGGTTTTTTTCGCAACGTTCAGCGAACGTTGACGTTGCCCTTTTTCGCAACGTTCGCTGAACGTTGTCGTTTTCCTCTTTCGCAACGTTCAGCGAGCGTTGCCGTATGTCTTTTTCGCAACGTTCAACGAACGTTGCTGTTGCCCTTTTTCGCAACGTTCAGCGAACATTGCGAAAACGTTATACTCTATAGCAACATCACAATCCGCAACGTGCGCCCGAACGCTGCAAAAAACTCTTTGGTAACGTTTTTTGCACGTTGCAAAAAGCTGTTTCTGGTGTAGTGTAACAAGTTAAAGAAGAATTATATATTTCAGCATCTGCATCTCCTCTAATTAACTTACCACTCGAAGACTAAATATTGAGCCTACTATGTGTATTATTGCGTGCAGTGGATGCCATGCTTATATTATGCTCTATTAACTTACATTAGTCCGTTGCATGAAGAAAACTGAGATAGTGCCACTGTATGATCAGCGGCATAGGACTCGAGGCTTATAGTCTTTTGTATCTACTAAATTTTCATCATTGTGCATTGGCCCTTTAAGCCTGTTTTGTGGTATTCATTCTAGCTAGTTGTTGGAGATCATGTCTAATCTCTCTCCACAGTTGTACTTTAGGTTTTTGCACTAATAAAATTTCCACCCTCAAAGTAGGTTGCCATAAAAAAAGAAGCTTATTGGTAGTAGAATCTAAGGTTAGGTTTTCTTGGATTTGATGTACTATGTTTTAGGGTCCGTTTGATTGCAAATATGAAATTTAGGTTGAAAGAAAATGAATTACAGGTAATTGAATTGCCTAAAATTTGTTTTAGCGGGAATTGTGGATTAATTGTGGTTGATTGGTATAATTTTTGTTGGATTTTTTATTCAAAGAGGATTGAGAAAGAAACAGAAAAACAGAACTTACCGGATATGGAAACACCGGTTTTTAAGCACTTACCGTATTTAGAACTAGATTGAATACCGAATTTCACTCTTACTGGATTTAACTTTAGTTTCAATACCATATTTGATCTTACTGGATTTCACTCAGGTTTGGATACCGTATTTGCTGGATTTACACAACACTTACCGGATTTACACTTTGCATATCGTATTTGTTCTTAGCTTACCGTATATACACTGACTTACTGGATTTAAATGTTTACTCACCAGAAATTGATTTTAGCCCACAAGTTTTGTTTGATACTCAATAAAACGATATAATACAAAGAAATGAGAAAAATATATCAATTTAATGTATTCACTCAAAATAAAAATGAAGATACATGACTCTATATATAGCTAAACTTACACATAATTATAAAAATACTTTCTACCATACTACATACTGTACTAGACAATACTAGGGATGGCAATGGGCCGAGCCGAGCCGGCTCGGCTCGTTATCCTACGAGCTCGGCTCGTGCTCGAGCTCGTTGCTCAACGAGCTCGTGGGCAACGAGCCGAGTCGAGCTCGACTCGTCAAAAAAAAATTGAGCTCGGCTCGGCCCACGAGCTCGTGGCTCGTGAACTTTGACGAGTCGAGCTCACGAGCTCGGCTCGTGGGCTTTGACGAGCCGAGCTCACGAGCTCGGCTCGTTTCGCCCTATTTTTTTTTTTTTTTTTTTTTTAATACACGTTTTTTTCCTAAATTTTGTTAAAAAAAATAGATTTTCGGTAAAATTTTATTTTATAAGTATTTTTATTTTGTAAACAATTTATTTAGATTTTAATAAAGTATATTTTTTTATGAATTTATCTTATAAATAATACTTATAAGTTTTTTGTAATTACAATTTAATTTTTTTACTTGTAAATAATTACATACATTAATATATTTTCATTTTCAAGTTTGTTTTGAAGAAAATATATTAATTGAAAATAATTATTTTATAAATGATAAAATTAAAAAAAATATGAGAAATTGTCAAATAATTTTTCAAAATATTTTTCATTTTAAAAAAAATAAAATATAAACCCTCCTCCTTTATCCGGGCTTGGGACCGGCTACTTCAATAGTTCAATTTCGAGTAGGCGGAGTTAAAAATTGTACACGAACAACTTGTTACGTATACAATTTTTTTAAAAAAATTATAAAAGTATTAAAATAAAAATTCGTCATAAATATGATTAAACTAAATATCACTTACTTGATTACATGCAATTTCGGCATATTTATCTTGCAGTCGAAAATGAGCGTCTTGCCAGTCCTTCACGCACATTAATGCTTCTAAAATATATTCTTTTAGTCGATTCCTAACTTCAGAGAGAACCCTAGACCCTGCACTAAAAGCAGATTCCGAAGCTACAGTGCTAACCGGAGGTGTTAGTAGATCTTTTGCCATTGCAGAAACTATTGGCCATCGACGTTCATACTTTCGCCAGAAGTCAACTACTTCTTCTGAATTTTTCCTTAGTACATTGTTACTAGGCCAATTATGATTAAAGTAATCAAGTAATTCAGCAGGCATTGCATTGGGACTGTTACTCGATGTTTGAGTACATGCAGTGGAAGACAAACTACTATGACTGGATGAACCATATGCATATCCAGTTTGACCATATCTATATGAGTTCATGCCTTCAAATAAATTTAAAATTTCAGCGTCGTCATCTCCTAAATTAGTGGGAGGAGTACTTGTAGAGCCGAAGGGTACACGAGTAACATGTGTACCCATTCGTGAAGCATATGTTACATACATTTCAGATAAAGTTACTTCCAAATTCCTATAAGTAATAGGTACGTTAAAAGTTAAAGATTTTGACATTCGGTCAATTATAAATTTAGTACCCGATAAATTATATTGGGGGTCCATGACGCATGCTAATGGAAATAACATGGGCAAGTCTTCCCAATATTTTCTAAACTTTAATTCCATGGCAATTATAACTGAATTAAAATCGGGGTCATCTTTATATCTATCAAAAGCCCTAGAAATTAGATAAAGACGTTGAAGGACCATACAACTAGTAGGATAATAAACACCAGATAAAATATTTGTAGAATCATAAAAATATTTCAAAAAAGCTTTAATTTTAATAACTAAAGCCCAATCGGATTCATTCAAAATATTTTCGTCGTCGTCCCTCATATGCCTATTGTTATAAAATTCAGTAATTAAATGTTCGAAACCTTCACATGATTTTAATAATAAATATGTGGAGTTCCATCTATGCGCTACGTCATTAGTAAAAGTTTTTGAATGCGACACCCCATTTTCGGCACAAAAATCCTCAAACGCTTGTTTTCTACTAGGTGTAATAGTGATATAAGTTAGTGCATTCTTAATTCGTTGAATTTCATCCTTAACATATTTTAAACCATCTTGTACTATTAAATTTAAAATATGGCATACACATCGAATATGAAATAAATAACCACCGAATTCGGGTTGAAATACTCTTTTCAATTTCTCGATAACAACCTTATTTACACTAGCGTTGTCGAACGTAAAAGAACGAATTTTACTCTCGCATTTATATTCTCTGATAATGTTCATAATAGCACTAAATATATTGGGAGCATTGTGCGGGTACTCAATAATTTTAAAAGCAATTATTCTTTTATGCATGATCCAAAGTGGGTCTATATAATGTGCAGTTGCAGCAATATAACCTCTTTTATTAATCCCTTCCCATAAATCCGAAGTAAAAGATATCACACCCCCATATTTTTCTAAATCGGCAATCAATGTTTTCTTTGCAGTTTCAAAATATTCTATTGTATCAGAACGAACAGTATTTCGACTTACCCCAACGTACCTCGGTTGAAGACATTCTTGCACAAAGGTAACGAAATGTTGGTTGTCCGTTTGTGCTAGTGGCAACTCAGATCCGGCAAGGTATTTCACCATTCCTGTTCGAGTTCTTTCCGCCGAATACATCCACGTACTAAGTGGCGTAGTAGTAGCACCGCTGCCTGGACTACCAAATTGTAGTTGCGTTTGACCAGCAGGAAGAAGACCATGTTTGGCCGCACATGATTTGTAGTGACGGTTGAGGTGGGTGGTTCCAATGCCTTTTTGATGGGCCAATCGTTGTTGACAGTATTTACATACTGCTTTGGTTTCTTGAATTCCATCGATCACACGACCAGTTTGAATCAATTTAAAATGATCCCAACATTTTGCCTGCTTCTTCCCCTTTCTCTTCCCTCTTGCATCGGGAATTTCAAGAACAGGTTCATCATCCTGTTCCAAATCAATTGGAGCATCAAGATCAACGTCATCCAAATCAATTGGATGACTACTTTCATGAACATTGTAATCTTCAATATTTTCTGGAATGGGTACTTCATCTAGACCGACGAACTCATTCCCAAATTGATTTTGGGGCACATGTGCTACATTCTCGACTCCGACATCGAACAAGTTTTCAATAAATGAGCGTGGATCCATTTGTGAATAATTGAAGTTGAATATTGAAGAAGAAGAAGAAGTGAAGTAGAATTGAGAAGTGAATGAATGAATATTATGTAGTAGTGTAGAAAATATATTGTAAAATCAAGATTATAATTTAATGATATGAATATAAAATGTAGAATAGTATAGAAATAAGAATGAATAAATAATATTGATTATAATTGATTTGTAGAGAGTATAGTAGAGAATAAGAGATTGATAGTAAATTTGGTGAGAAAAAAATGTTGTAATTGATGGGTATTTATAGGAAAAAAATGAAATTTGAAAAAAAAAAATAAAATAAAATAAAATTTTTTTTGGTAAAAAATCAGTGACTCAGTGACCGTTTGGTCACTGCCAAAAAAAATTTTTTTTTTTTTTTTTTTTTTTTTTTTTATTGTGGACGAGCCCACGAGCCCAAGCTCTCGTGCTCGTCAAATGCGAGCCACGAGCTCGGGCTCGTGGCTCGCATTTGGACGAGCCACGAGCCCAAGCTCGTGAGCTCGTCCACGAGCCGCTCGGCGAGCCGCTCGTCTATTTGACGAGCCGAGCCGAGCCGAGCTCGGCTCGTTCAAAATTTTTTTGGTTCGGCTCGTTGCTCGGGCTCGTTTTTTACGAGCCCGAGCGGCTCGTGGCTCGTTTTAGACGAGCCGAGCTCACGAGCTCACGAGCGGCTCGGCTCAATTGCCATCACTACTTGACAATAACTTAACTTGTAATAGGTTGAAAACTAGTCTAACTTTCATCATTACATAGAGTTAGACTTAACAAAAAAGCATATGACAAATTGTAACCAAAAATACAAAAGTTAGGTGACAACAAAAGTGTCACTCGACTAATTCCAATAATTTTCGACCCGAATTTTTTTTGAAAATTTGAATATTTTGGTATTCGTTTCATTATATTTTCCTATTTTCAGTTTGAGCATCCTTGCTGTCAACTGAATTTTTATTGTTGTCTAGTGGATCTTCCAATTGAAAACACTGCCTTGCATCAAGCTGCTTGCTGGAAGAGTCTTTAGTGATTTTAAAAGATCACAAACTGATGCAGCTGCTACATTAGGTTCCACCAAATGCCCTAGTAATGCTGTCATTGTCATCATTGTTTTTTCAGCTTCAGCAGACAATGGTTTATCTCCTGATGAAGTTTCAGAACCCACAACTTCAAATGCTTCTCTGAGTGCATTCAGTTTCCTCTCAGCATTCTCAATTTGAGCCATTCTTTCCATAGCAATTTGGTGAATCTCACACTTTTCCTCCTGGGCAGTGACTGTTTCTACTCTTGCTTTATCAGCCAACTCAGTTGATCTTTTTACCTCTCTTTCAGCTGCTTTACATCTGTCCAGGACTTCCTCAACATCAATTTTAGAGGCTGAAGTCTCAGTGTCATGAGAGATTTCATCTTTCCATTCCAAAGGAAAACTCCTATCCCTCATTTCAACTTTCATCACTACTTGATTTCGAGAATCAAATATAGTGCATCTCTTATCGTTGAATACCAAAGTATAATTTTTTTCTATCAATTGACCAACACTTATTAGGTTTTGATTAATTTTTGGTACATATAAAATATCATAAATGAGCTTGATACCTGATGGTGTTTGAACTGAAACTTTACCAATTCCTTTCACCTCCACATAGTCTCCATTTTCCACTTTCACTTTTGATCCGTAAGTATCAGTTAACTCCATAAAGATGCTTACATTTGAAGTCATGTGATGTGTGCAACCACTGTCAAGTAACCAAGTTTCAATCCGGCTAGGAGCTGTGAGTTTTATAGCTGAAAACATATACTCATCTGGATGATCTTCTGTTACTTTAGCCTGTTGAAACTCATCCTTCTCCTTTTGATTCTTGCATACATTTTCAACGTGTCCAAATTGTTTGCAAGACCTTAATTGCACATCAGGTCTGAACCAGCACCATTTTGGGGAATGGCCAGATTTCTTCCAATGAGGATAAGGTGGATAATCACCACTTTTCCCAACATTCTTGTTGGTCTCCACCTTCTTCTCGTTTTGCTTGAACTTTCCTTTTGCAAATAGGGCACCTTCAACCTTCTCTTCTCTTTCTCTGAACAATCTCCCTTGTTCAGTGGCTTTAAGGTCATTAATCAACTCAGCCAAAGAGATACTAGTTAAGTCCCTTAAGTCTTCAAGTGAAGAAATCTTAGATTCAAACTTCTCTTGCAAACTAATTAACACCTTTTCCACTACTCATTTATGTGGCATATCATCACTCAACATTCTAATTTGATTCACAACCTTCATCAACCTATTGGGGAACTCTTTAACAGATTCTGAATCCTTCATTTTCAGAGTTTCAAACTCTCTTCTCAAATTCAAAACCTGCATCTGCCTAGTTCTCTCATGCCTTCATTTTTGCAGACCAGAAGTCATAATTTTTTCCATTGAAGGTTGAGGGTAAAGGTGATGAAAAAACACTTGAAGCCATCTCACAATCTTACCAAACACTCAGCTATTTTAGTGAATGTTGCTGATTGATTTTCTCTAAAAAATGCTACTGATTTTCAGCTTCTTCTAAGACCAGTAAAGCTCTGATACCACTTTAAATTTTTTATTCAAAGAGGATTGAAAAAGAAACAAAAAAACAGAACTTACCGGATATGAAAATACCGATTTTTAAGCACTTACCGTATATGGAGGAAGCTTACCGTATTTGGAACTAGATTGAGTACCGGATTTAACTTTAGTTTCAATACCGTATTTGCTCTTACTGGATTTCACTGAGGTTTGGATACCGTATTTGCTGGATTTACATAACACTTACCGGATTTACACTTTGCATACCATATTTACTCTTAGCTTACTGTATATGCACTAACTTACCGGATTTAAGTGTTTACTTACCAGAAATTGATTTTAGCCCACAAGTTTTGTTTGATACTCAACAAAACGATATAATACAAATAAAAGAGAGAAAATATATCAATTTACTCTATTCACTCTAAATAAAAATGAAGATACATGGCTCTATATATAACCAAACTTATACATAAGTACAAAAGTACTTTCTACCATACTACCAACTATACTAGACAATATTTGACAATAATCTAACTTGTACTAGGTTGAAAACTAGTCTAACTTTCATCATTACACAGAGTTAGACTTAATAAAAAAGCATGTGACATATTGTAACCAAAAATACAAAAGTTAGGTGATAACAAAAGTATCATTCAACTAATTCCAACAATTTTCCACTCGGAAATTTTTTGAAAATTTGAATATTTTGGTATTCGTTTAACTTTATTTTTTTAGGAAAATTGTCCATTAAAGTGATAAATTTTTTCACCATTGGGTCTAGAATTTGTTCCAATTGCACAAAAAAAAAAAAAAAAATTACCATACCGAATATCATTCGTTTGACTTTGTTCTTCATGCAAATTGTCAATTAAAAGGATAATTTTTTTTTTTGTCATTGGGCCTAGAATTTGTCCCAATTGCCCAAATAAATAAATAAATTATCATACCGATTATCATTCGTTTTGCTTTGTTTTTCATCCAAATTGTCAATTAAAGGGATAAATGTTTCCACCATTGAGCTTAGAATTTTTTCCAATTGTAAAAAAAAAAAAAAAAAAAAAAAAAAAAAGGAACCTGAGTTCTTCCACAAAAAGAAGGAAATCAAGCGCGTGGGGGATGGGCGGGAAATTTTTTTCCTTGGCATCAAACACCTCCAAATGGGTGGAACTATCAAATAGGGCCTTAGTTTCATCAACAGAAGTTCTGATCATTCGCATCATATATTTAAATTTACCTCAAAATTTCCACTTCATAACAGAAAAATCCAGCCAAATTCTTCAAATCTGCATCCCTCTTCCAAACTATATATACACAATGCTGATGAGAAATCCAAAATTGATGTTTGCTAGTCTCGACTATATAGAACAGACTCTTCGTCAAGTCTAAAATGTTAATTTTAACTTCTTGATCACTAATCAAATCTGAGAAATTCAATTTGCAGTAGACCTAAAGATATAGAATCACTCCCCATTCGACTTGCTGCAATGCACCTAATTCAACATAGAAAAATCCCCAAACAAAAATCGTCAATCGAAAAGAAAAAGAAAAAGAAATTCAAATTGATTGGCCGATATATATCAGCTTAATTAGTCATCATTACTATAATGCTTATGCGACGCTATAAATTTTCTATTAATGCCAAATGCTAGATGATGATAATTTTGAGATAATTTCAAAGAAAAAATTGAAACTGGAACCATTTCTGTGTTTTCAACAGCTCCAGTTTGAGCCTCTATAGATAATGCATTAGGTATCTTACCGTTAGATTCTATTAGCTTCGACTTTACTGGAAAAAATTGCTAATTAACTCTTTCATTGAGTACAAATCACTCTTTTATGAAGCTTAGGAGTGTGACTCTTAATTAACAGTAATTCATTTATGTTACCTGAATTCATTATCATAAGTATATTTTGTGATGCAGAAAATATAGATGCTCTATGGGATTATTCTATACAATTTTTGGTATAATGTCTATAAGTCTGAAATTATGCAGGCCAATGGAGTAACAAAAACAGTTGACCCGTATGGCTATACTAAATGACTGCGTATCTTGAAATAAGAAATAAAAATGAAGAATATGTCGTTTATGATTACTTAAACATTTGATTAATACACATAAAGATATAAAAAAATTTCGGATTCATGAATATGTGCGAAATAATAAGGTATACTATTAAATAAATAAATACACTCAGATAAAATTTAGGTATTAAGCGTGAACCCCTATAGCTTCTGATCTATCAGATAATATATATGTAAATTCTACAATATTCATATATAACACAAATTCAGTAGACTTCAGCAATAAATTGAATGAATTGACAAAAAAATGAATCAAATTATTTAGCCTGTCCCAATTTTATTGGGAACTAGACTTGGTACTTGTTGTATCCATATAATCAAAAAATAAATTAAGCAATTGTGGAAACTCACTGTGCGTATATCCGCAAACTGTCTCCCTTGGTATAGTTTGAACTTTCTTGGAGAGTATGGCGGGGTTACTTCATCCCGTACCTAATTGACTACGGGTATTGACCCAATCGAAGCTCCAAATCCACTTCATTTTCCTTCTTTCCTTCTCCATCTTCAACAAGGGAGGGGCCAATCCTCAGACTCAGGTTTGCATCCAATTGATCATCGTGCGAAATAAAACGCTGTGGCCTCCAAACAGAAGACAAATCATTAGGGTTCGATGATGCCCAATGATTAATTTCATTTGTGGCGTAACTAGGGTTTGACGATGGCAAGTAGTCTTGAAATCTCACTTGTGCCCCCATACCAGTATAATATATAGTTTTTTGCTGCTGATCCTCTGATGAAACTGCAGGAAAATACCCTGCAGAATTCATTGAAGATTGCTCAAGATTTTTCTTCTTGTTCTTGGCTCTATCTTTCCTGTGTATATTCATATGCCCTCCTAGTGCCTGCGCATTAGTGAAACCCCGCTTACAGAAAGTGCAATCATACGATCTGCTAACATCAGGGTTTTCTTCACAAACTCTCTTGGATTGATTACAATTTTCTTCATTTGAATTTTCAGAATTGGTGTGTTTTCCAGGTACCATTTTGAAATCCCAAGTTGAAAATTACAAGAGCAAAGTGTTCTTGAGTGTAAATTTATATGATTCTTGGGTGCGGTGAGAGGTGGGGGTGGAGATAAACTAGGGTTAAGAATAAAGAGAGAGGGAATTCAGATGACAGAAGACTAGGCCTTTGTCTTCGCTCTAATCGTGTATTTTATCTTGCCAGAAACATTTCTTTGTCTTTTTTCTTTGTTTTATTCTTGAAGCCGGCTTCCAAAAAAACTTCTTTCTTTCGCAATTTTTTACTCATAATTAGAACTTTCCCATACACTCTCCTCCTCCATTCCCAAACATAGTACCCGACAGGCATGACTTAGTCATACAAATTGGCAAAACTATCGAATACTTCTATGAGAACTGTCATTATTCATGTTACGTGCCACTCTGTATATGTACAACTAAATTAGTTATGTACGACCTTCATTAGAAATGGCACTAGTAGAAAAAGTGGCCACATTGATGAAAAAATAGTAATAACAATGGAAATTTCTTCTTTGTTTGGTTTAGCTAAAAATCATATTTTTAGTCGATTTTGATAAAAGTCGATAAAATATATTATTGAAAGTTTAATAAAAGTTATGAGATCCATGAAATATATGGTTGAAAATAGTGATTAATTTAGTTGGTAATTTATTTCCTTTTTTTTTTTAGCCTTACTCTGTGTTTTTGTTAAAATGGTTTTGTTTTGGGAAAAAATGAACTTAAAATTTAGTGGGACTTGAACTTTGAAATTAATGGGACAAATCATATTCATGTTTAACTCCGTGAGATGAATAACTTGATATATTTATCTAACAAAAATCATTTAATATTGAATAAAATATTTGGATTCAAAATTACCCATTTGAAATAGTGAAGAATTTGATTGATTTGGTAACATTTATCCCACGTAGAAAAACTATTGAAAAATTATGGTTTATAAGGTGCAAGTTTGGCTTTTATGTTTGGGCCCCACAGGGCACCCAATTTAGTGGGAAGGAAGAGGACCTAGAAACTATTGGTTCGAACCTCACGTGCACTATCTTCGCCTGACTGGCTGAGCAAGGCCTCGGTCATGTTCGGGTCCTTGTCTGGCATCTTTTTAGTGGAAGTTTATTTAATATTTTTTTTTTTTTGAATCAAACTGCAATAAATCAAATTATTTAGGTACTGGATGTAATGAATTTTTAGGGTCTAATATTCAAACCCTTGGCTATTTTCGTGAAAAAAAAAAAAAAAAAAAATTGTGTGTAACCGACGTTCGTGACCGAATATAATCGGCATCTATGACCAACTATAACAGACATCTACTTTCAGTTTGAACATACATCTCTGCTCGTTTGGATGATTATAAGAACAGTCACCACTCATGAAAAGCTTTTAGATTGTTCGAATATCCATGGACAATCTATAAATAGCCTATGTTTTTGTCATAAGAATTATACCAATTCAAAGGCAATAATTCCTACTTTGAATTTCCATTCTCTCTATATTCTGCTTTTATATTTCGAGTACAAAAATAATAAGTTGACACGCCCCGCTCTGAGTAATGTTGGTGGACTCGGAATGGGAAGTGCACCGACAATAGATACCAACCAAAAGTCAGATCACTATGTACAAATCCCAAAAATAACACAACACAGTAGAGATAA
Organism: Osmanthus fragrans; assembly: GCA_019395295.1. NCBI lineage: Eukaryota > Viridiplantae > Streptophyta > Magnoliopsida > Lamiales > Oleaceae > Osmanthus > Osmanthus fragrans. Next base: position 14,341,435 of record CM033355.1, on the reverse strand, counting down.
GTCCAAATCTTA